>CM077814.1:56338000-57538000 GCA_039764185.1 Tamarix austromongolica
TGCACTCTAATTCCGTAAAAATTATGCTTTACTAATGATTCGTTTGGTTCTATTCTTTTTAGCCTTAGCACTTAGTATCGGGTCGGTAGGAGTGAATCGATCTGGTACTAAGTGTGGCGGTAATACCCCCGAATTTATAGTTTTATCTGCTTGCTTCCGTTAAACTCCTTTAAAGTAAACGAAATTTTTCAGTAATAAATTTGGGGGTGTTACAGACCTCTTAGAAAATTTTCCTACATGAGAGTAAGTTGTTAAAAAATTATACTCAAAATGACTCGTGTTGATTTATAGGCCGGTTATTAATTCCAAAAGTGCTTTAAATAACTAGCCACAACTAGTGTAGGGTTGTGGTGTTAAAAAGCATTTTTTTAGATTCAAAAAATGGTCTTTGATAATTTAGTTGATCCCTCATATTAATTTAATATCTAAATAACATTATGAATTAATATAAAATTTATTAAAATATATTTATCTTAAAGTTCCACTTTTAAATGATTAATATAATCTTATATAGAAATAAATATCTAAATCATTTACAAATGCTCAAATTTTGATTTAAATACCATTTTGGGAAGTTTTATATATTTTCTGAATTCTTGTTATTTGTTTTTGTAAATAATACTAATTTTCTTTATCATTATTATTTTATTTGATAAATTTTTCCCGAATTATTAAATAGCTTTTATATAAAATTTTCATCTTCACATCTTTATCGAACAGTTTTCATTAAATGATTTTTATAAAAAAAAAGATTATTTATAGCCTTTTACTGTCATCCTTTATTATCTAGATCTTTTATAATTTACTATTATGGCTTTGTATTAGTATTTTAAAGAGAAAAGGAAAAACCATGCATATAGTATCACCAACTGATTTATTTTTTCCCAGTTCTCTTCTTTCTCATTCCTCCCCTGCTCAACAAAGCCTTGACTCCCTCCTTCTCCTCTCTTCCTTGAATTTAGCTACATAAAAAATTCACCACTAATTTTCTCTAACGTTTGATCATGCCACCACCATGTTTAGCTACCATTGAGTAGTAATACAAGCAAAAAGCAACAACATCACACAATAGTGAGTAGTAGAGTAGTGGTGCAACAAGTCACACCACCCCATGACCACAACAAAATCTAGTCTGGTCACTGGCAAATGATACTCAACCTCTAGCAAACACAGTAGACCTCTCCCTTGCCTTGAAAAATCTTAATTAAGCATGATTATTTCAGTATAAATTAACCTATGCCTAACGTTTGATTTGAATTGAATGTCTATGAATTGGTTTTTGATAAGCTTAATTATTTGTTTGGTTGTATGCATATGAGTTGTATGTTTGATTAGTTTGGGTTGACTGTGATGTATAGGATTGCCTTCTAACATTTTAAATTTTAACCTAAATATGTCTAGTTAGCTCAGGTTTGTATGATTAAGTTATTTTTTATGAACTAATTATGTAATATGTCTTAAAATATTTTTAATTGTACTTTGATAGCTTCAATTTGAGCTAGTTGATGAAAATCAATTGAATTGGGATTTTAACTCAAACCCTTATAGGTAAAATATTAATTCAAATTTGGCCATGTCTTTAAAGTTTTTAATCAACTAATTTTTGATATGTCTTAGAATATGCTTGGCTTCATTTTCGAGCCACCACTTTGAACAAATTAATGAGATTTGACAGAATTATATTTAGGGCAAAAAATTGTACTTCCAAAAGTGATTTTCTAGAATTGGTTGATTTTGTAATTTCATTTTCCAAAATTGATTATTTAGATTTATCTATAATTGATTTAGTTGTATTTTTGAAGTATCCGTTTAAAGGTGTAACACCCCTAAAATTTACAGTTGAAAATTTTCGTTCAACAAACAAATACAAGCATGGGGGTGCTACCATTGTGATCAGTACATGCCTAGCCCTCGACTGGTCTCGTACTCATTACTAGGATAAGAAAAGTTATCACCAAACATTAGTTAAACTTAAAACAAGGATTCATAGAAAAAATGAAATGTTCATAACACGAAAATCAGAGTGTGTATTAAAAAGTTATTACAATCCAATATAGTGCATAATTAGAGTTCCCAAAAGGGACAAAAGATATAGTATGACAAAAAGAAACCAAAATAAAACGATATATAGGTAAAATAATAGTAAAAGAGAATCTGACCAACATTGCTCTTGGTCCCCAGGCTAAGTCTAAAGCTCAACTCTCAGCCTCACCTAATGCCTTATAAGTATCATAGGCATCGAAGATATCATCTCCCACTTGCATAAACTCAACATAACCCTCTGCTTGTAGGAATGAGCACCACCCATGAAATAGGTGGTCGGTCCGTTACATACTGAGTAAGGTAACCATGCATATAAGGCCAAAAATAGAAAGGCATATAATACAAGTAGGATCACATAGACAACATACAATCAGTACAGATAATAGAGGTTGTATTATAGTCCGGTTAAACTTAATCATTAGATCTCTGGTCAGTATGCTTATTTTACACCATACTCTTTATAAGTCCATGTAAGTGCAGGAACCCCACTATTATAGCTAGTGGATTAGAAATGTACAGGGCATAATGCTCCTGACCACTATTATTGCCAGTTTATCGATCTCTAGGGCAAAGTGCTCCTAGCCACTATTATGCTGGTGGATTGGTCTGGCCCTGACTCTCATGGTGTTTTACTATAATTACCTAGTATCTTTCTCATGTCTTATTATAACTTAGAGTTTGATTTATTGAGCTCGGGATCCCCTACTATTATAGTCGGTGGATCAAAAATGTATAGGGCATAATGCTCCTGGCCACTATTATTTGCCAGTGGATCGGTCTCTAGGGCACCCCCACACTTGGCCACTATTATGTCGGTGAATTGATCTGGGCTCAGCTCAATAATCTTATTGTGTCTTATTCAATATATATTTTCACTCTAAACATGCATGTTCATTGGGCTACACCATCCATCTACTCTTATTCTACCAAGAGGGCTCGCCCCATATCTTGGGACTCCTACACCTTCTAACACATCCCAACATCTTTTCCCTCTTCTACTTACTCACCATGAATACCCAACTCCTAAGTGTGTGGGTTAAGGCCCACTTCCTTATGCCATCTAAGGTCAACTTTACTATCACCCCCTAGGTTTTCCCCCAAAACCCTAATTAGACCTATATGGCCCATCCTTCCTCTATCTCACACAAATAAATCTCCTTACCACCAACCCATCACCTCACTTAGATTTAACCCCAAGCATTTTACTTTACTTCCCCATTGAACATATGACCATGAAACCCTAGTTGGCCACCTAAACTCTAGCACCTTTCTTTTCCTATATATCACCTTTCCATTACTCATCTACCATCCTCTCTTCTCCATGACTCCCACACTCACCCTCCATTATTTTCACTTCAAAAATCTCCTCCATTTAGGGTTTTCCTCCTAAAATCTAGCCATGTTCCCTATACACCCTTATACCAACCTATGTATTAGTTTTCAACTAAGGACTCCAATCACCCCTATAACTCTTCCTTTACCTTACTTACACCCCAAGGTAACTTATTTCATGTAAGGATCATCCCCATGTAAAATCCATCCATCCCATGCAAACCCTAGAATTCCCCATGCAAGATTCACTCCACTCTTTATTTTGTCCATATTTTCCTTTTATTTGTCCCCTCATGGATCATGAGATAATTAGGTCATTCTTATATCCCTTTAGTAAACTCACTTCCCATTTTTTCCTTTTAATCCTTTTCACCCTATATCATATTATTAAAACATCCTAGTATGCATGTCCTAGAGGGTCACATCATATAACACCAGAAGCACAACATACATATTATTTTACACATACCATAAGGAAGTCACATAAGCGTACCTCAACTCCAAGCTACGCTACAAGTAAACAATCATAATAACATAAGGTGCACAAGCATAACATAACACATGGCATACAAGGCACATAACACACACATAGTTGGTCTTAGCTACATCCTTACCTAGTATGACATCGGGCTTGGAACACACTCCTACGCCTCCTTAGGGTTTTGACTTGATTCACCTATAAGAGGAAAATACTAAGGGTTAACTTCCCTCTTACCAAAATTACCATTATTTCTAACCTTAATCTTATCATAGCCTAATATTAGGGATAATAATAACAATAGTAGTTTTATAAGTAAAAGTAGGGGTATTATTCTTAAAGTAGCTAATCATGCTACTACAAGTCAAAATAAGTCGTGGTAATTATATTGGTCCTTGTTAGAATATTATTAGCAATATCTATATTACTAAAGATAATAGATTTAATAATAATAATAATAATAATAATAATAATAATAATAATAATAATAATAATAATAATAATAACCCAAATCTTAGTAATAATAATAGTAGTATTATTAATACTAAAATAGTGAGCATAATGATAATGTGGATGATGATGATGATGATGATGATGATGATGATGATAACAACAACAACAACAACAACAACAACAACAATAATAATAGTAATAGTAACATTAGTAATATAGGTAATAATAGCAATAATGATAAAATAATAATAATAATAATAATAATAATAATAGCAATATTAATATTAATAATAGTTCGAATATTAAGAATGATAATGATAAGGGTACTAATAATCATAATAATAGTAACATTAGTAATAATAGGGCCAAGGTTAATAATAATAATAATAATAATAATAATAATAATAATAATAATAATAATGGTAAGAATACTTCAAATCTTAGTAATAATAATGATAAGGTTCGAATAATCATGTTAATATTAGCATTAGTAATAATAGTTCCTAAGTTAATAATAATAATAATGATGATGATGATAATGATAATGATATTTACACAAATAAAAATAATTAACAACTCAATAAATTATTTTTAAAGGTAAGGGAGGCTAAGCCACAACCTAGGGATGGTGGTGACCAGGCGGCGGTGGCTGTGGAGGAGGAAGGGGAGTGGGAGAAGTGGTTTTATAGGCTAGAAGAGGGGGAGTGACAGGGTGGCTGTGATGGTGGTGGATGCTCTGGGTTGAGAGGGTTGGAATGGTGGTAGTGGAACAGCCAAAGGGGCGGCGTAGGTGGTAGCTACTATGGTGGGCAAATGTGGTGGAGGGGAAGGAAGGGTGAAGGAGAGGGAGGAAGTTAGAAAGGAAGGTAGGGGAGGTAGAGGAGGCTTAGGTGGGTGTTTTGGAAGGTAGGGAGAGTGGTGGCTGCGGCGAGAATAGCGGCGCACGACGGCGAGGGATGTAAAGCAGCAGATTGAGGGGCCAACTTTGCATGACTGTGGTGGCTCAAGTAGAGAGAATTAGAGGTGGTGGGAGGTGTGGTTTGATGGAAGGTGATGTAGGGAGAAGTTTGGTAGGTGGTTCGGGTGGCCGCGATGGGTGATGGTGGCAGTGGAGGTGTCTGAATATGTGGTGGCGCAAAGGAGGCAGATTATTGGGCAGGAAAAAGGGAGATCAATTAAGGGTCGAGTATGGGATATTTATAGGTAAATGGGGGTGGAAATGATAGACGAGGAAGAGGAAAAAAGGGGACAAGTGTGGAAGGGTCACCGACCGACAGTGGCAGGCTAGTATAGGCCTACAAAGTTGCAGGGACTGTTTGGATGAAATGCCTCGAAAATTTCTAATTTTATAAACTAAATTTAAAGGATATTTATTATAAGAATTATTTAAATAAATTATTTTTAAATTGAATTAATTAGGGCAAATCAAGAAGAAATTTATAAGTATTTTTATTAGAAAAGAATTTGGGTATTTTAGCTAATTAAGCATTTTCTTTTGAAAATTTATTAAATAAATTATTTTATTTAAAATAAGAAGGAGAAAATAGTTTAAAATTAATATTAATTTTATAAATAATTTAATTAGAGAAAATTAGGATGTTTTGCTAATTAAAATGGAAATTATGGAAAATCTTTTAAAAGTCCTAATTTAGCCTAAAAAGGGATTTAAATAATATTTTATTTAAATATTATTATTATTAAATATCCCAAATATTCTAATTAATTTAATTAAGCCAACCCACTATTTTTATTTTTCCCTTTTTCCTTTTTCCTTTTCTTTTTCTTTTTCTTCTTCTTTTCTTTTTCTTTTCCTTCTTCTCCCCGAACTAGGCCAGCCCGGCGGCCCAGTTCCCTTCCTTTCTTCCTTCGGCCCAGCCCGTGCCGCGCGTCCTCCTTCCGCCGTCCCTCGTAGCACCGCGTTTTAATCTCTCGCCTTCCCCAAACGCGTCGTCCCATTTAATGACACCCTCCCTCGCGCCGACCGGCCCGGTCTGCCCCTTTTTCTTTCTTTTCTTTCCTCGCGAACCGCCCGGCCCAGCCCTTTCTTCTTCTTCCTCCTTCGCGCCTGCCAGCCTTCCCCGACGTCACACTTGCAACGTTGCCGCTGCCGTCTAGCCGAGATTTCCGGCGCTAATCCCGCTCATTTGACTGGAATTTCATTCCTTTCTCTTCCCATTTGTTTTGAAAACCGTTTGACCCGACCAAATCTCCCTCTTCTCACGCCATCCTCTCTCTCTCTCTCTCTCTTGCGCACACCCAAGGCCGTTTTGACTCCTACCGGCCGACCTTGCCGCCGTTGACCCTAACCCTACCTACCTAACCACGTAGCCGACCCAAAGAACCCTACCCTATCTTATTTTCCCTATAAATACCCTCACAATCTACCCTGTTTCGAGTTTGGATTTCCTAACCCAGAAATCCTTCCTTGTCGCCGCCACTTCTTTAGACGCCTCGTCCTCCGTCTACGGCCAACTTCGCCGCCCGTTCTGGCCACCCGTGTCATCCTTACACCTCCCTCTAGCTAACCAAATCTACCTCACCCTTCGATTCTTCCTGCACAAGCCGCCCCAGCTGTGCGAAGTTCCCTTCCCGATCAACCCTGTTTTCTGCCCCGCCACCCTTCGCGCCGCCCTTAGCCACCTCCTCCTCCGCTAAGGCCGCTTATTTTACTTCCCAAAATGTGCTTCAGACCCTGCCCTACCTTCCCATACCTTTAGTTTCCTTTTTCTCGTTCTCCTCCCCTCTCTTTCTTCATCTCCTCCATTCGGCCACCACTGCTGCCGCCGTGCGCCGCCACCTTTGGATGTGCCGCCACCTTCATTCTGTCCCTCTCCCTCTGGGCATTCTTAAACAGCCCAACTTCCAACTCCATTCTTCCTATCTTATTCCCAACATGCAACTTTCCCTTCTTTCCTCTCTTTTTCCGGCCACCGACGCCACCGCCGTGCTCCGCCGCCGGTGCCGCCTATCCCCACCAACATTTGGTTGAACCCTAGACCCTCTCAGCTATTTTTCCTATTTTTATAACCCTTAAATTATTTTATTTCAATTATTTACATATAAATACTATTATTATTATTCTTAATATTTATATTTTAATATGCATCATTATTATTATTATTAGTATTAATATTTTATTATTATTTATGTTGATGGCTGAAGCCTAATATATTTTAATTCAATTTTATTATTATTCTTATTATTATTATTTCTATATTTACTATTATTAATATTAAAATGTTATAAGTATAATAATAATTAGTATTATTATTTTCTATTTCGAATTTCCATTATTCTTATTTATTTTTATTAATACAAATATTTTAACATTAGTGTTATTAATAATGTTACTATTATTATTATTATTATTATTATTATTATTACTATTATTATTATCATAATCATTATTATTATTATTATTATTATTATGATTATTATTATTATTATTATTATTATTATTTCTGAATTGGGTTATTTAATTTACAAATAATCTTTTTAGTATTATTTTGGTAAAGGGTCCGAAGCCCTTATTTCACTTTATTTTTGAGTAATGCCTTTTTATTATTATTTCTACTATTTTATTATTCTTATTAATATTAATATTGATATTATTTTGGTATTTTTGTTATTATTATTTTATAAAAAAATATTCTTGTATTAAATTAGTGTTTAATATTATTTTGATAGGAGAGAGTCTAATTTTAGCTTTTCCCTCATAATAGGTAAAACTAGTCAAAACCCTAAGGAGGCATAGGAGCGTGCTCCAAGACCGGTGTCGCTTTAGGTAAGGAGTACTAAGGCCTTTTATGTGCTTATGTGTATTATGTGTTTTGCATGTTATGTATGTAGTGTTTATTATAATTAAATATTTTATATGTGGTATGACTTGGAGTTGAAGTATGTTGTGCATGGTATGAGTATTAATTATGTATGATGATATGTGTTGTGTATGTGAGGAAGTCGATGTGGTTTGTGTGAGAGGAAGGATGAAAAAGGAGGATGGGGAAAGAATTTGATTAAGGGAAGTGAGTTAACCTAATTTTATGGTTTTATAAAGAATAATCTAATGTATGATTTTATGTGCGGAAGAGCAGAATTTATGGTTTGTTTGGGAAAATCTAATTTAGGATGTTATTTGGGAGACGGTAATTTATGATGTTATATGGGAGATTCAAATTTATGGTTTTTTTAGGAGAATTTAAATTAGGATGTTAATTGGGAGAAGGTAATTTATGAGGTTATATGGAATAATCAAATTTATGGTTGTTTGGGAGAATCTAATTTTTTTAATGTTATTTGGGAAAATGTAATTTATGATATTATATGGGGGAATCTAATTTATGATTTGCTTGGGGGAATCCAAATTATGGTTTTTCTTGGGAGGTTCTAGTTTATGATTTTATGTGAAAGAATCTAACTTATGATCTTGTATGGGAGAATCTAATTTGTGGTTATGAAAGGGGAGAATCTAATCAATTGTAGTATGAGGAAAAATCTTTGGGTTTTATATGATTTGAATGTTTGGGATGCTATGGTTTGAATTTAGGGTTTGGTAAGGATGAGTCTTTGGTTTTGTGAGGATTGAATGTAAGGTTGGTATAGATGAATCTTTATGGTTTGAACTTAGGGTTTGGCATGGAAGAATCTCTATGGTTTGAATTTAGGGTTGGTATGGACAAATCTTTGGGTCTTATATGGTTTGAGCTTAGGGTTTTATATGACGGAATTTAGGGTTTACCTGGTGGTATTAATGGACGTATGTTGGTATTAGGGTTTGTATGATGATATTAAGGTTTGTATGGTGGTAATTATAGTTGTATGGTGGTATTAGGGTTTGCACGGTTGAATTTAAGGCTCCACGTGGAATTTTAGGGTTCACATGAAAAAGGTTCGAAGGTTTGCATGGAAAGATTAGTGTTTGCATGGAAGTGAAATTTACGTGTGAAAAGTTGATTTGGGATGTAAGGGAGGAAGTAGAAGAGTTATTTGGGTGTTTGAATGTTTTGGGTGAAAAATAATATGTAAGACATTATAAGGGTATGGAGGTGACTGAATTAAGGTTTGGAGTGATTGACTATGGTTGTGGGGGTCAATTAGGGTATGTGGTGTTTGAATAGGGTCTTTGTGTTACCATGTGTATGTGGTGATAAAGTGTAATTATGATGGTGGAATTTTATAATTTGTGATGTGTGAAGATTTATGCATGTCTAAGGTAAAAGTCTTTGAATAAGATACTTAAGACATTAATCACGTAAAGTGAAAGATGTTGAGTCGGGCCCAGACCGATCCACCGGCATAATAGTGGCAGGGAATATTTCCCTCGCGACCGATCCACCGGCTATAATAGTGGCAGGGCATGTACCCTCGCGACCGATCCACCAGCAATAATAGTGGGGGATCCCCAGCTCAACAAAATCAAACCCTATAGTTGCTAAGACATGGGAAAGATAATAATTACTTACAGTGGAACACCGTGCGAGAAGAGGCCAGACCGATCCACCGGCATATAATAGTGGCAGGGTATGTTACCCTCGCGACCGATCCACCGGCTAAAATAGTGGGGTTCCCATACTCGTATGGACTTGATAAAAAGTATGGTGTGAAATGAATTCTGATCAAAGATTAATTTAAAAATTAATCCAGTCTACAATCGGGTCTTGTACTCTTACTTGGATGATCATAAACACCTTATGTCATTGTGTTGGTAATTATGCCCTTCTATGTTCTGCATGATTTATGGGTTTGTGTATTGGCCTTAGTGATCAAGTCACCTTACTCAGTACTGGACCCGTACTGATACTACCTTGGTTGATGGGTCATGTGATGATCCACTGATGGTGGGGAGCAGACCTCTTATGCAGGTTTAAGATCAGAGACTATTTTGGGGTGGCAGGCCTGATTTGAGTGAGTAGGCAATCCGGAATGTGACCCATCGGGTTTTATCTTGTTTAAATGTATTTCTATTTGGAAGTTAACTCTTAATTTCTCGTACTCTGATTTTGTGTATGATCTTCGAATCCTTTTATGAATTGTTAATTTAAATTTAATGTAAATCTTTTCTTTAGCCTTAGCACTTGGTACTGGAACGGTTTGAGAGAACCGGTGTGGTACTAAGTGTGGCGGTAACATTCACAGAATTCACAGATTTTAAGTATTTCTCTTTTAATTGCTTCCGCTTTTCAAAAAAAAAAGTAGTGAATTTTGGGGTGTTACAGGCAGTGATGCACGGAAACGGGGACCGGGACGGGACAAAACGCGGAAACGCCATTTCTTAAAAATTTAGGAAACGGAGACGGCAGGAAACGTTAAAAAAATTATATATATATTTTTTTAAAATAGGTTAAATTTATTAACATTTAGAGATAAAAATAAAATTAATTTTTATATTAGTTAATTTTAACTAATAATAATATTTTTTTAATAAAAAATTAATTAAATAATATATTTTTAATTAAAATATTAATTAAATAATTTTAATATAAATTTTAATCCAAAGAAGTTTCCAAGAAGTTTTCGGGACGGGAAACGGCACCTAAGTGCCGTTTCCGTGCATCACAGGTTACAGGTCGGGGGAGAAGAAAAGGAAAGAAGGGAGGGCATGTGTAAGGAGGTACGAGGGTGGTTGGGGTCAGAAAAGGAATGGAAAGGATGGGGACAGAGGAAGGTGGTGTAGGCTGGGGGTACGATGGTGGCTGGTCAGCATGCGAGGTGGTTGCAGGCTACGATCTGTAGGCGTGGGAAATGAGTGAGAGGAAGAAGAAAGGTGGGTCAGCCGACCAGTATGGGGAAAAGAAAAATATAGAGAAAAAAAAGACCTGTAGGCTGGGCCGTGTAGAAGAAACAAGTGGGGGGATCTGGGCTGCGAGGGCTGGCCCAATATGTGGAAAGAAGGAAAAAAAAAGAAAAAGGAGAAAGGAGAGAAAGGAAAGAAAAGTGAAAAAGGAAAAAAAGGAAAAATAGGTTGGTTAGGGTATTTAGAATATTTTGGTATTTTTGAATATTTAAAATAATAATATTTAGTAAAATAATAATTAAATTATCTTTTTAGATTAATTTAGGGAATTTTGAATAATTTCCCTAAATTAATATTTGGTTGGTATTGAAACTTTGGGTTGTTGAGAATCTAATTTTGGTTAGAGATTCTGTTCTCACAATCTTAAATGTTTTATCTAGAAAATATATTTACCTTATCACTGTGATTATAAACTCGAATAATATTTTGAGTATTTGAGTGTGGGTAGAACAAGTGGCCTTTGTTTTGTTCTTATGTGTTATATACTAGTAGGATATGACCTTCTCCTAATGCATTTTCTGTTTTGCAACTAGTTCAACATGATCCTGAATAGATGTGTCGGCCATCTGGAGTGTGCATTTGAGGCTTTCATGGAGATTGTTTAGTACCCGCCTCCATCTCAACCTCAGCCTCCACCACCTGTGTATCACCCATAGGAAGGTATTGGAGAGGATTGGATTCAAAGAGTTTTAGGTCATCATCTGCCAACCTATGCTAGAGAAGAAGACCTCCATGCCTTATAATGATGGATTCATGATTTTAATAGGACATTTGAGGTAGTTGATTGCCTAGAAGTGTGAAAGGCAAGCATAGCCGCGTATTTTTTTTCAAGGACCTGCAGGCGCCTAGTGAGTAGGTTTTCATGTTAAAGGAGTACCAATGTCTTGGAAGGACTTTAAGACAACACTTCGTACGTGTTTCTACACAGAGAGCCTCAAGAAGGACAAGCTCAAGGAGTTTAAGTAGTTAACTAGGGAAGTCTGATAGTATGAGATTGCCACATGAGTTTTACATAGTTGTTGATGTTTTCTCTAGGTATAAAAGATAGCGAGGCTATAATCATCTACTAGTGGTAGTAGGGGCTCCACTTTAGCATCCAAAGGATTATGGGTATAGTTATTTTTCACTAATTAGCTATGGTGTATGAGCATGTGTGTGTTGCTGACTCTTTAGTTCAAGATAAGACTTTAATTTTGGGTAAGATGAAACCTGAGGTGTGGGATTTTAGAGAAAAGAGTCAGCAACATAGTGTTAGAGATTCAAGTATTCAACATGATACTTTTGGTTGATACCACAATGGTCAGAATGGTTTTTGTGATAGATCTAGTCAGAGACTGATCCGATACTATCATTATCGTTGTTGCAAACGAGATCATCAAGATAAGGATTTTATGGGGAATTTGATTTAGTTCCATGACTATGGTCAGCTCAAGCATAAGAGCTTTGAGTGCTACAACAAATCTCATTACGGAGTTCAGAGGACTCATGTGTAATCCTCACGACCGGTCCACTAGTAGTTGTCAGCTCTCTTAGACCCGATGTTTGGAGCTATCTAATGGGCTAGTCTAGAAGAAGCCAATCAACGATTACTAGAACCTAATGTATCTCCTTCTAGGATACCACCACCTCTTCCTTGGTTGATTAGAGTTGTTGGTTTCATGTTTTATGTGTTTTTTGTTGCATTTTCTTGTTAATAGGGCTTCCCATTTTTAAGGGGCTAGTTACTACCCCAAATACATTGTGTATCTTTGTGCATTTTTTAGAGTAGTACAATGTAGACTTCAGAGCCGAAGTTTGTTTTTAAAGGGGTAGTGATGCAACACCTCAAAATTTCATAACCCTTACTTCTAGGATTTTAGCCTTTTTTATTAAAAATTATCCCTTAAACCTTGGCCTAATTATTTTATTTTTAATCTTTGACCTATAACCCAAAATAGATTTCCTAAAATTTACCCCCGATTATTTTACCTTTTTTTTCCTTCCTATTAAACCTATCATTGATTGAATTATTTTTTTTCGATATATTTTTCCTATCTAGTACCCCAACCTACTCAAACTAAATCTAAAACTAAAGTAATATATATTTTCTATCCTACCCCTTACCACCCTCCTTTTTCATGTAACCCTTCATCATCCCCCAATTCACTCCCCCAAAACACTCCCTGACTTCTCCTTACCTTAGGCTACACTCAACATATCTACATATATGTATATACATATGCACACACACACCTTGTCAACTAAACAACCTCTTCCCTCTCTCTATTTTTTATTCGGAACCCTTCCCAGAGCCATACCCTTCACCACAACACCTCCTTCTCCCTCTGCTATTTCTCAACCAAACCAATCGGCCATAACCATCACCCATCAGCACCACACAAACCCATCACCAATTGGCCACAACCATCACCCATCAGCACCACGTAAACCCATCACCACTGTCTTCCATTTGAACCAACACACCACCCTTCTTCTTCTTATTTCCCCCCTATTTTCATGCATCACCATTCCCACCACCTCTCTCCCCAGCATTCTGTTAGCCTGAGGTTACCCACCCTACACCATAGCCTCTGTTGCCAGCACAATTGTCTCCTTCCCCTTCTTTTCTTACTCGATTTCCCCAGCCGCCACTAGCCCCACTTCTAGTGCAACCCTTTTCCTTCTACCTTTACATTTTGCTCAACCGAAAACACCAACCATCCACCACTACCACCTTCTATCGTCGACCACCGAAAACACCACCCTATCACTACCAAGCCCAATGCCACTATCTCCATGTTTGAAGACTTGGATATGGGGGACTAAATACTCTACTCAACTGGCTTATGATTTTTTCAAGCCTAAAGGACAGATATGGCGCAACCATGATATTGTATGGAAATACTATCGGACCCGAAGATACACCTTCATCCTGTGGCTAGCCCTCTTGAGGATTCTAAAAACTCGGGACAGACTTACCTTCCTCCAAGACTCATGTCTGTGTTATTTCTGTCATGCAGGTACAGAAAGCCACGATCACTTATTCTTACAATGTCCCTACTTATTGAGAATCTGGAAGGATCTACGAGAATGGCTTGGTATTTCACGAGGTTCAACCTCCCTAGCTAGTGCAGTAAGAGCAGTGTGACGAAGGAAAAAAGGTAACAAGTTGGTGACTAAAGCACGTGCCCTGACTTTAGCAGCCACGACTTACCTTATTTAGAGAGCTCGCAATGCTGCAGCCTTTGACTTTAAAGATCTAGACACTATAGGATTGATTGTACAAATTAAACGCTATGTCTATAGAGCCTTATACCATGATATGGCATAAGTAAACCTCTAAACTTTTATGGTATTGTTTTGGTATCTTTTTGGTCTCCCCGTGGGTTATAGAGCTACCAACTTTGTGGTATGCCTATCATTTTGAGCCTGGGTTTGCCCAGAGAATATGTACAGTTTCAGGTAATATATTTAACCCGTTACCAAACTATCTCCACCCCTTCCTCAACTTCCACCCCTACCAGCCTTGCAGCCAATGGCTCACACTACATATGTAGCGTGACTGAAGATTTTGGTTTTTAATAAAAATTTTGGTACCTATTATCAATAAGTAAGGGTGTTTTGGTAATTTTGAAAATTAAATATTTTAATAGTATAATTATTATTTTATCTAGTAGATATTAATTGTGTAATTGTGGTATTATTTTTAGGTTTGAAAGTTTGATTAGCAGGAACTTATAGTTTTAGTAGGATACTGCTAATTTATATTTTTGCTAGAATTCAAGTAACTGTTATACTCTACTAAAATGGTAAATTTTGTATGTTACCTTCGTATGCGACCATGGTACCTTTGCATCCTTA
The DNA here is from genome assembly GCA_039764185.1 of Tamarix austromongolica. Classification (NCBI taxonomy): domain Eukaryota; kingdom Viridiplantae; phylum Streptophyta; class Magnoliopsida; order Caryophyllales; family Tamaricaceae; genus Tamarix; species Tamarix austromongolica. The sequence continues at coordinate 56,352,940 of CM077814.1, forward strand.
GATTGATAGTTGGTTGGATACTATGTTACCTTGGTATATTGGTATGATTAGAGTACCTTAGTATCTCCTCTTGAGTAAATAAAAATAGAAATAATTAATTATTGGATGATTGGATTGGTCGGTAGCAGCATTTGTGCCTACATATAGTTCTATAGCAGCCTTCGTGTCTACCTATGGTTCGGTAAGAGCCTCCATGCCTACCTGTAGTTTGATAGTAATCGTTGTGCCTACCTGTCATTTTAGAGTAGCCTTCGTGCTCGTCTATAGTTTGATAGTAACCTTTATGCCTATCTGTGGTTCTGTAGTAGCCTTCGTGCCTACCTGTATTTGTTATGGTGCCATTGAGCCCTACCTACAATGATATCGATTTTATAGGTATTGTGCCTTCTTGCCTACCTGTGATGTTATGGAATTGATTGGTATTGGTAATGAGATATGTGGTACATTATGATGCATTATGGTTATTGGGTTGTGATTTCGTTTAGTAAGTTTCAATTGTTCTAGATGAGCGAAAATGAGTAGTATGTGTCCTTGATAGTATTTAGTTATTTGAATGATTATCTTATTTCAATCCTTATATGTATATGTATATCTAAATGTCGTATACCATGTTATGTTGTTATACTTGTATGTGTTCTATGCTAGTTTTTGATATTAGTTTTGTATAAAGAGTTACCTAGTATTATAGGTCTGAAGGGTTCATTTTTATGGGTCTCTGCCTATTCAATGGGTAGTGGACTTTATAGGTTGGCTTACGAGTTCAATTGCGAGCTTGTAGTTTTGATTTAAGAGCATAGGACTATCTGGTGTCTTATTTTCTATCTTGCTTTTAGTTATATTTGGACCTTTATATCTTCCTATACTTCCTCTCTTTGAATTTTATAACAGATAATGTTGCTTTTATTTAGAATGATATGTATCAATCATTCTCTCTATTATGATTCTTGTAATCATTTTAAAATTCTAAGGAAAATAATAATTTTAGCCTTAACACTTGGCATGAGAATGGTAGGGAAAACTGAACTTGTATTAAGTTTGACACTAACATCTTGTTTTTTTTATTGTTTTAACTTCTATACTTAACTCTTCAAATATTTATTTTATAGTTTTTAAAAATCGATGTGTCACACTAATTACTTACCTTGATACGCCAATCTCAAAGACAACATTAATCATAATCTAATAATAATATGTATCAATAATATTCTCTTAATAAATTGGTATAGAAGAAATAATAATATACGCTTAATAAATTGGTATAGAAGAAATACTTACACGCTTATATATGCGTATAAGGCAAAAATCAAAACTTTACCTTTAAAAAAGAGTAGTTCACTATCAATGAAAAAAATAGGCAACAAAAAGGAAATCAGCCATGGAAGTAGAAGAAAATCTAAAATGATAGAATATGAAAAATGGTATGAGGTGGTAAGGTATAATGGTGAGCTTAATAGCCTAATAAATTTAATCAAGTAATTCTTCACTTACCGAAATAATTAAAGAAGATGAACTTAAAGCATAAGTGAAGAGATGGCTAACTCATAAATCTACATATGAAACCACTCATTTATAGTACCATTTTATTTATTATTATCTTAACTTTCTATTTATTTATTTACTCATTATTATTATTATTATTATTATTATTATTATTATTATTATTATTATTATTATTATTATTATTATTATTATTATTATTATTCACTTCTTTTTTGGGTTATAACATTAATTACCTCCATGTTTGGCAATTGTTTGCCTCCATATTTTACCATTATTATCTTTATGTCTCACCATAGTTATTTTACTATAATTACCTACATGTTTCACCTAGTTAACTTCACTTCCACATTTGTTGCCTCTATAACTAACTTGTCATGCTTTATCTTAATTATCTTCATATTTCACCATTACTATACTATGTTTCATCACTATTTTTTCCCATAACTTTTTTTTAAATTATATCAATATAGATATCTATTTGCTAAAAATAGATTTTAGGAACATTATGATTTATATATTATGATAATTCTATGAAGAAATATTTTAATTTCTTTTTAAATTATTTTTGTTGGGGTTATGTTGAAATCAACAACATATAGCATGCACTTTATATCACCATGTACATGGTAAAATTACAATATAAGGATATGCAATTTTTATTTTTATTTTTTTGGCCAAATAATGTTTAATTTAAGTTATTAAATTAATAAAATAATTACATCAAAATAATTCTGGGGTTTGAATAGATACCTATATTAATATATTTTCAACATAAAATATATTATGTAAAATGTTATATTTTTACATTAATATATGTAGAAAATAGATTAAGAGTTCATACAACCATTGATGAATATATAAAATTAAGTTGGTTCTTTAGTTGGTTATACAACACCTTTTCGATAATAAAAAGTATTCATACAACCAAGTTTAAAGTTATCCAATGTTAATGCAAGTCCCCTTATATAACATGCATCAACAAATTTATTGAAAGCAACATTCTAGCATATGTACATATATAAAACTTCAGAAACAAGAATGTTTATGCAACTTCAGTAGGCAAAATTACCTGAAATGCTGAAACTCACTGCCACATTACAAATAATACAATTACACACAAGTAAACGACTAAATATGGAATGATCAAAACGAAGACTTCACGTAGCTTAGTTGGGCGGTTTGAAGAACTTCAGTTTGAGCCCATTGCTAACAATGCTATATATACCTCCAATGGTGAAGGCTAAACTAAAGGCAACTCCAAGCCATCCCAAAATCCAGTTCAAATACCAATTGAAGCTGTGCCTTGTAGGCTGCTTAAGGAGAACCCACATGAAGCAAGGGTACGCAAATGTGACCGGCAGCGTCATCCCTCCTAGCAAACCAGCAAGGCTAGAAAGAAATGGCAACGCGACACCAATCAAAAGGGACACAAATCCATAGAAGACTCTGAAGCCAGATCTCACCCAAACTGAACATGGTCTATTAGTGCGGCTAGTATAGCTGGCTTCAAAGCTATCAAATACGGGCATGGAGTATATTTGGAAGCTGCTCAAACAGTTGAACACAACCAAAAGAAACGTGATGGCAAGTAGGCCTCTGGATATGTCATGGCTGTGGAATCCATACAAGGCATTCAGAATCCCTGTTGAAGGCATCTGCACCAAACAAAGAAAAAAACTACCTAAGTTCATTTGATTTTAAAAACAACCATACGGTATCAAGTTAAAATTACTAATGAGATACCAAATGCACGCTGTGTAAATTTCACACACCCAAAGAAGGCAGCATCAAGCTGAAAGATTTCACACAATATATGTTACACGAGTTTGTGCTCATTGGGAAAGTGGATGAAGAAGAAAGACTTACAAGGTCCCCGTAGGCCCAGTACCCTCCAATTGCCATAGGGAACAAGCACAAAGCAATGAAGAAGTATGCAACTTTAGCTCCCTTCCACATTGGCACATGGGCTGGGTGCTTAAAAGTTGATGGCATTGTCGCCTGAAATAGCCAAAACAATCACCATTCGATCAATGCAACCAAAAAAAAAAACCTTACTGGTCAAAATAAATAGTCATTTTACATGTAAAACAAATAAAAAAAAATTGCAGAAGAGTCAGAAGACAGATACCTGGATCTCCAAGACTAAATTATGGCCCCTAAATGCAAAGGCGATGATCCCAAGTGCATTCAAGACTGAAAAGGCAGAGGCAGTGGAAGATGGGAGTGACATTGGTTGGTATGATAATGTCGGCGGTCTTTGTTGGCTCACAGACAGTACCCAAACCATGGTAGAGTATGTAATTGCAGTTACTGCTCCGACTAATGAGAGTCCTGCTATTGAATTGAGATTTGGTAGTTGAGACAGAACAATGCATAATGAAGTGAAAACAAGAAACCACTCTACTGTGGTTAGAGGATTGGATGTGCAAAGCGGTCCACAAACAATTTGGAAAAACAGTTTCATAGTCTCTCCTCCTATAAGGATTAGAGCTGTTGCATTTCCAGCTGACAAATACACTGTTGGGAAGAGAGCAAGCCAGACGCCTAATCTTTCTCCTGCAACAGAAATAACAAGCTCAGTCACTTAATATGTCAACAAGCATTTGCAATTAGGAATAAGACTTGGAAGTTGCATGTCTATCCATTTTACACAAGTTGCAGAAACCAAATAATTAGAATAGTGTTTGAATATGACTTTGTAACTTGTGAGATTAATTGTACATCAAACTTACTAAGTAGGTGCACATCTCAACATGATCAAAAGAATGCAATGAAAATGAAATATTGGACTACTAATTCAACATCATTTACGTTAATGTGACGAATTCACAGAATCAAATTCACTGCCATTTCCCTTAGGGTGCTTCCAGTAGACAAAGAAAAAGAAGAAAAACACTCACCAAATGCTGCCTGTGCAAGCTCAACATATCTGTTGTACCTCTTCCCAGGAACTGCTTCATGTAATTGAACTAAGATCCAGAGCGTGTAAAGTTGCCAGACATACGCTATAGTCAATGAAAGTATCCCCCAACCCCTGAAATTCATCAAAATAAATCATCATGAAGTGGCCAGCATCAGATTGTTCTTTTTCCCGCATGGCATCATTCATATGTGATGCTATATAACCCTAGGCACTGTTCGCATCAGTACGAGGAAGTGGAATAAGATGTATAGGGTATGGAATCACGGAGAAGGATCCAGATTTGAGAATAGCACAAAAATGCCTGTATGTTTGTTGAAACCATCATTGAAAAAGAGGTTGAGATCCTGTTCAGTAACCTTCAATGTGAACTGTACTGATTTAAAACATGCATAATTGGAGCCTGATTCTAGTGTCCCGTAAAAGCACTAGCCACCGTACAAATTAACAAGCAGCTAAACATTGAACTAGGGTTCCAACAGACCACATTGAAACACCAACCATGGCTGTTATCTCGGAAATAACGAGCCAAGCTAACTTTTTGTGCAGGCAATAAATTCACAGGTACCAGAAACGCAAATGAATGTCAGCAGCCATATATACTCACTTCTGTGTGAAACTTATCGCAAGTACGGGACCTAAGAGCATGCGATTATTATTGCCTAATAGCTTTACGGTTAGTAGAATTAGTTTTCAACGTATTCCAGTTGAATAATAGTAACAGATAACCATCTACGTATCCAATATAAGGAGCGCATATCCTCTGCCTTAGCGTATCCAATATCAGTTTTCTCTGAAATCTTATTACATTATTGAAGATTAACCCAATAGGCCTAAAAACCTAACGACCACCCACAAATGGTCAACCGCACCACGGATACCACTCGTCCAACATAAATAAAATAGAAGCGAAATTATGACGGATCCCTGTTGTGGGCAGCACTAATGCACAAGATCAAAACTAGAAATCATAAAAAGCAAAAGCGTAAAGTGACAATATCATTAATAGAAATAAATAAATCTGCCGCAAGCCAATGCTCAATAACTTTGCGTCAAACATATCAATTCAAAGATACCTCAAGCGAAATCATTAAAAAAGGGCTTAAGGTGTCCCTAAATAGTCCCACATCTCATCTACTTTAGATTCACTTTGACCCAGCCAGTTACCACGCATGCTGCCAAATAATAATGTATAAAGAATTTATTAAAGCTAGTACAATCTTAGTTAAGTCCTAATCGATGACCACTTTTAATTATGAAAATCTTCTATTGATCTCCCATCAATTGCTCCCACATAAAGCACAACAATTACCAGAGAAAAGAGAGAGATCAGAACAGTGCAATTATTAGGTTAGCCACTACAAGCTCCATAAGAAACAATTAGATTGATCATATAATCTTATTGAATACAAAAAACATAGCAACAAGAAAAGATATGGCGCATCAGCAATAAAGATGCAACAAACTAACACTTATAAACACAGGAATGCAGTATTTCTAGTAGTAAAACCTACTTATTCGATCAGACATATCAGCCATATATAGCCGGAAGTCTGTATATATATATTACTAAAGTCCCAAAAAATAAAAATTCAATAATAGAGAGACAACCAAACTTCAGTCAATCAACCAATAGGAAAACAGAGAACCAAGTAGGGGATGTTCGGTTAGTTCAAGTTAAAACCTAACTAGCTCATACCATCCCAGAAAAGCAAAGGCAACAGGCAAAACCAAAGCTTGGAATCCAACACCAGCATTGAGGTTATGAAAGGCAGCATAATGTGCATTTCCATTTCTCGACTCTGTTATAGGAAGCCAAGCATCTTGTGGGTTAAGTTTAGTTAAATGACCCACTTCCTCTAAGTAACTCTTCATATTAACAAATACCCTCTTCATCGGAGTTCCAATAGGACTGAGAAACCTCGGCGAAATAAACGATGTCGGCGTCCATGCTGCCGACTTCGCATCTTTCGATGCTGGTCTAGGTGATCTTTGCCCAGACGGAGTTAATATCTCCGGGGTCGACCCTCGTTGAGGTGATGCTGGAATTGATATTAGCTCAGTTTCAGGCCTCTCTTCCATGTTATGAATTCGAAAATGCTAGCTCGACAAACTGATTGGTGTAAACTTTGTCAGAAAAAAAATTGTCAGAGAGGAAATGTGAAAATGAGAGATGTGTGAGTGGTGTGGTGAATGAATCAGAGTATGTGAGTGAGCCAGCGAGCTAGCTTAGTATAAATGCTAAAAAGGGAGAGAGGTACGAGAAAGATAATAATGGGAGGCGTGGGGGACTGCCCTCTTCTTTATTTCCTCCTTTTTCTTCGCTTAGCTTTGTGTTTGGTTTGGGGGAGTGTGTCTTTTCGGTGTATCGGAATCGTCGCAGCTCTGCAAAGGGAAAAAAATGAATATCATTAGTAGTATCGATACATGTACTCCGTCAGGCGTGCACTGCCATTTTCATGCTTTCACTTTCCACTACTTTTCATAACAGGGTCTGTCGTTTTGACAAAATCAGGAAATTGTGTGTATTAGATCTGACGTCCAACGAATAAGCATGAAAGTTTGTGCAGAAAAGATCGTGGCCGTTGATTGGAAAGTAGTGTCTCCACTCACTAGCGAACCTGACCTAGCCATTTTATGTTGACTAGTTACCGCGGAGTCGCGGACAACGACGCAGTTTTAAAAACCGGTCCGATCGATGATGAACTAATCCGGAGTCCGGTCCAGGTGCTTTCTTCAACCACTTATTATGCATTTTGGCCAACTAAAACGGTAAAAAATGGGACAATTTTATAAAAACCGCCGGTCAATTTGGAAGGAACGAGACCGGTTTGGTTATATTACTGCCAACACAATTTTACCAATACTCTTCACCAATCTTCATTTTATATTTTACTAATTTTGTCTTAATAGAAAACTCTTATGCTTCGTTTGAATTAGAGTGCATCGGGATAAGGATAAGCTTTATAAATTAATCTTGGTAAAAAAAATGGAGGTAAATTAGAGAGAATATTTTAAAACATTATTTGGACAGTATGAACCTAATGTGGGTAAATAGAGATAAATGTTTTAAAAATTCTATTTTGATTGAGGTGAATGCATAAAATTTATTTATATTTTTTTTTATTTACCTCTGCAACCCCTGAAATCAAATGTTAACAAAAATATGTTCCTAAACAGGGTAAATTAATTGGTTCACCTATATTAACCTCTGTTTACCCCAAACCAAACCCACCATTGGTGCACTAGTGCAATCAATACTAAAAAAATTGTAAATATAATTTAATGTAAATTTGGAACCTACAGGTGATTGCAAAAATGAAATGTGCCAAAAATGGCTTTAAAAACTTTTGAGCTTTGTAATTGAACAAATAAAAGATAAGCAAAAAATTAGTCAATGTAAGAAAAATGGACCAATGTTAGGTGCATGTGTCACATCCCTAAGTTTATCAACTATAAAAATCTTTTTTAAGACAACATTGAAGAATTTGAAAACACAAATAAGGGATGTCATTGTTACATCAAACATGAAAGATGTATGACGATTACCTCATGCATGCTTAATGTAAGATAAAACAAACAAACAAACAAACAACATGAATGAAATAACAATAATATTGATAATTATGATAACATGATAGAAGTGAGATGATACAATATTTAAAATACATGAATCAAAGTCAAAATTCTAAATAACTAGAAAGAAACAAAAATATCCCAACATAGTGGGCTAAAATGTGACACCTGTTTTTCACTATAAAAAATCATTTTAAAATACTGTAAAAGCAAAAAATACCAAATACACTTAGAAAAACAGAGTGTTACCGCCACACCTAACATAGGATGGATGTCTACTACCCATCCTATGTTAGATACAAGGTTAAGAGAACCAACAAAACCAAAATAAGAAATAGAGTGCGCAATACATAATGAAATACCCCAAAACCCTAATTTAAGAAATTTTGGCAAAATAAGAATTTACTAGAAAAATTAATTAAATAAATTATTTTATTAAAATAAGAGGAATTATTTAAGGAAAAATGAAGAGGAAAATAATAAATAATTTAATTAGAAAAAAAGTGTTTTGCTAATTAAAATAGAATTAAGGAAAAATCATTCAAAATATCCTGAATTAATATAAAAAGGGAATTTATTTATTATTTTACTAAATATTATTATTTTAAATATTCAAAAATACCAAAATATTCTAAATACCCCAACCTATCTATTTTTTTTCTTTTTTCCTTTTTCTTTTCTTTCCTTTTTTCCTCCTTCCTCCTTTTTTTCTTTCTTCCTTCGGATTGGGCCTATGCCCCTCGCAGTCCAACGCCATCCCCCCTCTCTTTTCCTTCGGCGTGGCCTAATCTGCCATTCTTTTCCTTTGCTCAACCCGCCCGGCCCCCTCTCTTTTTCTTTCTTTTCTTTTCTTTCCCAGATCGGCTGGCCTAGCTCCTTTCCTTCCCCTTCCTTCTTCCCCGACCCCCAAACCTACAAATCGCAACCTTAACCCCTTGTACGCAGATTGACCATAACTACACACCAGCCTGCCACATCCCTTCTCTCCCCGTTGATGTGAATCTTGTAAATTTATATCTAAGTAATTTTGAAATTTGCTGTGAGTTAATTACTTACAATTGTTTATCTTATTTTTTGAATTAATAGGATAATGTCGCAGCTTATGGGAATTCTGTGAACGGGAACATGTTTTCTGGGCCGTTCAGATTAAGTCTGGAGTTTACTGATTTTTGTAACTTTTATTAAAATTTTTGTAATCCCATATGATGCATTCGCTGGTCGAATTGGCTAATGGGAGTTAGGACGGTTGTATAATCCGCCACCCGGTCCATAAAATTGGGCTAGCTGGATTGTGGATTAATCAATCCTTAATGACCATGATTTGCTAAAATTGTTATAGCTGATGGGAGATTAAGCTTTAAGCTTAATTTGTATTATGTGGGTTATGGTCTTTATGAGGGCTGGTTGGTCGACACCTTATGTTGATGTTGCTTGGGTTGGGCTGTTCGACACTTGTATTTTCGGGCCCATACGGATTGTGTATTGTCGACCATGGCAGGCTGTGATTTCCGTATGTATTTTGTATTCTATACGGCCTTTGTATACATATATATATATATATGATAGATACGATGTAATACGCAACTTTTGCCAGAAATAAAGTCAGTGTTATTTGCTTCTCTCGAACTCTCTCTCGACTCCGTCTCTCTCTCTCTTGGCGATTCTCTCATTCGCTTCTATTCTGCTTCTGTTCCGTTCTCTTCTCGATCGATCTTGATCTTTCACCTTCTAAATTCAGTTGCCATTGAATCAATTGTGCTTCTGAAGTTGTGGTTCTTCCTTTGGAAAGATTTCCTTAGGCTGTACCTGTAACACCCAAAAATTCACTAATTTTTTTTTGAAAGCGGAAGCAATTAAATTATAATACTTAAAACCTGTGAATTCTGGGAATGTTACCGCCACACTTAGTACCAGACCGGTTCTCTCCGACCGTTCCAGTACCAAGTGCTAAGGCTAAAGAAAAGATTTACGTGAAATTCAATTTAACAATTCATAAAAGGATTTGAAAGATCATACAACAAAATCAGAGTACGCATAAACATTTATTAACACTTGTAACTTCCAATTAGAAATAAATTAAACAACGTAAAACTCGAGTTAGCATTAAAAATTAGAATAAAAGCATAATAATTATCAATAAATTGAAAGTAAGTATTTAAAAGTTCTAGGGTTTCACCTTGAGTTGGAGGATGAAGGTGGAAGCGGCGGTGGTTCCCGGAGGTGGCCGGAAAATGGGTCTAAGGGGGCCAAAAATTAGGAAAATGGGTAACGGAGAGGAAGAAAAATTAAAATAATTATATGGGAATGTAGAGAATAATTAGTAGGATTCAATGGTGGGATTGGAAGGTGTTAGAAGCGGCGCATGTGGTGGTGGAAGGTGGTTCAACGTCTCAGGGTGAAAATTATGGCGAGATGAGCAGCAAACTTTGCATGGTTATGGCAGCTCATTCAAGAAGAATCGAAGGATTTGAAGGGCTTAGTTAGCTAGATGGAGTTTCAGGGAAGAGATTGGGAGCAAGATATGGCGTTGAAGTTGGCCGGAGGTGGAGATAATGGCGTCTGATTGGACGGTGGCTGGGCGATTCTGACTTAGGGTTTCGGAAGGAAGAAGTCTCAACCACACTCACAACCAGGCTATTTAAAGGGTTTAGATGGGTTATTAGGGTTTTGGAGGTCGGTAGGATGGGTTTGGGTTATAGGGTAATGGTGGCCGGTGGCAGGAATCGACCGTCCATCATTTGGGTCGGGGCCGAAATTTTGCGAGCCAAAAGAGAAGGAACGAGCAAGAGTTGAGAATAATTGATCGTTCCAAGTCAATGTGCAAGCCGAGAGGAAGAAGAATAGAGGTGACTCGGCCGGTCAATTTCGTCGTGGCCGGCGCCGCCATTTTCGGGCTGGGAGTTGCAGGTGCTCGACGGCGTCGAGGAATAAGGAGGGAGAAGAAAGGAGGAAGGGGGTGGGCCGGTCGGCCGGGAAGGAAAAGAAGGGGGTGAACCGGGCCGGTCGCGCCGGTTACATCGTTCATTAAATGAGACGACGCGTTGAGAGACGAGAAGGAACGAAACGCAGCGCGTAGAGGGCGGAAGAAGGGCGACGCCGCGCGGGCTGGCTCATTAGACAACACGACGAGTTTTGGTAACAAAATGGACAAAACGCAGCGCGCTGAAGGCGGGAGAAGGAGGCGCGCGGGCACGGGCTAGGCCGAAGGAAAGGAAAGGAAAAGAGGAACTGGGCCGCTGGGCTGGCCCAGTTCGGAGAGGAGAAAGAGAAAAAGAAAAGATGAAGAAGAAAAAAAGAAGAAAAGAAGGAAAAAGGAAAAATAAAAATAGTGGGTTGGCTTAATTAAATTAATTAGAATATTTGGGATATTTAAAAATGATAATATTTAAATAAAATATTATTTAAATCCCTTTTTAGGCTAAATTAGGACTTTTAAAATATTTTCCATAAATTCCTTTTTAATTAGAAAACATCCTAATTTTCTCTAATTAAATTATTTATAAAATTAATATTAATTTAAAAATATTTTCTCCTTCTTATTTTAAATAAAATAATTTATTTAATTAATTTTCAAAATAAAATGCTTAATTAGCTAAAATACCCAAATCCTTTTATAATAAAAATACTTATAAATTTCTTCTTGAATTTTCCTAGTTAAATATCCTTTTATTTCATTAAAAATAATTTATTTAAATAAATTTTCTAATAAAACCTCATTTAAATATAATTTATAAAATTAGAAATTTTCGGGGCATTTCATCACTACCCCCTTAAAAACAGACTTCGCCCTCGAAGTCTCCGGAAGCGCCTAGGGTTAGGGTCGAAAATGCTCTAAGTGGATGGAAGACCAACTAACGCTAATAACCCATATAAACTACCCCCTTAGAGACGAACTATGGGTTGTTGTACATGGGTATAAGTTCATTTTAAATACTAAATATTAAATATTAATATTGGGAGAATTTAAATCAAAAATTTATTTATCGAAAATCTATTTCGAAAAGATCTGAAGGCTCAAAATTAATAAAAGAGTTATATAAGAATTTTGGAAACGCTCTCAGAAGGAATAGCCGATGACATAAAAAAAATGTATTATTTATGGAAATATATCATAAGAACTCAAAAATTTATTTAAAGAATATAATAAAATATTTAAGTTGAAATCTAACACCCTAAGACAAATTTAGTCATTTCCGAAATTATTTTCTTTAAATTAAAAAGCATACAACAGAATAAAGTGATTTTGGAAAGAAATTCCCGAATACGTCTTCTAAATTAAAAACTTCCCCAAAATATTAACGATTGAAACGAATAATATAGAGTCAAAAATATTTTCTACTGATAAAATCTTTACAATAAAGTTAACTATTCAATAGGAATTGTATAATTTAAATAATGTATTTTGTCAACAAAATATACTTCAAAACAACGTCGTAATCACATGACAAAGTTATAAATAAAAATAAATTTAAGATATAAAAATACGAGAAGGAACGAGAATACATATTATTAACCAAAAATCGAACTCATAAGAAATTTAATTAAATTTAACTATGAATTTGAATCGTCGATAAATCCATAAGACAAATCGAAATTAAAATAATTAATTGTGTACATCAAATTACGTTAATAAAATTATTAAACTTAATAAATCTAGATTTTAAAAATAAACGGTATTACATTACTACCCCCTTAAAAAGGAACTTCGTCCCCGAAGTTCAGGAAAAATCTAAGTAGCGAAAACTTGTCAAAACGATTGAATAAAGCATTAACCACAATAATAAGTTGAAAGTAAATCCTAAGAAAAGTAAAACGATGTTTTACAAAACTAAACCAAGCAAAGTTGAAAACAAACAAGGCATAGGAAGCAAAATAAAAGGAGGAGAATCAATGCTTAGCAGATCAAATACAATGGAATTCAAATAAGAAAGAAGTACATACTTAAAGTCAAAACAAGTTACGAAAATACTATTCTTTAAAATAAAATCTTACAACAGAATAACAACAAAAATTTATAACGTGAAGTTCAAATAAAATAAAGGAACAAAAGTTTTAAAGAGTACACAACTCTAATAGAAATATATTACAATTTATATCATATCATATCTATTCCGGCAAGGTACACACTAAGGTTATCAATCCATAAAACCTACAAGACTAGGGTTAATCTAGTGGGGTTACTACCCCCTTAAGAACAAACTAATTACAAAACCATAATATGCACAAGGTCACTTATGCTACCCCATTGTACGATCCTCACAAGCTAATCCGGATTTTAAAATTTACTTGAAACAAGGTAAATACATTTTCATTTAAAACATTTAGGATCGTGAGAACCGAATCTCTAACCGAAACCCGATTCTCAACAACCAAAAGCTTTGATACCACTTTGTGGTATCATCTTAAAAAGTTTAAAAACAAATAGAGGAGTGGTCAAAACACACTTCAAAATAAAATACAAAGTCCGAAAACCAAAATTATTTTCGAAAACGAGCGTGGCCGAAGGACCAACCGCTCTGATACCACTTGTGGTATCAGCTTAGAGAAAAATTTAAAAATGAAGGAGCTTGGTTGAAATCAACTTCGATACCATCCTGTGGTATCAATTTAAAAGTTTTAAAGAACACGGAAGAGCATGGTCGAAACCTGCTCTGATACCAGCTTGTAACACCCCAAAATTCACTAATTTTTTTTGAAAGCGGAAGCAATTAAATTATAATACTTAAAACCTGTGAATTCTGGGAATGTTACCGCCACACTTAGTACCAGACCGGTTCTCTCCGACCGTTCCAGTACCAAGTGCTAAGGCTAAAGAAAAGATTTACGTGAAATTCAATTTAACAATTCATAAAAGGATTTGAAAGATCATACAACAAAATCAGAGTACGCATAAACATTTATTAACACTTGTAACTTCCAATTAGAAATAAATTAAACAACGTAAAACTCGAGTTAGCATTAAAAATTAGAATAAAAGCATAATAATTATCAATAAATCGAAAGTAAGTATTTAAAAGTTCTAGGGTTTCACCTTGAGTTGGAGGATGAAGGTGGAAGCGGCGGTGGTTCCCGGATGTGGCCGGAAAATGGGTCTAAGGGGGCCAAAAATTAGGAAAATGGGTAATGGAGAGGAAGAAAAATTAAAATAATTATATGGGGATGTAGAGAATAATTAGTAGGATTCAATGGTGGGATTGGAAGGTGTTAGAAGCGGCGCATGTGGTGGTGGAAGGTGGTTCAACGTCTCGGGGTGAAAATTCTGGCGAGATGAGCAGCAAACTTTGCATGGTTATGGCAACTCATTCAAGAAGAATCGAAGGATTTGAAAGGCTTAGTTAGCTAGATGGAGTTTCAGGGAAGAGATTGGGAGCAAGATATGGCGTTGAAGTTGGCCGGAGGTGGAGATAATGGCGTCTGATTGGACGGTGGCTGGGCGATTCTGACTTAGGGTTTCGGAAGGAAGAAGTCTCGACCACACTCACAACAAGGCTATTTAAAGGGTTTAGATGGGTTATTAGGGTTTTGGAGGTCGGCAGGATGGGTTTGGGTTATAGGGTTATGGTGGCCGGTGGCAGGAATCGACCGTCCATCATTTGGGTCGGGGCCGAAATTTTGCGAGCCAAAAGAGAAGGAACGAGCGAGAGTTGAGAATAATTGATCGTTCCAAGTCAATGTGCAAGCCGAGAGGAAGAAGAATAGAGGTGACTCGACCGGTCAATTTCGTCATGGCCGGCACCGCCATTTTCGGGCAGGGAGTTGCAGGTGCTCGACGGCATCGGGGAAGAAGGAGGGAGAAGAAAGGAGGAAGGGGGTGGGCCGGTCGGCCGGGAAGGAAAAGAAGGGGGTGAACCGGGTCGGTCGCGCCGGTTACGTCGTTCATTAAATGAGACGACGCGTTGAGAGACGAGAAGGAACGAAACGCAGCGCGTAGAGGGCGGAAGAAGGGCGACGCCGTGCGGGCTGGCTCATTAAACAACACGACGAGTTTTGGTAACAAAATGGACAAAACGCAGCACGCTGAAGGCGGGAGAAGGAGGCGCGCGGGCGCGGGCTAGGCCGAAGGAAAGGAAAGGAAAAGAGGAACTGGGCCACTGGACTGGCCCAGTTCGGAGAGGAGAAAGAGAAAAAGAAAAGATGAAGAAGAAAAAAAGAAGAAAAGAAGGAAAAAGGAAAAATAAAAGTAGTGGGTTGGCTTAATTAAATTAATTAGAATATTTGGGATATTTAAAAATGATAATATTTAAATAAAATATTATTTAAATCCCTTTTTAGGCTAAATTAGGACTTTTAAAATATTTTCCATAAATTCCTTTTTAATTAGCAAACATCCTAATTTTCTCTAATTAAATTATTTATAAAATTAATATTAATTTTAAAATATTTTCTCCTTCTTATTTTAAATAAAATAATTTATTTAATTAATTTTCAAAATAAAATGCTTAATTAGCTAAAATACCCAAATCTTTTTATAATAAAAATACTTATAAATTTCTTCTTGAATTTTCCTAGTTAAATATCCTTTTATTTCATTAAAAATAATTTATTTAAATAATTTTTCTAATAAAACCTCATTTAAATATAATTTATAAAATTAGAAATTTTCGGAGCATTTCAGTACCGGCGGAAATCGAACGTTGCGCTCGATTAAATCTTCGATCCTTTTGTGAAACCCTAACCTATTTCCATCACCCGTTGCTTTCCCTTCCTTTTCCGACCCCAACCAGTCCCAAATCTCCCCTTCACGTGTGCCCCTCCCTTTCCTTTTCTTCTCCCTGACCCAACCTATCCCTGCCATTTACAGACCTGCACCGGCTTACCACCGCTGATCGGTGGCCCTGCCAGACCTGCCCCCTCTTATTCTCTTCCCCCTTTGTTGTTTTCACCCCCGTTTACCTATAAATACCCCATACCAGACCCCTAATCGGCCTTCCTTTCCCCTGTCTAGAAAATTTGCTCCCTTATGCCACCACCACTTCACACACCTCCTCCGCCACTGTCGCCCAGCGCTGCCACCCGAAACAACCTCAGCACCTTCCCTGCACCACCCTCCACCAAACCACACCACTCAGCACCCCCGATTCCTCCTGCACCAACCGCCTTGGCCGTGCAAAGTTGGCTCCCCAAAACTCCCATTCTCTTCCCTCACCACCCCTTATGCCGCCATGCACCTTCGTTCTGGCTGCAACCACCGCTCCCCTACCCCCCAAACAACTAACAGAGTCTCCCCTACCTCCCCTACCTTCCTTTTCCCTACCTCGCCCTTGTTCTCCCTTCCTCCCCCTCCACCACCTTCAGCCACCAAACCAACCACTGCTTGCGCCACCCTTTTGGTTACACCATGACCACCATTCTAACCCTCTCAACTCAGAGCATCCACCACCACCACAACCACTATTTCACTCCCCCTCTCCTAACCTAGAGACCCACCTTTTCAACTTCTCTTCTTCCTCCACCGCCGCCATGCGTCGCCGTCGGCGCCGCCTACTCACCACCACCTCTAGGTTGTACCCTAACCTCCCCAACCCTTAAATATTATTAATGTAATTATTATCATTTTATCAGTATTAATATCATTATTCTTAATATTATTATTATTATTATCATTATTACTACTACTACTACTACTACTACTACTACTACTACTACTACTACTACTACTACTACTACTACTACTACTACTACTACTACTAGTATTGTTGTTGTTGTTGTTGTTGTTGTTGTTGTTATTACTACTGTTGTTGTTGTTAGTATTATTATGACTCTGGTATTATTTATAGTGGCCAAGTTAAACGTTTAGAGGAGGATTTCAAGGCCTTCATGGAATTTGTCCAGTGCCAACCCTTAGTGCCGACGTTGTACCCCCACCACTTCAAGAGCGCTAGTGAGGATTGGCTTCAAAGGGTCACCAGTCATCACCCTTTGACGTACTTTGGCGAGGAGGATATAATGATCCTTGAAGAGTGGATGCAAGACATGGATTGTACTTTTGAAGTAGTAGACTACCTTCCAGCCAGGCAGCCTAACATCACAGCTTTCTTCCTAAGAGGCGTAGTAGATGCCTAGTGGGTGGATTACCGTGCCTGAGATGGTCCTCCGATAACTTGGGAGGCGTTTAAGACTACCCTCCGCTCTAGATTCTACCCTTAGAGCCTGAAGAGGGACAAACTTTGGGAGTTTGTATAGCTCACGTAGGGATCGATAACGGTCCAGTAGTACCATGCTCTCTTCACCGAGCTGCTCCAATTTTCCTTAATGATCGCCGCCAATGAGTCCACGGTGGTGTTTTAGTTTGAGTAAGGGCTAAACTTCGACGTCTGTTGGATGATGGGTGTAGTGCCCTTTACCGACCTAGCTACCCTGTATGAGTGCGTATACATCGCTGCCACCCTTATCTAGGAGCAGGCCACCATCCTTAGAAAGAGAAAACCTGAGGGTTAGAGTTTTTGGAGTAGGACTCAGTCACGGACAGAAGGACAGATGAGACCCTCGTCGAGAGACAGTTGTAGAGGTCAGAACCCCTAGGGGATTTTTATGCAGACGATGTGACCGTAGCCACCCCAACCAGAATTGTGGAGGCAGACTCATGACCTACCTAAACTGTGGCAAGCTGAGCCATAAAACTTTTGAGTGTTGGGGGCTGCCTCGCTCCTAGAAGTTTCAGAGCCAGCAATACCAGTAGAAGGGACCCTTGATTCCCCGGCAGTAGGCCTACTAGCAGCATGATCAGACTTCACTCCCACAGTTCCTACAATGGGCACTTATTCTAACTGATGCTCCAAATCGAGATGTTAGAGGAAGGCCTCAGGGATTCAAACCCTTCCCTTAGAGAGGAGGTTAATCGGGTGGATGCCTGAACGTGATCGGTCAGGTAGAGGCTAATAACCAACTAGATGTCATTTCGGGTACATTCACCATATCTTCTCTACCAGTACTTGTTTCATCCAATTCCAGTGCATCCTTGTCCTTTGTGGGCACTTCATTGTTGCTAAGGCTAAGTTGTCATCCTCTTATAGCATAGTATTATTTGTAGTGCTTTCTTTGGGTGACAAAAGGGAATATAACCAGTTACCCTCGGGTGTGGCCTTAGTCATAAGTAGGATAGAATTCTTAGTAAACCCACTTATCACATCCCCACACTTAGCTTCTTGCTTATCCACAAGCAATTTATTACTCTAACTAAATATTATTAAACTAATTAGCCACTTTTGTAGGTCTCACGATTGCACTTAGCATGTGCAACAAAACCTTTAATCCCCCAGGTCACCTATAGTTGACGAGTAACATCTTGTGAGGGTTTCATAGATGATAGACCCACAAAATCACATACAAAAATTTAAAAAAAAAAAACTAAACTCACACCCACTACCCTTGACCATTTTTGTCTCAGAATCTTTTTACTTTCATACATCATGATTAGCAATCCATCGAGATTTAGCATATGAGATTTAAAGGATCAATTTCAACATATAGTTCACACAAAAACATGATAGATATGGATAGACCAATATTATTGATGAAGACCTACCATACCATAGTCACATCAAGATCCATCCTCCTTGTGGATACCCTATATTTTTTCTATCTTAGATTCATGGCTACAAATGAATAGAAACACTCTATTATGTGACATGAGATGATAAAGATTTATATTGTTGTTTTCTTCAATTAAGAATAGGATATTATAGGACTAGATATGTAGAGTTCTGAACACTAATTTCCTTAATGCTAAGTTATCCTATTATTTCAGCTCTACTATATATGTTTTATAAGGTGTTCACAAATATCATTACCACTATAATACCCCCATCCTAAAATCTTTCAAAAGATTTTTAAAAATATGCTGATACAAAAAAATTATTTTATTTTTTAAAAGGGCTTAAAATTTGAATAGAAATGCTAATTTTAGGTATGTCAGTCGATTGGTTGCCCAAATTGATTGATTGATACTCTCAAGAACTAACATGTCGATTATGCGATAAATTGATTGATTGGTTTGCCAAAATTAATCAATTGGTTATTATATGATTTCAAATCCTTTTTCTAATTTTAGCTTCAAATCTCTCTTTAATGTTTATAAAAACTTCTAATTAGCTTCTATGTGTGCCACTAAGCATATTTTGGTGCATGAAAATTATTTTTACATTATTTTTATTTACCTAAAATTTCCCTAAATAACCTTTATGAAACATTTCTCACATTCTTTTTCTTCTCCCTCACTTTCCTCTCTTTTCTTGCAATCATGGTTGCATGTTTGACTTTCTACACCCTCTTCCCTTACTTACCAACCCTCTGTCATGTCCCTCTTGAATGTACTCTACCTCCCTTACCTCATCATACATTTCCCTTACACTTATTTACCACACTCAACCAATTTAGTATTTTCACTCTCC
Organism: Tamarix austromongolica; assembly: GCA_039764185.1. Classification (NCBI taxonomy): domain Eukaryota; kingdom Viridiplantae; phylum Streptophyta; class Magnoliopsida; order Caryophyllales; family Tamaricaceae; genus Tamarix; species Tamarix austromongolica. The sequence continues at coordinate 56,372,326 of CM077814.1, forward strand.
TTATCTGAAGGATGCCAACCAACTCTCTTCCTTGTCTAATCATAATTCATTTCATTCCTTACCATCTACCCTTGTTCATTCTCTTCCTTTTATTTGTGAATGTTTCTAAGTGTTGGACATTTATCCATTTTGTCCCTTCTATTTTTGATTGAAAAAGAAATGCTTACCTCATATTTTCTTCTCTTCTTGGTCAATTATTATGTTTCTTCTATTCTCCTAATCTTATCTTAGTTTTTCCTTATTTTATTAATCAAGGAAGTAATAATGTTGTGACAAAGGATAAAGATCTTGGTATCTCTCTTTGATTTTAGTTTTGAGAAAATATTGTGTTATACCACTTTTCTTCTTTTTCTAATTTTCCTTTACTAAGCTTTGAAAATGAGATTTAATCACTTTCATTCTTGATTATCTTAGGAAATCATGGACTTGATAGAATACATCAAGTTATGAGTACTTTTGTGCTAGAAGATTTGCTTGAAGGTAAGGCATCAATATCTCTAATATAAATAAAGTCTTGTGTTGTTTGTTGTGATTTTGAGTTCTTGGTATGTTATATTATGGGTATGTATTGTGTTGAGTTGTCAAATTCAAGCATGTCACCTTGTTCTAATTTCTAGAGTTTTTGAGCTTGTTTTAGTTTTTTTATATTATGTATGATTTTAGTTGAATTATATCATGATCATGTTAAGTACTAATTCCTACAATGATTTAGTTGAATTCATATGTGGATCATATCCTTTTACATGTTCAACAACCAAGAAGCATGATAGGATTAATTAGGAAAATATTAATAATTTTGGTTCTGTGTGATTTATGGTTCTGGATGTTGTTTCACCTAGAATAGTCAACTAGTTTGATACAACCTATCGACTACTCATGTGAATATTTGTCCAGGTAGTTCGCCATGATCGGCTTGGTTTTAATACAATTGATAGGTTTGATGAACTAGTTGATTGGTCTTTGTGAGAAGTTAATCGATTTGCCTAACCCATTAATTGGGTAAGTTGTGATTAGAGTGGTTTAGCCTCTATTTAGACCTATGAACTATTTTGGCTAAATCCATCGACCAGTTTTCATGAATAATTTATTGGTTACAACAACAAATAAACTCTTTTTAATGTTTGATATGTTCCTTTATGTTTGGTGCAACCAGACCATTCCACTAGTCCTAGTGATTGATCTACTGGTCCACTTAATTTTTCCAAGTTTGCTTGATATTTGAAGTTCTTTCTATAAAGCTTCTACATTAATGTTTCCATGTAATTACAACATTTTATTCACGATTTCAACCATGCTTAACCTTATTTTTAGATGGATCAAGATGATAATACTATAAGTTTTGTGTGACTTAGTTTAGTGTCACCTCTAAACACCCAAATTGTGGCTTATATGCCTTGTGATGTGTTTAGTGTTATCACGTGGTAACACCTAATTGGTTATTTATGGACTTTATTATGATTTTTGATATAACTTTATAATGAATAATAATGGATTAAGATGATGTCCGAGCCTTTTTCTCTGACTCCTAGGGTAGTTAGCTGGGAGTTAGCTAGTTGGTCACCTAATGCTTTATCTTTTCACTCACTAACTTTTCCTTCTCTAATGGGTTGTTGTCAGTAAAGGTTATGCACATATATTTGAGGTATAAGATTATACTATGGTAGGGAAGCATATCATCGGTGTCCAATATGGGTAGGTAAGGTATCCTAGAACAAGCCCTTGGCACTTTATATTATCCATTGCTTAAACGGGTGTGGTATCCCAACATTGTGTATCCCTCATGGTAGATGCATTTGAGATGTGGTGGTTGAGGCATCCTAATAAAAGCCCCCTTGATTTAGTCTAACCACGTGTAGTGGGTGTTGTATACCAATGTGCCTTAGCCCTCAAGGTAGGTGCATTTGATGTGTTGTGGGTCTGGTATCCTATTTTGTGTATGCTATCATGACTTTTATTAATGGTGGAGAATAGGGTGTGTTTGAATGGATTATTGTAATAACTAAAAAGTATGTGGTAACTAAATGAAGATTTATAATATGATTCATGTTATATGAATCAAATGTATGATCTATATTATTATTCTTCCATGATTCTTAAGCGGGCATGACTTGTTATACTGTTATTATGACCTAGAGTATTATACTACTTTAATATGCTAATTTTTTATGCTACTATGTGACTTCAATGTGTATCATCAGCCCTCACAATGTTTAGGTTTTTTTTTTACCAATACTTCACTGTACAATTACTATATTTGTGTGGTCACTATGGTGATTTAGATTTTGGTCCAACGAATAGAGGAAAAATTATAAGGATAAGATTCTCAATTAGAGTGTGTTGAGGATGATATTCTAGGTTAATAGCTAGTCATTGCTTGGGGTGTGAGAGTTATATTTTTATTTTGTTAAGAATTAGGATAAATAGTTTATACGTGGTTTGTCCACTATGTTGGGATGTTTTTGGTTCTCTCTGGTTATTTAAACTCTTGACTTTGTTTCCTATATTTGGATTTTTAATCTTTCACTTCTATATATATTGTATTATTAGTAGAGCATGCATTCTTTTATTTTTTGTTTCATTTTACCTTACATTAGGCATGGGTTAGGTGATGACCATACCTCTCTCATTATTGATGTGGAGGTAACATCCCCTGGTTTTAATTTTATAAATGCTTTTGCATTATCCTCAAACAATATTTTCTGGTTCAAAATATGGTGGTATTACATTCAATAGATTATAGATGGTTATGCCTACAATCATTCATATATCCCAATCTACTTTTATTAAGGGTCATTCAATTAGTGAGAATGACTTCTTGGCCCATGATCTTTTCAGGATGTATGGTAGGAAAAATACATCCCTTATGTGCATGCTTAATGTTAATTTATAGAAGGCTTATGATTCAGTGACTTGGAGCTTTCTTAATAATATCCTTCTAACGCTACATTACCTTGTACACTCTTTACAAGTGACCATGGTTTATGTTTCTGTAGTTAACTATCATGTTGTTGTGAATGGTTGTCTATTAGAACATTTTTCTACTCATAAAGGCTTGAGGCATAGAAACCCTAAATCCCTTTATTTGGTTTTCATCATTATAGACTACCTTACAAGAATGTTAAAGACACTATGGCAAGATGTCTATTCAAGAGAAAACCCTCAGTGCAGAGCTCTAAAAATAGTTAGTCTTTATTTTGTTAATGATCTCCTTCTTCTCTGCAAAAGGAATTATAAATATTTTAGGCATATGATGGAGGGGGGTAGGGATTTCACACCACTATCTAGCATGTAGATCAATCTAAAAAAGATTTTGGTGTATTTGAGGGATGATAAGAGATGTGAAAGATGTTATTCTTTAGCTATTACATTTTTTTGAGATCTCCTTCCCTTTCAGTTACCCAAGTGCCGAAGTTATTGCCCCCAAGATGAAGGCACCTCATATGGTTTCTTTAGTGGATAAGGATTTGGTTAGGATGACTCATTGATATAGAAAGATCCTCTTATATGTAGATAGACTACAATTACTTATGTTTGTTATTTTTAGTATTCAAATATAGTAGTCTTAGATCTATCTACTAACAAAGAAAGCCCTTGTCCACTTTGTTGCCCTTTGTAAAATATTCCTATGGATTAATAATGTGGTTCGTAGTAAGAAATATCTCATAGCAACTTCTCTAATAGGAAAAGGAGTCTAGTATTCATTGATTTGCATAGTTAGAACCTTTTAAGTATGGGTTAGTTATTATGAAATATAGCACAATAGAAGGATACCCTATGGGCTTATTAGATCCATAACATATTTAATTAAGAATGGCACTGTGTGCAACAAGATGGTGTTATATGGAGCCTTATGGATTCTTAGGGGCATCCTTGACCTGTGAGGAAAATTATACCCTTACATTTCTTTTTATGTTGATCACTATGTGATTTAGGTGGTGTGTAAGGATCTGTAGTCTAAAGGACTTCTGTTACCATGGTGGAGAGCTATGTGAGATAGTCCAGCTATGCTTAGTCATCAAATTATTTCTTAGTTGGCCAATAGAAGGCAGCTAGCTATAAAGGAAATATTGTGCCTGTTTACATGATTACAAGATGTTTTTTGTGTTTTTTGTTAAAAGGTGGGGTTTATTGACCATTAGTTCTTCGACTACCTTACATTTACTAGAATATGACATTGACTACGACAATTGGGATACTAGGGTAGGGAAACTATATCTCTCCTTGATTTGATGATTGCTTCTTCTAGGAATATAAGATTAAGATTATGATGAAATATATTGCAAGGTCTTCTAGTTACTGCTATCTCTTTCATTTGGCGTGCCAAAAATTGGAAGATTTTTCAATAAGAAGATATCATATGGTTAATATTAGTCAAAAGTATAGTTGTTGCAATGGGTCAGAGTGTAGTGCCCCCATTTTTTACTATTAAAAAAATATTTTTTTACAACATTACAGAATTAGAAACTACTCAACACTTAGGAAAAATAGGGTGTTAGCACCACATCTAACATAAGATAGGCACTAGCCACTCGTCTCATGTTAGATACAAGGCTAACAACCAAACCAAACAAAACCAAAGTAGAGTGCATAAAAACACATTACATAAATATCAAATGAAACAAGGATATGACCTCAACAATCCCTAAATATTCAAATAACTTGAAATTAATCTAAACTATAGAATTTTAAATTACAAAAAAAGTAGTGATTATCCCTAAACCCTAGCTCATTTAGAACTGCACAAAAATATCTAGATGTGCATCCTCTCAGAACTCATGCCCCATATGATATAGGCTAACTACTGACCATCTTAGGAAACCTACAAATGGTCCTCTACTCATAGGAATGAGCAGGTGACAGATTAAACTAGCACATAATTACACTTTTTACTAAGTGAGCCAAGTTACCACCTCAACAAAAGTCCCACACACACAAGGTTCTAGCATAATATAGAGATTATGCCAACATATTTCATAAGTACGCCATGTAATTAGGTATAGATGCTCTAGCATGATCCTATAATTCATTAAATCATACCATACACGACTCATCATAATATAACATCATAAACAACAACATACAATCTATGAGGTAGATGATTCAAAGTATTATGATAGCTTCTATCATCCTTTCACATAGTTTTCCATTGAGTTGAGTTTTTTTACATACACAATCTATTAGGACATTTTATATAAGGCATTATCTATCTCCCTATTCCTTTCCTTTTATTTTTCTCTTTATCCACATTCTTATTCTAAATTTCTTATCAACCAATGGACTGTGAACCGCTCCATGCTCTCACATACCATGGAATTCTATCCAATCAAAGGACATAAAGCACAAATAAAGCCAATAACCACAAATGGACATAAATTTTAGCCCAAAAAAAGTAACCAATAATGGACATAAAGTCCAAATGAAGCTAAAAACCACCTAGATGAGTAAACCCTTTGTAATGATACCCCCTAATATATCATCGGTATCTGGAGTTGGTAAGGCACTAGAATCTACTATGATCCCGCATGAAGGAAAAGCTCAAAGGCACCAATAAATGCCTAAAGGGAGACTAACCCTCGATAAGTGATTAAGGATCGAGTGACCCAAACCCAAACACAACTCATTCATCTTTCACATCAAGTGCTTATTACATTATTTTCAAGGTTATGTGAACATAAAAGGCCCATAGAACATGCAAGTAAGGCATCCACATACATATTCCATATTAACCATTTTCATTCCCCCAACCATTTGGTGGTATTTTCATTAGTACTTATTTAATAATAATTAATCCATCTAGTTAACCCATTTTAGGCCAATAGTGTAGATTATATAACCCTTTAAAGTCATAAAATTTTTATTCAAGTTCTCCTACTAAGGCACTTAATCCATCCATTAGGTTATCAATCTATGTCAAAAGGTGTATTTCAATCATTAAATAATTATATAGGGGCATCAGGCATAATCTCAACGCATATCCAATCCAAAAGATCATAATCACACAATCTTAACGAACTAAATGATCGATTTTGCATAATCAGTCGATCGGTTTTATCAACCAGTCAATCGTTTTGGGTTAACCAGTCAATTAGTTAAGCTCAGCCAAACATAGGATTCCTTCAAACAAGTGGATCAATGTGGCTAAAACAATTGACTATTCTAAGATTAGTCAATTGATTTTACCAAACTAGTAATTGGGGTTAAGTAGAGAGAAACCAAGGTTAATACAAGCCCTCTGGTCAATCAGTTTTAGCCAACTAGAGGACTACTCAAAAGATCACTCGATCATTTTGGCCTAACCACTTGATATGTTTTCCCCCAAACAACAAATAAAGAAGATTTTTCATGCAAATCATAAGCTAAAATCCTACCAAATAAAACCTAGCACATATCATAGCATCTCTCAAGCAAATCTAACTTATTTCCTCTAAAATCATGCATTTATCTCAAAATTTACAAATAATTCATCACACATCAATCTAAATCCAAAATCTCATGAAATACCATAAAATTAACACTTCATAGAATACACCACATCACATACTTATTCTAGCCACATTTCAGAGGTAAGAATGACTTACTTAATGTTTTCGCAAAATTTCCCACTCAACCTAGAAGATTCTAAACTTCTAAAACCTTTAGAAACATTAAGTTATAACTTCAAAAATAATTAAGATATTTTCACAAATTAGAATTCAAATTAGAGGGAATAAGAAGCTTACTAAACCAAAGAGAAAAATAGAAGGATATTATATTGAGTGAAACTCAACTTTCTCCTTAATCTAACCCTCTCTTTCTTAAAGATAAAACAAGAAGGAGATAGAGAAAGGATCAAAAGAGTGGAAAGAACTTGAAAGCAAGCATAAAGTGGAGAGGAAAGAACACGGGTGCTAGAGAGTTGAGATATTTTGGAGACCGAAAGAAATGTGAGAAAGGGGGTGATTAGGGATATTTATAAGCAATGAATCAATTCAAAGATAAGTGGGGTTATTTAATAAATTGAAAACCATAATCTTACAATTTAAAATTAAGTTAAAGAATAATATTTTTTCAAACATAGGTTGGCTTTCCTTCCAAAAGCTGAAATGATAATTTTTTGGAGAATGAAGGTTAAATTTTCCTAGACAATGTCAAACACAAAAATGGTAATGGAAGATCAGCATGGGAAGGAATATCCCGGCCAATTAAAGATAATTTGGAAATTGAAGCAATGATTCCACAAGTGTGTAGAGAGTTGAGGTGAAAGAAGACAAGGGCATGGTCACCCTCTCCCATAATTATCCAAATTAAACCCTTAAATTAGTTTGACACAATAGCTAGAACCAAGTACATGATAAGAAGAGTTAATAATCTCCATAAAAAAACATCTTAGGGTGGGATTATCAAGGTTCCATTTGGTAAAAGAATTTTTTCCAAAACAATCAAGATTAAAAACTATAATCAAGTTTTTCAACAAGTCGATTGGTTTGTCCTACCAGTTGAATTTTCTACCAAAAAATTGATCATTTCAATCAAACAAAAACCCTTAGTTGAAACAATGAACTAGTTGATTGGTTCATAAAACTAGTAAATTGTTCCATTTGAAAACTTATTTTATTCAAATTTCCTAAACTTTATTTAAATCCATATTTACCTTAAATTAAATTATAACTCTAAATCAAAATCAAACATTATAAAAATATTGTAAACACCATAACTTTCCATTCATTTTATCTTATAAAAATAAGGGGTATAGCACAAAGGATCACTTATAGGTATGAGATTATTAAATTTTATATTTTTTCTCTCATTGATAGATTTTGTTCCATTTTCTTATAAACTCTCTTTTGAATTAAAAATAATAATATAAATATTTTACATTCTAAAGAAAATAACTAACCCCTCTAAATTCATCATACAACTCATATAAACATAATATGATTTCAATTCAATTTATCACAAGCTTATTTATAGAAATCAAATCAAATATTGGTTAGGATTTAAGAACATAGTATACTAATAAAATTATGCTATCATAAGACTATTAGAGCTCATCCATGGTGATAAGAAGGATGATTGGTGCTCACGAGTGTAGTGTAGAGTTGATGTTGTCGATAGTGGCTGTGGTGGTGAGCATTGATATACAATGCTAGTTGTTGTATTGGCTTATTATAGCGTTATATTTTTTGATATATTTCCTTGATCCTCATCGTTTCAAACATGGCTTGGTGATAATGGTTCTTCATTTGTCGTTGATTGAATGGAGGAAAAGAGGAGGGAGAGTTACGCATCAGGATGGTGTGCTACTTGTTGTATCTAGTGTGCCTTTTATCATGTAACATTTTCTATCCATTGTTCTAGCTTGATGATGAGGAGAAGCTAAGGATGAAGAGAGGATGATGAAGCTAGAAGAAGGAGAGAAATGGAGTACTGGTGGTGGAGTTTGGGGTAATAGATTAACAAAGTGGAGACATAGGAAATAGGGTTGGGTTTTGGGTTTTTTCGATCAAGAGAAAAAGGATGAGAGAAAAGCGTGATGTAGGAAGGATATAGCTGGTGGAGGGTTTAGCTATAAGGTTTATTTATTTAACTTCTTTTTCTCTTTTAAAAAATTATAAATATATAGATATTAAGTGTAACACCCCAAAATTCGCTACTATTTTTTTCAAAAGTAAAAGTAATTAAAATATTTAATTTAAAACCCGTGAATAATGGGGATGTTACTGCCACACTTAGTACCAGACCGGTTCACTCCTACCGTTCCGGTACTAAGTGCTAAGGCTAAGAAAATACTATTAATAACACCATAAAAATCCAAATTTATAAAAACGAGAATCAGAGTACGCGTAAGTCTTACATAGTTCGAAATACCAGCTATTGTTTTTCCAGATAATAACTAAACAACATTAGTAAAATTATTTCGACAATTCAAACATAATAAAAGATTACATGAGTCATAAATTTAAAAAGGACAATGGTCATGTCACTCTAAAGATTGATCCAGCCCAACTATCACTCACTCCGCCCCTCCTGACGTCCCATAGACACTGATAGCATCTAAGTAAGTATCTCCTACCTACAATAGATCTGACGGGCCTTCTGCTCGTGGGAATGAACAACACCCATGAAACGGGTGATCAGTACGCTACATACTAAGTAAGGTAACCGAGTACTAAGGCTGACATATAACACATTAATTCATGTAGGATAATGATCATCATACATTTACAAACCCACACATATGATACATAGAAGCATAAAATGAAATACATAACCTATAATCAACAAGTCCACACATAAGGCCCAAAAAGGTCCAGATTAATCATTTAATCTTTCTTTTATCAAAAGTTAATACACACCATGTCGTTTATCAGATCCATGTGAAAATAGGAACACCCCACTATTATAACCGGTAGGCCGGTCACACATAGAGCATCATGCCCTAACCACTATTATTACCGGTGGATAAGTCATATATAGGGTAAAACTCTAACCACTATTCCTGACTGGTGGATCGGCTTGGTTCCTGCTCATATGGTGTTCCACTATAAGTAATTAGTATCTTTTAAGAGCATTAATAACTCTGGTTTGTTTTTATTGAGCTCGGGATCCCCCACTATTATAACCGGTGGGCCGGTCACATATAGGACTCATGTCCTAACCAACATTGTTACACATCCCATCATGATTTTACAACCTTAACATGCATGTCTTAAGGCCATATCATACAATAATAACATAAATTCTCATGCCATAGTTTATTCACACCAACATACTTCAACTCTATAATCATGCCCCATACGAAATAATTAATAAAAATAAACATAGAATACATGGCATATGAAGCACATAATGCATATAAATACACAAATGGCCTTAGTAAACCCTTACCTAAAATGACACCGGTCTTGGTGCAAGCTCCTAATCCATTTGAGGGATTTGACTGGATTCAACTATTCTATAAAAATATACTAGAATTAGGCTCCCTCATAAAATTTTATTATTCTCTAACTGTAATACCCCAAAATTTCAAAAACCTATATTTTAATAAATAACTTTATTTGAAATAAAATTAGCTTGTAAAATTATTTATTTTAAGTATTTTATGGATTTTAGAGTATGTAAATTTGGATAAGAGTATTTAATAAATTAAAAATAAATATTTTGTTATTTATCATATTATTTTAACTAAATAATTTTCCAAGACTAATATTTTGCCAACTTTATCCTTTTTAAACTAAAATATTACATTATAAAAAATAATTAATTAATTAAATTATTAAATTAAATAATTTACGAGGAATATTATATTTTATGATTTTACAAATTAAATTAAAATTACTTTCCTATTTTTCCATTTCCCTTTTTCCTCTTTCTTCTTTTCTTTTTTTTTTCTTTTTCCTTCCTCCCTCGGGCTGCCTCGCCAGGCCAGCCCTCTCCCCCGCCCGACTGGGCCTTCGGCCCGCTTCCGCCTCTCCTTCCCACGCCTGACGCGCGCCCCAGCCGTCCCTCCAGCCCGTCTCTCCTTCTTCTTTTCCCCCGGGCCGGCCCAACTCTCTTTTTCTTTCTTTCCTCTGCGCCAGACCGGTTCGGTGTTCTCCCCCCCCCTCACTTCTTTCTTCCTCCTTCGATCACCACGAGACCCCGACCAGTCCCCATCGCCATAACCGCCATGCCCGCTGCCACCACCTGCACCCATCGCTGCCACCGCTTGCCCTCCTTCTCTCCCGTCATTTTCTTCCTATTTTCGAACCCATCCAGCCCTGCAAACCATCCCACAACTCTGGCTTTTTTTCCCCATCTTCGTCAACCTCCCCCTGCCACCTTATGACAACCTGCCACCCTAAACACTGCCGTCGATCAACCCCTGCCCCCTCTCTTCTCCCTCTTCTTTTTCTTCTCCCCTTCGTCCATTTTCTGCCCAGCATTTCGAGCTCCCTTACTCCCCGATCCTCCCTTCTCTCTCATTTTTCTTCCTCTCCCGTTTTCCCCTGTTTTTGCTCCACCGCCACCCTCCATCGCGTACACCGCCGAACTGGACCCCCATAGCCATCTTCTGTCGCCGTCTACTACCTCCCTGTACCGCCCCAACACCACCCGAGCCACCCCGCAGCTCCCTCTTCCTCCCCTCTTCTCTTTTTCTCCCGGTTTTCACCCTTCTCGATAGCCACCTACAACCGCCTCTACGGCCGCCGTCCGGCCACCTCTGCCGCCACCCAACCCACCGTTCGACACCCTGCATCCCCCTCTACAACCGCCATCCATTAGTTGGCCGAAACCAACCCTTGCACCCCTCCATTTTTCCCTCTCATTTCCCTTCCTTCACAGCCTTTTCCCTCGACCCTTCTCAACAGCCCACCTTCGCCGCCTTGCCGCCGCCGTCTCCGCTGCCTTGAGCCACCTCGAAACCACCCTTAGCCTCCACCTACACCCCCTCTACACTTCTGCACCATTCCCCTGCCTTATAACCTCCCCTAACCACCCTCTTTTCTAGCCTAAAGACCCTAACCCGAAAATGGTTTATTTTTCTTCCTTCACCCCCTTCGAACCCTTTTCTCCCCATAATTTTGCATGAAACTCACGCTGCTCATGCAGCATGAGCTCCCATTGGTTTTAAAAATTGTTTGGATAATTTTTAAAGGTATAATGGTATTTTATATTAAGTGTTTTATTAATTAAAATTTATAAAGTTTTATGCTTTGGTTCTTATTTCTAACATAAACATGATGGATATTATTTTTAGGTGTTGAGTTGCTAAATATGCTTGGTAAGATTTGATATTTTGCGGGATTAAGGTAACAGTTAATCCTCCCTTAAATATATGGAAAAACGCATGCTAGCACATTTAGGGTTTAGTATGATTTTATGCATGTTTTGTATGCTTAGCATGATATGTTTATGGTTTCTTATATTGTTTGTTAAAAAGAAATAGCATGATAACTTTTATGCCATATGTAGGTAGGTTAAATAAAGAAGGAGTTGGAATATGGATAGAAATGTTAAATACTTGTTTATGATGTACCATGTTGTTAATGCATGAATGATGTTATTGTTTAAGGGTATTTTAGTAATTATGCTTATGAGGTATATAAATCAATGTGTGTAGTTGCTAATGAGTATTATGTTGAATAATGATAAGTTGGTGGACTTAGATGATAAAAATGAAGTATTAATGTTATTATTTTATGTAGTGTTAGTAAATTCATAAAAATGGAAATTTCATAAGTAAAAAGGGCATTTTGGTAATTTGGTAAACAAAAGGGCATTTTGGTAATTTCAAAGGGAAGGGGTGAGATGATAATTTTATAAGTAAAAAGGATAAAATTGTAAGTTGTGAGAAAGAAGGGTATGATGGTAATTTTTGAAACAAAAGAATAATATGGAATTTTTATGATTAAATGGTCAAATGATAATTTTATAAGTAAAGGGGTATTATAGTAATTTTTTGGGGAAAAGGGTAAAGTGGTAAATTTGGAGTCAAGGGGCAATATGGTAATTTTATAAGTAAGTGGTAAAATGGTAATTTTAGAAGTAGGGGTAAAATAGTAATTTTGGATGAAGGAGGGCATTATGGTAATTGTTCAAGAAAAAAAGGGCATTATGGTAATTTTGGAGGTAGAGGGGCAAAATCGTAATTTCATAAGTAAAGGGGTAATATGGTAACTTTTATAAGTGAAGGGCGAAGTGGAAATTTATAAGTAAAAGGGTAATATGGTAAATTGGAAAAGAAGGGCAAAATGGTAATTATGTAATGAAAGATAAAGATGGTAATCTTGGATGTAAAAGGGTAAAATAGTAATTTGTAAAGTAAAAGAGGTATGGTGGTAATTTTCATAAATAAAGGAATATTATGGTAAAGTTGGATGTAAGGGGTAAAATGGTAATTTTGTAAAAGAAAGGATATTATGGTAAACTTGGGAGTAAGGGGTAACTTGGTAATTATGATAACGACAAAAGATAATTTAGCAAGTAAATTATGATTGTAGAAGGGCAATTGGATAAGTATGATACTATAGAAGGGTAATTTGGTAAATTAACCAACTAAAGGGCATTATGGTAATTTTAACAATGGAGAAGGGTAATATAGTAATTTTGATTCTGAAAAAGGGTAAATTAATATTGGTAATTATGAAGAAGAGTAATTTGGGATTTGTGATAATTAAAAAGGTAAATGGCAATTAAAATAATTGAGAGAGGTAAAATGGTAATTATGTTAAAGGAGAAGGGCAATTTGGTAATTTGTTCAACTAAAGGGGCAATTTGGTAATTTAGCCGATAAAAGGGTAAAGTGATAATTGTTTAACCAACTAAAGGGGCAAAATAGTAATCATGATAATGACGGAGGGTAATTTAGTAATTTATCCAACTCAAGGGCAATTTAGTAATTATAACAAAGGAGAAGGGCGATTTGGTAATATAACCAACCAAAAGGGAAATATGATAAGTATAGTAATTATGAGGGGTGAATGATGATCTAAAAAGTGTATGAGATAATTTGGTAATCTAAATCGGACAAAGGACAATTTGGTAATTATGCAACCTTAAGGGTAATGTGGTAATTTATCAAGTAAGGAACGGATACTTAACAATTATATAAGTAAAGGGCAAATGAGTGGTTTGTACCTGCCATGCCTTTGATATTGTGGAATATTAATATGATTAAATAATGCTAATTAGCCAAGTAAGAGTATCTAATGATTAGTATGGCCTTGATGGTTTCTCTGTGACATCCTGGATAATCCTCTGAATAAGAAACGATTAATGATATCGAAACGATTGAAAGTGAATAATTATCGGATCATCGTGCTTTCTGTGATCACCTTAATTAAGAAACTATTACTTAAAGTGAAAGACCTCGAGATCGGGAATGGTGACTCCTTAGGGGTCACTACCCTAAGGACGTGGTTTAGTCCACGATTATTCTGGTATTTGCTGGTGTGCCTTTGTGCCCCAGCCAGGCCCTATATCTTACTCTTCCTAGCTCTACGGACCTAGTTAGGGGGTATGCATACTTATGGATTAGGTGTCCTTGTCGGTAGGGTACTGAGTTAGCTTTATGCACCAGTACGACCAGGGTACCTTTGCGTCCTTGGGTTCATGGTTAAAGGGTACTGAGTAGCTGATATGCACCGGTACGACCGGTGTACCTTTGTGTCCCGGGTTATCGATCTCCCAATCGAGGCAAATAAATATGATTGATGTGCTGATTAACAAAAGGAAAGATACGATAATTGAAAGTGAAATACTAATGAGCCGGGCCCAGTGACTTATGATATTGCGTACCGGTCCACCGGTTATAATAGTGGTCCAGGAGCGTGTTGCCCTGGTGTGTGAATATGCGTACCGGTCCACCGGTTATAATAGTGGTCCAGGAGCGTGTTGCCCTGGTATGTGATATTGCGTACCGGTCCACCGGTTATAATAGTGGTCCAGGAGCGTGTTGCCCTGGTGTGTGATTATGAGTACCGGTCCACCGGTTATAATAGTGGCCAGGAGCGTTGTGCCCTGGATGATGATTACATATATATTCCGGTCCATCGGCAATAATAGTGGGGGTCCCGAGCTCAATAAAATCAGTTGGGTATGTGAATAAGATTATGGAAAAATACTAATCACTTATAGTGGAACACCATGTGAGTCGGGGCGAGACCGGTCCACCGGCAAATAATAGTGGTCAGGTGCGTTCTGCCCTGTGTGTTTATCTTCTGGTCCACCGGCAATAATAGTGGTCAGAGGCATTCTACCCTGTGTGTTGACTTCCGGTCCACCGGCTATAATAGTGGGGTTCTCGTACTCACATGGATATAAAATATAATATTGATGGATTAATGACAGAATAATGGCTTAAGGCCCAAAGTATCGATCGTGACTTATAAAGTATTATGTTTGTCATTGTTATGTATGCATTTCTCATTATTTATATGTGTGTGGCTTGCATTATGTGTCGTATGCGGGCCTATCTTTAAGTGTGGTATTAAAGGGTTACTCAGTACCGTAGTACTGAAGAGATTCCCTTTATGGGGCCCCTGCCTATTCAATGGGCAATGCCCTTGTAGGTATTTTCAGGTGCTACTCAAGTGGGTTACGGGAAGGAGAGTAAGGAATTTTCCGGTATCATGGCTTTTTCTCTTCTCGTTTAATTTCTCGGTTTTAAATGTTAACGTCGTTAAAGTAACCACCCTTGGTGGATTTTATTCCAGAAAACGATTTGATGCGCTACTCTCATTTAAATATGCTGAAGCTTGCAATTTACTCTGATTTATGCATGTTGAATGTCTTTCGAATTGTATTTCGTTTTCTTAGCAGCACTTGGTACTGGAACGGTATGAGTGAACCGGTCTGGTACTAAGTGTGGCGGTAATACTCCCAAAGTTCACGTTTTGTTTATCTGCTTCCGCTATTATATTTTAATAAAACGAAATTTTTCAGTAGTGAATTTTGGGGGTGTTACACTAACTTATTCTAAGATTTGGTTTTTAATTAAAAAAATATAACACAATAATTAACTATACAAAATATTACTTAAAAATACAAATAAATTACTATTTTCATTCGAAAAGGGTGGTGATATAAGTGTTTCTACCCTTCACCAAAATAGTATTAGCAATAGTAATAATAATAATAATAATAATAATACTAAAATTAAAAAGTTATTAATAATACTCTTATTAGTAGAATATTAATATTAATAATACCATAAATCTTAAAATTACAAGGTGGCTTCCGAAACCACCCCATTTAATAATAATACTATTTGAAAATGTAATAATGATATTAATATTATATATATATATATATATATATATATATATATATATATATACTTATAATATAAAAGTTATTAGAGATAATAATAATAATAATATAATTAGTAATAATGTTAAAAATGTTAATAATAGTAATAAAAAGCAAAGGTGCGAGACTTAATTAAAATTTTAGGTTTCTACCCCCTAAAATAATTACAATATTAAATAAATAATTACACTAATAATAATATTATTAATAATAATAGTTAACATGGAATAATTCTAGTAAATAACAAAAACTCAATAATAATAATTTATCTAACTCAAGAATACTCCCAAACCTGTCAAAAAGATTTAGCAATTAGATTAAAGTTGATAATAATAATAATAATAATTAAAATCAAATTAACATTAAAAATTAGGATAAACGCAGAATAATTCTCAATAAATCGAAAGGAAGTATTGAAAAAGTCTAGGGTTTCACCTTAAGTTGGAGGGGATGGGTGGTACCGACGGTGTGCCCGAAAAAGTGATCTAAGAGGTGTGAAAATGAAGAAAAAGAGGGAAGGGGAAGGAGAAAAATAAAATAAGTTTATGGGTCGGTGTAGGAGAATTAGCAGGAGATATTGGATGGTTTAGAGGGTGGCAGAAGTGGTAGATGTGGTGGTGGACGATGGTTTAAGGTTTCAGGGTAAAAATTCTAGTGAGAGAACTAGCAAAATTTACATGGTTATGGAGGCCCATGAAAGGAGAATCGAAGGAAGATAATGCTTTAATTAATTAGAGGGCGTTGCAGGGAAGAGTTTGGAAGGAAGAAGAGGCGGCGAGGTTGGCTAACAGCGGAGAAAATCGTGTCTAAAGGGGCGGTGGAGCACAGACTGGTGCTTAGGGTTTTGGGGAAAGAAATCTCAAAACCAGGCCAAATGAGGGGTATTTATAGTGGTGGAGGGTAGGCTCGAGTGCTGGAGGTTACCAGAAGGTCAAAGTCGGTGGGAAAATGGGTTGGTTATGCTGTTGATCGGGTGGCACAATTTTAAATTTTTGCCCGACCTTCGCGAGGGAAATGAGGGAAAATGTGGAGAAGAAAAGGTTAGTGGGGCAATTCAAATTGAAGTGTGCGCCGAGGGGAATAGAATGGGTGGGAGAAAGGCCGGTCACGACACGTGTGGTCGGCGGCACCATTTTTGAGGGAGTTGGAAGGTGGCAGTTATGGCATCGGGAAGAAGAGGAAGAAGACGATAGGGGAAAGGTTGGACTGGGGGGTTCGGCGGAAAGAAAAGAAGGAAAAGAAAAGGGAGGAGGGCGGACCGAGCGATGATATTTAAGAGTGTGGGACAAAATGCGGCGTCTTGATGGAAAAAAAAGGAGAAGCGTGATGTAGGGTTAAATGAGGGGGTTTCTAGGCCACGGGAAATGGCCCACGCCAAAGGAAAAGGAAGGGGATTTGGGCTGGCGCAACAAGCCCAATTCAGGGGAAGGAAAAGAAAAAAGAAAAGAAGAAGAAGGAAAAGAAAGAAAAGGAAGAGGAAAAAGGAGAAGAGAAAAATAGGAAGGTTGGGTTAAATAAATTAATTAAAATATTTGGGATATTTAAAAATAACAATATTTAAATAAAATAATATTTTAATCCCTTTTAGGCTAAATTAGGATTTTTAAAGATTTTCTGAAATTTCCATTTTAAATTAATAAATCACTCTAATTTTATTTAATTAAATTATTTATAAAATTAAAATTAATTTGAAACTATTTTCTCTTTCTTAATTTGAATAAAATAATTTATTTAAATGAATTCCTAAATTAAAATCTTAAATTAGTTAATATACCCAAAATTCCTCTAATTAATATATTTATAAAATTTCTTATTAATTTTCCCTAATAAATTTCCTTTTATTTTCAAATAAAATTTATTTAATTATAATCTTTAAAATTAGAAAATTTTGGGGCATTTCATTAAGGGATTAAAAAATAGATAAATGATCAATAGTAAATTTATATGAAACTCACTTAACAAGAATCATTTTACAAGGACCTAAAGGATAAGATTGATAAAAAGCATATAAAAATTTTCTAATTTTTTTTAATAAAATAAAAAATATATAAGAATTATTATTATTTACAAGAATAAATAATTCAACCTTACAACAATATGTAAAAATGTCTACAAAGATACTTTAATCAAATTCTAAGCATCAAAGAGAAATCTAATTAATTTTTTGAATAAAAATATTGTAAATGTTTAAAGTTAGAAATTTGTGATAAATATAATTAATAAACTTTTATGTTAAATCCTTATATCATCTTGATATTAGATTGATACGATGGATGCAAAAAAAATTAAAATAATTTTTAAAAACTTAAACGAAAATCTAGAAATTAATAATAAATAGTTTATAATAGTAAATCAAAACAAGTTGTGGAAAACTCAAAATATGGATTTATAAAATTACAAATCCAAGCATAGACCTCACAATATAAAAATATAGAAAAATAATATATAACTTTTATAAAGTTTTACATGGTCAACCAAAATTTGGAGAGTTATTTTAATAAGAAATTAAAACTTCGAATGAAAATCTTTATTATATCCTAAAATTGAAATCTAATTTTAAATGAGAATTAGAATTGAAATTAGAATTACATGAATTTAATAAAAATGGCTGCCATAAAAGTATTCATCTAAAATCATCCATAATGACAAAAAATTAATCCATTTATCAGTATGAAACCAAAATCATTGATAAAACTTTAAACTAAATTGCAAGGAAAATAATTGAACGTTTTCATCAAATTCCATTAATGAAATTGAGAAATTAGTTTCCAAAAATATGGGGTTTTCAACAAAAATGTATTTCTACTTTAATTAGTACCAACAAAGGTCTTGTCTAATAGATTAATATATGAGCAATTAAATAAGTACTCTAATATTTGATCTAAGGGAAACACCATTTTCCCTTGAGGTATTTCCGCAATGACTAACTTATCACTACCTCCTCCTCCACTTTTATGATGACCAAAACCATGAGCACTAAAACTCCTACTAATAGGACCACCATCATGACCATGAATGCCCTTTTCATTCCCTATCTAAAAAACCTTCAAAATGTGTTTAAAATTATATTGATATAAAATAAATTAGTTTTAGTTTTGGAATCAACTTGAAATTATAATAAATATGTAAATTTTAAGTGCACCGATCGAGTAGTTTGCCTAACCAATCGAATGGTGCATTTAGAAATTGATATTTATATTCTCCACAAACCAATCGATTGAGCCCAAACTGACCGATTAGTTATCCTACAATTTTAAATCCATTTCTAATTTTGATACAAATCTCTTTAAAAATTTTATGAAAATTTCTAATTAGAATCCAGTTGTTAAAATAAGAATATTTTGGTGTTCTAGGATTATTTTCACATTATTTAGATTATTATAATATTTTAATTAGCCATATTTCTCCTAAAAGGAACTTTTGAGGCAAACCTCACCTTCTCTCTACTCCTTCACCAATCATTCTCTCTTCTAGTAGTTGGGGTGTGAGGTCAACATCATGCACCATCCCCTGACTCACAAACAAACTACCATGTTCCTTCCTCATTGCACTCAACTCCCTATCAATCTATCAAGTTAATTCTCACTTATTGGTTACTTACACTCAACCTTACCAGCCTCATCTCCCTCTCTCCTATGAATGTTGAAAAATCCACACCTATATACCCTTCATTTATGATCTATTATCATTCTTCACCAATATTTCTTGCTCACTTCTCCCCTTTCTTGTTAGAAAATTTCCCAAGTGTTGAGTAGCCCTTCAATCTTCTCCTTTCTCCACTCTACTAAGAAAAACAGAGACTTGCTCAGGTTTTCACCCTTCTTTGGTTGAGAATTGTATCCTTTTTCTTCCTCTAATATTGGCTTTAGTATCCCTTGTTTTTCTTAAGTAAGGAATACTTAAGGTTTAAGAATGGTTGAAGAAATTAGTTCTTTCCTTTAGTATCCTATTTATTTATTTATTTGAAAAGGTTGTGTTTTGTGTTCTTCTTCTTCTTCTTCTTATGATTTTTCCTTGATTTTAATGAAGTTTTGAAAAGTTATTTTTAATGGTTTCAACTCTGATTATCTAAGGAATCAAGGTTCTCATAGATAGCTATAAAGTATGAGTTGGTGTGCTAGAAGAATTGCATTAAGGTAAGTCATTCTTATCTTTAACAAAATAAGGTTTTGTGGCCTATTAGGGCTCCTTATGTTTAGTTTAGCTATATGAGCGTGACCTAATTTATATCCTAGAATTTAAGCATGTGGTATAATTTCTTCCTAAAGTTACCATTTCTAGTTTTCTCTAATTTTGTGCATAAGTTGGCCATTTGAGCATTATTCATTCAAATATTTACATTACCATGTATGCATGTGATCATATGTGTGCAATATGTATTTTTATGTGTTTTATGAAATAGAAGAATGTTAAAATTGATATGGTAAATTTGGGTGTGTGTATAGCAAGTTTGGGTAATGTTTTACTAAGACCAATCGATCAGTTTATTGAATCCATTAACTGGTTATGCAAGTAGTCGAATGGTTTGAAAATTTAGAGCAGTTGGTTGTGAGAGAAGTCAATCGGTTTGATAAACCAGTCGATTAGTTTCAACAAAAAGCCAATTGGTTTGTCAAACTCATCAATTGGAATCTCTATAAACCAAAATAGTTTCGTCTTTACTTAGACCCGTCAACCGGTTGGACCAAAGTAGTCATTTGGTTTCTATTACCAATCAATTGGTTTGTCAAACCCATCGACTAGTGACTCTACAGACCAAAATAGGTTGGTCTCTACTTAAACCCATTTATTGTTTCCTATGAATAGTTAATCAATGAGATCAACTAGTCAACCGATCCTCTAGTGTTGTTTTAGTTTACATCTGGTACAACTAGACGAGTCAACTAGTCCTAGGGACTAATCAACTACTCCAACTGAATGCTGCCTAGTTCGGTGTTAATTTTTTATATTCTCTTGGGCCTTTTCTGTTAATACCTCCATGTAATTATAGCATTTAAATTGTGATTTCAACTATGATTGCTCTTAATTTAATAAGAATCATAATGATGGTATTTAATGCTGGATTTGATTAAGTTTGGTGTCATCTCTATACACCCAATTGGTGGCTTTTATAGCTTTTGATTTGTTTGGTGTTATCACTAGCAAACACCCAATTTGGTTAACATTAGAATTTAATTATGGGCGGTGTTATTACTTAGACAAACCCATTTGGTTATTTATGGATTTTATTCATGATTTGTCATATAACTTGAAAATGCATAATAATAAAATAAAATTTATTCAAGCCTTTTTCTTTGATTCTTAGGGTAGTTAACCGAGATTTAGTGGGCAAGCCACCCTATGGTTATATTTTTCACTCAATACTAATTTCCTTATCTACCAGGTTACCATCAGTAAGGGTATACGCATATCTTTGAGGTATAGGTTTATACTGTAGTAGGCCGGTATGGCATCAATGCCTAGTATTGGTGGGTGAGGTATACTAGTAAAAGCCCCATGGAACTTTGTATTGCCTATTGCATAGGTGGATGTGTTATCCCAATTTTTGTTAGCCCTTACAATAGGTTCACTCGATGTGTGGTGGGCACAATATCCTAGAAAAAAGCCCCTTCGATGTATCCTAACCCTGATTGGTGATTGTGGTATCTTAACCTTTTAGGTCTTTGGGAGGTGCACTTGATGTATGATGGTTGTGGTATCCCTAGATAAAAGCTCCTTCAATTTATCCCGATAGTATATGTTAGGTGTGGTATTTCATTATGATTATTTGCACTTCCATGACTTTTGATCATGGTGGAGAATTAGGTGTGGCCAAATGAACTATCTTATTAATTAGAATTTTTGTGATCACTAAAGTGAATTATAATATGATTATATTGTATGGATTGTGATGCTTTTACCATATTGTTATAGTTCCCTGATTTCCATACTAGCATGTCATGTGTATTACTACCATGAGACAAGTGATTATTTGTATCGGCATGCTTATCACTATGCTATTATATGACTTTAACGTGCTACATGAGCCTTACCATATTTTGGGTAGTATATTTTGTCAATACTTCATCGTATTGACACTATATTTGTATGCTTACTATGATGATCCGACTTCTAGTTTGAGGAATAAACATCAATTTATAGGGGTATGACTCTCAATTAGAGTATACAGAAGGTGATGATGTTGGTCATTATCAAGCCATTGCTTAGTTTTGGAGTTTTATGCTTATATCCAGGAGTTAGGCTAACCGGTTAGAGGTGTTTTTCCCACTCTATTAGGAAGTTGTTGTTCTTCTAGTTATTTAAAATCTAGGGTTGATTTCCTATATTTAGATTTGTAAACTATTATACTCTTTCTATCTATGTTATTGTTCTCGCCTTTATTATCTTGTATTGTCATATAAATACAATGAGAGTGCACCTTTTCATTTATTATTTCATTTTACCATGCATCAGGCATGAGCTAGATAATAATCACACCTCTCTCATGGTTGATGTGACAATAATATTCCCCGGTTTTGTTTTTCAAATGCTTTCACATTACCTTAAAAATAAAATTTTGTGGCTCAAAAAAATTTGGGGGGGGGTATTACAAGCTAGTTTCAAAGCCTATGGTTTTAAACCCTAATGTTGTTTTGCAAAAATAAATTTTTTCAGTTCCATCCAAACTTATAGATTCTGGTTAATATATGAGCGAGTGTTGGTTTGTGCTAGAAGTTGACCTTAATTTATAGGATTGGACTAATGTCTAGCCCTATGTGCAATGTTCTACCTCCATGTGTACTAATTTTGTAGCCAATAATCGATCCTTTCTAACACGGTCTAGTATTCTAGGGTTTCGATGGTTGTGAATTGGTATCTTAAGCATTTCATGGAGATAGTTGGAGCCTTAATGGAGTGGCATATTCAGCGTGAGGAGGCTCATAAACTGTTACGGCCACCTCCTTTTATGGTGCCACCACTAGAGGATTGGTATTGTAGGGTCAATCTTCATCGTCCTTCAGTCTTCAAGGGTCAGGAGGACCTAGATGTGTTGGGGTGTTAGTTAAGGGAGTTCGACACGATCTTTACAGTTAGTGGTTGCCAAGAGAGTAGGCAGGTGGACATTAGGTATTCCACTTATAGGGTTGTGCTAACGAATGGCGGAGAGGTCAGTAGTTGAGGGGACCCACTACAAACAAGTGGGAGACAGTAGTATCCCAAAATCCTAATTTAGGAATTTACAGTAAAATAGAGGTTAATATGTGAGATTAATTAAATATAACATTTTTAATAAAATAGAGGGAGTAATTAAGACAAAAAAAGAGAGGGAAATAATGTAGGATTAAGTTAGGGAAGATTAGGGTAATTGCTAAATAAAATAGAATTAGGAAGATTTACCCAAAACTTCTAAATTAATATAAAAAGAAATTTAATTATTTATTTGTACTAACTTTATTATTTTAAAAAATTTTAAAAATACAAAAAGACCCTAAATACACCAACTACCTTTTTTTCTTTTTTTCTTTTTCCCCTTTGCTTCCTTTTCTTTCTTCTTTCTTCCTTTTTCTCCTTTCTCCTTTTCTTTCTTCTCTCCTTCCCCCGGTTTGGCCTCGCCTATGTAGCCCAATCCCTCTCTCACCCTCTTTCCCCCATGCGGAGCCTAGCCCACTTCCTCTTCTTTCTGATTTTTCCTCGCTCGCCCAATCCTCTCCTCTTTTCTTTTTTTTTTCTTTTCCCCTAACCGGCTGGCCTACTCTCTTCTTTTTCCTCCTCTCCTTTCCTTCCTTCACACCATAGGTCGCACCTGCCACTGACCATCCTCCCCTGCCACCATACTGCCCCAACTTACTCCCCTCTCTCTCCCCCATCCCTTTCCCCTCCATTTTGAGCCCAACCTACCCTTATATTGCCTCCCCCATGTGCCTTTTCCCTTCCCTTCCCCCTATTTGCACCCTGCACGCCTGCCCCTTCGTAGGCTCGTACCGACCTACCACCGTCGGTAATCAAGCTCCTGCCCCTCCTGCTCCCTTATCTTCTTCCTCCTTTGTCCTCTTCTCCTTCCCACGACTATAAATACCCTCTCAATGCCCCCATTCTCCTCCTTTTGCTCTGCCTAGAAAAACCCAATCCTTCTCGCCGTTGTGCCTTTAAACGCAGCCCAAGCTACCGCCATACAACACCATTGTCTGAATCACCACCCAACCCCTTCCTTACATCACCCTCCATGAAACCAAACCACTCACTGCCCTTAACTCCACCTACAAAACTCACCCCAACCATGCAAAGTGGGTAGCTTGAGCTGCCCTTAGCACCCCATTGTCACCCCTCTCACTGCCATACGCCACCTCCTCTACCACGATCAGCACCCCAACTACCTTCCTCTCAACCTAGCAGACCCTCCTCTACCTTCCTGTACTCTTCCTTTTCCCTTTCTCCCTCTCCTTCGTCCTTCCTCCTCCTCCACCACCCTCAGCCACCACAACCACTACCACCTACACCACCACCCTAGTGAATCACCACCACCATTGCAACCCTTTTAGTCCAGGGAGTCCACTAACTCACAACTGTCACCCCCTCTCTTTTCTAACCCCAAAAGTCCAATCTTTCCCAAAACAACCACCACTCCCACCACCACCACTACCTTCACCGCCACCCTAGCTACCACCTCCACTTAGGTTGTGCCCTAACCCTTGTTATCACTTAAGTATAAATTGTTTTGGTATAATTATTATGTTAGCCTTATTATCATCATCATCATCATCATCATAATCATTATTATTATTATTATTATTATTATGCCATTATCATCATTACTGCTACTAATCCCATGGTGGTTAATACTACCCCTAATGGTATTTTTAACCACTTTAATAATAATACCCTTATTAATACTACTAAGATTACTATTATTATCATCACTAATACTAGTTTCTTACTAAAGGTAAATTAGGGAATAATGAAAGTAATAAGAGAGAAGTTAACCCTAGTGTTTCCCTCTTATAGGTGAACCAAGTTTGACTCCTAAGGAGGTGTAGGAATCATGCTCTAAGCTTGGTGTCGTTTTAGGTAAGGATGTCGTTAAGGCCCAATATGTGCATTATGTATTTATGTGTGTTGATTATACGTATGTATCTTATTTGTTTATGAATTATGCACTTTTAGCACAACTTACTAAGCTTGGAGCTAAGGTGAGTTGTATGTGTTTTATGACATGTGTAATATGATGATGTGATTTGTGCTTGTGTTGTGCTTATGAAATATTGCCCTATATTACATGTATTCTAGGAGGCTTTAAGTAGTATAATGTGGTTGTAAGTAGATAAAAGGAGTAAAGAAAGTGATTGACTAGAGGGAAGTGAGAATGGCCTATGTATCTCATGACTTATGGGTGGACAAATAAAGGAATAATATGAACAAATTAAGAGGTTGAACTAAATGTTACATAGGGAGTGTAAGGCTTGCATGGGGTGGTTAGCCTTTGCATGGGGATGACTTTTACGTGGGAAAAGTTGACTTCAGGGTTGAGTAAGGTGAGGGAAGAGTAGTTGGGTGATTGGAGTCCATATGTGAAAAATAGTACATGGGTTGGTATGAAGGTGCATGGGGGACTTGGACAGGGTTTGGAAGGAAAACCCTAAGTCGGAAAATTGTGTGGAAGGGAGAAATAATGGAAGAGGTTGGAGTGCAGGATGAGAGTGGAAGGGTGTCACATGGAGGAGTAAACGTGTGTTATGTAAAAAAGGGAAATGGTGAGCGAGGATGGAGAAGGGATGACATATGAGAAAGGAGAGATGCTAGGGTTTGGGGGTGGCCAACTAGGGTTTTGTCACCACACGTGCAAAATGGGAGGTAAATTTGGGATGTTGAGTGTGGACTGAGGGGGTGATGAGTTGGGAACAAAGGTAGCATGGGGCGTGTAAGATAAGGAGAGGGTAGGTCATATAGGCCAGACTAGGGTTTCTGATGGGAAAACCCTAAAGGGTAATGGTGAGTTAAATCAGAGATATGGGAGAGTGGGCCTCTATCCACAAACATAGGAGTTGGGCTTGCATGATAAGTAAGGAAAACGGGAAAAAGGGTGTTTGGGTGTTTTAGGAGGCATAGAAGTCCCAAGATATGGGACTGGAATTTTTGGGAAATCAGGTGTGAATGGGGTGTGAGTGAGAAGTCCAATGGGTATGAATAAGACATGGATAAGACACTAATCAGTTAAAGTAAAATATTATTGAGCCGGGCTCAGACCGATCCATCGCAATAATAGTGGCTGGGAGTCTTATGCCTTAGAGATCATTCCACCGGTGAATATTTATGGTCAGGTGCATTTTGGCCTGGATATTTTTGGTCTATCGGCTATAATAGTATGGGATATCGAGCTCAGTAAACCAAACCTAATGATAATAAGCCATGGAAAAATAATAAACCAATCCATCGGCAATAATAGTGGACAAATGCCTTGTGCCTTGGAAACCGTTCCACTAATAAATAATAGTGGCCAGGAGCATTCTGCCTTAGATGTTTTTGGTCCACCAACTACATACTCACATGGACCTAAAGTGAAAATGGTGTGAAAATGGGAATAATGGCCAAAGATCTGATGATTATGTTTAACTAGATTGAGTCACTATTTATATTATCTATCTTTTATGTATAGCCTTAGCTGCATGGTTACCTTGTTCAGTACTTAGCGTACTGATCATCCGTTTCATAGGTGATGCTCACTCCCACAAGCAGTGGCCCCTTCTGAGTTGGTACAGGTAGAAGATGTTGTGTTTGATCCCTATGACTCATTCAATGCATTAGGCGGGGCTGAGTGTTGAACTACTAGACTTGGCATGGGGCCCAAGAGCGAGTGTTGTCCAGACTCATCTTTTCTTTTTTGCTCTATTTTACTCATCGTATTATTTTCCCTTCATGGGCTTTGACTCTGTACTAGTTTTGATTTCTGTAATGACTCTTTAATCACACACTCTAATTTCCATTTCAATTATGAGTTATTTGAATCCTTATGGTTTTATGTCCTAATCAATTTTATGACTTGTGAAATTTCTAGCCTTGTGGTTGGTACGAGACTAGCCAATGGTCAGACTTGTGTTGATCATGGAAATAACACCCCTTATCTTAGTGTATTGTTTTGATTAAACAAAAATTTTTAACTGTGAATTTTCGGGGTGTTACAGAGACCTTTGTCAAGATGATAAGGGCACAATTCAATCCTACTCACTTAAGGATGGTAAATTATAACAAATTTATTGCATTACATTAGGGGACGTCTATGATGGAGGAGTACCGTAGCCATTTTTTAGACCTAGTCCACTTTGCTCCAACGGTTGACACTAATGATAGAATAAAGGTGCATCAATTTCGGTTGGGGCTGAATCTGAGACTACAAGAGATGCTAGTGGGGACTCATGCGTAGGACCTACAGGCCATGTACGATTTTGCATTGGAGGCATCAGTGATTGTCCAAACTTGTAGTGATCAATCAGGGGCCAAGTGCAGGTTTGTGGGTGGTAGGAATCAAGGTGGAGAAAAGAGGTTCCATACCTCAAGCAATCATTAATCAGAAATGATACCTCACTATGGAGGGCATTTGAGTCAATCATGTGTGAAATGTTTCTTTTACCAACGGAAAGAACCATCTAAGGAAGGATTATATTGGGTAGCTAGTTCGGGACACCATCGATTCAAGTGTCATACAATCAGGGGTAGTATCCTTTAAGGGTAAGTACATTTGCATGGTACGATGGCACAAATGCCCCTAGTTTGGAGAGCTCAGCCTATAGATAGTGGATTTAGCAAGACTACTCTTTAGTAGAGGATGTAGAGGCCCTATGCTTATTAGTAAGGGAAAGGTTCAGGCAGTGTTGTAGGACCACCTCCAAGCATTCGCCTAAATACGATGACCCAATCAGCGACTGATAGATAGGTAGATCATCACAGGTACGTTCACAATTTCTTCCCTTCCTTCTTACATGTTGTTTAACTCATGTGCTTTAAACTCCTTCATATCTATTGCTTTCGTATCTAGGAAAGCTATGATTCCTTCCAATAGGATAGAGACTTCTATTGTGCTCCTGTCTAAGGATAGATTTCCATGTTCTAGGCTATATAAAGATGTGACCTTAGTCATTAGAAGAATCAAACTTCCGGTAGACCTCATAGAGCTTGAACTTTGTGACTTTGACATTATCCTTGGGATGGATATGTATGCGAGATATTAAGCTTTGATCAATTACACATAGGAGCGCGTGGTTCTTAAGGGACCAAAGGATGATAAAATCTCTTACTAGAGATGCAAGCCTAGGCCCTTGGTGAAGATGGTGTCCGTAGTTGTGCTTAGTACGTTGGTACATAAAGGGTACCCACTCTTCTTGTGTAGCGTTCAAGATCTAGATGTCAAGGAGCTGTCAATTAAGGATATTTAGGTGGTATGAGAGTTTCTAGACGTGTTTCTTAATGAGATACGGGGTATGTCACTATTGCATGAGATAGACTTCATGATAAATCTTTTACCAGGGATAGAGCCAGTGTTAAAGGTGCCCTATTGCCTCATGCTGACTAAGATGATAGAGTTGTGCACTCGGTTAGAGGAGTTATTGGAGAAGGCATATATTCGACCAAGTGTATCTCCTTGGGAAGCACCACTCCATTTTGTAAGGAAAAGGATGTGGGTTGAGACTCTACATCAACTACCGATGATTGAACCAGGTTACGCTGAAGAATCATTATCCATTACCTCAAATCGACAACCTATTTGATTAGTTACATGGGGGTTATAGCATTTTTGAAGATAAATCTCAGGTCAGGATATCATTAACTGAGGATTTTCAAGAAGGAAATATCATAAATAACTTTCAAGATGAGATATGGCCATAATAAGTTCACTATGATGACCTTTAGACTTACGACTATGCCAGTGGTTTTCATGGCTCTCATGAACCTCATCTTCCTACAACACCTTGATCAATTCGTTGTGGTCTTCATCGATGATATTTTGTTTTACTTTCGGACTCATGAGGAACACGATCATCACCTTAAGTAGGCTTTGGAGTTATTAAGGACCCATCAGTTTTATGCAAAGCTCTCAAAGTGTGAGTTTTAGTTTGATGAGGTAACTTTCCTTGGTTATCTCATCTCGAAGAAAGGAGTGTTAGTGGATCCTTCAAAGATCTGAGAAGCATTAGAGTGGTTAGCACCGAAAAATGTCAAGGAAGTACATAGTTTTCTGAGGTTAGCAGGCTACTATAGATGGTTCATCCAAGACTTTTCTAGCATCGCTCATCCTTTGACTACCTTGTTGAAGAATACAACACTCTTTCAACGGGATTATAAGTGTACATAGGCATTTGAGGAGGTTAAGAAGATATTGACTTCAAATCCAATGCTTACCTTGTTGTCGGGTATAGAAAATTTTGAGGTGTATAGCGATGCATCCAAGTTTGGTTTGGTGTGTGTGCTGATGCAACATGGGAGGGTAGTGGCATATGCTTCTTGTCAATTGAAGGAGCACGAGTATAACTACCCTACACATGACCTTAAGCTAGCTAAAGTGGTTTTTGCCTTTAAAATATGGAGACATTACTTGTATAAAGTCCAGTGTAAGTTCTACACAAACCATAAGAGCTTTAAGTACATCTTCATGCAACAAAAACTTAACATGAGGCAGAGAAGATGGATAGAGCTGGTTAAGGAATACAATTTGAAGTTGACCTACCATAAGGATAAGGCTTAAGTCTTAGAATATGCTCTCAGTATAAAGACTTCACACTCCTTGGGTTTGTTGGTAGTGTTGGATTGGATTTGCAAAGATCTTTGGTAGTTGAGCATAGATATCTTTAGGATCAGGGATCTTATGATTAGGGAGAGCATCATCTCGATCATCCCTACAATCCTCGATGAGACTCAAGCTAGTTAGCCAAGAGATATCAAGCTTGAGTAGAACAAGAAGGCGATATCAGAGAGTTTAGCAATGAGGTTCCATATTTTTTAGGATGGTAGTATCCATTTCTGAAGAAGGTGGTGTATTATGCAGAGCTATGAAGAACTTAAGAGGAGGATCCTAGAGAAGGTTCATCATGTGCCTTATTCTATCCATCTTGGAGAGGATAACTTGTAGAAGGATTTGAGATGGATCTATTGGTGGCTCGTATAAAGCGGGAGGTTGCAAACTTTGTGGCCAGGTGCTTGATTTGTAAGAAGGTAAAGGTGGAACACAAGCTTTCAACCAGATAAGTTCAGCCATTGGAGGTCTCTAAGTGGAAATGGGATAGCGTGTCAATGGACTTCATGGTTGGATTACTAAGGACCTATAGTGATTTAGATTCGATCTCAGTGGTAGTTGACTGATTAACTAAGTCAGTGGTTATCATACCGATGAAGTCAACCTGGACTATGGAGAAGATGGCTAGTTCTTATAGGAAGCATATGGTTTGGTACCATGGGGTGCCTAAGGACATTTTGTCTAACTAAGATTCCAAATTCTTATCACACTTTTGGAAGAAGTTATAAGAAGCTTTCGGGACATAGCTAAAGATGAGCATAACTTTCCATCTAGCTACAGATGTGAAAATTGAGTGTACTATTTGGAACTTTGAGGATATGCTTCAGGCATGCATACTTGAGTTTTAAGGTATTTGGTAGGATCATCTAGACTTGGTAGAGTTCTCCTATAACAACAATCATCATGCAAGCATAGGGATGGTACCTTTTGAGGTAGTTTATGGACGAAAGTGTTGTTGTACCATGTGTTGGAGAGACTCAAGTGAGACAGTTGTATTAAGACTAGAGATGGTAGAGGATGCTAACAAGTAGATCAGGTTGATTAGAGCCTATATGATGGTAGCCTAGGGTAGATAAAAGGGTTATGCTAATCTGTGGAGGAGAGCAAATGGATTCTATGTAAGCGACTGGGTCATTCTGAAAGTTTTGCCAACCATGGGAGTGATGTGTTTTAGTCATAAGGGCAAGTTTATCTTGAGGTTCATTGGGTTGTGCAATATTTTGGATCAGCTTGGGCAGGTTTCTTACCATCTTCCCTTAGTTATTGTGCTTTCATGCATGCATAACTTTTTCCACATCTCTCACTTAAGGAGGTATATGGCAAATCTGTCACACATCATTCAACTATAGTTGATTGACCTTAATGAGATGTTAACTTATGAGCAATGACTATTGAGGATCCTTGATTCTAAGACTCTAGAGATGGGTTCAAAGGTTGTTCCATTAGTGAAGGTCTTATGGTCACATCATAGGGTAGAGGAGGCCACTTGGGAGTCTGAGAAGGAGATCAAGATGAAATATCCAAAGTTATTTTCTTAGGTTCATTGCATGAGTAATGCCACCTCTTTTTAGGGGGTAGTACCCTTCTCTAGTCTACTAACATTTAGTTTTTGTATTCTTTTAGTTCATGGCTTAGAGTTTTCTTATGTTTTGATTTTATGGCAATACATTTCTTTTGTGGAAAATTAGTTAAAATTAGTTAAAATTATGTTAGTATAACAAAAATTAGTTTTTATTTATCCATGGACTTGAAATTATAATAAAAATATAAATTTCAACCATACCAATCGACTAAATTACCTAACCGATCAATTGGTGCACTCAGAAATTGACATTTTTGTTATCAACAAACCAGTCAATTGGTTTTCCCAAAGCGATTGACAAGTTATCCTGCAATTTTAAATTCATTTATAATTTTAATTTGCATCTCTTTATAATGTTTATGAAAACTTCTAATTTGAATGCATATGTGCTAATAAGAATAATTTTGTGTTCTAGGATTAATTTCACATTATTTAGATCATTATATGATTTTAAGTAGCCATATTTTTCCTAAAAAAAAGAACTTTTGAGGCAAGCCTCACCTTCTTTCTTCTTCCTCACCTATCCCTCTCTATTATAGCATCTTGGGTGCGTGGTTTACTTCATGCACCATCCCCTAACTCACCAACCCACTGCTATGTTCCTTCTTGACTGTAGTCAACCCCCTAACACTCCATCAAGTTAGCTCTCACTTCTTCGTTGCCCACACTCAACCTAACTTGTCTCATCTCCCTCTCTCCTGTGAATGTCAGCCAAGCCTCACCTATATACCCTTCATTTATAATCCATTTTCATTCTTAACCCATTGTTCTTGCTCTCTTCTTCCTTTTTTTAGAGGAAAAATTTTCCAAGTGTTACACATCCCTTCATTCTTTCCTTTTCTCCTCTTTGTTGAGAAAAATAGAGACTTGTTTTGGATTTCTCCCTTCTTTGGTCAAGTATTGTATAATTTTTCTTCCTTTAATCTTGAAATTATCTCTCCCTTGTTTTCCTTAGGGAATAAAGAATTAGGGTTTGAGAAATGATGAAGATTTAGTTATTTCATTTAGCATCATGTTTTTGGGGAAAGGTTGTGTTTTGTGTTCTTCTTCTTCTTATGATATTTTCTTAATTTTCATGAAGTTTTGAAAAATGATTTTTAATGGTTTTAACTTTGATTCTCTTAGGAATCGAGGTTCTACTAGACAGCCATCAAGTAAGAGCTTTTTGTGCTAGAAGAATTTATTTAAGGTACGACATTCTTATCTTTAATATAAATGGGGTTCTATGGATTATTAGGGTTCCTTATGTTCAGTATGATTATTTGATCATCATCTAATTTATATTCTAGAATTTTAGTATGTAGTAGAATTTCTTCCTAAAGTTAGCATTATTGGGTTTCTTTGATTTTATGCATAAGTTGGCCATTTGAGCATGATTACATTACTATGTATCCATGTGATTTTATATGTGCAACATGTATTTTTATGTATTTTATGACATAGAAGTATGTTAGGGTTAATATGGTAAAGTTTGGTAATTTTAGGTGTGTACATTGCAAGTCTAGTTAATGTTTTACTGAGATGAGTCGATCAGTTCATCAAATGGTTGTGTGAAAAGTTAAATAGTTTGGAAATTTGGATTAGTTGTTCATGAGATCCATCAATTTGTTTGATAAACCAGTCGGCTTGCTTCAATGAACAATCAATTGATTTGTCAAACCCATCCACTGGTGTCTCTACAAACCAAAATAGGTTGATCTATGCTTAGAGCTATTGATCAATTAGACAGAACCAGTCGGCTGGTTTCTATGACTAGTTGATCGGTTTATCGAACCCATGGACCAGTGACTCTACATACCAAAATGGGTTGGTCTCTACTTAGACCAATAGACCGGTTGGACCAAACCCATCAATTGGTTCCTATGAACAATCGATCGATGAGAGCAACAAGTAGCCTGGTCCTTTGGTGTTGTTTTGGCTCATGTCTGGTACAACCAGACCAAACGACTGGTCCTAGGGACCAATCAAATGGTCAGGTTGAATGCCTCTTGGTTTGGTGTTAATTGTTGATATTCTCTTAAGCCTTTTGTGTTAATACCTCCATGTAATTACAACAATTAAATTGTGATTTTAGCTTTAATTTCCCTTAATTTAATAATAATTATAATGATGGTATTTGAGGGTTTGATTTGGTTAAGTTTGGTGTCATCTTTAAACACCCAATCGTTGACTTTTATGCCTTCTGATGTGTTTGGTGTTATCACTTGGAAACACTCAATATGGTTAACATTGGAATTTATTTGTGTTTGGTGTCATCACTTAGGAAAACTCATCTAGTTATTTGTGGATTTTATTTGTGATTTTTGATATTACTTGAAAATACATAATAATGGAATAAGATTTTGTTCGAGCATTTTTGTCCTACTATCGAGGTAGCTGACTAGTAGTTAGTGGGTGGGCTACCCTATGGTTATATTTTTCACCTAGTACCTATTTCCTTCTCTACCGAGTTACGATTGGTGAGGGATATGTGCATATGCTTGAGGTATAAGTTTATACTATGGCGGGACGGCATGACATTGATGCCTAGTGTTGGTAGGTGAGGTATCATAGTATAAGTTCCTTGGCACTTCGTACTGCCCATTACTTAGGTGGGTATGGTATCCCAATTTGTGTTAGCCCTAACAGTAGGTGCATTCAATGTGTGGTGGGTGCAATATCCCCTAAAAAATCCCCTTAGATGTATCCTTACCCCATGTGTTGATTGTGGTATTCCAACATTTTAGCCCTCACAATAGGTGTATTCGATGTGTGGTAGGTGTGTTATCCATGGAGAAAAGCCCTTCGATGTATCTTAACCTCGTATGGTGGGTATGGTATTCCATTGTAATTATTTGTCCTACCATGAATTTTGATTATGGTGGAGAACTAGGTGTGGCAGAACAAACTATATTGTTCATTGGAATTTGTGTGATCATTAAAGGGAAAATTATAATATGGTTTTATAGTATGGATTTGTGATACATTTACTATATTATTATTCTTATGTGATTTCCATACTAGTACGTCGTGTGTATTACTACCATAAGACTAAGTGATTATTTGTATCGATATGCTTATCACCATACAGCTATGTGACTTTAATGTGTTGTATGAGCCTTACCATGTTTTAGGAAATATGTTTTACCAGTACTTCACCGTATTGATACTGCACTTGTGTTGTCACTTTGATGATCCAACTTTTGGTCCAAGGAGCAAAGGAAGATTTACCGGGGTATGTCTCTCATTTAGAGTATATTGAAGGTGATGACATGGGTCATTAGTGGGCCATTAATTGGGGTCAGTATTCTATGCTTATGCCTAAGAGTTAGGCTAATCGGTTAGAGGTGTTTTACCCACTATGTTAGGAAGTTTTTGTTCTTTCAGTTATTTAAACTCTTGGCTCGATTTTCTGTATTTGGATTTGTAAACTATCATACTCTTTCTATCTATAATATTATTCTCACTTTTATTATCTTGTACTATCGCATTAATACTATGAGACCTCATATTTTTACTAATTGTTCTATTTTTCTTTACATCAAGCATGGGTTAGGTGATGATCACACCTCTCTCATAGTTGATGTAGCGGTAATATTCCCCGGTTTTATTTTTCAAACTCTTCCGCATTGTCTTAAAAATGAAATTTTCTAGTTTAAAAAAAGTGGGGGTGTTACAATCCCCCCCCCCCATCATCATCACCCATGCTATCATTACTAAAATTTGGTTTTGTCGGTCATGCATGATACATCGATGCTAACATCTATAAGATTCTCTTATAAATAAGAGTCGTTGGATTTTGATTAGTAGTTGGTTTATGTGCTTAACCTTAGATGAAATCCATCTTAGCAAACCTTAGGTTAGTAAGGAAAAGTTGTGTTTGAAGGGATGAAAAGTGCTCAACTTGTTATAGGAGATTTAAGTAGGGCTTGTTGCCTTCAAACCCACACTAAGTAAAATTATCGAGATTAAAGCTGAAGAGGGTTTGATGTATTAAAATATAACATAAATTGTGACCAATTTTGAATTGTTGTTTGGGGATAGTATGGCGTATTGAAAATTATCTCAAACGAATACTAATGTTGAGTTTATTGTTGGGAATTATTTTGTGTATTGAAAGTGAATTGAGTGGAAAAGAGTTTGGATGAATGGAAAACTAAATTTATATGACAGGTAATCATTTGAGAATGTCTTAGTATTCCATATTAGGTACTCTAGAAATTGTAAATTGATAGATCTATCAATAATTTTCTTTAAGTTGAGGTTGTGGTGAAGAAGAAGATATTTTTTCTTTACTTTTATTTTTTTCCTCTTTTTTTATTCTATTTAGAATATTTGAAAATGTTAATAGTATAATTAATATTTACCAATATCAAAGGTAACAACAACTAAATTAATGTAAACTAGTCATTAAAAAATAAAAAGCCAAATAGGATTGATAATAATAATAATAACAATAGATAGAACAATAATAGTAGTGAGAATGATACTAGTGCTATTTTTATCAAAGTTAATAATATTTATGTCAGTAAAAATAATAGAAACAATAATAACAATACAAGATATATTAATGAATTAGTAATAATAACTCTTTTACATAAAAAAATAAAATAAAAATTATTTACAACAATAACAAGAATTTAAATAGCATTAATAACAACAATATCATGAATATTAAACGTTAATTAATTAATAATAGTAACAATAATAATTTACATAAAATAATGAAAAAAAATATTTATGACACACAAATTTAAATAACACTAATAGCAACAATATTAATAAAATAAGACATATTAGTAGTATGTAACTTTCTATAATTTCATTCATATTTTAGCAGTAGTAGTATTAGTACTAATAAGAATTGATAGATTAAAATATATTAACTAGAAAAAGAAAATAAATTGTTAGGCAAATGAGAAAGAGAAAAAGTAAATAATATAGAAAGTGAGAAAGAAAATTAAAAGCATCATAGAAAATTGCAGATATATATAAATCATATGAAATATGGTATCCATACATGAAACTCGAGATGTACTTTATTTATTTTTTAAATGGAAAAAATATCTTTAAGAATCAAAATAAATTATTTTTATATTTTATCCAAAAATATACAACCAAGCTTGTGAAGTGAAAAGCCGCACCTGTGACGAAAAAGAGAGGAAGAGTGAGAAAACGGCGTCGTTTTAACCCGTTATGTAGCACACATCAAACACCGTCCCGCACGGCTTCCTCTGGTCTGTCGTTCTTCATCTTTTCTTTTTGACGTGAGACCCTTTTGTTCTGCTCAGCGTGGACTTTACAAAGAAAGAGCATGAGTGTTTTTTAAAAAAAAAAATAATAAATGACAAGCTATTTTATATTTAATTTCCTTTGATTCTCAAGTAGCAGGGAAAAGCGAGACTCTGGCAGAGTTTCTTATTACCGAGTTAAATCTATTGCAGACGCTATTAGGGACAATGTTAGTGCAGATGATAAATTTGGATAAATATAGAAGAGATTCTAAAGTTTTGTTTTATAAATTAAAACGGCTATTTTAAACTGCAAGTACAAATTTATCACCCTAGATCTGTTTTTAAGATTCTCCTTCGTCCTTATCCAGTTATCCTTTAGTCCACTTACCAAGAATATAATAAACTATTGATTGTACTAAATACTACAACTTCAAAATATAACCACACCAAAATATTCCTAAATATTTCTTAACAAATATTAATTAAATATGATAAAAAAACAATTAGACTATTAATTGACGTAGCTAAAGGGCCAGGACAATGTGTACAAGGTAAATGCAAAACCTGTTTTATACCTTTGACTCGTTCAGTTCCAAATCCTTCAAAGAAACTGTCTCCCCCTTTAACAGTCTAATCTCATCTTCTGTCAGGCTATTTTTTGCATGGTGGCCAGCCATGGCACTGGCCTGCTTCTCGACCTCCATTGCCCAACTATAAATAATCATACCAAGAACAGCAAGTGTCATACCCATGATGTTCTTGACGGTCATCTCTGAATCGAAGAGCAGCCATCCCAATGTTAATACACAAACTGTTTTCATATGGCCTAAAACCTGGAAGGAGACTGCCGAGAAGCGCCCAATGCAGAGATACTGGCTCACATTGCAGAACACCGCCAGGGAGCAGGAGAGAAGTATGAACAACTGCACATGATGGACATATCGACAAACGGAAGAAGCAAAAAAAGAAGAGGAGCTAGAACAGTTAATTATATGGGGTTTCAATAAAGTTGACTTACAATGCAACCTGAGGAAATCTTGTAGATCATTATAAATTTGCCATTCAGATAGTAGTCGACAAAGGGACCAATCAAGATGAGGGAGACGGCTTGAAAGGGAGCCGTCTTACTTAGCAATTCAAACGAGCCGATTGAGTACTTCTTCTGCAAAGATCCTATTGACTAAAGCAATTGTAACGAGAAAAAAAAAATAGAATTATAATTCTTCAAGAGGAGCTACAAAGGCATTGCGCAAGAGACACACCCACCAAAGTTAGATGATCTCAAAGACTACCGTGCAGAATATGACATGCCTAGCCTATAAAATGATTTCATTCCTCGGTTTCGTAGTTTCCGTGTACACGGCTTACTAAGCCTAGAGATTTGGTAAACATGAATAATGACAGGCCTGATGTGACAACCACGCGTCTCCAATCTCCTGTCTCACAGAATCATGGATTCCTAAGCCAACGGATTTGACAATCAAGTATAACAGGACAGGCCTGACAATGATTTGAATCTCCAGTCTCATAGGCTCGGAACTGGGATTGCCAAACATGGGAATTGGCAAACCAGTATGATGTGGCAGGTCTGAAAAAAATTTCACAACTTCCTGAACCAATATAAGGTTAAGTAACTAGAAAGCTTTGAAAATATTGAATACTAAAGGTCAATCACCTTGCCAACAAATAGATCATATAGCAACTCAGAAAAAGATAAATGCAAAGGACAAAAATTCAATGACATTCCTACAAAGAAAGGAAGGTGAGGCAGAGATTAAAGCGCTGGCAGCTGACATCTCAACTTACATTAGTCAGAGTAAGAAACTGAGGATAAAAGCATTCATGTAGATCACATCAAACATTTACATAGTGGGTTACCCATTAAACACTAAAGCCAAAAAGGATTAAAATGACTTTAGTTTCAATGTTACACTTCATGGATCTAGGTCTATCAATGGTCAGTTTCAAACTATCTGCAAAAACTGGAGATTGGAACCTGATGCACGCTAGAGTAAAGGACAGGTTCAAATAAGAGGGGGAAAGGAGTTCTTGCAAATATTAACCTACTCATTGCTGAGTCATCAAAAAGGAGAGAAAACAAGAAGTCCGTAAACAGATCTATAGATAGAAAAGTTCATCCACAGTTTTTAGTTGAGCAAAATTTCGGTGGAAAGTTCTTCCGCTGAAAGTAAGTTTTAGCAGTTAGCAAGAAAGGAAAGAAGGTAGATCGATATGACGCACTATCAACAGTTATGATCACAACAATAAACTAGGTGTACTCACAATCTGTTGCAACGATGTTGATAATACTGCCACACTAGCGCAGATAAACCCTTTGGCATTAACTATAACATCAGTGACTGTGCAGATCCCCACACCTATAACCACGACCACAACGGCCATTTTGACTTCCTTTGAGCAGCGTTTATTATGAATAATCCATTCCATCATGCACACGACTGGAATCATGCTCAACTTTGATATCTGTACAAAGAGCCAGTATATACACGTGCATTAATACATGTTGAGCAGAAGCAAAAAGGACAAAATTTTGAGAGGCAGATGACATAAACTTTTGACACTTTTGATACCAAAAAATACAGCCACAGCGAATTGGTTCACCAAGTGGCAGGTATGATCTAAGCTTGGGGTTAAGATCTTACGTCTACTCAGAAAATCTTTCACGGCCTAAATGTCGTGAGATCTACACAGGCGATGAAAGTTGCCGAAGAACAAATGAAAAGGTGAGGAATCAATCTACAAACACATCTAATAACTCATATAGCGACTTTTGTTTGCCTTTTATTTAAATTGTGGTTATAAATCAAATTGTGATTGTCACAGGAAAATTCTTATTAGAAACGAGAGGCCAGGACGGTAGTTTATAGTCTCAAACATGACCTATAGAGATTGCTGAAACAGTACAGTGGAAAGCCCAACATCTCAGATGACCATTTTATCGTCGTTGAAAAAATTGCAACAGATACAAAAAATTGCCATCAGTAAGACGCAAGTAGACAGATGCATATGATCAAGTAGAATGCCAAAATGTATAAGAACTAAAGTTGGCCATGCACAGACCCATGCATACCTGATAAAATCCAACAGAGTTAAGCATTAGGCTAAAGTTCATCCCTGTGATCGACATATTTGCAACAACTGAAAACCAAAGGAGCTCCAACACAGGAACATGCTTAGATACGGAGTAACCAGTCGCGTTTGACACGAGGCCTACAAGTGCAGTAACTGTGAAGTGAAAACCAGTCAAGGTTGTAGCTGTGAGAGGGAGACAAAAAAAAAAAAGAATTATCAGAACGTAAGACTTGATGTTCATGGAACCGGCCAACAGATGGACCCATCAGCTAGCTAGTAGTAGGATTCACAATACGAAATTAAGATCCTAGAACATGATTTCGATTTAGTTGGGAAAATCAAGATAGAAACAGCGCATGCAGCCAATGAATCTCATGAAATTGAATGGCGGTCCCATATAATTCAGATCCATCGGGACTGGGAGTGATGTCTTCCGAGGGAAAATAAAATACTAACCGAAGCTGAAGGCATAACCGTGGGATGACATAAGCTGTTTGTTGGCCATAATAAGTCCGACGGAGCTAACAACGTTCATGGCCCAGGCACCGACATTTGACACTGCCGAAGATTTCTTCTCAGAATCCATGATTAATCTTCCCTTTCCCTTCTCCAATCGATCCTCGTGGCAGGACAAGGATAATGGAAAGGGAAGGTATCAAAATAACGAATCAATCGCAAAAGTACTCAGATTAAGCCTACAGGAAATATGTCGTCTCAATCGATTCGATCTACAATCCTCCGATTTCTAATCAATTGAAAGAAGACAACCACCGCCGACGGACAAGATAGCGAGACAAAAATGTAGCATAAAAGAGAAAGAAATATATATACACAAAGAGAGATCAGCCAGTGAAGAGAGAGTGGGAGAGAGAGGCTGTGTTAATATAATTGTAGAATTTAGATTGGGAAGAATGTCGTGATTCCTTGCTGGTTTTGAAATTTCTTAAAGATGATGATTAACAATAACATGGATCTGGATCAAAGAGACGAACTAGGGAAGGCAACAGAAGGGAAATTCAACAATGTCATTAAAATTCGATTCCGATTCCGATTCCGATTTCAAATTTTGCTTCCGTTTTTGTTATGGTTTTGCTTTATTGCTTCTTAGTTCTCACTGCATCCGATGAGGATTCTTTACTGCAGTTGCACCATACAACTTCACCCCGCGACCACTCCACAATTGCAGTCATGCCCGCATTTTTCGCAGCCCATCCTCAGCAGTTGAGAATTCAACGACGTACATTTAATCATACCAATTAGTTCCGAAAGATACCATTGTTTTGTATCATTAAATTTTTATATATAAAAAATTATTTTTTTAATTTTTTATCTCGTCTTTTAATCATATTTATATTATGTATTTTATAATTTTTTTAAAATATCATAAATATAATTTTAAAATTAATTTTATTATTTTTAGAATGACTTTTTTATTTATTTATGGTTGATTTGTTTCTAGGCACCATTTGATATATCATAAAACCGGTCACAAAAATATAATTCTAAAAATTTTGTCTACCAATTGAAACTGATATTAATATACTCCCAACTTAAAAAATTTACTATATAAAATATATTTATATGTCTTATCATAATTGTAATTGTTTTCATGTTTTATAGTGAAATTAATTTTACCATTATTATCGCTATATTTCACAACTATTATGTTATATTTTATTCTTGAAATATTTGTATTTCATTACTATAGATTTCATAGTTATATTCATGTTTCATCATAAATGCAATTATTTTTCATTGATGTTGTGGTTTTTTTAAAAAGAAAATTAACTTATTATGTTTTAATATAGTTGTGTGTTTGTTTTGCTACTATTATGTTATGTTTTATCACTTTTATACTTATATTTCATCAGGCTTGTCTTTGGATTTCACCATTATTATATCTATATTTTATCATAGTTATCTTTTTAGTTTATTATTAAAATAATATTTTTCCACTATTATTAATGACATTCTATCTTTATAACTATTAAAGTTTCACCATCATTACATCAACCTTTTGCCATTATTTTTCTTATTTTTATCATTGTAATTAATTGATTATTTACTCTATTATTCTATTAATATTTCATTTTTATCACGCATCCAAAACAAATTTCATTTTTATTATACGAAATTTAATCTTTTACTATTAATTTACTAAAAATCTTAAGATTGTTTTTACGCAAAATTTATTCTATGATATTTCACAAAGATTTTACCAACATTTCACCATATAATTTTTGTTTCTATAAGTATATAAATATGGATATTTATTTATAGAAAAAAAAATCTAGGAACATTCATTATACGAAGAGATATTAAAAAAAATTGACATCTTAATGATGTCAGCATGGTACAAAGTGAAATGCCCCGAAAATTTCTAATTTTAAAAATGATATTTAAATGAGGTTTTATTATGAAAATTAATTATTTGTATTAAAATAAAATGAAATTAATTAGGAAAAATTAAGAATATATTTATAAGTATTTTAATTAGGAGAAATTTGGGTATTTTAGCTAATTAAGGATATTATTTTGAAAATTAATTAAATAAATTATTTTATTCAAAGTAAGAAAGAGAAAATAATTTCAAATCAATATTAATTTTATAAATTAATTAATTGAAGAAAATTAGGGTGTTTTGCTAATTAAAATGAAATTTTTGAAAAATCTTTCAAAAATCCTAATTTAGCCTAAAAAGGGGTTTAAATATTATTATTTTTAAATATCCTAAATATTCAGATTAATTTAATTGACCTTAGCCTAATTATTTTTCTCTTCCTTTTTCCCTTTTCCTGTTTCTTTCTTCCTTTTCTTTCTTTTTCTTTTTTCCTTACCATCCCCGAGCTGGGCCTGACCGCGGCCCATCTTCTCCTTCCCGCGGCCAGCTCCCGTTTCCTTCCTTTCTTCCTTCAGTGCGGTCCAATCGAAACGCCGCTCTTCATTTGCTTTTCCACCAAAAAGCCGCTTCTCATTTAATCTGCCACCCCTCGCGTCCGACCAGTTTTCCTCTTCTTTTCTTTTCCTTCTTTTCTGCCCCGAACCTCCTGATCCAACACCCCCACTTCTTCTTCTTCCCCAGCCCCTCGCAGCCTGCCATTTCCATCGACCATTTCCCCCGCCTTTCTCCTTGGATTTTCGCCGCCGGTTACTCACCGTTGACTGTCCATTTTGTTCCCGCCTCTTCCTATTTGCTTCTTCAACCCATATGACCCAAACCACTCCCCCATTCCTCGCACGATCTCCCTCTCCCCTGGTCACTTGCAGACCACAACCACGAGTGCCCCGGCCATCCTCATCGGCGGGTGCCCACTCCTTCCTACCACTCCCCCACTTTCCCTTCGACCCTAACTTCCTTTCAAGCCTATAAATACACCCCATAGCAGCGTTGAGTCGAGTTTTTGGCTCAAGTTCAGGAAATGCCCTCCTTCGCGCCACCGCCCCTTTAGACGCCTCTTTTGCCGCCTTCGGCCAACTTCGCCGCCATATTCGGTCACCAAACTCTTCCTATCTCCTCCCTCTAGATAACCAAATCATCCATCCCCCTCGATTTCTCCTGCATAAGCCACCCCGACTGTGCGAATTAGTCTTCCCGATCAACCCTGTTTTCTGCCTCCGCCACCCTTAGCCAT
The DNA here is from genome assembly GCA_039764185.1 of Tamarix austromongolica. Lineage (NCBI taxonomy): Eukaryota > Viridiplantae > Streptophyta > Magnoliopsida > Caryophyllales > Tamaricaceae > Tamarix > Tamarix austromongolica. Next base: position 56,415,376 of record CM077814.1, read on the forward strand.
CTCTTCCACTGCTACCGCCGCTTCTTTCACCCCCCCGCATTCTCTTCTACAGACCTTCCTCTACCTTCCCCTGCCTTTCTTTTCCTCTCCCTCCCTCTCCTCCTCTATTTCTCTTCTTCTCCTCCATTCAACCACCACTACTGCCGCCGTGCGCCGCCACTACTGCCGCCGTGCGCCGCCACCTCCATTCTTCTCCTCTCCCTCTGGGCATTCTCAAACACCCCAACTTCCACCTCCATTCTCCCTATCTTTTTCCTAGCATAAAACTTTTACCCTTTTATTCTCTTTTTTTGGCCACCACCGCCACCGCCGCCGTGCACCACCGCCGGTGCCACCTATCTCCACCAACCTAAGGTTGAACCCTAGACCCTTTCAACAATTTTCCCTATTTTTACAAGCCTTAAATTATTTTATTTCATTTATTCTAATATAAATCCTATTATTATTATTATTATTTCCATTTTTAATATGTATTATTATTGTTATTAATATTAATTTTTTTATCATTATTCTGTTGAGGGCTGAAGCCCTGTTTTAAATTTTAATTCGATTTTAGCACTATTACCCTTATTATTTCTATTATTACTATTATTAATATTAATATGTTATAAGTATGATTGTTATTATTATTATTTCATATTTCAAATTTCTTTTATTCTTATTCCATTATTATTAATACAACTATTTTACCATTAGTTTTGTTAATAATGTTATTATTGTTGTTGTTGTTGTTGTTGTTGTTGTTGTTGTTACTACTACTACTACTACTACTACTACTACTACTATCATTATTATTATTTTCAAGTGTTAGTATTATTATTTTATATAGGGTTGAAACCCTATTGTGCTTATTTTAAATTTTAGTAGTAGTATTATAAATATCATGTCTTATTATTATTAGGGTTATTAGTAATTTTATTATTATTAGTATGTATTCTTATTAATGTTATTATTATTATTTATTAAGTTATTATTATTCAATGTAGGGTGGAAACCCTACTTCTTTTTATCTTCAAATATTATCCTTACCATTATTACCATGATGGTTATTATTATGTGATAATCTTATTATGGCTTTTATCATTATTATTATTCTTACTACTACTATTATTATTATTTCATCACTATTATTATTACTAAATTTGGTTATTTATTTTAGTAATATTATCATTATTATTATTATGGTAAAGGGGCCAAAACCCTTAGTTGACTATGTTTTTAAGTAATACCCTTATTATTATTATTATTACTATTTTTATCATTCTTGTTAATATTAATATTGATATTATTTTTGGTATTTTTTCTATTTTTATCTTAGTATTTTATCAAAAGCCTAGTCTTAGAATAAGTTAATATTTAATAGTATTTTTGATAGGAGGGAATCTAATTCTAGTTTTTCCCTCATAATAGGTGAGACCAGTCAAAGCCCTAAGGAGGCGTAGGAGCGTGCTCCAAGATCAGTGTCGTTTTAGGTAAGGGGTGCTAAGGCCTTTTGTGTGCTTATATGCATTATGTGCTTTGCATGCTATGCTTCCTATGTTTATTAATGTAATTATTTTGTATATGGTATGACGTGGAGTTCAAGCATGTTCTTGTGTTGTTATATGGTATGTGTATTATTTATATATGATGATATGTGTTGTGAACCTATAAGACATGCATATTAAGGTGTTGATGTGTTTTGTGTGGGAGAAATGATGAAAAAGGAGGATGGGGAAAGAGGTTGATAATTATTTTAATGATTCATGAGGGGAAGAATAAAATGGAAAATTTATGGTTTCGTGAGGAAGAATTTAATTTATGGTCTTGTATGGGAGAATCTAATTTATGGTTTTGTATGATTTTGTGTGAGAGAAGTTAACCTATGGTTTTGTATGGGAGAATTTAATTTATGGTTTTGTATGGAAGGATCTAATGTAGGGTTTTGTATGGATGAATCTTTGGGTTTTATATGGTTTGAATTTAAGATTTGGTATAGATGGATCTTGGGTTTTATATGGTTTGAATCTAGGGTTTGGTATGGATGAATCATTGATTTTGTGTGGAATGAATTTAAGGTTTTGTATGGCGGAATCTTAGGTTTTGCAGGGTGGTATTAGGGTTCGCATGGTAGTATCAATGGTTGCATGGTGGTATTAGAGTTTGCATGGTGGTATTAATGGTTGTAAGGTGGTATTAGGGCTCACATGGTGGTATTAATGGTTGCATGGTGGTATTAGGGTTTGCATGGTGGTATTAATGGTTACATGGTGGTATTAATGGTTGTATGGTGGTATTAGGGTTTGTATGGTGGAGTTAGGGTTTTGCATGGGAGTTAATGATTGCATGGGATTTAGGGTTTGTATGAAAAGTTTGAGAGGTTGCATGGGATGTGTAAAGTTTGCATGGGAGTGAAATTTACGTATGGAACATTGACTTGGGATGTAAGGAAGGTAATAGAAGAGTTATTTAGGTGTTTGGAAGTTTTGGGTGAAAAATAGTACGTAGGACATGATATGGGTATGGAGGAGACTAAATTAGGGTTTGGAGTGATTAACTATGGGTTATTATGATTAACTAAGGTTTGGAATGGCTAATTATGGTTATTATGGTTAAATATGGTTTGCAGTGGTTAACTATGGTTTGTTGTGGTCAATTAGGGTTTGTTGTGGCTACTTAGGGTTTTTGTGTTATCATGTGTATGTGGTGATTAAAGTGTAAGTATGATTGTGGAATTTTATGATTTGTGTTGTGTGAAGTGTAAAGGAAATGATTCATGCATGTCCGGGATGAAAGCTTTTGAATAAAATATTTAAGACACTAATAATTTAAAGTGGAAGATTATTGAGTCGGGTCCAGACTGATCCATCGGTCAGGAATAGTGGTTAGGGTTTTACCCTATGTGCGACCGATCCATTGGTTATAATAGTGGTTAGGACATGATGTCCTATATGTGACCGGCCCACCTGCAATAATAGTAGGGTGACTCGATCTCAATAAACACAAGCCAGAGTTTGCTAAGACACTTAAAAGATACTAATTACTTACAGTGGAATACCATGTGAGTAGGAACCAGACCGATCCACCAGTCAGAAATAGTGGTGTGGACTATTGTCCCGCAAGTGACCGATCCACCGGTAAAAAATAATGGTGTGGACTTTGTCCCGCAAGTGACTGGCCCACCGGCAGTTATAGTGGGGTGTTCCTGTATTTACATGGATTTGATAAAAGGCATGGTTTGCATTGAATTCTGATAAAAGATTAATTAAATAATTAATCTAGATTGTTTGACCTTTATGTGTGGGCCTATTGATGATAGGCTATGGATTTCTCTATATAGTTTTATGTATCATATGTGTGGTTTGAAATTGTATGTTGATTATCATCCTGCATGATTTGATGGGATTATGTGTTGGCCTTAGTGCTCGGTTACCTTACTTAGAACGTAGAGTATTGATCACCCTTTTCATTGGTGTTGCTCATTCCCATGAGTAGTATGCCCTTCTGACTTTGTGCAGGTGGGTGAGACATCCGTTGGGGTTAAGTGTTGAACATGTTTTGACTGAAAGTTCGAGAGAGCTGTGGCCATATTTCATTATTTCTGTGATTCTATTTCCTTCTATTATTTCTTTTGTATCGGATTTATCCTCTTGATTTATTACCTTGTATTAAGTATTTATCCTCTTTGATTTTCCGCTGTGATTTCTGTCTTATTATTGTTTATAAACATTTATGCATACTCTGATTTTTAATGTATGATCTTTTGAGTTATTTTATGAACTGTTGGTTTGAGTTTAATGTAAATCTTTTCTTAGCCTTAGCACTTGGTACTGAAATGGTCGGAGAGAACCAATTTGGTACTAAGTGTGACGGTAACATCCCCATAATTCATGGGTTTTAATTCGATTACTTCCGCTTTTAAAAAAAATAGTAAATTTTGGGGTGTTACACATAGTGAGTATGGTACATGTAGTTATATGATACAAATTTCCCTTGTCCACGATACTTTTATCTTTCCTAAAGTAAATGAGTTATCTTAAAGTTAGGATGGTACCTATTTTGTAAGAAGTGGTAGGCATATATTTAGGGGGTATACTTGTTAGTTGTGGTTGTCAATTTGTAACATCCCAATTTTTAACCATAAAAAAATATTTCTAAAATATTTGAGGAAGCAAAAATATAAAATTATCCTTTGAAAACTAGAGTACCACTACCGTATTTATCATAACATAGATATTCTATCATTTGTCCTATGCTAGACACAAAACTATAGTATTCAAAACCCCACACACAAAATAAACCAAAGTGTGTAAGGTAAATCATGTAAAGATAAAAGAGTTAGAGTTTTACAAATCAATGTCATATTAGGCCCAAAAATGTTCACGGAAATACATATAGAAAAAACATAAGGAGATAAAACTATCACAAAGTCTTAATCTCTAAGGGTCCTCAAAAGAGAAAAGTAATGTCATAAAATGTTGCTCTCAAAGCCCCAACCCCACAAGCATATGAGCATCTACTAGTCATTCATACTAAATTGCACAAAATCCTCTACTCAAATGATTGAGTAGGTGACTAATCAAATGAACTTGTTAGTATGTTGTGTATTGAGTACACTAGGATATCCTCTTTTTGAGGTTCATGATACATATAAGGTCATAAATAGATAGACATAGATCATGCAAGGCTCATATATAACATATTCATGCATCATGACATACCAATTAAAGCACTATGCTCAAATGATATTCATACTAGAGCATACCTACACATGTACTTAAGATTAACATCCTTAATTATAGACATAAAACCATAGATCAACATACACTTCATAAAACTTAGGGAAATCATGGGTCACACACATAAGTTGCATATTAACAACATGAACCACCTAAGGAATCCCTAGGGATTATTATTATAATTAATTACTAAATTATAATTATAACACCCCAAAATTCACTATATATATATATATTTAAACGGAAATAATAATTTTAGAATCTGTGAATTTTGAGAATACTACCGTCACATTTAGTATCAGACCGGTTTACTCCTACCTTTCCAGTACTAAGTGCTAAGGCTAGAAAGGATTGTTGTCAAACTTAATTTAATACTAAACCAAGTGTCCATAAAGAGAAAAACTAGAAGTGTCATAGTATATAAATCAGAGTACAGATAAGAAGTTTATGTAATCCAAAGTACGAAATCAAAGTTCCTTGAAAGGAATAATGTCTACATGATAAAGTTTAATTCGGAAAAATCTAATACATAAAAGAAATAACAAAAGGGATTAAAATAACATAGAGAGAGAATCCGGCCATGCCACTCCCGGTCTTCGAGCCAAACACATACTCAACACTCAGCCCCACCTGATGCCTCATGAATATCGAAGGCATCGAAATATGCATCACCTACCAGCACAAAGTTAGAAGGGTCTTCTGCTTGTGGAAATGAGCAATACCCATAAAAAGGGTGGTCAGTGCGCTACATAATGAGTAAGGTAACTATGCACTAAGGCTAACACATAAAAGCATATAATCTAAAAAGGATAATAAAACAACATATGATCACTTCAGATAAATAATAAATAAAGTCCATTTAAAATCCAAATTAATTAATTAATTAATTTCTTATCGATACTCATTTCACACCATGCTCTTTATCAAATCTATGCGAGTATGGGAACCCCATTATTATAGCCAGTGGACTTGAAAACACACAGGGCACAATACACTTGACCACTATTATTAGCCATTGGATCGGTCACATATAGGGCGGGACGCCCTAACCACTATTCCTTACCGGTGGATCGGTTTGACTCCTACTCGCATGGTATTCCACTGTAAGTACTTGTATTTTTTATGTGCCTTAGCAAACTCAGCTTTGGTTTATTGAGCCGGTGGGCCAGAAACACACAGGACATAAAGCTGCTGACCACTATTATAGCCTGTGGATCAGACACTTATAGAGTGGAACACCCTAACCACTATTCCTAATCGGTAGATCGGCTTGGACTTGGCTCAATAATTTTTCACTTTATATGATTAATTTCCCAAGTGTCTTATTTAGAATTTTAACCCTAGACGTGCATGACTAACTCTCTCTACGCTTATCCTCCAAAAGGACTTGTCTCACATCATAAGACTCATGCACCTCGGAACTTGGCCAAACATTCTTTCTTCCTTACCCTAACTCACACTAGATCCCATCTCCCATGTATGTGGGTCAAGATCCACTACATTACGCTTCCAAGTCCACTCACCGTCTCACTCTAGGGTTTTATTTCAAAACCCTAATTTAGGCCTATGTAACCCATCCTATTCCACCTCACACAACCCAAATCATTTTAACACTCTATACATCACAACCTATAGATTCCACCCTCATCATCACACTTTAATCACCAAGTATATGTGTGATCACAAAACCCTAAGTAGCCACACTAAACCCTAGCTAACCACACCAAACCCTAGTTCAGTCTCCTATGCACCCTTATACTGTCCCACGTACTATTTTTTATCCAAAGTGTTCAAACACCCAAACAACACTTCCATCACCTTCCTCACACCCCCAAATCAACTTTCCATACATAAATTTCACCCCCATGCAGACTTTACACATCCCATGCAACCCTTAGAACTTGTCATGCAAACCCTAAAACTCCCACATGAAACCCTAGATTCACCCATGCAAACCCTAGATTCTTCCCTACATACTTAGATTCTCCCATGCAAACCCTAGATCCATTCATACAAAATCCTACATTCCTCCATGTAAAACTCTAGATTATGCTTGAAATGCCCCGAAAACTCTAATTTTAAAAATTAAATTTAAATAATATTTTATTAGGAAAATTATTTAAATAAATTATTTTATTAAAGTAAAATAAAACTAATTAGGGAAAATACGAAGAAATTTATAAGTATTTTAATTAGGAGAAATTTTGGGTATTTTAACTAATTAAGGATTTTATTTTAGAAATTAATTAAATAAATTATTTTATTTAAAATAAGGAGGAGAAAATATTTCCAAAATAATATGAATTTTATAAATAATTTAATTGAAGAAAATTAGGGTGTTTTCCTAATGAAAATGGAATTTATGAAAAACCTTTCAAAATCCCCAAATTAACCTAAAAAGGGATTTAAATATTATTATTTTTAAATATCCCAAATATCTTAATTAATTTAATTAACCCAACCCTCATATTTGTATTTTCCCCTTTTTCCCTTTTTCCTTTTCTTCTTCCTTTTTCCTTTCTTTTTCTTTCTTTGTTCATTCTTTTATTTTCTTTTTTCCCTCTCATCCCCTACCTAGGCCAGCTCCCAACCCAGTCTTCCTCTTTTCCTTCCTTTCTTTTTTGATGTGGCCCAGCCCACAAAACTATCTCTCCTTCCCACAACCCGTCTCCTTCTTTTTCTTTCTTCAGCGCAGCCTAAAACAAAACATCGCATTTTGTTTTAAAAGATCCCCCATTGTTTCCCAGTCCTCCTTCCTTTCTTTTCTTTTCTCCTCAACCGCCTAGTCCAACCCCTCTTCTTTCTTCTTCTTCCTTCCTCCTGCCATTTCCGTCGACCTCCTACACTACCGCCCAGCCCTAGATTTTTGCCGCCAACCTCACTATTGATCTGGTCAACCTCTCCTCCCTCTCTCCTACTGATTCGTTGACCTTTTCACCCAACTAACTCCCCCTCTCCTCACACGTTTCCCCTTCTCCCAGCCAGCCACTCCTTGCCATGTCTTCTTGATTTTCGCGGGAAACTGTCGCTGCTGGTGCGCCAAACCCTACCTGCATTACCCCCTAGCCAACCCATATAACCCTACCCTCACTCCTAAAGTCTATAAATACCCTCATAATAGCCTTATATCAAGCCTTTGAATTCTACCCGAAAAAACCCTCCCATGCACCACCGCCACTATAGACGCCATTTTTGCCACCTCCGGCTAACACCACCGCCCATTCTGGCCACCCAAGTACTCCTTGCACCCCCCTCTAACTAACTACACCTCCTTCATCCTTTTATTCTTCCTACAAAAGCCACCACGGTTGTGCAAAGTTTCATCCTCGATTAGCCTTCCTTTTCACCTCCGTCGCCCTTTGAACCACCCTTAGCCACCACTTCTCCTGCTGCCGCCGCTCCTTTCACCTTTCAAACTATACTGCGGACCACCCTCTACCTTCCCCTACCTTTCTTTTCCTCTTCCTCCCTCTCCTCCTCCCTTTCTCTTCTTCTTCTCCATTCGGCCACCGCCACCATCGTGCGCCACCACCTTTGGCTGTGCCACCACCTCCATTATGTTCCCCTCTTCCTAGGCAATGATAATCAGCTCTACTCCCACCTTCATTCTCCCTATTTTGTTCCCAGCCTTCAACTTTTCCCCTTTTCTTCTCTTTTTCCTGCCACCACCGCCATCGCCGTGCACCACCGCCGGTGCCGCCTGTCACCACTAGCCTAAGATTGAACCCTAAACCCCCTCAACCCTTTTTCACTATTTATACAAGCCTTAATCTATTTTATTTCAATTATTCAATATATTATTATTATAAATTTTTTTATTTCTATTGAGGGCCGAAGCCCTATTATATTTTTATTTTGATCTTATTATTATTATTCTTATTTTTTTCTATTATTACTATTATTATTTCATTATCATTATTACAACTATTTTACCACTAGTGTTGCTATTATTAATATTATTGTCATGCGATTATTATTATTATTATTATTATTATTATTATTATTATTATTATTATTATTATTATTATTATTATTATTATTATTATTATTTTCAATGTTAGTATTATTATTCTATATAGGGATGAGACCCTATTATGCCTATTTTGAATTGTAGTAGTAGTATTATAATTTTCAAGTCTTATTATTATTATTATTATTATTATTATTATTATTATTATTAATTTTATCATTAGCATTTATTATTATTATTATTATTATCATCATCATTTAATAATTTTATTATTTTTCAATGTAGGGTCAAAACCCTACTTCATTTTGGTAAAGGGGGCCGAAGCCCTTATTTCACTATGTTTATGAGTAATGTCGTTTTTATTTTTATTGTTATTATTATTGTTATAATTATCATCATTATTAGTATTAGTATTATTTCCATTTTTGTTATTATTATTATTAGAATTAAATCTTCAACATTATATTATCAACTTTTATAATATTACTATTATTTCTTATATCTTTAGCAAGATAGTTATTAGTCAATGTCATTTTTATCAATATTTTATTATTTTATCAAAAATCTAGTCTTAGAATAAGTTAGTAAATAATAGTATTTTTGTTAGAAGGGAATCTAATTTTAGCTTTTCCCTCATATAGGTGAGACCAGTCAAAGCCCTAAGGAGGCGTAGGAGCATGCTCCAAGACCGCTGTCGTTTTAGGTAAAGGTGTTACTAAGGCCTTATGTGTGTTTATATGCATTATGTGCTTTGTATGCTATGGATTCTATGTTTATCATTAGTAATTATTTCGTATATGGTATGACATGGAGTTGAAGTATGTTTTTGTGTATTTACATGGCATGTATATTATGTATATGCGATGAATGGTTTGTGAACCTATAAGACATGCATGTGAGGATGTTAATATGGTTTGTGTGGGGGAAAGGATGAAAAAGGAGAATGGGGAAATAAGTTGACCAAGGGATGTGAGTTGACCTAAGTATTTTAATGATCCATGAGTGGAAGAATAAAATGGTTAAATAAAAGAAAAGAGTAGGAGAATCTATGGTTGTGCATGGGAGAGTCTAATTTATGGGTTTGTATAGGAAAATCTAATTTATGGTTTTGCATGGTTTTGTGTGAGAGAATCCAATTTATGATTTTGTATGGGAGAATCCAATTTATGGTTTTGTATGGGAGAATCTAATTGATGGGTTTGTATGGGAGAATCTAATTTATGGTTTTGCATGGTTTTGTATGGGAGAATCTAATTTATGGCTCATATGGGAGAATCTAATTTATGATTTTGTATGGAAGAATCTAATCTATGGTTTTGTATGGGAAAATTTAACCTATGGTTGCATATGGGAGAATCTAATCTATGTTTTGTATGGGAGAAACCTTGGGTTTTGTAAGAAGGAATCTTGGGTTTTGCATGAAAGAATTTCGGGTTTTGCGTGGCAGATTCTATGGCATTGCATGGGAGGATCTAATCTAGGGTTTTGCATGGAGGAATATTAGGTTTTGTATGGATGGATTTAGGGTTTTGTATGGAGGACTCAAAGGTCATGTATGGATGGATTTAGGGTTTTGTATGAGAAGTTTGAAGGTTTGCATGGGGAGGTTAGCATCTACATGGGAGTAAAATTTATGTATAAAAAGTTGACTTGGGATGTAAGGAAGGTGATCGAAGAGTTATTTGGGTGTTTGGAAGTTTTGGGTGAAAAATAGTACGTAGGACATTATAAGGGTATGGGGGAGATTGAGTTAGGGTTTGGAGTGATTAATTATGGTTTGTTGTGGGTAATTAGGGTTTGGAGTGGTTAACTAGGGTTTGGTGTGGTTAACTAGGGTTCGGTGGTAACATGTGTGTACATGGGAAATAAAGTATGATGATGAATGTGGGATCGATGTTTGTGAAAAATGGGGTGTTAAAATAATTTAGGTTGTGTGAGTTTGAGTAGGATGGGTCATGTGGGCCTAAAGTAGGGTTTCTGGGAAAAACCCTAGAGTAAGGAAATAAGTGGACTTGGAAGTGTGTAGTAGTGGGCCTTAACCCACGTATTTTGGTGTTGGATTTCTAGTGTGAGTTTGAGTACAGAGGAAAGGTTGTTTGACAAGTTAGAAGGTGCAGGGCTCTCATGGTATGATACAGACCATTTGGAAGATAAGTGTAATGGGAGTGATTCATGCATGTCTAGGGTTAAAATTTTTGAATAAGATACCATAATACATTAATCATTTAAAGTGAAAGATTGTTGAGCTGGGCCCAGACCGATCCATCGGCAAATAATAGCAGTCAGGCTTTGCACCTGTACGTTTTCAGTCCACCGACTATAATAGTGGGAGATTCTATGCTCAAAAAAACCAAACATATTTGTGCCAAGACATGGGAAAGACACTAAGTACTTACAGTGGAACACCGTACGAGAAGGGGCCAGACCAGTCAACCGACGAATAATAGTAGTCAAAAGCTTTATGCCTTGTGTGTTTCCGGTCCACCAATTATAATAGTGGTCAGGAGCTTTATGCTCTATGTGTTTTCGGTCCACCGGCTATAATAGTGGGGTTCCCGTACTCATATGGATTTGATAAAAAGTATGGTGTTAAATGAGTTCTAATTAGAGATTAATTAAATAAATAATCCAAACTATAAATGGGCATTTATGTATCTACCTGAATAATTGTTCGATATTATGTTATCATTATGGTTTTTATGTTATTTTATTCTTACGCATGGTTTATGTGATTTTATGTGTTATCCTTAGTGCACAGTTACCTTACTCAGTACGTAGCGTACTGATCACCTTTTGTATGGGTGATGCTCATTCCTATGAGTAGTAGGCCCTTCTAAATTTGTGCAGGTGGGCGAGACACCAGCGAGGCTAAGTGTTGAGCTTGTGGTTGGCTCAAAGTTCGAGAGTGTCGTGGCTAAATTCACTCTTTATGTGATTTTATTTCATTATGTCATTTCTTTTGTATCACATTTATTCTTTTATGATTTATTACTTTATATTGAGTATTTCAAATAAACATTTTATTGATTGTAAGATTATTCCCTCCGAGGAATTTTTATTTTGCACTCTGATTTCTATCTTATTATTGATTATAAACCTTTATGCACACTCTGATTTATATATTATAATCTTTTAATTTTTTTTATGAACTATCGGTTTAATTTTGAATATAATCTTTTTAGCCTTAGCACTTGATACTGAAACGATCCAAGAGAATCGGATTGGTACTAAGTGTGGTGGTAACATCCCTAGAATTCATAGGTTTTTAAATTTAAAATTATTCCTCTTTAAAAAAAAGTAGTAAATTTTAGGGTGTTACAATGCCATATAAAACCCTAGATTCCTCCATTCAAAACCCTAGATTCTACCATACAAAACCATAGATTCCTCCATGCAAAACCCTAAATTATTCCATTTATGGTCTTGCAATATTTAGGTCAAATCTACATCATTTCACTCCATATCATCATATTACATAACCTAGCATGCATGTCTTACAGGGCCACATCATATCACATCACAATCACAACACAAATATATGATACACAAATCATAAGATAACACATAAATGTACCTCAACTCCAAGCCGCACCATACATAAAATAGTTATAACGATACACATAAGATACATTACATATTATAGCACATGGCATAAAAGGCATATACAACATATTACATACATATGGCCTTAGCTACACCCTTATCTAATACGACACCGGTCTTGGAGTACGCTCCTATGCCTCCTTAGGGATTTGATTAGTCTCACCTATAAGAGGAAAAAACTAAAGATTAGGTTCCATCCTATTAAAAATACTATGATTTCCTAATTTATTCTAATATTAGGGTTTTGGATAAAATAATAATATAATAGTAATAACACTAACTAATTACTAATTTTTGCTAAAGAAAAAAGTAATAATAGTAATATTGCAAAAGATGATAATATAAGGTTTGAAGATTTTACCCTAATAATAATAATGATAATAATAACAATAATAATAATAAGGATAATAATAATAACGATAATAATAATACTAATACTAATAATAATAATAATATAGTTTGAAATAAATGGTGGAATAAGGGCTTCGACCCTTCACCAAAATAATACTAATAATAATACTATTAACATTAATAATAATAATAATAATAATAATAATAATAATAATAATAATAATAATAATAATAATAACAACAACAACAACATATTCAAAATAATGGAAGTCTAATAAAATAAAATAAATAAAGCTTGTATAAATAGTGTTTAAGGGTTGAGAGGGTTTAGGGTACCACCTTGGGTTAGTGGTGGCGGCGGTGGCCGAAAAAAAAAAGAAGAAAAAGGAAAGAGTTGAGTGCTGAGAAAAGGAGATGGAGAAGGAGGGTGGGAGTTGGAGTTGGAGTGTTTATGGCTGCCTAGATGAAGAGGAGTATAATGAGGGTGGTGGCACACGGCGGCAGCTGTGGTGGCCTAAAAGGGAGGAAAGGAAGAAAGGGAGGAGGAGAGGGAGGAAGAGGAAAAGAAAGGTAGGGGAAGGTAGAGAAAAGTCTGCAGAGTAGTGTGGAAGGTGTAGGAGGCGGTGGTTATTGCAGGAGGGTGGCTAATGGTGGTGCGAAGGGCTATGGAGGTGAAAGGAGTATCTAATCAAGAAGGCTAATTTTCACGGTCGGGGTGGCTCGTGTAGGAAAAATCGAGGGAGATGGGTGTTGTAGTTAGTTAGTTAGAGGGTGGTGCAGGGAGTGCTTAGGTGGAAGGCTTAGGTGGCGGTGTTGGTCGACGATGACGGGGTCGGCGTATAAAATGGCGGCGGTGCACAAGAAATAAATTCTAGGTTTTAGGGAAAAAGGCTCGAGTCCAAGCTAGTTAGGGGGTATTTATAGAGTTAAAGGGAGCTGATAAGGTCAAAGGGGTGATGGGAGAATAGGACAGTGTGGTTAGGGTTCACTAGCGATGACAGTAGGCCGACGTGAGTCAATCGTGGCAAGGGTGGTTGGCCAAGAAAGAGGGGATCGTGGGCGAGAAGAGAGGGGAGTGGATTGGGTCAAAGTGGTTGGTGAGTTAGGGGGCAGGAGAAAAGAGAGAAACAACCAGTCAATGGGGCGTGGCCGATGGTAGAATCCTTGGGCCGTTGCAGGCTGCGATAAGGGAAGGGAGAAGGAAGAAGGAGGAAGAAGGACGTACATGGAGCCGTGGTCTAGGAAAGAAAAGAAAATAAAAAGAAGGAAGATCCGATAGGGTGGCGATGAGGAAAATTAAAATAAAATGTGGTGTGCTGGATCTTGGGCCACCGAAGGAGAAGGAAGGGAAAGGGGAAGGGTCTTGGGCCGCGGGCTAGCCCAAGTCAGGGAAAAGAGGAAGAAAAGAAAAGAATAAGAAGGAAAAAGGAAGAAAAGAAAAGAAAAGATGGAAAGAAAAAGGAAAAATAAAAAGAGGTGAGTTGGGTTATTTTGATTATTTTGATAATTTGGGATATTTAAAAATAATAATATTTAATTTCCCCTTTTAGGCTAATTTAGGATTTTTGAAAGATCTTTCCTAAATTCTAATTTAATTAGAAAAATACCCAAATTCTTCCTAATTAAAATATTTATTATTTTCCTCCTAATTAGCTCTAATTAATTCCCTTTTATTTTAATAAAAAATAATTTATTTAATTAATTTTCCTAATAAATCCTTATTTAACTTAAATTCTTAAAATTAGGGTTTTGGGGCATTTCAATAATTACATGATTTTACATTCATTTAGTTCTTTTTAAGAAATGGCCTAGATCATCTCCCCATAGTCTTTCAATACCGATGGAAGTCAAAACAAATAACTAAATGGATACAAGTCTATCTAAAGCTAAGTAACCACAAATGGATATAAAGTCTGACTAAAGCCAAATAAACCTACCAAGGTAACTAGACCCTTTAGTATCACCAACGTTTAGTGCATCATAACTATTTAGACTAGGAAAGGTACTTAGATCTCTAGGATTCTACCCAAAGGAAAATAATAATATGAAATGCTTGAAATTAGATTAAACATCACAAGTTAATCGTGGATTAGATAATCTAGACCTATATGATGCTCCATAATATTTCTATTTAAGTGATCATTATTTTATTACTTACATGTTGAGAGCGCATGCCACTTGAGGGCCCACACATCATACCAATCTAGCATGTCCACATAATATATCATGTTGCTTACCATTCCCTATTAAGGATACTCAAGTATGGTAACATTACCACTTAACCAAATTATGCCATGGAGGATAAATAGAATATTTAATAATAATTATAGGCATCCAATACCATGATTTAATTTTTTCTATTCTTCTTTTTATTCCGTAATCAAATTCTAAGCCAAAACTTAGGGTTAAGGTAAATTCATGATTAAACTACTGAGATTAGCCTTCAAATTATCACGAATAACTTTTGTATACCAATTAACAGGTCTCTAGAACTAGTTGGTTTGTGCAGGTTCAAAATAAAAATACATGACAAAATAGAGAAACTAACTAATTAGTTCTTGATAAACCAATGGACTAGTTCTATCCAAATGAGTGTATTGGTGACATACTAAAACATAAAAACAAAAACCTTAGATCATTAAATTGGTTGGGTAATACTAGTTGACTAGAAAACTAGTGGATTGGCTCTAACCCCAATGGTTTTGTTGATAACTTGACAAGATAACCACAAAAATATTGTAAACAAGCTGACCGATAAAGTCATACCCCTAGACTATAATTAATCCAAGACGGTTAGTATGTTTAGTTAGGGCATTAATCCAACATGATGTTCAAAACAAAACATGCTTCCTCCACTCAACCCAAACATCTAACATGGTGCATACATGACTCTTACAAGCTAAAAAATAATGGCTTAAAATCTAAATAATTAAATCATGCCTAGGATTATATCAATTCATTGCAATATAAGGGTAACACTTTGATTTTTACTACTGAAAAATTATACTTTTTACCAGAAGTATATAAGTGTAATACCCCGTATTTTTAAAATCCGGAATTATTAAGTTTAATGATTTTATTAGCGTAATTGGATGTAAATAATTAATTATTTTAATTTCGATTCGTTTTACGGATTTATCGATGATTTCGAATTCATAATTGAATGTAATTAATCATTGTCGTGGCGAACCATTCTAGACAAATTCGTTCACGACAATGACTTTATTGTATTCTTATGATTTCGATCTTCGGTTAAAAATATATATTCTCGTTCTCTCTCGTATTTTGGTTATTAATATTTTTAATTCGTTTTCGATTATATCTTCGTTATGTGATTACGACTTTGTTTTGAAGTTATATTTCGTTAACGAAATATATTATTTAAATTATAGAACTTCTATTTAAATAGTTAAATTTATTTTAATAATTCTATCCGTGGAAAATATTTCCGACTTTAAATTTATTTGTTTTTGGTAATCGTTAATATTTTGGAAAGTTTTAAATTAAAAAGATTTTCGGAGTTTATTTATGAAATTCTTTCTGGAAATAATTCTCTTTCGTTTTATGCTTTTTGGTTTACGGAAAATTGATTTCGGAAATTTTTTAAATTAGTCTTGGTTTATGCGAATTTGACTTAAATATTTTAGTATATGTTTTTAAACAAATTTTCGGGGGCTTATAACATATTTTCGTAGATAATACAATTTTTATGTTCGTGAGTAGATTCTGCCAAAAATGTTTCCGAAATTTTGTATATAGTTGTTTTATTATTTTAAGCTTTCGAAAACTTACGAAATAATTTTCGTTTGACAAACTTTAGATAAAATCTTCCAATATTAATTTTTAAGCCTGGATAATTTATTTGATACTTTTTTTTTAAAAAAAAAAACAAAACCCTGTCGAGACCCCCAACCCCCCTCTTCTTTTTCTTTCTCTCTACCCTTTCCCGGCTCCCTTTCTCCCCGACCCCCTGCGCCTTGCCCTGTCTCGCAACCCTAGCCAGCCACCACTTTCTCCTCAGCTCCTCCGCCCTGGCCAACTTCGCTAGCACCCGTCGACCATCGCCGCAACAACCGCGAGCAACCGCACACAGCAACCACGCACAGCAGCCACGCCTAGCAGCGCGCAGGAGCAGCAGCGACGGCAGAGTGCAGCAGCAACGAGCCGCACAGCTCGCGCTACCGTCCGGTCAGCGGCTAGCTCGAGCGATCACCGGCGAGCCACCCCGGGCCCCGACGAAGCTTTTTCGGCCTTCCCGTGCACTGATTTGTTGAGTTTCGTTTGGTATAAATTTCCGAAAACCCTAACCCTTGTTTTGGTTAATTGAGTGTGAATTAGCTTATAAAAAGCTAAATTGATTGTTTGTTTATGTATGAATATGCTGTAAGGTTGATTTGGACGGGTTAATTGTGTGGTTGTGTTGGAATTTTAGAAAAATTGGATTTTTAGCCGGGTTATGCCCAAATTTTTCGGATCTACCCGTTTTTGCGATTTTGGACAAATTGATTATACAATATGTTTTAAAAGGTATCCAATTTCATTTTGGAACCGTCAATTTGAGAAATTTATGCAGAATTTATCGGAATTTGAATTCTAGGTCAAATTTTGGGTGTAATGAAATTGGGTCGTATAATTGAGCCGTTTCGCTCAATTGATTTTACAATATTGTTTAAAATGTATTTAATTTTATATTGGAAGTGTTGATTTGGGAAAATTGTACGTAATTGATCGGAATTGGATTTTTAGGTCAAAACTCCCGCGGGTTTAAATTGGATTATGTAATCGGGTTATTTTATTCAATTGACTATATAAATTACATTAGAATATGTTTAATTACATTTCCGAACCGTCGATTGATATGTTTTGGCAAGAATTAATCGGATTTGCATTCCGGGCTTAAAAACCCTAATTGGGCTAAATTGTGTATTTCTTTACTAGTTTTGAGCAATTGATTATTTGATATGTTATAAAATGTGCTCAATTGCATTTCCAAACATTCAATTTGATTAAATTTATAGAATTTTAACAAATTGTATTTTCGAGCCTAAAACCCTAAATTTCAAGTGAGATTATGAAATCGATTACTTGTATTGTTGTTTTTCTAAAATGGAATGTATAGAAATGGTTGAAATGGTATTAATTGCTTTCAAATACCTTTAATTTGAATTAATTAAATGGAGTTGCTTGAGTTTGTGTCATGGGCTTTGAAACCCTAATTTTCGGGGATGATTTTATAAAATTGACTTTGCTATGTGTATTTTATCTAATCGAATTCTTTCTTTGGGTTTTAAATCATTTAAATTCTGTTTTAACCTAATCGGGTTGGATTTGGTTCTATGTAAATGGTTAGATTACCGATTTAGTTGTAAAACCTAATAAATAAGTTATTTTCGATAAATTAACTTATGTTCGATTATTCTTTCTCAGGCTTTCCAAATTAAGTTGAAATGTCCCAAGTGATATTTGTATTAATCCGTTTTGATTTAGTTTTAACCTTAAATCTTAATAAAGCTATGCTTTTAAGTTCTAAGTTTTGGGCACGTTTTCTAAGAAAGATCAATTATGTTGTTTGTGTTTATTTAATTAGAATATGTGAATTATTGATTGATAGAATAGTGTCTAATTTAGTTTTCGATTTCTATCGGATCTAGGAAAGCTTTCTCGTGGGTCCACGAGCTAGTGATCTCTCTCCCTCTTATCTCGCTTAGCTAGCTTCGGATCCAGGTAAGTCTCTACTTACATCTACTTGTGGTTGTTTGGTAAGGACGTAACTTAGGCCGCCTGTGTGTATTACACGCTTTATTTGCCTTGGATGCCTCTTACGGTTTATATGTTGTATTATGTGTATGTTATCTGTTCTCTGTGTAGTGCAACATGGAACCGAGGTACGTTCCCGTGCTCCTATCTATATGTACTAATATGGTATGGTACAAAGATGAGGTGGTGTGATGTGACATGCATGCTAGGTGTTTTGATGAGGAGTTGTGGAGTAGAGGCTTGAAAGAGAAAAATAAGCAACTAAGATAACCAAAGGGAAGTACGCTGGTTAACATAGGTATGGACGAATAAGGAATTCATAATGGGGGGATGATGAGGAAAAAGGGGGAATTGAATAAAATGGAAGAGTGGGAGAAACTAAGGTTGCATGGGGAAACTAGGGTTGCATGGGAATGATAGAGTTGGAATGGTGGAAATGATAGGGTTTGCATGGGGAGGTTAAGGTCCGCATGGGGGCGAACCTTACGTATAAAGAGTTACTTTGGGACGTGGGGAGATTAGTGGAAGGTCTATTTGGGAGTTTGGAGGCTCGAGATGAAAAATAGTACGTAGGGTCATATAAGGGTATCTAGGGTTTGGGAAAGAAACCCTAATTTGAGAAGGTGGAAAAAGAAGAAGAAAATAATAAAAAGAAACGAGGAGGAGTAAGGCATGAGGGAGAGTTGAGTCTAAGGGTCATGATCTGGTTTCCAATGTGAGAAATATGTTAAGTCTGATAAATCGTAAAGGGTATTTAGTGGCCTAAAATAAGTGCGGGAGATGGTTCGGTAACCGAAACCGAGTAAGGATATAGCTAAGACTGAATGTGTGACATGTATCCTATGTGTCGTGGGTGCTCTATATGACTTACGTGTTGTGTTTTGAAACGTCGTTATCTTATCTATTCCATGTGTAACGTGGCTTGGAATTAGGACGTGTGCTTGTGCCCTCATTTGTATGTGATAGTACGCATATACCTTCAGGTTGATGTGATGTGTTGAGATCTCTGGCCATGCATGAAAAAAGATATGTCCTCGAATAAGATACATTAAGACACTAACGACTTACAGCGAAAGATGTTGAGCCGAACCCAGACCGGTCCACCAGCTATAATAGTGGCAGGGTATCTTACCCTCGCGACCGTTCCACCGGCTATAATAGTGGCAAGGCATAAGCCCTCGCGACCGTTCCACCGGCTATAATAGTGGGGGATTTCGTGCTCAACAAACCAAACGTAAAAGTGATAAGACATGGAAAGATACTAATATTTACAGTGGAATACCTTGTGAGTCGGGGCCAGACCGGTCCACCGGCAAATAATAGTGGCAGGGTATATTACCCTCGCGACCGTTCCACCGGCTATAATAGTGGCAGGGCATGGCCCTCGCGACCGTTCTACCGGCTATAATAGTGGGGTTTTCGCACTCACATGAATTGATAAAGACAATGATGTGAATCGACTATAATTACCAGAGATCTAAAGAACGAGTCTACTCGATCGGGGCTGAGCATGTCCCTAAGTAATGCTCGAGGCTGGACATGTCCCTAAGTAATGTCCGGGGCTGAGCATGTCCCTAAGTAATGCTCGGGGCTGGACATGTCCCTAAGTAATGTCCGCGAGGCTAAATGCCTAATTGGTTTGGTTCGGCATTTCCCATAAATGCCCGATTCTGCTTGGGTTGGTTTGACGTTGTCCAAAAATTTCTGGTTGGTTGGTTTAACATTATCCATAAATGCTTGGTTGGTTTATCTGAATATTTTATTGGTTTAAGATATTACATATATTTCTCATGTTATTATATGTGTATGGTAGGACTTGTGATGTGGGTTTGAGTAGGCATACTATTGTATCAACGTAATGCAACATGATTCAATATGCACCTGATGATATCTCTCCTATAAGGTAGGGTAGCGAGACTTACTCAGTATTGGACCCGTACTGATACTACACTGGTTGAATGGGTACTGTGATGATCCACCGATGGTGGGGAGCAGACCTCCTGTGCAGGTTTAAGATCGGATACTGTGTTGGGGTGGAAGGCTTGACTTGAGTGAGTAGGCGATCCGGATAATTATCCTTCGGGATTTGTTTGTTTAATTGTATTCTCCTTTGGAAGTTGTAAGTATTGTACTTAAATTTTCAAGGATTTTGTAATTGGCTTTTAATTTCTCGTAACGCTGTTATGCTTTAAAATTCAGATTTAATTGTTTGACAGGTTTTAGCCTTGCATCTGACATGAGATAGATGGTTGACATTTATCTTGTGTTAGATGTGGCGGTAACATTTCCCAAATTCACTCCTAGCTTCCGCCTTAATCTTTCAAAAAAAAAATTTCAGGAGTGAAATTTGGGGGTGTTACAATAAGTAAAATATTTGGGGTTACCATCGTAATTAACATAAGTCTAGTTTATACAACCATACTTACATTAATCAAAAGGCTAAAACATTTATAGTAATATAAGCAAATTAGTAACAAAAGAACCATTTATAGTACAATAATGAGTTTGGATCTTAACTCCAAGTTACAATATACAAAATACAAAAGAAGGGATACCATGAATTAAGAGTCCAAAAAGGTATCTGGTATAATACATATATCGGATAACATTACTCTTCAACCAACCCCTAATAAAGATGAAGTCACTAATCCCCACATAAGGCATAATAGGTAGTATAATCATCTAGCTTATCTTTTGAGACCTATATATAAGAATCAGGGTCTCTTACTCGTGGGAATGAGCAGCACCCATAAAATGGGTGGTCAGTACACTACGTATTGAGTAAGGGAATAATGCTATCAAAATAAGGATAAAATTAGCACCTTCTTTCATGACAAATAATAAGTGTAGAAGCAAAAAATTGAAACATCTCACTCAATAGATAATAATCAAGTTCTTTTTATTAAGTATAATTCATTTTCATTCTTTTATATATATTGAGTGTAGGAGCCCCACTATTCTTAAAACAAAGGAACGGTTTAAATCTCCTTATCAAGGACAACACACCTAATCCATTATTATCATTTGAAAGAACAAATATGAAAACTTCACCTTCTTGGAGTATAACGCTCTCGAGCCACTATTATTCTCGGTGAAACAAGACACATATATAAAAACAAGACCTTTGTCTTGACTCCTGTATTCTTCTACTTTAAATCATTAGTGTCTTTCCCATAGGTTATACTATCATAACCTCATTTCACGATGAGCAAGGACCCAACTATTCTTAATCCAGTGGAACTGACTAAAACATCTTCTCAAGGAAAAATGCCCTTGACCTATTATTCTCCCCTGTGGAAATGGAATATGTATATATAAATAGATCACATTGGACTTACTCATGTACTCTTTCACTTTAAGTGAATAGTATTTTATTAAAAATTAATTCTTAGGCATCAAACACATTAAGGAAAATAGACACATAACTCAGGTCACATTTCTCACAACCTTCCAAACCCTAATTACACACCCCTTTATCATTCATTACCCCGTATTGATTATTCCATCACAAATTATATTATTTCATCATCGAATATCATAATTATTATCATACCCATAATGCATGTTCAAATTCCCATGTCATATACATACATTAATAATCTTATCCTAAGGTATTACTCACAAAAATATCCAAAAACCCTAATTTCACATATTATCCATAATTCCTCCCATGTAATTCACATGATTACTAATACCAATACATAACATCTTAAGGCTAATCATTAGAAACATATTAAAAATCCGAATAACCTCTAGATTTTACACATGGAATAATGATATTAACGTTTAAAGATATTATGCCCTAATTAATCGTTAATTCATTGAAGGACCCCAAATAAGAAATTAACACTTCCAGGCATTTCTCATGGTACCATTATCATATTTTAATCTACTTAACAAATAAAATACCAAAATTTCCTCATTATCCCAAAATGACCAAAATACCCTCAAGGAAAAATAATAACCTTTATTTTATAAAGTGTGGTGCCTTCCACACACATTATTTTCCCAATTCCACCAATAATAATCATATCTCATAAATATGTCTATGTTCATTTAGCACCTATTTCATGCCACAAGATATATTTCTCACAATTATGTCATTAACATATCAATATCACACCCATACCTCTTACCCATTATCATTTTATTCCAACATAATAACCATATTATCACAAAATATCATGAACAAAATATAGCAAATTGTAAATCGATATTATAGAACACTCACATAACTATACAAGTAAATAACACAATAACCCTCAACATCAAATAGTATTCCTACCAAGTATGACATCGGGCTCTAAGCATCAAATAGTATCCTCCGAATCTACTAAAATACCACCTATAGAAAACCAAAAAAAATCTATGGTTAGGCTCAAAGAGTTTAAGAAAAGGATAAATTTAGTTAAGGAGGGTAAAATTGGAACTAAACATAGTCAAATAGAAGCTTGATTTGTGTGAATGTATAGTAGAATATGTGGTGGAGTTATGATAAGAATTTAGTGATGTTTGGACAAAGTTTTGGGGTGAAAATAGGGGTGCATGGCCAAAATGGAGTGGTTGCACAGCTTTGCCACAGACAATGCACACCTAAGTTGAGAGGAAAGATCACGCACGGCTAGGTAGTACAAAGTGTCATGGTCGTGCTTAATCACTGGGAAAACATGTTGTAAGATAAACATATGGGCACGGGGGTCCATTTGGATCACGCATAAGCATGTGAGGGTGTAAGGGTAGGCTAGGGTGGGTTACACGAGCGTGTAATAAGAAATTTTAGTATTGCATGGTTGTGCTTGAGGTAATGCGTAGGCCATGCATTTTTTTAAAAAGCGAGGAAGAAGAAGGGAAAAAATGCAGTGGTCGGTGTAATGGTCGGCGATGATGCTGGAAAAGGTTGGGGTGACTATGGTGGTCAGTCTATAGGTCAATGGGCCATGAGTGGTGGTGCACGGTGTTGTTGGTGGTGTAATGGGTGGTGCATAGGTTAAAATAGGGCACACACATAAGGAAGAAGATGAAGAAACACAAAGGAAGAAAAGAGAAAGAAGAGGGAGCTTGAGTAATTGCTTTTGGATATAAAAATGATAGAGTGGAGGTCAAAATAAGAGGAAGAAGGGAGATTATGGTGTATATATATATATGCATGTGTGCGTGCATGGTGTGAATCGAGGGAAAGGAAAAGTAGAAGGGGAGCCGTGCAACCAATGGTGTAGGGTGGTGCAGGGGAAAATATGGTTGAGTGTTGGGAACAATGGTGATGGGAATGGTTGTGTGTATAGGTTGCGTAAGGATGAGAGGAAGAAGAAAAATGGTAGGGATTAGGGTGTGCACATCGTAGTGCAGATTGGCAGAGATAAGAGAAGCAGAATAAGAAGAAGAAAAATAAGGAAGGAAGTAAGGTGATGGGTGATAGATGGTTGTAGAAAGGTGATGGGGAGAGTGTAAATTACATGTGCAAGTTGCAGCAAAAACCAATATTGCGGCTAAGGTTAATGGGAGAAAGAAAAGGAGAAAGAAAAAGGAAAAAGTGAAAAGGTTGGGGTATTAGTTTAGGCGGTTTTAGATTAGTAAAAAATAATTAGGAATTTTGTAAATTTTAGGGGGTTTTGTTTTCATTTTACAAATTATGATTTATTCGAGTCAAGGTTCAGATTCGGTTAAAGGTTTGGGATTAATAAATTGTGTTAGGACTAAAACAAGATTTTCTTGAGATTAGAATCAAATTAGGATATTAATAACATAGGATTAGGCTAGGTAAAATTTTGGATTATTACATCATTACCCCCTTAAAAAAGACTTTGTCCACGAAGTCAACAAGTTTAGGTTAGAGAAGAAAAGAAAAAGGATGTAAGGAAGTAATTTCAGTGGTCAAATCCATTGGAGTTACTACCATACCACCGGGGACTACCCCCTTAAAGGAAAGAAAACCCTAAAATCTAACACACTTGAGCTAAAAAGCTCAGAATATGCCTCATGCATATCCTTCTCAATCTCCCAAGTCACCTCTTCTGCTGTACGACAACTCCAAAGAATCTTCACATGCAGAACTGAGCTCATTCTGGTAAGTTGAATCTTAGTGTCAAGGATCCTCAAAGGCCTCTCCTTTTTTGACAATGGATTTTCAAGCTTGATCTCATTAGAGCTAATCATATGCGACGCATCTATGACGTACTTCTTCAGCTAAAAGAAGTGGAAGGTGTTATGAACTTGAGCCAACTCTAGTGGAAGCACTAGGCGGTATGCAAACTTGCTAACTCTATCAAGAATCTCATATGGACTAATATGCCTTGGGCTCCGCTTACCCTTTCGACCAAATCTCTGCACTCCCTTAGTATTTTAAACCTTCAAAATAACTCTATCCCACGGCTTAAAATCACCACTACAACATCTTTGATTTGTATAGCTCTTCTAATGACTCTAAGCTGCTCTCATCCTATCTTCAATAAGTCAAAACTGCTAAGTTGTCTCCTCAATCAACTTCGGTCCGAGTACAATAGTCTTAGTGATGTCGCTCCAACACAAAAGTGTTTGACATTTACATCCATACAATGCCTCTAAGGGTGACATCCCTATACTAGCATGATAAATGTTTTTATACAAGAACTCAACCAAATGTAGACGATATTCTTAATTGCCTCAGAAATCCAAAACATAAGAACAAAGCATATCCTCTAAAGTCTGAATCATCCTCTCAGTCTGTCCATTTATAGCTAGATGAAAGGCAATACTCATCCTCAATCTCGTGCCTATAGCCTTCTGAAACTTCCCTTAGAAATGAAGAAGGAATATCATATCTCAATCTAAGACTATGTTGGTAGGGGCACCATGCTTACTCACCAAAAAACTCAAATATGCATCATCCAGCTAGTCCATACTCCAAGTTGACTTCATTGGCACAAAAGCAATAGATTTAGTCAAACTGTCAACGATAACCTAAATAGTGTCACAACTGATATGAGTCCTTAGCATCCTACTTACAAAATTCATCAAGATGGAGTCCCACTTCCACCTTAGAAATTCTAAAGGATGAACCAACCTTACAAGTCTCCGATGCTCAATATTAACCTTTTGATAAGTCAAACACCTTGGTACAAACTCTTCTACCTCTTGCTTCATATAAGGCCACCAGTAGATCTTTTTAAGGTCCTTATATAGCCTATCCCCTCCCGGTGGATGGAATGTGAAGTATAATAACCTTCCTCCAAAATCCTACACTTTTGATTAGTGCAACTTTGAGGTACATACCAACGACCCCCATAGCAAATGATACCATCCTCATGGATCTAGAAACTCTAAGCTCTACTATCCTGAATCTTTTGCCGAATCCTCTCGAGCTTAACATCCCTAGGCTATCCTGCTTGAATCTCATAAAAAACTGTCGGTGTCATTATCAAAGCACACATCCAAATCTCTCAATCAGTTTGTAAGATCATCTCTATTCCCATATCACCAAACTTCTCCAACAAATGACTAGACATCATGATAAAACCAAAAGAATGTGTTGTCTTCCTACTCAAGGAATCTACAATGACGTTAACCTTACCCTTGTGGTTGGTCAACTCAATATCATAGTCCTTCACTAACTCTAGACATCTCCTCTATCTCATATTCAACTCCTTTTATGTGAATATATACTTGAGACTCTTTTAGTTTGTGTAGAATCTACACTTAGTCCCATACAGATAATGCCTCCAAATCTTCAACATAAAAACTATTGATGCCAACTCTAGATCATGCGTAGGATAGTTTTTCTTATGCTGCTTCAACTAGTGTCAAGCGTAAACCACTACCTTACCATGCTGCATTAGAAGAAAAAAACTCATTCTATGCTTTGATGTGTCACTGTAGACCTGAAATCCATCATTACCTGAAGGTAAAGCCAAAACCAGTGTCGTAGTCAAGCATCTCTTCAACTCATGAAATTCTCTCTCACAAGCATTATCCCACCAGAATTTGTTCATCTTCTTCATAAGGTTCATCAAGGGACAATCTTCCTTTGAGAAATCTTGAACAAGCATTTGTAGCACCTAGCCAAACCTAGGAAACTACGTAACTCGGGGACACTAGTGGGTGCCTTCCACTCGATCACTACTAGAATCTTTTCTAGGTCCATGATGAATCCTCCTACTAACACCACATGTCCCAAAAATGTAACCTCCTAAAGCTAGAACTCCCATTTAGAGCATTTGGCATATAATTATGCTATCTTAGTAGTGACAAAATCATCTATGGATGTTGCTAGTGCTCCTCTTTACTCCAAGAGTAAACCAAAATATAATAAATGAAAACCACAACAAATTGATCAAGGAATAGTCAAAAAATCCTCGTCATCAAGTCCAAAAAATTTATTGGTGCATTAGTGAGCCCAAAAGGTATTACTATAAACTCATAACACTTGTATCATTTTTTAAAGGCTATCTTTATGGTGTCTGGCTCAATGATAAGTCATTGATGATAACTCAACCTCAAGTTAACCTTCGAGAAGGTTGAAGCATCTCGAAGCTAATCAAATAAGTCATCAATCCTCGGAAGCAAATAGAGGTTGTTCACCGTCAATAGATTCAACCCTCAGTAATCTATACACAAAAGAAGGCTCCCGTCCATCTTCTTCACAAACAACACAAGTGCTCCCTATGAGGACACACTTGGAAAAATATACCTTTGAGCCAACAATTCCTCCCATCGGGTCTTCAATTCCTTCATATCTACCGGTACCATCCGACAGGGAGCCTTAGAAATTAGTTTGACCCCTAGCACCAACTCAATGGTGAAATCTATCTCCCATATTGACAATATACTTTGAATCTCGTCAGGAAACATGTCTAGAAACTCTCAAACAACAAGAATTCCATCTAACACTAACATGTTCCTTTTCATCTCCTAAACCCCTCATAAAAACATAGGTTAACCTCTCTGCACCAAAGAATACAACGTTTGGGTAGATACAACCTAGGCCTAGGCTGATATCTCTAATAAGAGACCCTATCACCCTAAGGTCCCCACAACACGACTCTCTCCTACAAACAATCTATCACTGCCTTATACCTCCCTAACATATCCATCCCAAGGCTAATGTCACAATCCTAAAGTTCCATCTCAACCATATCTACTAGGAAGTCTACCTTACTATCTCTAAGGCCACATTTGAGAAGAGCATAGTACAATCTAATCTATGCCTAGAAGGTAACAACATAGATATAGATACATAAGAAGATGAAGTTAAACTATATTTAACAACAAAGGATGAATAAATAGATGATAGATATGCTCTTGAATCAAACAACGCATAAATTGATAGTGAGAGGATTGAGAATGTACCAATAACCACATCCAACTAATTATTAGCCTCTACCTGGCTAATGACATTTAGGCACTCACCTAAATCTCTTCCTTGGTATCCTCCACAATACCCTATAAAACTTTGTTTGACCTCCTCCCTTCTAACAGACAGGGCAAGGCCCCTAGTGTCTCCCCTAACTCTCTCTAGGTTATCTGCTAGGTAGGATAGGTGCTCTCTACTAAAACTACTATTAAGGTTCCTGGTAAGTCTGCTACTAAAAATCCTACTATTGTGAAATCAGTGGTTCTTATTGCTGATACTAACCCTACTAACATTGACACTTAAAAGACTAGTGGCCTAGCTGACCAAATGTCCTACACTGAATCGGAGTGCCCTAACAACTCCGCCTTAGATGATCCTACCACAAAAATAGCACACAAAGTGCCTCAGCTAATGCGAAGATCTCTTCTAACCTTCTGACTGACCTTGATGCTGATATTGACCTCCTTGAGACTGATTCTAACCTATGTGCTGAAACCTAGAAGGCCCTCCTCCTTGGTGCTGGATCTTCCCTTCAGAACCCTATGACTCTAGGTTCCTCTTATCTAGAATGGAAGCCTACTCCTGAACCAGCGTAGCTGTGATACATGCCCTCTCATACAGCATGGCTAAGTCTTGTAAAGCCCTAGCACCCATCATCCACTAGATGCTAGGGTGGAGTCCCTACTCAAACTAGTAGACCACAGTCTACTCACTCATTGTGATCCTTAGCGCGAACATAAATAACTCAGTAAATCGGGTGTTCTATTGCCTCACCATCAAGCTCCCTAAGTCAACTACATGAACTCCTTCAACTTATCTCTCTTAAGACTCTTAGGGTAGATTTTAGTATGAATCTCCACCTTGAAGTCATCCTAGGACATCTGCGGCTTGTCTTGTGCACAATGACCTGCCCATCAGGTGTTGGTAACTCCAATTAAGGAAAAGGCTACAATACCTGCCTTTTGAGTAGGTGGGCAATCAACTACCTCAAATGTCCTATCTAAATCCTAAATCCATCCCTCCAAGATGACCAAGTCCTCATCTTTGGCATAGATTAGTGGGTGATGTCTCGTAACCCTTCGAAGACAATATTCTCTGATACTCTCCTATGGGTGATGTAGAGGTACTGGCAACTAAGGCGGACATTGGATGAACTAGATAAATCCCTCTCTCTTCTAAAAGACCAATATGGGCATTGAGCTCCATGACTAGTAACTAGCTACAAGATAGAAAATGTTTTACAGTAAAGCCTTTATAGATCACTAACACATAATGCACATAATTCACATTTCAAGGCCACCTAGGCTACCTATCCTCGATTCCTCATAAGTTAATCCAGATTTTTGAAAATAAAATGGGTTTTTTTTGAAATATAAAATAGACCATTAAAATCAGATAAGGGATTGTTGAAAACCAAAACACAATATTCAAAACAAAAGGCTCTGATACCAACTTGTAACACCCAAATTTTTACTACTTAAAATCA
Organism: Tamarix austromongolica; assembly: GCA_039764185.1. Lineage (NCBI taxonomy): Eukaryota > Viridiplantae > Streptophyta > Magnoliopsida > Caryophyllales > Tamaricaceae > Tamarix > Tamarix austromongolica. Next base: position 56,444,586 of record CM077814.1, read on the forward strand.
TTTTTACACCAGAAGTATATAAGTAAAATATTGGGAGTTACCACCGTAATTGACATAAGGTTGGTTTATACAATCATCCTTAAATTAATCACAAGGCTAAAAAAATTTATAATGACACAAGGAAATTAGAAACGAAATAAAATCTTTTAGTACAATAATGAGTTTTGAGCCTAACTCCAAGTTACATTACACAAAATACAAAAGAAGGGATAACATGGATCAAGAGTCAAAAAAGGTATCTGGTTAAAAAAGGTATCATCTAGGGGAACGGATCTCGAAGCATCACCTTTTCATGGTAGAACTCTCTCGAGCCACTATTCTCCAAGATGGAATGGGACATATATATATAAATAACACCATGGTCTTGACTCGTGTATTCTTCCACATTAAATCATTAGTGTCTTTCCCATTGGTTATACTATTATATCTTCAATTCACTATGAGCAAGAACCCCACTATTCTTAATCCAATGGAACAGACTAAAATAACTTCTTAGGGAAAAATGCTCCCAAACCACTATTATCCCGGATGGAATAAGAATATATATATCACCTTGGCCCTACTCACATATTCTTTCACTCTAAATGATTAGTATCTTATTTAAGCTTAATTCTCAAGCATAGAACACATTAAAGAAGATAAACACATAACTCAGATCATAGTTCTCACAACCTTTCAAACCCTAATTACACACTCCTTTAGCATTCATTCCCCCATATTGATTATTCCACCACAAATTATATTATTTTATCCTCGAATCTCATCATTATTATCATGCCCATAATGCACAGTCAAATTCCCATGTTATTCATATACATTAATAATCTTATCCCAATGGATTACTCACAAAAATCTCAAAAAATCCTAATTCTACAATGAAATAATGATATTAATGATATAAGATATTATTCCCTAATTAAACATTAATTTTTTGAAGGACCCCAAATAATCCAATAAAACTTCCAAGCATTTCTCATGGTATCATTATCATATTTTAATCCACATAACAAATAAAATGCCAAAGTTTCCTTATTATCCAAAAATAACCAAAATACCCTTAAGGACAAGCAACAACCTTTATTTTATAATGTCTTATAACTTCCACAAACATTATTTTCCCCCAAGTCCACCAATAATCATCATACCTCATAAATATGCCTATTTTCATTTATCAAAACTCATTTAGCCTATGTTTCATGCCATAAGATACGTTTCTCATAATTATGTCATTAACATAACATTATCACATCCATACCTCTTACTCATTATCACTTTCTTCCAACATAATATTCATAGTATCACAATATATCATGAACAACATATATCAAATCGTAAAGCATTGATATTAAGGAAAACACACATAACCCTACAAGAAAATAACACAACAACCCTGAGCATCGAATAGTATCCTTACCAACTATGACATTAGGTTCTAAGCACATAAATCCTATAATTCCTACTCTTAAGCTACCAAAATAACACCTATGAAAAAAAATCCATGGTTAGGCTCAAAGATTTAAACCGAAGGAGAAATTAAGGTAAGAAGGGTAAAAATGGAAATATCTATAGTAAAATGGAAGCTTGAGTTGTGTGGATGTGTCATAGAATGTGTGGTGAAGCTATGGTAAGAATTTGGCGGTATTTGGACAAGGTTTGGGGGTGAAAATAAGGGTGCACTATCAAAATAGGGTGGTTGCACAACTTTAATGTAGGTGGTGCACACTTAGGCCTAGAGGAAAGATCTCACGTGACTAGGTAGTGAGAAGTGGCATGATCATACTTGATCATTGGGAAAACAAGATGTAAGATGATTAGATACTCACAGGCGTGCTTTTGGACTATGTGAGGGTGTGCGAGGGTACACTGGCAAGCTGTGCTAGGTCGCATGGGCATACGATAGCAAATTTTAGTATTACATGGCCATTCTTGAGTTTGTGTGCTGGTCGTGTGTTTCAAAAAAAAAAAGGTGATGGCTGAAGGAATAAAAATGGGAAAGAGGCGGTGGTCGGTGTAATGTCCGACAATGATGCTTGGAAAGTTAGGGTGATCTTGGTGGTTGGTCTGCGATCAATGGGTAGTGAGTGGTGGTGAATGGTGGTGTTGGTGGTAGAATTGGTGGTGCATAGGCCAAACAGAGCATGCAAAGGATGAAGAAGAAGAAGAAGAAAAGAGAAGGATGAAAGGAGGAAGAAGAGGGAGCTCAGGCAGTGGTTTTTTGACACAAATTTGATAAAGTAAAGGCCAAACAAAGAGTAAGAAGGGAGAGTGTGGTTTTTATTTATATATGCATGTGTGCATGCATGGTGTGAATTGGGGGAAAGGAAAATAAGCCAAAGAGAGACATGTGATCAATGGTGTAAGGTAGTGTAGGGGAAAAGATGGTTGAACATTGGGAACATTAGCAAGTGGTGGGGATAGTTTTGTGTATAGGTTGCGTAAGGATAAGAGGAAGAAGGAAATGTCAAGGGGTAGGGTGTGTGATTATTGGTGCATATCATTAATTATATAAGAACTAGAAGGAGAAGAAGAAAAAAAGAAAGAAAGTAGGGTGATGGGTGATAGATGGCATTAGAAAGGTGATGGGGAGGATGCAAGCTTCTTGTGCAAGTTTCAGGAAAAAATAATATTGTGGATAAGGTTTATGGGAGGAAGAGAAGAAAGAAAGAAAAGGAGAAAGAAAAAAGGTTGGGGGGGATTAGTTTATGTGGTTTTAGATTAGACAAAAATAATTAGGATTAGTGGAGTGTTAGCATATTTTTGTTTCGGTTTACAAATTATGATTTATCCGAGTTAAGGTTTTGGTTTTAGTTAAAGTTTTGGGATTAAGAAATTGGGTTAGGGCTAAAACAAGATTTTCCCAAGGTTATAATCAAATTAGGATGTTAATAATGAGGGGTTAGGCTAAAAAATGTTTTGGGGGTATTACAATAAGTATGCCATCTCTTAATCTGACACAAGTGAGACAATTCATAAAGCATGCTCTATGCTTCTAGTTAATATGCTTACATACATAAATCTTATCACATTCATGGAGAAACTCAATACAATGACACCAAGATCCATTTTCAAATTGCATGATTACATTCACCAACCACTAACGTACATTATTACATATATATTAGAAATCTAGACCTACATAACCCATATGTCATTCACATCACAAAAAAAAAGTTAAGAATAACTTACCTTAGTTAAAAAATAGCATCCCTTAGATTAAAACTTTAGAATCTTGAATAATTTAGAAATAGAATATTATATCTCAACAAAAATTTTAAAAAACCTATTAAACCAAAACAAAACTCAAAATTCAAGAACAAATAGAGAAATAAACCTTAACAACCCAAAAGCAAGAAAATCAAGAGGAGGGAGTAAGAATTTTCAACATCTCCTAAATCTAAACCTCTATGTTTAATAAAATAAATGTGAGATATCTATAGAATTGGAAGAAGATATCATATAAAAATTTGTGGTATATAAGAAGAGAAGAAGAAGAGTAGAGGTGATAGTATAGAAAATAGAAGCTCGGTGAATTAGGGTAAATAATCAAAATTGAGGCTAAGGTTGCAATTATGGCTAAGATCTAATAGGAAAATGAAAAAGGAAGGGTATATAACCTTAAAACCCTACCCTCACTTTTCATTTGGGCAAGTGAGGCAGATTTTAAAGGTATATAGGTAACTCTCTGCCCTCATAGTTGAAGTGTTGATGGCCAAAAAGTTTCAAGAACTATATAATAGAAAATTAAAAACCTTATATTATTTATCTTCATTACAATAACATCTAAATAATTTATACACTTTTATATTATTAATTCATATATTACAACTTCAAATATTATTCAAATTTTATATTATTTTACCTAAAGTGTACCAAAATTTTCCTAAAACTAAAATATCCCCTGTCATTTATGGACAATTGCAATTACAAATTGAGTTATAAAGAATGGAATTAGATGCACATAAATTAGATATATGTAGCTCTCCATTTTTTTTATCACTCATTAGGCATATCCAAATTTTAAACAAAAAATAATACAATATTATTGAACCTCTATGCTTACGATGTGTCCCTATTTAGTAATATCATATTTAATGATGTGCAAATTTTGTCACTAGAACTCACCAACACTGCTCATATGGGCTTTTGTTACTTGATGAAGAGTAATTTAACCATAGAAACTAGCTTCTTAAGATGGTCATGAAGACTAGAGATGAAGTTGGATGGAGAAAAATAATAATATGAAATAATGGCATTCTTATAATTAAATAGTTTACCAATAATCTAAAACCTTTAAGATTTCTTTTTTGGTTTAAGGAAAGAAAAATGAAAAGGAAAGAAAAAACTAAATGAAGAATTAATTTGTTTACCTTGGTTTGGCTATTAGAAAAAATTTCTGGAAAATATTTTCTTAGAAAATAGTTTATTGTATTAGGTTTAGTAGCAAATAATTCTAAGGAAAATATTTATTTTTTATAATTATAATTAATTATTTATTTATAAAAAAACACACAAATCACTCTATTAAATCCACCACCTTCAATACCATCACCACCACTATCACCCCGACCTCCACCCCACCACCACATCCTTCTCCACCCCTACTACAAACACACCACCCCTATATTAAAGTAGAAAAGCTCATTATTCTTTACAAAATCAACATTTTTGGTACTATTCCTCTTTCATTATAAAAAAAACTTCTTGATTAGGATGTTTATCATATTAAATGAAAATTATCTTATATTAAATATCTTCTTCCACCTTTTAGGAATTTGAATGATTTGTATTTTTTTAAAGCATTTGGTTAGTGCTTTCTTGTTCATTATTGTGGTTTTGACTTTATTAGACTTTTGAGCTACTTTTAACCTTCAAAATTATTTTGAACTATTTTTTAATGTAGATATTTGAAATTCTCATATTTTTCACAGCCTTCTAAGCTCTTTGAAAATGCTAAAGTGATTCATTGGTGAAATAGATACTATTTATTATACAAGTATGCCTTAAACACATTTTAAGCTCTGAAACAACCTTTTTGGATATCTTATAGTGGAGCTTTGATTATTTTTGATTAAGTAAGAGGACACTATATTGTGTGAAAGATGAGCTTCTTCCCTTTTATTTCTTTCATTTTCTAGGCTAAGATTTTTAACTAATCTTGTTTCTTTCTTTTAGTGGATCTTTGATTGCTAAGATAAAACTCTTATACTCTAGTTAGATATATTCTTATCATGATTTATAGCATGTTGGTTGTTCTTGGGTTCTATTTAACCTTTAGGACATACACATGTGTAATATTACACACTTTTGTGTATTGAATGGATGAGAAATTTTAACAAATTTTAGGCCTTTGATTTCAATGTATTGTTGTGATTTTATTTGGAATGAAAATTTATTTGAAGTCATGTTGGAAATGTGGTTTAATGAGTTTTTCAGGAAAACCCATCCACTGGTTCTATGAACTAATCGGCTAATTTATCATTTTAGGCAAATTGAGTTCTTTGACCAAATTGATCAACCGATTTGGGGAAACCTATTGAGTGGTGGATGAAAATTGATTGGTATACCCAAAGCAATTGAATGGTTTTTCGAGCATGTCATATTTTTTTAAGTCTAATTTTTTGAAAAATCCCTTCCACTAAAATAGAACTTTACCAACTCATATTAGATGTCCCTAAGAGATTCCTAACCATTCTCATGATGCGTTTAACCCAAAATATTGCCTATATTTGTTCTAGATATTTATTAAGACACATGAGGGACAGAGATGACCTTAGCCACTTGTCTTCTTCCTCCTCTCTCCTATACTTGGTTTTGAGATTGATTGCTTAGACCTTAGGTGTGTTTCTAAGCAGTTGGAAGATTTCCAGCCTGTTTAACCTAAGTTCTCTAGAGTCACAAATTGAGCTCCAAAGAACAGGCCACCAAATCTTAGGAAAATCCATCCACTTTGATCGAGTTCAAATGTCCACAAGTAGGATTTAAAGTTGCCTTCCAAACCCTCTATGTTCTACTTCTATTGGTTGGTTGTAAATAGCCCCAATCTTCCATGCATTGCATTTTCTTACACCCACCAAAAATTCTCTGTGTTTTATATTCTTTTCTTTTCTTCTACACTTTGAGGACTTGCCAAATTATTTTGCAGTCTCTTGATCCTACCTCTAGGTCTATCTTGTTTTAACTATTAAATAAGGAAAGGTTAGATATTTGGAAAATATTGAGTGGTCTAGTGGAGTTTTTCCTATTATATCCTTGTGGTATGTTCTTATCCTTTCCGTTTTCTTATTTGAATTTTATGAATTTTTGATAAGAAGCCTAAGTTAAGATTTTTGCTTTTTAATGTTTTGAGGGTTGAAGTTTTCATAGATTTGAAAATCCTAGTTTTGAGGGTATTTTTAGCATACATCAAGTAAGTAATTCTTGCACCACAAATGTTAGTATGAGTTACTACATGAAAAGTGATGCCTTTTTATTCAATTATAGATGTTAGTATGAAGATATGCAGTTGTATGCATGATTTATATATTTAAAGGACATAAGTTGAGAAAATAGCATGAAAATGGATGAAATGGGATATGATGATGTTATGGTAAGAAATGCACGATAATTTGGTTAGAAATATATTAGTTGATGTTGGTGTATATTCTATGGTGATTAGATATGATTTTTATGCAAGAATCTACATGGAATTTGTGAACTAGTGGTGTGCTAGGGTAAACTAATCAATCGGTTAGATCAAACCAATTGATTGGTTCCTAGAATAATCGATGTGTTAACCGAACCCATCGACTTATTTTCCTATAGAGAACCTTTTTTCTCTATACTTAAATCCATCGATTGGATTGGCAAAACCGATGGACTGGTCAAAAAATGGTTGACTGGTATGCCCAGACAAGTTGACCAATTTGAAGGTGGCATGGTCTTGTTGAAGTTGAAACAATCAACTAGTTGGGCCAGACTGAAAATTTTCTTTTTATTAAAAAATAATAGCGGAAGCAGATAAACAAAACGTGAACTTTGGGAGTATTACCGCCACACTTAGTACCAGACCGGTTCACTCATACCGTTCCAGTACCAAGTGCTAAAGCTAAGAAAATGAAATACAATTCGAAAGACATTCAACATGCATAAATTAGAGTAAGTTACAAGCTTCAACATATTTAAATCAGAGTAGCGCATCAAATCGTTTTCAGGAATAAAATCCGCCAATGGTGGTTACTTTAACAACGTTAACATTTAAAACCAAGAAATTAAATGAGAAAGAGAAAAAGCCATGATATCGGAAAATTCCTTACTCTCCTTCCCGTAACCCACTTGAGTAGCACCTGAAAATACCTGCAAGGGCACTGCCCATTGAATAGGCAGGGGGCCCATAAAGGGAAACCCTTTAGTACTAAGGTACTAAGTAACCCTTTAATACCACACTTAAAGATAGGCCCGCATACAACGCATAATGCAAACTACACACATAAATAATATGAGGTGCATGCATAACAATAACATACATAATACTTTATAAGTCACGATCGATACTTTGGGCCTTAAGCCATTATTCTGTCATTAATCCATCAATATCATATTTTATATCCATGTGAGTACGAGAACCCCACTATTATAGCCGGTGGACCGGAAGTCGACACACAGGGCAGAACGCCTCTGACCACTATTATTACCGGTGGACCGGAAGATAAACACACAGGGCAGAACGCATCTGACCACTATTATTTGCCGGTGGATCGGTCTGGCCCCGACTCACATGGTGTTCCACTATAAGTGATTAGTATTTTTCCATAATCTTATTCAGATACATAACTGATTTTATTGAGCTCGGGACCCCCACTATTATTGCCGGTGGACCAGAATACATATAAAATCATCCAGGGCACAACGCTCCTGGCCACTATTATAACCGATGGACCGGTACTCATAATCACACACCAGGGCAACACGCTCCTGGACCACTATTATAACCGGTGGACCGGTACACAATATCACATACCAGGGCAACACGCTCCTGGACCACTATTATAACCGGTGGACCGGTACGCAATATCATAATCATCTGGGCCCGGCTCATTAATATTCCACTTTCAATAATAGTATCTTTCCTTTATTTAATCAGCACATCAATCATATTTATTTACCTCGATTGGGAGATCGATAACCCGGGACACAAAGGTACACCGGTCGTACCGGTGCATATCAGATACTCAGTACCCTTTAACCACGAACCCAAGGACGCAAAGGTATCCTGGTCGTACTGGTGCATAAAGCTAACTCAGTACCCTACCGACAAGGACACCTAATCCATAAGTATGCATACCCCATAACTAGGTCTGTAGAGCTAGGAAGAGTAAGATATAGGGCCTGGCTGGGGCACAAAGGCACACCAGCAAATACCAAAATAATCGTGGACTAAACCACGTCCTTAGGGTAGCGACCCCAAAGGAGTCACCATTCCCGATCTCGAGGTCTTTCACTTTAAGTAATAGTGTCTTAATTAAGGTGATCACGAAAAGCACGATAATCCGATACTTATTCACTTTCAATCGTTCTGATATCATTAATCGTTTCTTATTCAGATGATTATCCAGAATATCACAGAGAAAACCATTAAGGCCATACTAATTATCAAATACTCTTACTTGGCTAATCAACATTATTTAATCATATTAATGTTCCACAATCTCAAAGATGTGTTAGGTATAAACTACTCATTTGCCCTTTACTTATATAATTGTTAAGTATACATTCCTTACTTGATAAATTACCACATTACCCTTAAGGTTGCATAGTTACCAAATTACCCTTTGTCCAATTTAGATTACCAAATTATCTTATACACTTTTTAGATCACCATTCACCCCTCATAATTACTACACTTATCATATTTCCCTTTTAGTTGGTTATATTACCAGATCGCCCTTCTCCTTTGTTATAATTACTAAATTGCCCTTGAGTTGGATAAATTACTAAATTACCCTCCTTCATTATCATGATTACTATTATGCCCCTTTAGTTGGTTAAACAATTATCACTTTACCCTTTTATCAGCTAAATTACCAAATTGCCCCTTTAGTTGAACAAATTGCCCTTCTCCTTTATCATAATTACCATTTTACCCCTCTCAATTATTTAAATTGCCATTTACCCTTTTTAATTATCACAAATCCCAAATTACTCTTCTTCGTAATTACCAATATTAATTTACCCTTTTTCATAATCAAATATACTATATTACCCTTCTCCATTATTAAAATTACCATAATGCCCTTTAATTGGTTAATTTACCAAATTACCCTTCTATAGTATCATACTTATCCAATTGCCCTTCTACAATCATAATTTAATTGCTAAATTATCTTTTGTCGTTATCATAATTACCAAGTTACCCCTTACTTTCAGGTTTACCATAATATCCTTTTATTTATGAAAATTACCACCATACATCTTTTACTTTACAAATTACTATTTTACCCTTTTACATCCAAGATTACCATCTTTATCTTTCCTTACATAATTACCATTTTGCCATTCATTCCCATATTACCATATTACCCCTTTACTTATAAATTACCACTTCACCATTCACTTATAAAATTTACCATATTACCCTTTACTTGTGAAATTATGATTTTGCCCCTTTACCTCCAAAATTACCATAGTGTCCTCCGTCATCCAAAATTACTATTTTACCCCTACTTCCAAAATTACCATTTTACCCTTCCTTCTCACAACTTACAATTTTATCCTTTACTTGTAAATTATCATTTGGCCATTTAATCATAACATTTCCATATTATTCTTTTATCTCAAAAATTACCGAAATACCCTTTTCACTTATAAAATTTCCACTCAACCCCTTTATTCGCCACTTTTGTAAATTTACTAACACTACATAAAATAATGATATTAATGCTTCATTCTTATCATCTAAGTCCACCAACTTGTCATTTTTCAACATAATACTCATTAGCAACTACACACATTGATTTATTTATCTCATAAGCATAATTACTAAAAATACCTTTAAACAATAACATCATTCATGCATTAACAACATGGTACATCATAACAAGTGTTTAACATTTCTATCCATATTCCAACTCCTTCCTTAATTAACATACCTACATATGGCACAAAAGTTATCATGCTATTTCTTTTTAACAAACAATATAAGAAACCATAAACATATCATGCTAACCATACAAAATATGCATAAAATCATACTAAACCCTAAATGTGCTAGCATGCGTTTTTCCATATATTTAAGGGAGGATTAACGGTTACCTTAATCCCGCAAAATATCAAATCTTACCAAGCATAATTAGCAACTCAACACCTAAAAATAATATCCATCATACTTATGTTAGAAATAAGCTAACCAAAGCATAAAACTTTATAAATTTTAATTAATAAAACACTTAACATAAAATACCATTTTACCTTAAAATTTACCCAAGAAATTTTCAAAATAAATGGAAGAGCTCACGCTGCATGAGCAGCGTGAGTTTCATGCAGAAAAGAGAGGGGCAAAGGCTAGAAGAGGGGTGAACGAAGCAAGATTCATCATTTTCGGGTTAGGGTCTTTAGGCTAGAAAAGAGGGTAGTTAGGGGAGGTTCTAAGGCAGGGGAATGGTGCAGGAGTGTAGAGGGGGTGTAGGTGGAGGCAAAGGGTGGTTTCAAGGCGGCATAGGGCGGCAAAGACGGCGGCGGCAAGGCGGCGAAGGTGGCTGCCGAAGTGGGTCGAGGTGGAAGGGTTGAGAACGAAGGAAAAATGGAGGGGTGCAAAGGTTGGTTTTGGCCAACTAATGGATGGCGGTTGTAGAGGAGGTTGCAGGGTGTCGAACGGTGGGTTGGGTGGCGGTAGAGGTGGCCCGACGGCAGCGGTAGAGGCGGTTGCAGGTGGCTCGGCGGTAAGGGGAAATATCTGGGAAGAAAAAGGAAGAGGAGGAGAAGGGAGGAAGTGCGGGGCTCGAAGGGGATGTGTGGGGGTGCAGGGTGGTAGTATGCGGTGGCAGAAGGCGGCGCAGGGCTGGGCTTGGTGGTTCGAGCGGCGACGGATGGCGGTGAGAAGAAAAAAACAGAAAAGGATGGGGAAGAAGGGAGGAGAGAAGGGAGAGCTCGGGGGAGGGATATTAGGCTCGAAAAATGTGGGAATGAAGGGCTTGGGAGCTGAAGAAAAGAAGAGGGAGAAGAGAGGGGGCAGGGCTAGCCGGCGGTGCTGCAGTGGTGGCAGGGCTGTCAGTTGGCAGGGAGAAAGGAGGGGAAGAAGAAGGAAAGGGGAGAGGCATGCGGGGCTGTGGTCCAGGGCCGGTTTGGCTCAAAGAAGAAGGAAAACGACGGGGGAAGAGAGAGAGGGAGAGGGAGGAAGGCACGGGAGCTGCAGAGTGGCAGTCGGTGGCAGCGGGCATGGCGTCGAAGGTGCAGGTCGGGCGTGGGAGAAGAAGAAGGGAAGAAGAAAGGGATGGGGCGGTCGGACCGGCGCAGGAAAGGAGAGCAGCCCGGCCGGTCTAAAGGAAAAATAAAGAGGAGGGCAGCTGGGCTGGAGGGACGGGCGTGCGAGGGGCAAGGGAGAGAAGGGGGAGACGACCCGCGTGAGGGAGGGAGGAAAGGAGGGAATACGGGCCAGTGGCCCAGTGCGCAAGAAGGGGGGAAGAGGAAAGCAGGCCAGGTGGCTCAAAAGGGAGAAGAGGGTAAAAGAAGAGGAGGAAAGGAAAAAAAAAAGGAAAAGGGTAAAAAGGGAAATGGGGAAAAATAGGAAAATAATTTAAATTAATTTATAAAATCATAAAACATAATGTTCTTGATAAATTATTTAATTTAATAATTTAATTTATTATAATCTAATATTTTAGTTTAAAAAGGATAAAGTTGGTAAAATATTAGTTTGGAAATTTTTTTAAATAAAACAATATGATAAATAGCAAAATATTTATTTTTAATTTATTAAATACTTTTATCCAAATTTACATACTCTAAAATCTATAAAATAATTAAAATAAATAATTTTACAGGCTAATTTTATTTCAAATAAAGTTATTTATTAAAATATAGGTTTTCGAAATTTTGGGGTATTACACAGACTGATCAATTAGTTCGGCTAGTTTGCATGAATTATTGCTTGTGGTTTGGTTATATTTGGGGGTTGTATTTGGGACTATATGATGATTATTAATAGGATGAAGTTTAGATTTTAACATGGATTATTGGCCTAATTAAGGGATTAAAATAGATCATAACATATGGCATGCATTATAATCAATATAAAGGCTAAATGTGTAACTCACTTGTAGGCGGTTAAACTCTACTGTGGTGACGATAATGTAGGGGAGGTCCTGCGGAAAAATAGCTCGATGCCAGGATGATAAAAAGCTTAGCACCTCTCATTCTTATTAAGTTTTCAAGATGAAAATCAATAAAATAAAAAAGAAAAGGTCGTCTTATTAAAAACCCCAATTATGACATCCCTTCTCTCCCACTTCACACCTCGGAATGCACCGAGAGAAACGCGCTTTCACATTAATGATGAAACGGGAATAAGAGTAATGGAAATAAGTAAGGACTTGGATTAAACCTTATGAAGGATAAAACTCATTGGCCAAAGATAAATGGTACACTCACATGGTTGGGGAAAATTAAAATAAAAAGGATCACTATGGTTTGGTATGGGGCATTACCATGTTTGCTTATATAGGCATTGCATGATCACTCATTAAATTGAATAAAATACTAATCACTTAAATTGAAAGAAATTTGAGTTGAGTATTGGTTTGGGTTACTTGATCCTTGATCTTGAGACGTCCTAGTTCCTTACCTACTTTAGACACTTATGATTTACTAGGGGATATTGATAATAAAGGGTCTGGTTATGTAGGTGTTTGACTTTAGCCTAGACTTATGTCCATTGTGGTGATTGGTTTTAACCTAGATTTTATGTCCTTATGGATAGGCTTTGGTATGTGAGACCATGAGGTGGAGCATAGTCAATCACTCGATGATAATAAAATATGATTACCAAGTAAGTAATTAATCATATATAAAAGATTATTAAGAGAATGGAAATATTTGGTAAGAATGGAATTAATGGTATGATTGATCGAAAATGAGTAGAGCTGGTTATTAAATTTGGTTAATAGATAACCTAACTACTTGTTTATGAAGTTGAATATTGATGGGTTGATTCACTTACCTCTTGCTTAAATGAAATGATGGTATAACTTGAGGATTTGATTAATTGGAATTAGCCCTAAAGGTTGTTTGATTCATCTTACCATTAAGTGAATGCATACTCATGTGGAAAGGTGGTGAGTCTAAGCATGAAGTATTCTACTGTTGACATTATGCATGACAATATGACTTCATGTACTTTTAACCTTGTGCATATAAATAGCCTTACCATAATTCATACTGTAATCTATATTGTGTATGATAAAATGGTATACATGTGTACATTAAGGAAGCAACTTGATTTACTTAGTACTTAGCGTAATGATGTTCCCGTTTGCTTGGTCATCTACTAATTTCCATGAGTAGAGGACCTTGTGCAAGTTTTTGGGGATGGCCAGTAAGGAGTCTACCTTTGTTGGGCCAGGGTTGTGAGCTAGGACATCCAAAAGGTCTTGATGGGGTCCGTGGTGGACCACAATATATTTTTTTTGGCCTCGTGCCCTAACCTATGTTTCAAAATTTCATACTTTAATGTGTACTTGTAAATATTTGAACAAAATCTGTTAGGGTCATTGTTGTGAACATTTTGGAATTTGGTTTTAATTAAATTATTATTGTGCACTCTGTTGTTTTAGTGATTTTTTTGGTTTAGTCTTGTATTTGATATAGATTAGGTGACAAACATCTAACTTGTGTCAAGTATGACAGTAACACCCCATTTTTCAAAGTGTTTTCTACTTCTGCAACATGTATTTAATGAAATTTTTTGGTAGTGAAAAATGGGGGTGTTATAGCATGAGTTTATTCTTTTCACATTATTCCATGAATACGATGATGATTATTTATATTTTTTATTTAATTTTTATAGAGATCATGTATTAATTAAATCAATGTTAAGCTTGATTATGGATAAGTAAAGATTAGCTTGATGTTTGAGATTTTCACCCTTACTGTGGTTTTTATTTTTGATAGGCTAATTATGGTTGTGATGAGTTTTATTGGAATCTAGTTAAAACATACTAATCCTTACCAGGTTTAGGATAATTTTGGTAACTAACTTCATATGCTTGGATGATGTTAAACATGCTTTACTTTTAGTTGAAACACACAATGCTTTAGGTGTTTTTGAGCATCTATAGAACATTTTTCAATTATTCACAATGTTATTCATTTCTTCCATTTGTTCTTTCTTACTTACATGTTGACTATCGTAATTTGGATTTAAAATGAATTTAAACATGTTTTTAGCTATTTTAAACATTAAGTGACCTTTTCACCATTGAAAGGGGCCATAGATATAATTTTAGGGTCATAGATTGTCCATTAACATTTGATTATTGATTTTGACCTTTAGAATAATAATGAAGCATAAATAGTATTTTAATAGTGATTAGTATTTTTTTGTTATAAAATATTTTTATATTTTAGCTTCTATATATAAAATAACTTTTTTCATTAACCATGAAGAGTGTTTTCGTAAATAGTAAATTCCTTAAATTTTTTATAGGATTTTTTTTTTGAATAGTTTTGACAAAAAATATCTTCACCTCGTGATCATGGGTTCTATCTTCATGGATGACACATTTTGATATAACAAATTTGTGTACTAAAGGGTTCTTACGGATTTTGATAATAATAAGTGTTGATAGAATGTCGAGAGTTAAATAGAGACTAGAGAGGAGAGAGAAAAAGTAGAAAAGACGTATTATAATTTATCATGTCCCAAAATGAATACAAGACCCCATATATATATAGGAGTAAAATAAGGAAATGGGGCAATGAAATATAATGTTTGATCGAGGATAAGGAAGTAGTATTAAATGCCTTATAGAGAACCAACCTTTCAAGCAAGCTTTATGGGTAGCAGCTTGAGGCCAGTCAAAAAATATAGCCATATGAGGCACATCTAGAAGTCTCAACCCTTGTCCTCTAGGCTAGTGGTCAAGGGCTTTATAGTCTTAGTTAAGGAAATCTACATATCAATATCAATGTTTTTTGTTGATTGTAGCCTTAGCTACTTCAAAATGTTTCTTGGCATTTTGCCTTAATTTTGGGATATGTTAACCTATGAATCATGTTTTAGGCATTGAAAAGAGTATTATGGTCATTCTATGGCTAAATTAAAGAAAAATAAGCCAGTTTGGACTTTAGGACCTTATTAACCTATATTTGGTTTTTAGCTTTTTCTAGAACTCTACTTTGTAAGTGGTGTTTGGATTATTCCTATTGAAAATAATTTCTTGGGGCCTTTGACCATTAATTTAGTTTCTATTAAAGGCTTTTTCATGGTTCTTAAATATATTGTGGCCTTTTGGATTCAATAATTTTCATCATGTGTGGAGATCTCTAATCATTCCTTAGAGTTTTGTGTTAACTATAAGCACTTATATGACATGTGTATGATGCCCCTTTTATGAATTGCTGAAATACCCAAAAAAAATTAATTTCAAAAGTTATAGTTAAATAAGATTTTATTAGAAAAATTAATTAATTAAATTATTTTTATTAAAATAAAAGGAAATTAATTAGGGCAAATCAAGAAAGAAATTTATAAATATTTTAATTAGGAAAAATATATGTATTTTTGCTAATTAAGGATTTTATTTTGGAAATTAATTAAATAAATTATTTTATTTAAAATAAGAAGGAGAAAGTAGGTCTAAATTAATAAGAATTTTATAAATAATTTAATTGGAGAAAATTAGAGTGACTTGCTAATTAAAATAGAATTTATGGAGAAAATTAATAGGAATTTTATAAATAATTTAATTGGAGAAAATAGTTTCTTTCCTTTCTTTTCTCTTCCCCAGTCGGCTGGTCCAGCCCCTCCCTCCTCCTTCTTCTTTCTTCTCCCCACCACTCGCACCTGCCATTTCTGTCAATCTGCAACTCCTAGAATCACATCGCTTATCTCACCCGTTTGACTGGCCATTTCTCCCTTCTTTTCCATGTCGTTCCACCGGTCACGCTGACCCAAATCACTTTCTCCATCTTCATGCATAGTTCCTCCTTTTTCTACACATTCCCTTGCCATGAATTTGACTGCCACCGGCCAACCATCGTCTCTTGTGACTAAAACCCTACCTACATTACCCCCTCACTAACCCACAGAACCCTACCCTCTCGTCTAAAATCTATAAATACCCCATAATGAGCCTGGTTGCGAGCTTTTGATTCCTATCCATAATTTCCCGACCTTCCCATTGCCGCCATTTCATACATCATTTACGCCGCTGTCGGCTAACTCTACCACCCACTCCACCCACCTAAGCTTCCCCTGCATTGTCCTCTACCCAACTATACCTTCTCCCTCCCTCGATTTACCTTGCATGAGCCACCCTGACCACCACTTCTACCGCTGCCGCTGCTTCTTTCACCTCCTAAACTGTACTATAGGCTCTCCTCTATCTCCCCTACTCTTCTTTCTCTCTTCCACTTTCTCCTCCTCTCTTTCTCTTCTTCTTCCAATTTCGACCACCACCACCTTTGGTTATGCACCACCTCCATTCTACTCCTCTCCACCTAAGCAACTCTAAACACCCCAACTCCCACCTCCATTCTACCTCTCCTTTTCCCAGCATCCAACTTTTCCCCTTTTCTTCTCTTTTGTCGGCCACCACAGCCACCATCGTGAACCACCGCAGGCACCGCCCTTCACCACCAGCCTAAGGTTGAACCCTAAACCCTCTCAACCCTTTTTCATTGTTTATACAAGCTTTAATTTATTTTATTTCATTTATTCAAATATATATACTATTATTATTATTATTAATGTTTTTATTATTATTTCTGGTGAGGGCCAAAGCCCTATTATATATTTTTATTTTTATTTTATTATTATTATTCTTATTGTTGCTATTATCTATATTATTATTATTAATATGTTATTATTATTATTATTATTATTATTATTATTATTATCATCATCATTACTATTATTTTCAATTTTAGTATTATTATTCTATATAGGGCTGAAATCCTATTGTGCCTATTTTGAATTGTAGTAGTAGTATTAAAAATATAAACTCTTATTATATTAATATTATTAATATTTTTATCATTAGCAATTATTATTAGTATGATTATTACTACTATTATTATTATTGTTGTTGTTGTTATTATTATTTATTAATTTTATTATTATTCAATGTAGGGTCAAAACACTACTTCATTTTGTCTTCGATTATTATCATTACTATCATTACTGTTATGATTATTATTATTTTTGCAACATTTTTATGGTTTTTATCATTATTATTATTATTACTATTTCATTATTATTATTATTACTGAATTT
Source organism: Tamarix austromongolica (assembly GCA_039764185.1). NCBI lineage: Eukaryota > Viridiplantae > Streptophyta > Magnoliopsida > Caryophyllales > Tamaricaceae > Tamarix > Tamarix austromongolica. The sequence goes on from CM077814.1 coordinate 56,462,050, forward strand.
TATTATTAATTTTACTAATTTTATTATTAGTATTATTTTGGTGAAGGGTCAAAGCCCTTATTCCATCTTTTATTTCAAATCATATTATTATTATTATTATTATTATTATTATTGTTGTTGTTGTTGTTGTTGTTGTTGTTGTTGTTGTTGTTGTTGTTGTTGTTGTTGTTGTTGTTGTTGTTGTTGTTATTGTTCTTATTATTATTATTATTATTATTATTATTATTATTATTATTATTATTATTATTATTATTATTATTATTATTATTACTGCTATTATCATTATTATTATTTTAGTATCATTATTATTATTAGAATAAAGTTTTCAAACCTTATATTATCAAATTTTGCAATATTACTATTATTTCTATATTTTTAGCCAAATTTAGTAATTAGTTAATTATTATTATTATTATTATTATTATTATTATTATTATTATGTTATTATTTTATCAAATACCTAATCTTAGAATAAATTAGTAAACAAGAGTATTTTGGTAGGAGGGAATCTAATCTTTAGCTTTTCCCTCATATAGGTGAGACCGGTCAAAGCCCTATGGAGGTGTAGGAGCGTGCTCCAAGACCGGTGTCATTTTAGGTAAGGGTGTAACTAAGGCCTTATGTATGTTTATGTGCCTTATATACTTGGATGCTTTGTATAATTTTGTGTTGTGTATCATATACTTTTATGTTGACTACTCTATGTATGGAGTAGCTTGGGATTATGGTATGCTTACGTGCCTTTTATTATATATATATATTGACATTAATATGTGATGAAATGTCGTGGAATGAGAGGTATAAGCTATGTTTTTATTGTGATTTGGCGTGGCCCATAAGATATGCATGTTAGGTTATGTAATGCGATGATATGGAATGAAATGATATGAGGTTGATCTCAGTGATATACGACCATGCATGGAGGGATTTAGGGTTTGCTTAGGAATATAGGGTTTCATGTGGGAGCATAGGGTTTTGCATGAAATAGTATGAAGGGTTGCAGAGGGGACATAAAGTTTGTGTGGGAGTAAATTTTACGTATGGAAAGTTGAGTTAGGGTGTGATGAAAGTGATGAAAGTGTTGGTTGGGTGTTGGAATGCTTTAAATGGAAAATAGTACGTGGGATAGTATAAGGGCACCTAGGAGACCGATCTAGGGTTTTGTGTGGTGGCTAGGGTTTGGTGTAGCTACTTAGGATTTTTGTGTTTGTATGTATACTTGGTGGGTAAGGGTGAAGGTGAAAGTGGAATCCTATGGGTTGTGACGAGAAGCGTGTTAAAATAATTTAAATTGTGTAAGGTAGAGTAGGATGGACCATTTAGGTTTAAACTAGGGTTTTTGGGTAAAAACCCTAAAGAAAGGAAGTGACCGGGTAGGTGGTGAAAAAGTATTGGGCATTGGTCCACACATAGGGGGAATGGACTCTAATGTAAGTCTGGGTAAAGAGGAAAGGATAATGGGCTAAGTTGGGAGGTTCATGAGACCATGAGTGAGACAGGTTCTATTGGGGGATAAGCGAGGAGGAGGTTAGCCATACATGTCTAGTGTGAAAATTGCTGAATAAGACACTTAAGACATTAATCATATAAAGTGGAAGATTATTGATCCGGGTCCCATCAATCCACCGGTTAGAAATAGTAGTTAGGATGCTTCATCCTATACGTGTTCGATCTACCAGCTATAATAGTGGTTAGGGTATGTTACCCTATGCGTGTTTGATCCACCGGCTATAATAGTGGCGGATTTCGAGTTCAATAAACCAAACCCTAAAGTTTACTAAGATACATAAAAGACATTAAGTACTTATAGTGGAACACCATGCAAGCCAAGGCCAACCGATCCACCGGTAAGAAATAGTGGTTAGGGTATGTTACCCTATGCTTGACCGATCCACCGACTAATAATAGTGGGCAGGTGCATTGTTCCCTATTCATCTCCACTCCACCGACTATAACAGTAGGGGCTTATATACTCGCATGGACTTGATAAAGAGCATGGTGTGAAATGAGTTCTAATCAAAGATTAATTAATTAATTAATCCGAATGATAAATGGGCCTTTATGTATCTACATGAATGATTGTATGATATTATGTTATCACAATGGACTTTATGCTCTTTTTAATTTTTCTACATGGTTTATGTGATTTTATGGGTTGGTGTTAGTGCATCGGTTACCTTATTTAGTACGTAGCGTACTGATCACCCTTTTCATGGGTGCTGCTCATTCCCACGAGTAGTAGACCCTTCTGACTTTGTGTAAGTGGGCGAGACATCAAACGATGCTAAGTGTTGAGCTTATGGTTGGCTCAAAGTTCGAGAGTGTTGTGGCCGAATTCACTCTTCATGTGATTTTAATTCATTGTGTTATTTCTTTTGTATCATATTTATCCTTTTTTCTTTATTACCTTATATTGAGTATTTTAAAAGAACCTTTTATCGATTATAAGATTAATCCCTCCGAGGAATTTGATTTCACACTCTGATTTCTATATTATGATCTTTCTAATTCTTTTTATGAACTATTGGTTTAAGTTTGAAAGTAATCCTTTTTAGGCTTAGCACTTGGTACTAGAACGGTTGGAGTGAATCGGTCTGGCACTAAGTGTAGCGGTAACATCCCTAGAATTCACGGGTTTTAATTTAATTGCTTCCATTTAAAAAAGAAAATAGTAAATTTTGGGGTGTTATAGTTGCACACTGGTTGATATGTTTGGTGCTAACATAAAAATTACAATCCTCTAAACTTATTATTTTCTTCTTTTCTTAAACACAAGGAGCTTCTAGATGTATAGTAGTTTAGTTACTTTTCTACTCTATAGATACATTTGAACTGTATAGGCCATGTGCAAACTTATTAATTAGGATACTTTCAGCGATAATACCTTAGTTAGAGTGCACTATTAGTATGATGGGGAATAAAAATTAATGTAATAAAAAGTGGGGAATACAAATTTCAAATCTTCTACTAAGATACACAAAACATATTAAACTAAGAAATTAGAGGAAAAGTGGAAATCAAATTGAAATTAAATCAAATGTCTATAGTGCTTTGGTGCTACCAAGGGGGTTGTGCAATGGTGCACGACTATGCAATGAAGTGGTGTTGAGACTAGTGTTGTGGGTGTTCACTAGTGCTTCCTATGCACCACTATGCAGCTTACCCATTTAGTTGAGTGGGTGTGCAAAGGTCAAAGGGTGTGTAGTGGGTGTGAAGAGGAGACCATGTGTGCAGTGGATTATGTGGTGCTATGGAGGTACAAAGTGTGCAATGCAAGGCATAAAGAGGTTTATTGGTGTGTAGAGGAGGGGAGATAATGTGGAGTGAATGGAAAAGGAGTTTGTGTAGAGGTGAGGACCATACGGTGGAGTGCGCAGAGGTGAGCATTGTAAGTGCGGTGGATCATACAATGGAGAGCATGTAGTGTAGTGGAATGTGTGGTGGAGGGCATGTAGTGTGGAGGTTGTGTAGTGGTGAGTGTCGTGTCGAGTTAGATAGGGTGAATAAGATGAGATAATGGAGGATAAAATGGGATACATGGGGTAGATATTCGGGTGTCCAGTGAATATATATGGTGAGCCACATGACTCTGTGGCATTACATGGCCGTACCATGCAAAAATTTTGCTCTCGACAAAGCAAGCGTGAGAAAGCATTGGCGTACTATATCAACACGGCCTTAGCCATGCTAGAAATTGAAGCTCTTAGATTTCAGTGCATGATCACATGACCTAGTGATGGATAGTGCCATGGTCGTGCAATGTTTTGGCTCTTGTAATTCTTGTTCTCAGGGATTGCACAACCATGCGCTAGGTTGCGCCTTAGTTGTCCAACCACCAATTTAGCTTATTTTTACCCTTTTGACACAAATTTGATTCCTCATCCCTAATTTGCTCCTCCTTATCTTGTATCATAGTAGGACCTACTAAAACATTACAAGGAAAAGAGGAAAATAAAAGCATAAAGCTAAAAGAAAATAAGAAAAAACAAAAATCACATAAAAATATGGGTTCACTCCCATGGAGCGCTTGTTTAGGGTCCATAGCTCGACTGCATTATTCTCAATTTGATGGTGGATCTGGAATAGCGAGTGTGCTCATATTTTCTATTGAATATCCAACAATGTAAGGCTTTAATAGTTGACCATTGATCTTGAAAATGCCCATGGATTCGCTCCAAATATTAACAGCTCCAAATGTAATACTCGGTAATTTTGATCCAATGATAATAGTAATAATAATAATAATAATAATAATAATAATAATAATAATAATAATAATAATAATAATAATAATAATAATAATAATAATAATAATAGGTCATGGTGAGATTTGACTAATATAAGGTTGTTATATATTTTTCTAATAATATTTAATTTATTTACTAATATGTTACTACCGGTAAATTTTATTAACTAACTAATTGTAGGGTATAATAAAATTATGTATGAGTTAGAAATTATAAAGTAGTCTAGGAAAGAAGGTAATTAAATCTAGAACCCTAATGGCTCCCTAACATTATAAATACTTACCTATTTCCTTGGATGCACTATTCATCCGCACGAACAACGGAAGATAGGATTTGCAGCAGAGATCAAGAAGGCACATTAGCACTCTATTTCTCATCAACCCTTTTCCCTCACCCAATTTAACTATTATATTGTAGGTATTTCATGACTCTACGCTAGTAATGAAACGTTATTCATCTAGTCTTGTCGAAGGGTATTTGGAAGTAGGACTTGATTCTTCCAAATATAAAAATAATACTACAATCTAATTAGTTAAGAATGATGGGTGGGGTATTACATGTTGTAGTTCAATTGAGAATATTTTATTCAAGATTTTGCATATTACATGAAGATTTGCAACTCTTCGCATGCATTCACAAGTATTTCCTTCTTCATATGCATTCGTGACTAATATATATATATATATATGTATGTATGTATGTATGTATGTATGTATGTATGTATGTATGTACATCTTAATCATGACTATATTACTTAGGTAGTACTCAGGTTTTCTTGAGCCTTAAGCGATTATATTAAAAAAAATTAATTTTTTTAGATTGATTAAAATTTACTAAGGAATTAAACCAATGAAAGTACATTATAGATTAGGTGGTTTGATAAATATAAATCAGGATATCCTTAGGGTTAGTATAACTTAAGCAGTAAATTAATGTTTAAATGAAAATTTTATATATTGTATTTAGTTGACGTTATTAGTAGATTAATTTTATTATAGGAATGTCAAGCTTAATAGGTGGTAGATAATCTTTTATTTTTATTACAAATTTAATATAAACGTGGTTTCCTGATTGATTCAATGTAAATATTGTAATTTTACAGGTGGTTATTATATGTGTGTGTGTGTATATTATAAATATAATATAGTTATAAAGAGTTGATTTTATAAAAGTGTTTTCTTTATTATAAATATTTTACAAGGCTTTTATTTTATATGGTTGAATTAAGTTTTATTATTTATGTTAGCATATAATTAGAGCTTAAGAAACTGACTTCTATTTATTTATTTAGTTATTTGAAATACCGGTTGGATAATTATTATTTTTTCTATTATAGTTGGTAAATAGAGTGGTGACCCCAAGTGGGTATATTCCATTTAATTTAAGAAAGTTACTTATTATGAAAAGTGGATAAAGTGAAGTTTATATGGTGGATTTGTGTGACTAAACTTAATCAAAATACCATCACTTAAAGTAGAATATAAAGTGGGTCTTGGGTCCTTCAGATTTGGCCTCCTGAAGTTGGGAATTGGTAATAGCCTTTCTCTTTTCTCTTGTGGATATTTATTTATTGCCAGATGTCTCTGGTTAAGGCTCCTCATCTACTCTATAGGCTTCTCTGGAACCTATTAGGGGGTGTACACACTTAAGGATAGGATGACCGAGGTGGTAGGTCTTCAGACTTTTGTTATCCCCTTTAGACTATGTCCACTGGGATGGACCAGGTGATATTTATATTCCTCTTGTGGTTTTTGGTAGGTCCTCGAACTTCGATTTGCTAGGTGACCCCCCTAGTTGGTTTACCCACTTAAAAATTGGATGTCATGATCACCTAACTAAATATTAATAATTAGCTAGTTTTATTATATGCTTTGAGTGTATGTCTATGATTTATATGATTATATAAATGTGAACATACAATATTATTCCTTCTTATTTATGTGTTACTTAGTTGTTCCCCTAGCTAACTTGTTACATATTTTAAATAGGGCTGTGATGATCCATGATGTACATGGTGAGCAGATGATCTATTGTAGGTTGGATATGAATCTACTCAAGGTATTGATGGCATGCATGATGAGGAATATTGAGAGTGGTGGTGACTTTCATAGTTGTATTTATCATATTAATTTTAGTAGACTCTTTTCATAGTTTCAATTGTAGGAACATTTTCGGTTCAGTTGGTTTGAATTAATAAATATGTTTTGTGTGTTTTCTTATTTTTTTAGCCTTAGCATCAAGTGTGAGGGGGACTATGGTACGTATTTACACTATATGTGGCAGTGATTCCCTCATTGTAATTAGCTTCCATGCATATTCTTCAATTAGTTTTTAGTTTTGAAAATGGGGGTGCTACACCAAATGGGTATGCCTTTTAGACATAGAATGGCCCCGACCACCTAGAATGAAGCTTTCCCAAAAAAAAGCTTAACGCATGAGTTAAAGAGGATCACCAAATATTCTTCTTGAAACTCCCTTTAGGTAATATTCCTATCATTCCATATCTGGGTTTTCTCCTTATATATCGGTGTACTATCATAGGCATCCAATCGTAACTCATCAAGCTCGTTAAGTTGGAGCTTCTTCCTTTCTCTGGTAGCCTTCAAGTCATAATTGATTGCTTTTATTACCCAAAATGCCTTGTGCTCAACCTTAATAGGCAAATGAAAAGATTTTCCATATACAAACCAAAAATATGTCAATCTAATTAGTGTCTTATAAGTTATTAGGTAGGCCCATAAAGTATCATTCAACCTCATCAACCATCTTTTCGTGTGCAAGCCACTATTATCTCAAGGATCTCCTTTATCTCATGATTAGTAATTTCTACTTGTCCACTTGTTTGGGGATGGTATGCTATGCCATCTTATGAGTAACACCATACTTCTTCAAAAGTGTGATGAGAAGTTGATTAGTGAAATGGGAACCACCATCACTAATAACTGCCCTGAAAACGCAAAACCTCTAAAATATAACCTTTGGGAACAGCTAACCCACAACTTTGCATCATTAGTGGGAGATGCCACTACCTCCGCCATTTAAAGACATAATCCATAGCAAATAGAATAAATTTGGTATTTTAAGTTGATGGAAAGGGTCCCATGAAGTCATTCCCCAAACATCAAATAACTCAACCTTAAAGATATTATTCAAAGACAGTTCATTTATTCTTGATATGTTACCAGTCCTTTGGCATTGATCACATGATGTAACATATTTTCGAACATCCTTGAAAAGGTTTAGCTAATAGAAACCAACTTGTAGAATCATTGAAACTGTCTTAAAAGAGCTGGTGTGACCTCTATACAGCGAAGAATAACAATGAACTATGACACTTTCAACTTTCTCTTCAGGAAAAAATCTTTTGTAGACTTTATATGCACATTTCTTGTAGACATAAGACTCATCACAATAATAATGCTTGAAATCAGAGAGGAATTTCTTCTTTTGTTGATTGGACAAGTCTAGCAGCACTACCCCACATGCTTTATAGTTTACAAAATCTGCAAACCATGTGGCATACAAGTTTGTGATTGCCAAAAGGTTATTATCTAGAAATGAATCATCAAAGGGAATATCATCTTCTACACCCCCATACATGTCCTTCCTTAATCCAGAGAGATGATCATCCACTACATTTTCTATTCCCTTCTTGTCCTGAATTTCAAGCTCAAACTCTTGGAGTAAAAGGGTCCATCTAATCAAATGTTTCTTTGCATCCTTCTTGGTCAACAAATGCTTGTGGCCTACATGGTTTGTGAAAACAATAATCTTCAATCCTACTAAGTATGATGGAAATTTATCTAATGCAAACACCAAGGCCAATAGCTCTTTCTTAGTTATAGTGAAGTTTACTTGAGCATCATCAAGAGTTTGACTTGCATAGTAAATTACATAAACCTTTCCATCTTTTCTCTACCTAAGGACCTCTCCCACTACATAATCACTTGCATCACTCATAACCTTGAATGAAATGTTCAATTCTAGAGGCTGCATTAGCGGGGCAGTTGTCAATGCCTCTTTTAGCTATTGAAAGCATCCAAACATGATTGGTTAAACTCAAAAGGCACATCTTTGATATTCAATTGAGTTAAAGGTTTAGCAATTTTTGAAAAATCCTTAATTAATTGCCAATAACAATGGGCGTGTCCCAAGAAAATTCAAATGCCTATAATAGAAGCTAGGTGTAACACCCCAAAATTTACTATTTTTTTTAACACAAAACCTCTAAATTTAAAACCCATAAATTCTGGGGATGCTACCGCCACACTTAGTACCAGACCGGTTCATTCCTACCATTTTAGTACCAAGTGCTAAGGCTAAGAAAACATTGCCATAAACTCATGTCAATACATAAATCACAATTCACAATTCAATAATCAGAGTACGTGTGAATTATTACAAAATTGAAATACGAGAGAAAGTTTCTTAAAGTAGAAAGATTTCCATGACGTTAAAATTATTTTTGGAATTCATAACATAGCTAAAAGAGAAAAAGGAATAATAATCTCATCAAGGAAAACCGGCCACACCACTCCAAAGACTTGATCTAGCCCAATTCAATACTTGCCCTTGCCTGACGTCTCGTGGACATCAATAGCATCAAAGAACATGTATCCTACCTGCATCACATCAAACGGGCCTTCTGCTCATGGGAATGAGCAACACCCATGAAAAGGGTGATTAGTATGCTACGTACTGAGTAAGGTAATCGAGCACTAAGGCCAAAACACAAGTACATAAAATCATGAGGGATAATATATAGCTTACAAACATTCAAACCCACATATATAATATATAAAGTCATACAGGATAATATATAGCTTATAAATGTTCAAGCCCATGCATAAAGTCATGTAGGATAATATACAGCTTGCAAACATTCAAGCCCAGGCATAAAGGCCCAATTAGTCTAGATTAATTATTTAATTAATCTCTTATCGGAAATCGATTCACACCATGCATTTTTATCAAATCCATATGAGTACGGGAACCTCCCACTATTTTAACCGGTGGGCCAGTCACTTATAGGGTAAAACCTTAACCACTGTTCCTTATCGGTGGATCGGCTAGGTTCCTGCTTGTATAGTGTTCCACTATAAGTAATTAGTATCTTTTAAGTGCCTTAGCAAAACTCTGGTTTGTGTTTGTTGAATAAGGAATCCCCCACTATTATAGCCGGTGGAACGGTCATACAGGACAAAATGCACCTGGCCACTATTATTCGCCGATGGACCGGTCATGCAGGGCACCCTAGCCCTGGCCACTATTATTCACCAGTGGACCGGTCTAGGTCCGGCTCAACATCTTCCTCTTTAAGTGATTTGTGTCTTAATCGTATCTTAATTGAAAGTATTTCACCCTTGACATGCATGGCTAACTATATCCACACTTATCCTCCCAGGAGGGCCCGTCCCATATCGTGAGACTTCTGCACCTCCTAACTCACCCTGACATCTTTTCCTTAATCCACTCTCTCATGCCGCGAGCCCGACTCCCAAGTGTGTGGGTCAAGGCCCACCACCTTATACCTCAAGGTTAACTCACCGCCTTACCCTAGGGCTTTCTCCAGAAACCCTAATTTGGGCCTATGTAGCCCATCCTCACACCACTTAAACTTAGATTCAACTCTCACTTTATACCCCAATCATTCTCATTTATTTTTATTATTTTCTTTTTCCACCTTCTCACATTAGGGTTTCTCCTAAACCCTAGTTCCTCCCATGTAACCCTAGTTTCTCCCACTCTCTCATTTTACTTATGTCCCCTCTCTTTTTCACCACTCAATGATCATGGATTATTTAGGTCAATCTTTCCTACATTAGCCAACTTACTTCCCCTTGGATATCTTATTCTCCCATTTTTCTTTTTCATGCCTTTCACCCCATATCCTGTTATTAAACATCCTAGCATGCATGTCCTAGAGGGTCACATCATATAACATCATACACATAACATATATAATCATCATTCACATGCCATAAGGAAGTTACATGAGCATACATTCACTCAAAGTTGCGCTATTATGATTAATCATTAAGCATAAAGTACACAATATGGTATAATACATGGCACACATGGCACGTAACCCACACATAGTTGATCTTAGCCACATCCCTACTCGGTTTGGGTTACTAAGTTATCTCCCACACTTATTAGGTCACTAATCACCCTTCACAATTGTTACATTTATCATAATTCCCATTTGGTTGGTTAGATTACTGAATTACCCATCTCCTTTGTTATAATTACCAAATTGCCCCCCTTTAATTACATAAATTACCAAATTACCCTTCTACATCATCATAATTACCAATTTTCCCTTTAGTTGGTTAAATTACCAATTTGCCCTTCCCTATTATCATAATTACCAATTATCCTAGAGTTGATTAAATTACCAAATTATCCTTCTTCATTATCATAATTTTTCAATTGCCCTTCTATAATCATAATTTAATTACCAAATTATCATTCGTCGCTATCATAATTACCAAATTACCCCTTATTCCCAAGTTTGCCATAAATATCCTTTTATTTACAAAATTACCCTTCAACCCCCTTACTTCCAAATTACCATAATATTCTTTTATTTACAAAATTACCACAATACCCTTTTACTTAGAAAATTACCATAATACCCCTTTTACTTGCAATTTACCATTTTACCCCCTTATTTCTAAAATTACCGTTTTTCCCTTCTATTTATAAAATTGCTATAATACCCTTTTATTTGCAAATTACTATTTTACCCTTTTACATCCAAAATTACCATTTTGCTCTTTTCTTACAAAATTACCATTTTACCCCCTTTACTTCCAAAATTACCATTCTTACCCCCATTTACTCCCAAAATTACCACTTTACTCTTTACTCTCAAATTACCATAATACCCCTTATAAATTTACCATTTTGCCATTTACTTATAAAATTACCATTTTTTCCTTTTGCCTCCAAAATTACCACTTTACCCCCTTTGTTATACCACTTTTCTTAAAGTAACATTACCACATGGAATAATAATATTAACACTCCATTAACAATATCCAACTCCACCAACTATTATATTTTAATATAATACTTATTAGCACCCACACATATTAGGTCATAATTCTTGCAAAAGAAATATTACTAAAATGCCCCTAGGGCTCACAATAATATTAGTCATGCATACATAGTCATAATAACATAAAATAACATGGGTAAGTACTTAACACTTTCATTAATAGCCAAACTCTTTCTTTAAGCAATATTTCCATACATGGCATATAAACTAGCATACTTTCCTTTTTATCAATCAATACAAGCAAATATATATATATTATATTAAACTACAAATATCGAGCATAATAACATATTACAAAATACTAATGTGCTAACATACGTTTATCCATGCCTTTAAGTGGAGTTTAATGATTACCTTATATCCAGCAAAAATCGAACATTATCGGTATCCCGGTTAAAGGTTCAAGCTTTAATTTGCAAAGCCAATACCTAAAAATAATATCAATATTTATTATATTAGAAATAATAAAATAAAAGCATAAGACTTTATAAATTTTACTTAATGAAATAAGTAATTTAAGTATTATCATACCTTAAAATTATTAATAAAAATGGCCATTAAATGCAGTAACTCATAATGCTTATGCAGCATGAGTTGCATGCAAAAATAAAAAGGGGGAGGCTCGAAAGTTGCATGGAGAAGAGGTGGAAAGGGTGTTTTGGGGTTGGGGTCTTTAGGCTAGAAAAGAAGGTAGATGGGGAAGGATTTAAGGCAAGGGAATGGTGTAGGTGGATGCTGGGGATGGGTTGTTGGCGGCCAAGGACAGCGGAGGCGGCGAGGTGGCGAAGATGGCTATTAGGCTAGGCGTAGCTGAGAAGGAAGGAAAAGAGAGGGGGAAAATGGAGGGGTGCAAATGGCTGGTTTCGGGAAAAGAAGGTGTGGGGTGGTAGAGGAGGTTGTAGGGAGTTGAATGGTGGGTTGGGTGGTGGCAGAGGCGGCCAGAAGGTGGCGAATGGTGGGCTTGCAGGTGGGTTGCCGACAAGGGGGAAAATGGAGAGAAAATAGGTGGGGAGGAAGAAGGGATGCCGGATGGCTTGAGAGGGATATTGTGGTGGTGCAAACCTAAGGTGGAGGTGGTAGGGAGTGGTGCAGGGGGTTGGTGAGGTGGCTAGAGCGGCGGAGGGTTGTGGCGATGCAAAAACAGGGGGAAATGGAAGGAGAAGAAAGGAGAGAAGAGGGAGGTCGGGCAAGGTTTTGAGCTTGATAATTGGGGCAGAAAAAGGGCTAAAGAGGAGAAGAAAAAGAAGAGGGGTAGAGGGATAGGTGGCCGATCAGTGGCAGTGTTTAGGGTGGCAGGGAGGTCGTAGGGTGACAAGGAGAGGAAGGGGAAGAAGGGAAAGGGTGGCCATGCGGGATGGGGTGCATGGCTAGCCTATTCCAAAATGATGAAAAAAAGGACAGGGGAGAGAGAGAGGCAGGTAGTGGTAGTGGTTGCAGGCTTGGTGGCAACGGGAGGCGTTCGGGGCGGCAGACACAATGATGTAGAAGGGTCGAGGTCTCGAGGTGGTTGACACTGAAGGAAGAAGAAAGAAAGAAGAGGGAGGGAGAAGGGGACAGGTCGGGCGTAGGGGAAAAGAACTAGGTTAGCCCGGGCAGGGGAGGAAAGGAAAGAAAGAAAAGAGGGGGGAGTTGGGCCGTGATGCTGCGCCCGGGAAGGGATAGATGGGCCGCCAATCACTCAGGGGGAAGAAGGGAGGTAGGCCTGGCCTGGTGGCCCAAAGCCAGGAAAAAGAAAGAAAGAAAGAAAAGGAGGAAAAAGGAGAAAGAAAAGAAGAAGAAAAAAAGGAAAATAGGAAAATGGAAAATTTTAAAATAATTGAATTTATAAAATAATAGGATGTAATATTTTTTTTATAATAAATTTATTTAATAATTTAATTTAATATAATTAAATATATGGGCTTAAAAAGGATAATTTTAGTAAAATAATGGTTTAAAAAATTATTTAAATAATAAGAGTGTGATAAAATAATAAAATATTTATTTTAATTTATTAAATATTTATACCCAATTTTATACACTCAAAAGTGCATAAAATAATTAAATTAAATAGATTTAAAGGCTAATTTATCCTAAATAAAATTTATTTATTAAACTATAGGCTTTTAAAATTTTGGGGGATTACATACAACCTAGTTGATCAATTCATGGAACCAGTTGATCAATTTGCATTAAAAATTCTATAAAATTAATTTTCCAACCTTATTTCAAATCAAACTTTTCCTTAAAGCAAATCATAGTACCAAATCAAAATCAAAATCAAACACCAAAATTTACATAACTTCTCGTTCAACATTTTCCAAAAAGATGGGGTATTATAGTATAATGCCATGATATGTTTTGGTTTAAATGTGGTCGAAATTTTAAGGATGATTTGCATGAAAAATGTTTGTTTTGTGCTAGTGGGGGCAAACCAATTTACAAGTTAGGCCAAACTGATTGAGTGATCCTTAGGATAGTTGACTAGTTAGCACAAACCCATCAACCAATAGATCTATGGTGACCTTGGTTTTCCCTCTACTTAAACACATCAACTGATTTGTCATAACTAATCTACTAGTCATAGAACAATAGACTGGTTTGGCTAAACTTATCAATTTGTTTTGATCCAGGGAGCATATATTAAAAACTCTCAATCTTCTTCTTCTAATGATGGAGATCAAGAGAAATTAGAATACTTAGATATAGAACCAATTATGCTTGAAAATTCTTATGCTTCTATTATTTTATCAAGTCATTCTTACAAGTATTGTACATGTTTGTAAGAAGTTCATGATGGTTAAAGTTCTTTGAGGTACAAGTCATTGACAATGGATTAAAACATTTAAAATTGAAAGGAAGAACAAGTCTACAAGACTATAAAGTTTAATCACACATAATTATATCTATATATAGCATTATTAAGTTGTGTAGCTTTGTTATGTTTGTCATATACTTTGTAATTATTGTAATATTATCATTATAACTTTTATTGTAAGGCATGAAGCATGCCTTAGGTGGGTTAATTCATTAATAAGGTTGCTAATGGGATTCTTACTAGAAAAGGCATGTATGGTTCCATGCCTATATAAACACTTGTACTCAAAGGTTTGACACGACATATATGAAAATTGAGAAGCCTTTATGAAAGTTCATCAAGACTTTTGAGAGAGAATTACATGAGAGTGGTTCTTTATCTTCTCTTCTCTTTTCTCAAGTGTGTACATTGAGAAGTCCCAAGGTTAATCTAGTGAGAAATATAAGGTTCTCATTAGAAGAGTTAGATCTACTCAAAATCTATCAACATTAGAATAACCAAAGCATAAACAATTCAAGTCGAGTTTGGGTGGTCATTTTTGCATCTTTTGATCCTTCAAAAAAGGTCCTATAGTGTTATAGAATATTTGGAGATAATATTCTGCATCAAAAGTGGTATCAAAGTCCCTTTGAAGTTGATATTGTAAGGAGTGCAAAAAAAAAAAGGTTTCACCATCTTCATCACCATCCTTGGAGTTCAAGTAAGCTTCTTGAATAATCTTGGTAGAATCTTGTGAATCTTGATGAGTTCTTGTTAAGTATTACAAAAACCTATATGTTGCACTTGGTTGTTATAGAATCTTGCATGATTCTTGAATATGATTACATGATAAGTTCGGCATTGAATAGGTTTCTTTAGTTGAATTTGGTTGTAGTATGTTTTTTTAGCGTGTAATGTGAAAAAGTTTAAGGTGTGAGCTTCAATTTATTTTGTTTACAATTGTCCATTATTAGGTTTTTTTTGTTGTTGGGTCACAATTGGTGATCCTATGGTGTGGTAAAAGTTTCTAAGCATAAAAGGTGTGAGTGGTTTTTTGTGTGAAGTAAAACTGAGTGTGTGTGTGTGTGTGTGTGTGTGATGTTGTGAAATGTGTGTATTTGTGTGAAAATAGTCAAGCATGAAGTGATATTATCAAAGGATATTAATGCATATTGAATCATTTTTTTTCTACATGAAATATGGCTTGAATCATTCGAATACATATGTTGATATTTCAAATGATGAAGAAGGGTTTTTCGAACAACTTTCATAGATATATAATAAGAATTTTGTAAGTTTTGTTTTTGTGTGTATCTTCTTTTTGTGTGTAGTGATTTATGGTTTGGCTAATTATTATTTTTTATTATTCATTGAACTCTAATTTTTGTACCCAAGAACTGACTAAGAAACCTAAAGGGAATGTGAGGGAATTTGGTTTTAAACCATTAAAAGCAAGTGGGAACTTGAGTGATAGGGATAGAAATAATCAATCGTGGAGGGGGGTGAAATTTCAAGCCATGTTTGAATCCATTCAAAAAAATTCTAATAAATTGGATGCTACTTATGACTTAGACAATTATCGACTATACAAACACAAATCCAAAGGTTAGAGTCTATGTTAGTCGAACAAGATGCAATCCAAAATGTCCAAGAATATAGAAAATTCTATGGAGATAGATTTGGGAGTTCTATTAGGTTAAATAATCCAACTAAAGGAAGGTATTTGAATTAATAGTAAGCCATGAAGAAGATTCTGTAGGACGTGGAAGTAATAGGAAGATCCATGACCATCAACCTAAGTATTTTCAAAAGGAGGATAAGGGCATTAAGCTTGATCTCCCCAACTTTGATGGTAAGCTTTATGTAGATTCATTTATTGAGTGGTTGCATGATGTGGAGGCTATTATTGAGTTTAAAGATAATAAGACAAACAAAATTGCAAATTGGCAACTTTTAAATTTAAGAAGTTTGCTAGAATTTGGTACGATAATCTAAAGAGGACTAGGAAACGAGAGAGTAAAGCAAAGGTTAAATCTTGGGAGAAACTTAACAAAAATCTAAGAAGAAAACTCATTACTAAAGAGTATAGACAAGATAAATACATCAAATTAACTACTCTTAGGCAATGACTACTAAGTATCGAGGAGTATGTTAGGGAATTCGAGAGGTTGGCACTAGTATGTGATATCCATGAAAGAAAAGAACAAACTTGTGCTAGATTCTTAAGAGGCCTTAACATGATGATTCAAGACAAGGTAGAAACCTATCTTTATGATTCCTTAGATGATATGATTAAACTTTTCCCAAGATTTGAAAAAACAAATTAAGTCCACTATGCCTCATACAAAACAAAGTAATACATCCACTAAGTACTACTCAAGTAACCAAACAACCAAATTTGGTGCGAGTACTTTAAATTCTACTAATCTTGAAAAGAAACTAGGAATTGCTAGAGAGGAGAAAGACAAAAATAAGTAAATGAAGTCTCTACTAGGTAATGTTTCAAATTACGAGGGTTTGGAAACTTTGCTCACAAATGTCCTAATTAAAGGGTATTATCAATCTAAGAGATTGAAGCCATGGATATATGTGAGGAAAATTCTTAAATTGAGCCTTTTAAGGAAGCTTCTAGTGAATCCAAGGAAGAAGAAGCTACTTGTTATGCCTTATAGAGAGTACTTCAAGCACAAGCTACTGAACAACTTACTTAAAGGGAGAAGATATTTAAAACAAAATAAATATTAGGAGATATGATTTGTCATATTATCATTGATAAACATAGCTAATGAAAATATGGTTAAAGATTTGGGGTTGAAAACTACACCACATCTAAAACATTATTCTCTTAAATGGTTTAATAAGGATAAGGGATTTGAGGTGATAAAACAAACCCTAGTATCATTCAAAATTGGTAACTACCATGATGAGGTGTTATGAGACATTTTGACCTATGGATGCATGTGGAATCTTATTAGGTAGACCATGGCAGTATGATAGAAATGTTATTCATAACAGTATTGCTAATGAGTATTTAGTTGAGAAGGATAAAAAGAAGCATCAACTTAAACCATCTAAGAATGATAATGAGAGTAGAGTCAAGAATAACAAGAGTTTATTCTTACATGAAAAGGTTGTAGTCAAATGTATTCAAGGAGAAGATGGTTGTTATGTTGTGGTCATGAAGGAATCTATACAAGAGGAGAGAGATAACGACAATCCTCAATTAGATAAACTTCTTGATGAATATCACGATGTTTTTCCTAATAAATTACCATCTAGATTGCCACCTAAGATAAGGATAGAACATACCATAGAATTACTTCCCGGTGTGTCCTTACATAATAGACCCACATATAGATGTAATCCACAGGAGGATAAGGAGTTAGAAAAATAAATCCAAGAGCTCATAAAGAAAGGGTATGTGATGGAAGCATGAGTCTGTGCTGTGTGCCTACATTACTAGTTCCTAAAAAGGATGGTACATGGTGCATGTGCATCAACTCAAGAGTTGTTAACAATATTACTATTAAATATTGATTTAAGATGCCAAGACTAGATGATATAATGGATAAGATATGTGGGGCAAGGTATTCTCTAAGATTGATCTAAGAAGCGAATATCATCATATGAGGATTGGAGGGGGATGAGTGGTAAACTACATTCAAGACTATGTATGGTCTTTATGAGTGGATGGTGATGCCTTTTGGCTTATGTAATGGACCAAGCTCATTCATGAGACTAATGAATGAAGTGCTTAGACCTTTTCACAGAGTTTTCATTGTAGTGTACGTAGAGAATATACTCGTGTATAGTCGAAGTAAACATGATCATCTAATTCATCTTAGGAAATTGTTTGATAAACTAAGGGAGACTAAACTATATGGAAAAATGGAGAAGTGTGAATTTATGCTTTCTAGTATAGTTTTCCTTGGGTACATAGTGAGTAGCGAAGGTATAAAAGTTGATCCCACTAAAATTGAGGCCATTAAAAGTTGGTCGACGCCTAAGGATGTTCACAAAGTGAGGATTTTTCATGGTTTGGCAAGTTTCTATAGGAGATTCATTAAGAACTTTTCTACTATTACCCCATCGACAACTCAACTCATGAAAAAAATTGGGTTTAATTGGAATGAGGATGCAACTAAGGCTGTCCAAAAAAGTAAAGAACAAGGTATGTAATGCACTAGTACTAGCTTTACCTCACTTTAAGAAATTATTTGAAGTTACTTATGATGCAAGTGGGGTAGGGATAGGAGGTGTACTCTCATAGGAAAAATGAGATATTGCATTTTTTTAGTGAGAAATTAAATGGAGCGAGGCTGAATTATTCCACATATGATAAAGAGTTATATGCCATCATATAAAGTCTAGAAACATGGAGTCATTACCCAAGACCTAAAATATTTGTTTTGCATTCAGACCATGAGGGTTTGAAATATTTACATGGGAAAAAGAAAATTAGTCTGAGGCATGAAAAATGGGTTAGTTTCTTACAATCCTTCATGCTTTCTATCAAGCATTTTGATGGTAAAGAAAATATTATGGCAGATGCTTTGTCTTGTAGATTCATGATATTAGTCATGTTGGATGTTAATTTATTGGGATTTGATATGTTGAAGGAGTTGTATAATAAAAATGAAGATTTTGTTGACATATATAATGTGTGCAAAAAGAATGGTAGTTTTGGTAATTATTTACTACAAGTTGACTATCTCTTTAAATTTAATAAGTTTTGTATATCTCATTCAAGTATACATGATTTACTTGTTAAATACATGAGGGAGGTATCACTGGTCATATTGGATTTCATAAGACCATGGAAATACTACAAGAAAATGTCTACTAGCCATGGATGATAAAACTAGTACAAATAATTATAAGAAGATGCGTAACTTGTTAGAAAAGTAAAAGCTTATTCCATAAGGGTTTGTATACTCCTTTACTAGTACCTAACAACCCTTGGGAAAGTGTTAGTATGGATTTCATATTAGTATTACCAAGGATGCATAGGGGTAATACAATCTGGACTTTCCCTAAAATGGATTCATATTAGGGATTTGGTTAATATTGAATAAGAATTAATGGAAATTCCACACATGATTGGAATGGTAATGGATAAGATGGAATAAGCATGTGAATGCTTTGCTTGCATATTTTATGGTGCCTTATATGATCATGTAACCTCATGAATGATGTACTATTCACTTAATCTAAGAGATGATCGAGCTATGTCTCGATCTTGGTTACCCGATGCTCTATTAGCTATTGGGGATTAGTCTACCTTTGAGCATTTATTGGTACCTTCAAGATTTTCCTTCCAGTAGGATCTTAGTATATCCTAGTTCCTTACCTACTCTAGACAGTGATGATGTATTAGGGAGTATCGATACTAAAGGGTCTAGTTACCTAGGGGGTTTTAGCTCCAGCCTAGATTTATGCCCATTAGTTGTTATTTGGCTTTGGCTTAAACTTATGTCCATTGGTGGTTACTTGGCTTCGACCCAGACTTATGTCTATTAGTGGTTACTTAGCTTTGGCATGGACTTTATGTCCTTTTGTTTGAATAGACTTCCATGGTATATGAGACTATGGGGTGGTGCATATTGTATCACTTGATAATAACTAGGACAAGTATTGGTACAATAATTGGAGGAAGTAATTGGATAAGAATTTAGAATAAGAATGTGACTAAAGAGAAAGAGAAAAGTAAAAGGAAAAGAATGTTTTTTTAGTAGTTAAAGTGGAATTATTTTGGTACTATCATATTTTTTTGGGCACCATGTGTTTTTAATAAGTCTACTTAACCACCTACACATTTTAATTTAATTTTACTTGGATATCCAAATATTTAAAATAACCACATATTTCATTCCATTTAGGTAGACATTTGAGGTACCCTAATAAAATCAAATTGAAATGTGAAGATATTTAAATAAAATTATTGAAAATACAAAGTCCCCTTAATATATTAAGATAAATGCCAAGGTATCTAAATAGAATTCATTTCATATATTTTTTATTACTAAAGTTGGTTTTGTTGTTTGACTTGATTTTCTTTTATCATGAGTTAAATTTGAATCTTGGGGCCAAAGATTGGTTAAATTAGGCTTTATAATTTGATCTTTGATTGATGGCATCATGTGTTGCGAAGTGTTATGTGATATTTTCTTGTCCTCTTTACTAAAGCTTTGGAGGAATTGATTTATTATGTCTTTTCTTCTATTTTTGCACATTATTTGTTATCATCAATAGTCATTATATGCAGACTAAATTTTGAAAACAATTATTATGAACCAAACTTAAATTCATTTATGTATGTGTTACAACTGAACATTAAGTCTTTATGTAATCATGTGTGTGTGTGTGTGTGTGTGATGAAAGAGAATTGTAACATATTAGTCACCAATTAATAAAAACTCCTGGACAGAAAAGATATTATAAATAAAAATTGAGTTATATACATGAAAAAACATAAACAAAAATCTTATAAAAATAATGGCATTTAAATTATAACAAATGTGATACATAATAGGTTATACTACATTACAGAAATGTCTTGGAGATGTTTGAATTCAACAATTTTGATGTTTTTTTAGTTTTTTTAGGGTTGGGTTATGTATAGACTTAATAAATTAGGCTTAATATGTTTGTAATGTAATATAGTAGCTATCATCTACTAAAAAATCATTAGTATTTATTAAAAAGAATAAAATCTTTAAATATATATAGATATATATATAATAGTAAATTCTAATAAATAAATAAATAACTAAATCCTTAACATATAAATACCCACCAAAACAAAAATAATTCATATCAAAATATTGTTATATTATTATAGAATAAATTTAATGCATAGAGGATCCAATAGGTTATATTAAATAAAATGATCAAAATATTGTATTCAATAAACATTCTAAGAAATCTACTTTTCCTTTTTTATTTTATATTTTGAATGTCCATTTTCTTAACAAAGATTTCTATATATTCCTTCCTTTATAATATATGGAATTATTAGTTTTACATTACAAAGTATTTAAACAAGATTTTGAAATCAAGTTTTTGTAGTATCTATTTCTCTTGATGTTCCATTTTTTAAACTAAATTATTTTCATTATACAAAAAAAAAACAAAAACAAAACTACTTTCTATAGTGTGACAATTTAAAATATATCTATTTAAAATTCTTATTTGGTTAATATTTTTTTTATTTGAATGCTAAATTTAGGGGGGGAATGGATAACTTCTACAAAAATCTATTTTTTTTTCTTAATTTAACTACTATAATATATGTTTTAAATCTAAGTGACTAATTTTGTTATAATAAAAACTATTGTCTTACTATATTTATTTTAGTGTGAATATATTTCATAATATATGGAGTTTTGTAGATTTTTATCTAAAATGTCAAAATAAGTAAAGGAAATTTGGATGAGGCTGATAAATATTCTATAATTGATTATTAAATCATAAAGCATAACTTCAATAAATAAAAAATACGTAGCAAAATTTCATTATCGGAGATTTTTGTTAGTTTATTCCTTTAAGGAAAAATTTATTTAAAAGCATTTTGATCATGTACATTTATTGTTAATATATCCCTATTTCAATTTAAGTTTTGTACATTTAATATATCATTATTAACTTATTACATAATATTAGTTTTCATTAATTGCTTAAATTATCAAAAGTTAAATATAATCAAAAAATTGATACCTTCTTTAAAACAAAGTTTTTAAGTTGTGAAAAAGGGTGCTACAAATAGGAAAGCCCAATTTAATTCTTCTCAACAAAACCGAGCCATGACCTAGACATTTACAATCTAATCAGGCCTACACTCGCATCATTATGATTAAAAAAAGGTTTTAAAAGAAATCACATCAGCTAAAATCAAGTATAATTGGTTAATAATCTAGATACAAAACATTGCAGATTTTGTCCAAGAATTTTACGCACCTTTGAAGCGAACAAACAGAAAGGAAAAGAAACAACAAAATCCTCTTCCCCGTGCAGGACCATTCCACTTGAACTTAATGCAAATATATAATTGAGGTATACGGCTCTTTATATGAAAAGCTTTTTTTTGTGAAAACTGTCAATAGTTTCTGATTTCAATGCCATATAATTACATCGAAACAATTTTCTGTACCTTCTTCCTAATAATCTTAACCTCCCAACGATCTGTGTAAAAAAACTGTGCAGCGAAGCTATAGACCAACCTTAGACTATTCAGCAAATTTGTAGCAAGTTCGACTTGGGAGCTGTTACACAGCCCTCGGCAGCTCCTTCACTATCACAAAACCTGCATTCCATACCATAACACCATCAAAACTGAAAATAATACTCCAGTATAAATCCCGCCAACAAAAGGACCAAAAAAGTTCATATGTATGCAGTCTTACATTAGCTAGTTTGATTCTAGAGACCCATAAAAAAAACAATCTAATGAATTTACATGACGGTGAAAAGTAAAAGCGTTATTATTATGGTGAAAAATAATCAAAACTGAAAGAAAATCAATAATAGAAGGTAGCAACATCACATTCCTATTTCAACCGCACCAGAACATGTATGAGTTAAGGAAGGAAAGCAACCTGTGGACAGTGGAGTCTTACTAATTCTAACTAGCAATATTTGAAGTACAGACCCCCTAGCAAATTCAGGCGTGGGTCAGGCTCAGTTAGTAAAATATGGTTGTTCAAGGTACCTTCCCTACTTGACCAAAGAAAGCATGAACAGGTTAGAAGGAAACCGAAAAAACTTAAAATGGAACAAACGATAAACGTGCTGCAAAGACGGAAGCGTTCTATCAAAGCATTTTGTAGAGTTCCTTGCGATCTAACTTAGCTTAGGCCATATTAACAGGTTTTCAACAGAAAAAGATGGGCTGGATAATAAAAAGCACAAGGAATATGCAGTCCATTGGATAACAGATGGCTGTGCAGCACTCGATACATGCACCTTCAACGGAAGCACCGTTTCCATACAAAATGTTTTGTCCAACAACTACAAGTATGGTATTTTCCTTGATAGGACAAATTCTGAAAGGAATCATGCACCACAAAGAAATTTTGTGCGACTGAATTGCAAAGCAAAGTAAAATTCAGCGTATATATATGTACCTTGATATAATTACTTCCCCAATATAGGCTGAGACCTAGATAAAGTCTGAATTTAATGTCTCAGGATCAAGTTCAAGGTCATGGTATAGATCTCTGGTGGCGAGGTACCAAGAGTGATGAGATTGGGGAGCATGCAATGAGCATGCTAGATTGCAGTATACATATGAAAACACAAAGGTGGGGTTAATGCAGTTCCTCCTGAGTTTAAACTCCCAGAAGGATAATGTCACTTGTGATATGTTAGCTATCTATATGATAAAACTACAAGACCATCTGCAATGGGGCAAATTTGGGAGCTCCAATATTTTGGGCTGACCAAACCCTCAGCATTGCAAGGAGCAAAGGGAGTTGGGCCTATTGTATTGGAGCCATGGAGCTCGACTGAGCTTCTCAAAAAATTGGGGCACAGACAATACGCATGATCCATATCAGAAAAAGATTAGGAGGAGAGATCGCAAATTGATATTAATTTTAAAATTTTAAAGCAATAATAATATTAGCATTCAAAAATTAATATTAATTGTAATATTAAAATAACATTAACAATAATATCAACTTCTATTAATATTCAAAGTAATATTAATGTTGAAAATAACATTAATAATCATATTAATTTTTGAAATTAATATTAATAATACAAGCATTTTCATAATTAACATTAATAGTTTTAAAAACAAATTATTAATTTTTGAATAAATTAGAAAAATAAATTTTCATTAATTACCTTTTTTTTCATTATTACAAAGGAAATTACATATTATTGTTTAATATAAATACAAAATATTGGTGGGATATCATATGATATGATTGTATATTTTATTGTTATATTAAGGGCAAGAATACAGAAGTATAAAAGGTGAAAAGCATATTGGGGGACAGGTATTATTATATTTTGTGTTGGAAAAGTGACGGGGAGCAAAATTAGAGGCATGAATGCGAATGGTCGAAGAAGACAACCCTCCTGGCCAGAAGTGTATTCAGCATAAAATTTCTCATTTGCATCATTGTCATATATTAGTTAATCAATGAAAGGGAAAAACAAAGGAGAACATCTTGAATTTAGAGCACTAATTCCCAAGATGCAAATTACCTTAGAAGTTGGAGCAGCAACAGATGGAGCAGATCGAAGAACTTGCTGCAGAAATCGAGCAGCAAGTCGCTGAGCAATCCCACCAAGAACACGGCCACCTAGGTTGCGCACTTCCACTTGTTGAAGTACCTACATTTTTATACCTTAGTCTTAATTAAGGGCTGTGATAGATTTTATACCTATGTCATACTTGAAACATCAGAATGCATGTATGAAAATACTTGTATATGGATATTTTCACAAAACACAACAGGCGGCACATGTAACATATCACTGTACATCGAACATGGGTTGGTAATTGGGTCTAGCAATTATGATACTAACAGTTGTCCCAATGCCATAGTGCTCTGACTTGCAAGTCCCCTTTAAGTCAGATGATAATAGATAATTTTGGCTAAAAACTTTAGGGGTGGTCTAGAGTAAAAGAAAATAAATAAATAAATAAATAGTTTCCAATAATCATTTAAGTATATATTGAATACTGGTGGCTTCAAACATTGGGCCAGCAAAACAAAGGGAACAGAAGAAGCATTTCCTGTGAAGGAGTGCCACCAACACATCAAACTCTGATATCTATCATGAAAGGCACAATAGTGAATTGGAGGTAGAAGCTCAATTTGAACCCAGAAACAGAAATTATTAAAATCGGGAAACATTCAGATGGGCCCATGTTCAGAGACATCTATGTGAGCAAAATCTCTAGAGATGGTCTAGAGTGAAAGGAAAAAAATAGTTTCCAATAATCACCTAAGAAAATATTAAATACTAATGGCTTCAAAGATCGGGACAGAAAAACAAAGTAAACATGGGAACTATTTGCAGTTAAGACGTGCCAGCAGCACATCAAAGCATGATCACAATCCTCAAAGGCACAATAATGATATCTATTGTAGCTAGAAGTCCATCTTAGATCCACAAGCAGAAATAACTAAAATAAGGAAACATTTTGATAGGCCCATGAACAAAAACACCTATGTGAGAAAAAACTTTAGGGATGGTCTAGAGCGAAGGAAAATAAATAGTTTCAAATAATCGTGGAAGCAAATATTTAATACTGCTGGCTTCAAAGATTGGGCCAGAAAAACAAAGTGTGTATGGGAAGCATTTCCTGTCAAGAAGTGCCATCAGCACATCAAACCATGATCTCTATAATGAAAGGCACAACAGGTGATCTCTATTGTAGCTAGAAGCTCATTTTAAACTGGCAGACAGAAATAACTAAAATCAGGCAACGCTTTGGTAGGCCCATGATCAGAGAGATACCTATGTGAGGAATAAGGCTGCTAGGAAGGGCTTGTGAGCTAGCAAATTCTGTTACCATCAGATATGAGACCTGAGTCATTGGCTGGGACGTTTGCTGAACCACTAGTCCCTTACTTTGTTTTGAGATCTTCCTTATTTTTCTTGAATCTTGATCAAATGTTTATGATCCCTTTTAATTATATCTTTATGCTAACGAGCATATTCAAGTGGTGTGGGGATATTTTCATAATTATTACAGCCTTAGTTCATTTTATTTAGCTAAAGATACTCCAAGCGCACTTTTTGAAGTACTTTTCACCAAACCACCTTTCCTCTCTCCTCACCGCTCCCCTGTCAGCTTTGCAGCATGCCCATGCTGGTGGCGGTGGTTGTCCTTTGTCTGATTTTGCTTCATTTCCTCCTCTTTCATCATAAGATTCCCTTACAACATTGTCCTAACACTCCATGCTCTTCACAGGTCAACTCTCTCTCTTTCCCTGTGTTCGACAATGAGGCTTGAGAAAGGGCTACTTATCTGATTCTTATCACTCACAAACACGCACATATTAGATTATTATTTGACCTTATCTCAATAAATTGAATAGAACAGGTAGGAGGACAATCTAGAAAGTTGGGGAAACAGTAGGGAGGTTCCTCGAAATCCTGGTTGTTCATCATTATTTTCTGCCTTATCCACAACTTTATTCACTCCCTACATTTCTAATTTCTCTAACTTGACATTCATTTATTTTAGCAATTGAACCTATCATTTGGTATCATGACTAGGAGGAATGGCACAAAACAAAATGAAGGGCCTGGAAGAAGGTTGGGGTATGAGCAAGAAGAGTTGGGGAAGGAGATGGATGCCATAGGGGAAGAGACCAAGGGGCTACCAGAGCTAGAAAATCACTTGGGTGCTATAAATGGCTATGGTAATGTAGTCAAGAAGCTCGAGCAACTCACTTATCCTGATGAAGGCATTGTTTCCACACCAGATGGTTGGTTTGTATGAATGGAACATCATTTCAGATTGAATCCCATGAAAGAGTCAAAGAGAGTGGAAATAGCTGCCATGCAAGGCTGAGGAGCAGACAATAAAACCTGGGTCCAAATCGCAGTCACGATTGTGGCCTTGGTCACGGCGTTGTGGTATTGGGGTAACATGGAGAATATTTTTTATGATGTGATTGTTGTGAATTTGTTTATATTAAATAAGACAAACATGGGTAAATATCAATAAGATATCAGTTAATATTGACATACATCGGCATGCATGTAATTTCATTTCTATGTCATGTATTAGCAAGTTGAAATCCAATATATATTGGGAACATATGGGTGTACCGGCCAATGGTTTATTCGATGTTGGGGAGGGCTGTCACAAGGTTTCAGTATGCTGCAGACCATAAACAAACGGTCTCCCAGCACAGTTTCAAAGTGTTGCAGACTTGCAGGTGCAAATTCATTTAAAGCGTGAAGGTTCCTTTGGTGAGAATATATGTGCTATCCACTTCTAAGCGCCACTTCAGGGGAGAATTTACAATGAGGTGTTTGACAGTTCATTTGATAATGGGCTAAAGCCTATCACCCGAGCTAAGGTTAGAATGTTGTGATTTAGAGCAGCAACAACCCAGATGATAAAGATAAAAAAAAATTAAGTGGTGTAAGCAGGTCAAATAGAGTTGGGCTACAAAAATGACCAGCTCGGTCAAAAATATTACAACCCTAAAAATATTACAACCCTAAGTTATTTGGTACAACCCCATCTCACTTGAGGTATGCAAAGGTCTTGTGCTTCAATCTTTATCTTCATCGCTGATGAGCAAACTGCAAGGTGACAGACAACAGTATGCAAGTGGTCCTTCGATCGCAGGTCATAAGTTACCAAAAAGCAAATAGTCCTGGGTGAATCATAGAGAACTGCCATGTTGAAGATGCAAAGCTAGTAATGGTTGAGGAGACAACATAGGAATGGGAAGGCTCAGTTGAAGTCATAATGAACTCAGGAGTGAGTTTCGCCTAACCCAAATCATTAAAGCTACAGAGACATCAACTTGATAGCAATGACAGGGTTCATTGGCAGCTGGGGCATCCATGACTTTGTATGGGTGGATGAGATAAACAAATTAGAGCTACAAGCAAAGACTACAGCATCTTCTAGAACTTGAGTGTATATGAAAAGCTCTAGCATGCAATAATTTCTTGCAGGGTGCCCTATCATGTCAGACCCCAGGCCTAGGGAGTAGGGCCCCATAAAAATAGAAGGCCTTAATATGCATGCTCTATATATATATATATATATATATATATATATATATATCTGGGGCATCCATGACTTTGTATACGTGGATGAGATAAACAAATTAGAGCCACAAGCAACGACTACAGCATCTTCTAGAACTTGAGTGTATGAAAAGCTCTAACATGCAACAATTTCTTGCAGGGTGCCCTATCTTGCCAGACCTCGGGCCTAGGGAGTAGGGGCCCATAAAAATAAATAGATAGAGACATATCATTATGTATATATATGTAGACATCTACAAACACACACACACACATATATATATAGGATCAAGTGAGAAATAAAATTAAAATGAGAATTGATAGCCGATCTACACCATTCATTTATCAATGAAAATTAACGTCCATGATTAGATATAAAACCACAAATAAGTAAGCAGTGTGGTGGCATAGTCATAATAATGGCAAAACTTTATAAATGACATTCGTTCTCGCATGATATGTGTTGTTGCAGTTTTGAGTCATGTTAAAATCTAATATACTTTGAAGAGAATAGAATATCACTCACTGTGTGCTGGTGTCTTGGTTGAAGCCGAGTTGATTGTTGTTGTTGATGTGAGATCAAGGCTAGGAGGCGTCAACAATGTTAGTTTTTTCCTATTATAATTGTTGTTATTTTTTCGATTTTATTATTAAATATAATGTTTTCATACTTATATTCAAGTTTAGGTGTTGTAATTAAGTTAGGTTATTTTTTTGTTGTTTATGTTAATTCCACCTAGGTCTAGGGTTTATGCTTTAAAATTTAGGGGCTTGAAGTTTATCTAAGTTTTTCTTGATACATTAGTGGTTAAATTTAATAATTATTTCAATCCTTGATTTATGTTTACATTCATCTCTGTTTAGGGTTTTTAGAATTATTTTATATATTGTAGATTAAGTTGTGGTTAAGTTTAGTGTTTTAAGGTTTTTTGTTTACGATTATTTGGGTTTGAGGGTTTAGGATCTTTGATTTTATTTGAGATTATTTTTTTTTTTTAGATTAATTTGAGGTTAAATTTTGTTTTTCCTATTTTTATATCTAAGTTTTTATGGGATATAAACTGAAGATATTTTATACCTATTTGAATTTAGGGTCTATAATTAATGGTTTATGGATTTTATATTAAAAAAAATAATTATTATTATTTTATAGTTTTTGGATGTATCTGAGTTGTAGGGTTTAAGGTTTACGGTTTATGTTTAACTAGGTTTAAGATCAATATCACCTACGTATGGGATTTATTCTATTTATTCTAGGATTTTTTTAATTTATTTGAGGTTTAGGGTTTATGTGTAGGATTTAGAGTTCAAGGTTAGCATTTTGGGTTATAGTTTAAGGTTTAGGGCTTAGGGCTAGGCTTTAGGGTTCATTCATTATGGTTTTAAGGTTTAGGGTTTAAGATTTAGACTTCCTGGTTTGGGTTGAGTATTTATGGTTTGAGGTTAAGGTTTAGCATTTATAGTTTGGGGTTTAGGGTTAGAGCTAGGGTTTGGGGTTATGGCTTAGGTTTAGGGTTTAGAGCTTGGGTTTAGGGTTTAGAGTTTGGGGTTATAGTTTAGTGTTTGGGGTTTATGATCTAGGGTTTTGGATTTTGGCTTTAGGAATAGGATTCATGATTGATGGTTTAGGGTGTATGGATTAGGGTTAGGGTTTAGAGGTTAGAGGATAGGGTTTGCAAAGTGTTTAGGGTTAATGATTTAAGGTCCAGGGTTTAGGATTCAAGGTTAGGGTTTTAGGGTCTGTGTTGTAGGGTTAGGTTTTGGGTCTAAGATTTAGGGTTTAGGGCTAAAAGACAAGGGATTAGGATTTAGGGTTGTGTTTAGGGCTTACAGTTTAGGATTAAGGGCTGCTCCCAGTATCATCCCAATTTAACCACCTAGCTAATTAATTGCATGGTCTTACGTATATATAGGCTAATATAAAATTTGAGGCCCTAGGGATTTTGGGGGTCCTAGGCCTAAGGTCAAGCCTGATTGAGGAAATACTCGAAGGCAAATCATCTTTCTCTCAATATGCATAATCAGTTATTGCTTCTGACCATTAACTTAAATCAGTAGTTTATTCAACTTTACTCCTTGCATTTTAAGTAAACAAGTTTCATCTTTCTTTAAGCATCAACTTAGATTGCTACGAGACTAGAGCAGTCTCTAATCCGCTTATTCTTGATTTGGTGATTCCTCAACACGTTCATATATTTGATTGGATCAGTCATTTTTTTGACATTGAGAAATAAAACCTTTGTCATCTCAACAGAAATATGTACTGCCAGACACTGAAGTTTTCAGGATGTTTAAAGAGAATGTGGATAATCTCTTTGGACTGACCTCTAGGTGAATATTACAATCATAAGGACTGCCTTTCATCATTAACCTTAAGGGCTTGTTTGGTATGGGGGTAATAGGGGTGGAAAAATTTCCCCTCTATTTTATACCTCTTATATTAAGTATTTAATAATAGTAAATATATTTTTAATGAAATACCCATTTTAGATCAAATTAAGATCTAAAATGGGTATTTATTAGAATAAAAATATTTAATTTTAAATAAATTATACAAGATATATAAAATATGGGGGTAATTTTTCCACCCCTATTACCCCCATACCAAACGAGCACTAAGGTGGATACCTATATGAGCAGGCTGGTCAACAAATTAACTGAGAAATTCATGTAAATCAAAACCGCACAGGGGAAGATGGCCTAAGGAAATTTTGGAGGCTTTCCAAACCAATACTTCAACAGAATGGTTTAACCAAACTGCGGGACAATATCCTGAAGTTGTCAAGTCAACTACTGAGTTGTCACTTCATTTCACCTAGAGGACAACATGGATGTTCAGACAAGAAGTATTGATAGATCCCTGATTAAATCCAATGTGAGGAGTAAGGAAACTGGGGATGGCCCGTGATCTGGAATATTCTGTTAAAATCAGTTCTGACTTCTGAGACCTGATGAGTCAATAGACAAGAGAAATATGCTAAGGTATGTTTGCTGAAGCACTAGTCCATTTGAAATTTTCTGAGTCATTAATCTGTTATCTGGCCTCCTTTGAGCAAATAGAATATAAGGTGGTAGAAGAGGAAGCATCTAAAAGGTATGCAAAACAGGAAGGAGGCTCCAGGTCCTCAAATTCTTGAATGCCCACCCTATTATTTTTTCTCTCGTACAAAACACTATTTAATTCTCACATTTCTTATTTCTCTAACTTGAAGTTTGTTTATTTTCGCTCTTGAATATATCACATTCATTCAGATGAGCTGCTAGCCACCGACAGACACCTAGACTACATGTAGCCATGTAACTAGAAGATGACTTCATCATAAGAGAGTGTGCACCAGAATCTATATCCATATCTATATATATATATATATATATATATATATATATATATATATATATAATAGCAAAGTTCCAGCCAAATTTTTTGGAGGAAACTTTCCCACCCAATATCATTGATCTGAAATTTCAGCGATATTTGTAATCAAAAGGGGGAAAGCAGTGAGTAGTTATTGTAACTGTTTCAATTTTCCATACCTGATATACAATAATTTTTTTACTACTTAAAAAAAAACAATAACTCAGCTATCTCGAAAAACAAGTAATTGTTATTACGTTTAACGTCAACTAGCTTTTGTTGCATACAAAGTGGTCCAAGAATGAATAGATATATATATATGGTTATGATCAATAGTAAAAAAAAAATTAAAAGAGATTGACAAAATTGCTCAAACTAGCAAGTGTTGGTAATGTGAGACTTCCATATCTATATTTAGAGTAAAAAAAAATGATTGCTAAAAGGCAAATTCAGAAACTACGATGGCTCCCATAATGGAAGGAGGGAAAGAGAAGAAATGGGGATAGGATTTATAAGAGGAGATACTTGGGAGAATTGTGTAACAATTTAAAAATAGTAACGCTATGTAGAGATGCACTGAAATCCTGCCATCCACCCAGCATAGGGAGTTCCTCATCATCCAAAAGATAAAGAAGAGGAATGTTATATTTTAATGTTTGACTGTTCTGCAGGGAAAAAAATCATCGAAGGTATAGTTGAGTGATTAATTTGTTAATGGCTAGATGATTTGAATAAATCCAATGTGTTCTATCAAAGATTTTGAAATAGTAAGGATACAAAGTTGTTTGAGATATTATAGGGCAGTAACCGAAAAGAAATAATATTTAACTAATTTTTTAGATTTTGAAATTGTCAATTCAACTCAGTTATTTTAAATTTGCATTCAAAAACCCTCACTCAAGATAAAATCATTTTATTTTTTTTTGGTAAATATGTAAGAATTCTATTACCAAGTAAATCATGAAAATACAAACTAAAATAAAGCATACCAAATCTCTACCCTAAGGTATCTACATGGGCAACCAACTTATCAAAGGATTTACATAGGTGGATACTCTCTACCGTAGTGGCTAACTCTTTAACTACACATTTAACTATGTATCTTGGATTTTTTTCCTTTTGCATGAAAAGTATGTGCATTCCTCTCCTCCCAAGTATGATAGGCACTAGCTCCAAACAAGAAACGAAGCACTATTGTCAGACTAGAATGACCTCTTCCTCCCCATTGAATCCACCTCATGATAGCTTGAAGAGAAAATGCATGATGCATACAACCAAGTCCCTGCATTATAAGGATCCACAACTCCTTAGCAAAGTCACACTAGAGAAACAGGTAGTCCAATGTCTCCGGGAGTTATTTGCACAGCACACAAGTCTGATCCACATCCATCCTCATCGCATGCAATCGATCTTGGGTGAAGGGGAGTCTATCAGATACAAGCCATAAATGAAGCTTATGTCATGGTATTGTGATAGCATTCAACACCACTTTATGCCAAGTAACACATTCGCCCTTAGGCCTTATTAGAACATAACATTTTCCAATACTATAGGAGCCACAAATAGGCAATAACAACCAGATTTGAAGTGGAATTTTTTAGTCCACATTTGAGTATAGGATGCAATTGTAGAACTTTTCTCAAGCACCAAGACACTTTTTTGCCCCGGAATGTGCCAAAGATCATCGTTCCTTAGGAAATAACTATGTATCCACTTTACCCACAACGTACCCTTTTTCAAAGTAATATTCCAAAGATGTCATCACAACACAGCTACATTCCATCACTCGAGATCAAATAACCCCAAACCCCCTTCTTCTTTCAGCTTACATACATTGCTCCATGCAACTGGACTTTTCTTGGATAGTTGATTGGGGTCAACCCATAGAAAAGATCAACATCTCACATTGATAGAATGTAATATTTTTATAAGGATCAAGAACATTAAGATCCAACATGCCGGTATACCAAAGAGCACACACTTGGTTAGTTGGAGACATCTAGCATAGAAAAAAGCATACAAGTTTTCCGCCCAAAGAGTCGAGCTGCAAATTTCTCCACCAGTTCTTGATATTCACTAGTCTTTAGAGACCTTCTAGCCAATTGCAAACCAAGATAACGAATAGGCAAGACACCCTCTCGAATGTGAGTTACTTGGTTAACCCAAGCTTTAGTATAATCATCAACCCTTTCTCCATAGTAAATCACACTTTTTAATGCATTTAGTTGTAATCCTGATAGAGCCAAGAATCCAGAAAAAATAGATAGTAAGGAGCAAATGGAAGGACTATCTCCTCTACAAAAGAATAGCAAGTCGTTTGCAAACAAGGAAATAAGCTTCACCCTTTTACACTTAGGATGAGGACGGAAGGATAGATTGTCCCATAAGGTAGTCAAAAGCCTTATCTCTAATGAGCTTTGAAGGGGGAATGCAAGACTCCATTAAACAAAGTTGAATAACTTACTATTGTCACGTATAGCATGATAACATGAACGAAAGCAATAGGAAAGTTCAAAGCAAGAAGCACTTTTCCAAAATCTCAAATTATCGAATCATATGCCTTCCACATATCAAGTTTTATCATACACATAGGCAATAGATGCTTACTATTGTAGCCATTACGCAGAGCTCTATCAAGCTTGCATGCTATTCGACAATGAGCATCCTCTTGGTTACTCCAAGTTAGATGGGCTACAGTATACCTTAATCCTCTACTTGTACTCTCAAAGACATTCCTGAAGTCCTCAAAATTACCCCTACAACTTCTTGGCTTGATTCAACATAACATTAAAATCACCCATAATAAGGCAAAGTAGTAGACTGATGAAAAGAGCCATTTCCACAAGTCTTTCCTTTGTACATTAGAATTACTAGCATAGATCATAGTCGAATAAAAATGAAAGTTACCCTCATCATCTAAAATCTTCTTAAAAATTCTCTAGTCACAGTAATAATATGGAATCCACTTCCACATTTGAGTATACCAATAGGACGGTGTTGATAATTGGGTGTCCATTGCCACCCTCGGAGAAGGGACTTTTGGATTTTATCTAATTTATGTATCTTTACTCTAATCTCTAATAAGCCAACTAAACTCAAGTTATTGTCTCGAGCCCATTGTCTATTTCTTTTTGCTTTTGAAGGTCATTCAATCTTGTTATGTTCCAACTCCCTACTATCATGCTAAATGGACGTCAAATGTAGGGGAGCAAACCTCATCCACCACTGTACAACCATTGACTGCTCTTTTCTCGGGGTTCGGATTGAGTTCTAGGCCAAGTATTTTATCATCCTATTCGAAATGAAAAGGAACAACAAGCATCGACTAGCTAGTAGATGCAATGGCTTGTTCCTTTCTAGCCGAGATAAAGGTACCGAAAGAGAATGAGAAGGCTAAGAAACATGAATATGCTCCTTCATGTTGTTAGAAGGACTAGTACTCTGCTTAGATGATTATCTTTCATCATGTTTAACCACCCACTACTTATGAGAATGGAAAGGGGGTGGTTTACATCGATTGATAACATTCATGAGTAACATTTTGTTTGATCAAAGATCCATTTGGAACTCTAATCATAACAAATTCTAGGAGTGCACGATGGATATCAATCTCTACCACAACTCTCGCAAAAGAAATATGATCTTTATGCGCCGTAACACCATCCATGCTTATAGGTTTACCAATACAACTAGTAATCCTACTTAAAGAGTTAATGGACCAAAGGTGAACAAGTAATCTTGGGAATTATACCCAAGAGTGGACATGTTGAAATTTAGTAGGATTAAATTCAAATCCTTCATGCCATTTCTTCAATAACATTAGATGACCCAAGACAATCTAATGGTGTTAATCAAGTATTTGATTGCATTCATCATCATTGTGAAACTGAAACACGAAGTACCCTTTCTCATGGGAGTATATCTTCGATGCAGCCACATGAACCCTTTGAGTTTAAACATAACATTAGATTTCATAATAGCTTATATGTCCACCAAAGACATAAGCCACCACTGCGTTTTTCCGAACCCTTGCTTCTTTAACTCCCTTTTCCTCTTCCACTTAAGCGATGATCCTAGACATTAGGAGCCTTGTAGTGTAATTGGATCAAAGAATTGGGGTTATGATTTTTCCCTCCAGGTTTGCTCAACACGGGGAAAAGGGGGAATCACGTCTTCCAATTGCACTACATCAATGCATTCCTCAAGCATCGAATCTAGGGGATTGTCTTCTATAAGAGAAGTTGTATAATTCTTAGAGGTACCTTTGATATTAGCAATCATAGTCTCGACATCCTCTAGTGCAATTGGTGCCGATTCTTTTTCAATGATCAGTTCCTCAGTCTTAATGGTTATCTCCTTCGATGCATTCTTTGCTAACGTTGGTGCCACACACTTAGCCAGCATTTGTTTGGCCAAATTCTTCTTTGCTGAAGGCCAATGCTGGGAAGTGCAATAAGCCATTAAAGGACAGCAAGAGATTTCGAAGTCTTTGCACCTTCTATTTTACTACAAACTATTATAGGACTTTTGGGTTTTTTTACTCCCATTTTTATATAAGTGATTATTTGAATTTCATAAGATGGTCTTAAAACATATACTATCCTATCTTTTGGGGTGTAATGTTTAGGGTTGTGGCATTTTCTTATTTTTTTTACTATATAATTAAAAGTCTTTTGTTTGGAGAAGATGTATAAACATATATATTGAACATCATTAATTTTCTATTTACGGTAATTGATTTCATTTTCAATTTTACCATAAAATTATTTATATTATATTTCATAAAATGAATATCTTTGGGATCAAATCTAGTTTAACTTCAACTGAAACATCTTATAAAATTAGAGGATTGCTATTTCAGTGCATGACCGATGTACTCCATAGCTCCAAAGAAGATTATGACCAACAAATGAAAAATTGTCAAGAGCTAACTAATCAGCAGATATGTATGTCATTAAATCAAATGTACATATAAGCACAAATACGTAAATGGATACATTTGTACATGCACACACAGAGAGACGAAAGACAAGAGTCTGAAGTAGAACTTATGCAATACACAACAAAGCAAAACACACCACATAAAGTAATGAAACAAAGAAATTACAGGCATGTCATAGAAAATGTAGAACCAACCAATGCTCAATATTGAAATAGTCAACAGACAAGTTAAATCATAGAAATAGACAGTAAGATGTTTTTAATGGTACGTAGATGTTTATGAGTAACACAAATATTTTGAGAATGAATAGATTTTTGTCATAAAATATTAAAAGCAGGATCTAATCGATAGAATCTTCTACTACATCATAGTCTGGCTAAGGAGATGCAAGCAACAACCATATGTAGTTCAATAGAAAGCTCATGGATGGTGATCAAGAGTAGGAGAAATTTTACAACATTCATGCAACAGTATGGGGAGGTGGTAGTTACAAGTGACATTTACAAAAGCCTTGAACATAATAGTCATTTTTAGGGATGCCTTTGTGGATCAGACCTATCACTGCAGGGCGCAGGCCACATAAGCAAAAGTAAGCGACAGCGGCAGAGGGTTAAGCTCAGAGTGCCAATTTTAGCCATAAATAACAAAAAGTATTGATTACCTTAATTAGGGGGTATTAAAGGCTATTAATTACATTAACTTGAGGGTTACTTGGGTTATTGATTGCAGGTTCAACAGTAGATAAGACCTAATAAATGTTACCAAGTTATCATATTAGGAATGTAAAATTTGGTAACCCTTGTATTACCTATTTTAGAAAATAAAGTTAGAGAATTATAATCATAATTCTCTAGCTCCCTTTCAGGACATTTCATTCTCAAGCTCTCATTCACTAGTTTGTTCTAGTTCCTTACACCCATAACCCCATGGTGAGATCCGGGTTCATAACATACTCGTACAAGGGCCGACAACATGGGAGATTTGCAACAAGTATCAAAAACTTAAGGAAAATATGTAGATTACTTGATCAGGCTTTGATTTTCCGTCATAGCCCATAGAAGACACCACCTCTCCTAACCAAATTTGTAGCAATCCAGCCGATCACCCATGCCTCACAACCTCCACCCCCCCCCCAAAAAAAAACAAATCCACTATCATAGAACCCCTCTTCAGCCCCTACTAACCCTCTAAAAACCACATCACCAATCCCATCCCTCACATTACCCCATGAATCAATACATCATTTGGGACTATATAAAAATTTGGTGTCAAAGGCATCAAAATACAACCGCTGCCAATCACCAACACCACACCACCTCAACCACCAACCGTCAGGTCTCAAGCAAAGCCACAAACCGGCACCACCTCCTGTTTGACCATTGCGGCCCCTCCCTTGTAGCCACCACTTATTGCTTAACACCACGACGAACTTCAAAAGAAGAGCAACATTGAACACCACCGCCGTTGGCATACCTCCCCTATAAGCTGCCACTCAACCAACGACTCCTAGGCCTTACTCCGACACCACCTATTTTACTGGCAAGAATTTAGGGGTTACCCAAGCAACCAAAGCACCTCATCAACATTGCAGCTTCACCAACAAACATTCCCAAAAAAAAAATTGGGGGCCCTTAGCTCAATTTAGGGTGTTAAAAAGGATGTGGACAATCATTGCCCATTTAGGCTGCATCTACTAATGTTGCCAACTTTAGCAGCTTTGACTACAACTCCATGACCACTATTCCAAATATAAACCTTTATAACCAGCCAAAGCTAGCTCAGTGAGCCTCCAAGACCTAACATATCTCCACTTGTCAACTTGGATTCCTTAGTCACCTAGTAACGAAAGGCCTTTATGAGGCAACTGTATTGTTCACGATTACTAGCTCAATTTGGGCCTTAAATGGGGGATATTTAGGGACATTACTTTATTGATTTGAGAATAACAATTGTAATAATTAGGAGTATTTAGTGCATTAATTGCAAGGTAATAAATAGTACCTAATATATAATAAAAGCAATCTCATTACCAAATAGGGAGCATATGATGTATAGAATATGGTAACCCTGGGATTGTATCCCCAAAAATAGGAGTCTATCCTATAATTGAAAATCAATGATGATGATGATGATGATGATGATGATGATCATGATGATCATATAGCTCCCATGCAAGATAGCTACCTCAAACTCTCATTCTCTCTTTTATTCTAGTTTATTGTACCCATAATCTTTGTAACAAGACCAGGGACTATAACACTCTTTTGATAAAAATTGTGGATCCCAATTCTCTACTCTAGATTCAGTCTTGCAGGGATCTTATCAACTCTCCCTTTCCTTTCTTTCTCTTGTAAACCATAAGTTGGTTTAGGATGATGAAGGCTTTAACAGGCATGTTAATGGATTTGATTTAGTATGGTGGTTGTAAAAAGAAGGGACTATAACACTGTTTTGATAAAAAAAAGGGTGGCACTCGTGTTGTGGATCCAAATTCTCTACTCTGGATTCAGTCTTGTGGGGATCTTATTAACTCTCCCTTTCCTTTCTTCCTCTTGTAAACTATAAGTTGGTCCAGGATGATGAAGGCTTTAACAGACATGTTAATGGATTTGATTTAGTATGGTGGTTGTAATAAGGACGAGGATCAATGGTGATGACGATAAGGTTAAGGACGGGGGAAGTATACTAAGTAAGAAAGAGTATTAAGGGATCGCAGAGGATTAACAAATCTTG
This sequence comes from Tamarix austromongolica, assembly GCA_039764185.1. Lineage (NCBI taxonomy): Eukaryota > Viridiplantae > Streptophyta > Magnoliopsida > Caryophyllales > Tamaricaceae > Tamarix > Tamarix austromongolica. The sequence continues at coordinate 56,500,903 of CM077814.1, forward strand.
TTACTTTCTTGGCTTAGCGGTTATTGCATGGTCGTCATTTAGTCAAAGGTAGCTCTAAATTCTAATACTAATTTGTTGCGGGTCTAGGATTATTGCAAGGGATTGTATAAAGATTAAGGGTTACCTTTACATTCTTCCATTTGTAACACATAAGTTATAGGATGATAAGTGCTTTATCAGGATATTAGCAAATGTGATTTAGTGTTATCAAAGTACACAAGAAAGTGAGAGTCAAGGGCTCATTAGTTGAGAATCAATAATTCTTGTTAGGTCCTTAGCTTGGATGTTATTGCATTAAAGGGTCCTCTTAAAATACAAATATAGGGTCCCTTTAAGATAATATCTTACATAGTCTATTATTTTCAACATTATTTCATACTAACCTTATGTCATTCAACCTTTTATTCCCTTATTTTGATGATAACATACCTCTTATGGGCTTAACTTGTTTGGCTTAAGTGTGCATGAATTTTCACTATCACTCTAGCATATCAAGCACTTAACAAAAAGACAATGTGCAACAGCTATCAAGATCATACTGTAACATCAAGCACAAGTAAGGAACAGGAAAAAAAAATCCACTTCAAACCTATAGTGATGTCTAAATTTTAATTTATTTTGTAAATGTGTATGAAGATGAGAACTTAGATATCTCAATGAATTGATGATTTTAATCCTCTTGACAAATCAATTTAAAAGGTTTTAAAATGATTTCAAGCATAAAAAAGCGTTCAGTGTTTACGCAAAAAGATGTTGAAAATCGAATTTCTTTTAAACCCATTTACACATGAGTTGACTTTGCAAATTCACCATAAATTCTATAAACATTTTTTGGTCAATAATATATCCTCAGAAAGCATGAAAAGTCTAGTTTTCAACAAGAAATACAAATTTTGATCTTTGAAGCTCAAGTTAATATCTCTATCATCAAAATGTTCAAAGCAGAATATCAACCAAAACAGTCATCTAGTTGACCAAATTGGTTGACCAATCCATGGTTTTCAAATGCTTTTGATGGGACAAAAAAACCATCAACCTGTCAAATGGATGGGGCAACCAGTTTCCCAAATCAATCAACAGGTTTCAAGATGAAAAATAGGGCTGCTTTCAGCTGAAACATGTCCATTAGTTTTTCCCAGCCAATTAACTAGTCATGCTAACCAACTCCTGGTTGAACTGACCAGCCAATGTATTTTAATTCACCCTTGAACAAAAAACTAATCGATAGGTTGCTCAAACCTTTGAACCCAAATTCAAAAAAAAAAAATATCTATTAAGTTGTACAATTATAGTGGTTCGACTTCAAACTGCTCGTTCCCTCTTCTTTACAAGAGACCAAGAGGCTATTGAGACACTATGAAACTTGAGTACGAATATTTCTACTCCATCATTCATCTATTTTCTAAAGACCAAATTACACCGAGAAAATATAGTATGCTTATCATATTACACATATCTAGAAATCCATACATGTGTAATTTCTATTTTTCTAACAAGACTATAATAAAAACTAGTGATCATAACTTTCAAATCCTTTCTAATGAATATCCATATTGTAATCACTTAAACAATCATATTTAACACAAGTCAAGAGTAGAGTGTAATCTAGCATTACTAACAAAGATTCAAGGAGAGGCAAGTCTCTTGAATCTAAACGAGTATAATTAGGCCAAATATAAATCATTTTTAGGTGAGGCTTGGGGAGAAGGTTGTCTCATAAAAGTAGAGTGATTATCATCAACACTAAATTACATATAAATTGATTCAAAATTGGTAGTAGGGTAAGCGCATGTGGCCCCTGAACCCCTATAAATTTTGTGCAAAAATTTTATTTGTTCATTATTCTTTGCACTACCCTACTCACCCTCACTACGGTATCCATTCTAGCTTTCACACTCAAAAGTATTTTCTAAGAGAACTTAGCTTATTAGGTAATAATAGCAATCTAAGAACTAAATAAAATCCAAAAAAAATCTACTAGTAATTAGATAAATGTATTAGTGGATATGCCTTGTCAAAGCATGCTAAATATTAGCCTTTCACAGCAGACTGCCAAGGTCCATAATAACAACATTAAGAGAAGATATACCGGAAGCTTCTGGAATCAATAAAAATATCATAGTTCACTTGAGGGGAAAAAAAACAAAACCAAAGCATAACAAATCATTACGTAGATATATAAACTTACCTGTAAAATAGGTAGCAAAAGTGAAGGCTCAAAATTCCTTGAGGATTGCAGAAGCCCCCAAATCCTCAAAACACGTCCTCGAAGTTCCAACATGCTTTCCTGCTCAGAAACACTAAGTAAAAGGGGTCCAGAGGAGTTTCCATTGGATATAACAACTCTCATAAACTCTGGGAAAGCATTGTATGTGTCAATCATATTGCCTAAGACAATAGCTTCAGTAACCCGGACAGCTTCTTTAGTAACCAAAATCCTCAGGTCCTCGCCATCTGGGCCCAATAATAGCTTCAAAACAGGTTGTAAAGCTTCTTTTGCAGAGAAGTCCCTGTCCTGGCTTCCTTGGACAAGTAGGTTTTCAAGTCTATTCCACCTACAGTAAAAGGCTTTAAGGTCTTTGTCCATTTAATAGTCCCCAGAATCATGAAACGTGTAAATTTGGAGCAAGAACCATACCTGAACTTGCCATCCTTGAATAGTAATTCAATAAGGGCATCTCTGAGATATGGATTTGGATCAGTGAGAAGCCGCTTTGCAAAATAGGGATACGACGCGGCCAAAACCTTGAAATTTGGATCAGCATATAAAGCTAAGCCTTCTAGCACAGTAAGGGACCTCAATATCAATGCATAATACGCCGGGACTGCATAATTCAACATAGCAAATTACTACAAGAAAGAATAGTTTCTACATGAAGGATCTGAGTTTCAGAGAACAGAACTACAGCACAATCCCAAAGGTTCCTCATTTGAGATATAATTCATGCTATGATTTCCCCAGACAAGGTAGAGAAGATACTCACCATTAAATGGATACATGTAGAAAACGGCACCCAAACCATCTACTAATGTTTTGAAGTTGAGTTCGCTAACAGTATAACTAAGTGCATCATCAAAGAATTCCCGTAAGACAGGAACAATTGGAGAAATGTCCACATCAGGAGACAAGAAGTCTAGTGCATAATAGTCACGGGCCATCGCTTCATAATCTCGATTGACCATGTGGACAACATGACTTATAATAGCAGACCTTGCTTGTTCTGGCGTTTCACTCATCATACCAAAGTCAATAAAGGCCAGCTTCCCCTCAGGAGTTGCCAAGAGGTTACCGGGATGAGGATCAGCATGGAAATATCCATACTCAAGCAATTGTCTAAGGCTGCATTGTATACCTATGTTAACAAGATCCAAAACCTTCAACCCCTGTCTTTCAATGGCATCTTGTTCATTTAATTTAACACCATTAACCCAGTCCATCGTTAAAACTTTTGCACTAGTGTAGTCCCAAAAAATATCAGGGACAATAACATCTTGCTTATCAGCATATAGCTTCTTAAACCTCCTAGCATTCTGGCCCTCCTGCATAGAGCTGTCAAAAATTAATACTCGAAAATCTATACTGCTCAGTGGAGCTGGATTACAAACACTTCAAAAGAGAGCACTTCTTAGCGATATTGGGCATCTCAAAAGATTGCAGTTTAGACTCTACAAGGATTATTTAACCTACACGCCAATCTGATTAAGGGGGACCTGGCCAGGGGAGAGAGAGAAACCAACTGAAGAGCTTTAGTGTCATGCCATCCGTACGATGTTTAGAGCTATATCATTCCTTCTGCTCTTAAAAAAAAAAGGCATTTAAAGTGATAGCACAAGTAAGAAAGCTCACCTGTACATAATTAAGCTCTTGGAAAACTCTTCTCGCAAATTCATCAACAAGAGCAACAACATCAGTTGTTATAATATCCACATACTCATTTATGAACAACCCAAGACCTCTTATAAGATAAAAATCAAGTCCTATAGCATCTTCAATACCAGGCCTCTGCACTTTGACAGCAACATCCTTCCCAGAATACTTCACCTGGGCCTTATAAACCTGGCCTAGGCTAGCAGCAGCGATGGGATATGGAGAAATTGAAGAATAAATGGAGTCCAGTGGCTGTCCCAGCTCTTTCTCAATGCATGAAAAAGCCTCTGCGTCTGGAAATGTTGGCAAAGCATCCTAAATCATTACAATATAGAGATAAGAACCTCCTCGTCCACCAGCCTATCTATATCTAGATATCAGAGCAAAAATGAGAGGCAATAAAACATACACATGCACCAGAGGAAAAAATTTCCAGTTCAGTATGAGGACTTTAGCTTTTTAGTTCAGTTACTTTATACTTCTTATGGTTTGATCATATTGCCTTCAAAAAGTCATTAGGATGTAGAACCTTAAGATATAGCCAAATATGTGGAAATCATAGCCAGTAGCATATCCACCTACCAGACAATTCAGCAGAACAGAAGTACAGTTTGAACTAGGCTTAACATGACAATCCACATCTAAAATAAAAAAGATCATTACAGCCTAGATGAAATTTTACTTCTCTTTATTCAACAAGGGATTAATAGGAACATCAGTCTTCAACAATTTGCATCACTCTTTCCAGGAGAGGGGGAAATCGCAAACCTGCATCCACAACAGAAACATGGCAGTTTTCCACATCTGTCTCTTTACTTGGTTTTCATGGCTATAACCAAGGCCTTTAAGGCTTTACAGTACCTAAAGAACCTTTAAAAATAAATCATGGATAAAATAACTGCCAAAAGCTCCCACTTTGTATCATAAAATTCAGGGACTGAATTTAAATGGAATGCATGGATCATCTAAATCATGAATTGGCTACTCACTCAAGAAAAACATAACCCGCGTAAAATATTTCCTCGACAATGGATCAAATTAAGCCCTAGTATGTACTCTCATAATTTTCTAACGTAGAAATTTCATGTTTGGGGTTATCATGAACTACAAAATCATCGATAAATGTGCAAGGAAAATATGGTACAATGACCATCAAGAACATCATACCTGAAGCTCGCTGAGCTCCTCGAGATACTCAGGAGGACAAATGTCAGGTCTAGTCGACAAGCCCTGACCAATTTTGACAAAGGTAGGGCCTAACCGTGTGAAAATCTTCCTCAGTTGAATTGCCCTTAACCTCTTGTTCTGGTCGAATTGCCCATCCCACTGATCCAGCAACAATGTGAAGCCGAAAGAGCCTAAACCCGTTAATATCTCAAGGGTCCTCCGCAGTACCTTCAGTGGCACCGATCCAATCCATTGTTAGCCAATATGTTACATATTTTAATTGGCGAATCTAATAGAACGGGAATTCGCGAATGAGTAACAACGATAATTATCATTGTGAAGCGGGTTAAAAACACTCATTTTACCTTGATGGGGCGTGAACCATATTTCATAGCAAGTAATTCAGGACTATAGATGGAAGCATTAGCAGCGCGAGTCATAGCTTTTGCCTCCGCCTGCATATCATTCACACGGTCCTTGTTCATGACGATGCCCCCATTGCCTCTGATGAGAAGGGATGACGACGATGGGAAAGAGTCCACGCCGCTACTTCCCTTGTTTGCGCCTTCCGTCACTGTAGGTGCGACTACGGTTCCAATTGCCCGTGGATTGACCTCCACTATCGCAGCGCGTACTGATTTTTTCCTTCCACCCTTACTGGTACTGATTCGGACAGGATAGATAGAGTTGAAAGACAACATTGCAGGATAAACCGACATCCTTTTCCGTCTGCTCCTTTCTTCCCCAGATAACTACTTGGACCCTGAATTGCGGTATTCGCATGAAATCGACTCTGCTGCTATTATTGCCACGCGATTGTATCCTAGTTCGATTAATGGGATTGAAATGCCTCAGAAAATTAAATTTCACAATTCCGTTGAGTCACGTAATCCGCATTTGCCATGAAATTTGGTCCACCTGAATTTTTGTCCCCTCAGCCTCTTAAAACGAATAAAACGGAGCGAGTGGCTGGCAGGAAGATATTTCCCTGCGGCCGTTGTGGGTCTGTAGCCAAATGGGCGCAAGATTAATATGTCGGGTAATGAGCGCAAAAGAGAGTAAGAGACCAAGCTACGAGTCGAGAGATACTCATGAGATGTGTCGGCGGTGAGGCCAAGGTTTGCATACACAATATAGCTATGGCTTTACCAAATTATTAGCAGCGTTTTTATGAGAGTAGACACTACACCGTAAACTTTATTATTTGTTTATTATCTAATAATTAAAAATATAATCTGACCAAAATTGGTGGCTATGGTAAAAAAAAAATAGGAACTAAATCTTTTAGCCATCGGATTAAAGTCAAGGATTGTAATAGTATCATAGAACTATAAGAATAACTAAAAGTCTATAAATGAGATGAAATAACATAAAATAAAAAAGTTCGATTTGCTTGTTGTACGTGCCTTACGCGCGCAACCCTAACCTCATCTCTTGCGATTGGGAAGACATAGAGAAAGAAAACCAAACAGGCCAGAAGTTCGTCTGGCAAAAGTGTGCGATTACCGATTAATGTACCAATGATGACTAGTGATTATAATGAGGATCGAAGTAATGATCGGAACCTTATCATGGAAACGCCTGAAGCATTCACCATTGTACCTTTGAATGGGGAGGAGAAGAACATTGAAAAGCCGATTGGCGATTTTGTTGCTCCATTAATGAAGGAGGGTAAGGCTACAAAGACTATTGATCCAACTCCGATTGTTTTTAACCCTGGCATGAATGATGTGGACCACAATGGTAATGATCAATCCGTGACTATGCCCTCTGAGAGTTGGAAGGATATTCTGATCAAGAATCGTAGAGAAGATGGTGTTCTAAGTCTGAAATATTCCCCTCATGTGATCATTAATGGTGAAGCACAAGCACAACTAATGCAAGAGAAAATTGAGGCTGAGGAAAAAGGATGGGCTTATACGCTTATGGGTATGGTTGTAAGGTTTCAGCCAACACACCCCCAAATGGTGAAATATGTGAAGGAAAAATGGACAAAAATTTCAACTGTTCCTCAAGTTTTCTTGCATGCTCAGGGATATTTCCTATTCAAATTTGAGAACGAATATGATTTTCTTTCAATCTTTAGAGCACCATATTGGTGCTTTGGGGTTAGACCTTTGCTTATCAAGAAATGAAATCCAAATGAACCATTTGATAATGCTAAATGGAGGAAGATGCCCTTGTGGATTACTTTGCCTGAACTGCCTGTGACACATTGGTCTGCTGATTCACTTAGCAGAATTGAAAGTTGTATTGAAATTCCTATTTGTGCAGATATGGTTACAGCTATAAAAACTCGTGTATCTTTTCCTAGACTACTAATGGAGGTGGACATTGGTCTCCCTATCATTGAACTGATTCATATTGCCTTGCCAAATAGTGTTGTGAGAAAGCAATGTGTACATTATGACTGGAGACCAAGATTTTGTCCAAAATGTGATAGAGTAGGCCATGATTTGAATGCTCATTTACCTAAGCCTGTGCTAGAGAAGGAGAAATCTATTCAAGAACTATGGCAAGTGAAAAAGCCAACTCCACCACAAGGGAAGAAAGTAGTTAGAGACTAGGGGATGAAAACTGTTCAGTCTCGGATTATAGCAACATCGGTGCAAACTAGGGAGATAAAACCAGGGCAAATTTTAGCCTACAATGAAGATGAGCTCCTAGCTATGTGTGATCCTATTATTGCTGAAGAATATCTAAACAAAATAGAAAAAGGAAAAGGCAAGGAGATATATATTGAGCCTAGAGAGGATATTATTCAGAGTGGTAGTATACCACTACTCAAGGCTTCAATGAACTTTGCTGGATGGAATGTCAGGGGTATTAACAAACTCTTGAAACAAAACTTAGTTAGTAGATATATCCAATATAATAATTTTCATATTATTTGCCTTTTAGAGACTTGTGTGAAAGAAGGAAAAATGTACGGTGTTTTAAGGAGGATTGGTAACCAGTATTGTAACACCCCCAAATTTCACTACTGAAAAATTTCATTTTATATAAGATATAGCAGAAGTAAAGAAAATAAATACAAGCACGAGGGTGCTACTACCATGATCAGTACAAGCCTGGCCCCCTGGCCAGTCTCGTACTAACAACAAGGCTAAAGAAAAGTTATTGCCAACCATTAGTCAAACTTAAAACAAGAATTCATAGACGAACTAAAATGTTCATAATACAGAAATTAGAGTGCGTGTAAAAAGAGTTTACAATCCAAAAGAGTGCATAGTTAAAGTTCCTAAAGGGAAAAAATGTACAGTACAATAAAACATAACTGAAATAAACCTATACAAGGTAAATGAATAGTAAAAGAGAATCTGGCCAAGTACTCTCAATCCCCAAGCCATGTCCAAGCTTAACTCTCAGCCCCCGCCCGATGCCTCATAAGTATCATAGGAATCAAAGATAACATCTCCTACCTGCACAAACTTAGGTGGGCCCTCTACTCATGGGAATGAGCAGTACCCATGAAACGAGTGGTCAGTACGTTACGGACTGAGTAAGGTAACCATGCATCTAAGGCCAGATATAGAAGGCATATAACACAAGCATGATCATATATAGCATACAAACAATACAGATAATAAAGGATGAGTATAACCGGGATAAACTTATTCTTTAGATCTCTGATCAATACTCATTTCACGCCACACTTATTATCAATCCATGCGAGTGGAGAAACCCCACTATTATAGCTGGTGGACCATAAACTTATAAGGCAGAACGCTCCTAATCACTATTATTGCCAGTGGATCGGTCTCTAGGGCAAAGTGATCTTGGCCACTATTAATCGCCTGTGGACTAATATGGCCCCGACTCCCATGGTGTTTCACTGTAATTACTTAGTGTCTTTCCCATATCTTATCATCATTATGTTTGGTTTGTTGAGTATGGAATCCCCCACTATTGTAGCCAGTGGAACGAAAACATGCAGGGCAGAATGCTCCTGTCCACTATTATTTGCCGGTGAATCGGTCTCCAGGGCACCCCAACTCTTGACCACTATTATTCGCCGATGAATCAGTATAGGCCCGACTCAACAATCTTCCTCTTTAAATGGTTAGTATCTTATTCGTGTCTTATTCGATAAATATTTCCTGTAACACCCCAAAAATTTACTACTAAAAATTTTCATTTTATTAGAAGTTCAACGGAAGCAAGTAAATCAAAACTTATAAATTTTGGGGATATTACCGCCATGATCAGTACAAGCCTAGCCCATTGCCGGTCTCGTACTAACCACAAGGCTAAAGGAGAATTAACAACATCATAATTAAAAATCAAAACAAGGCTTCATATAAGCATTGAAATATTCATAAGATAGAAATTAGAGTGCGCAAAAAGAGTTTACAATCCAGAGTACATAATTAAAATTCCTCAAAAGAAATAAAGGCTACAATACGATAAAAATCAAGTATGAGTAATCTAGTACAAAATAAAGAGAACATAGGAAGTAGATCTAACCACGTCGCTCTCGATCCTAGACCAAGTCCATGCTCAACACTCAGCCCTGTCTGATACCTCGTAAGCATTGAAAGCACCAAAAACAGTATCACCAACCTACACAAAATCAGAAGGGCCTTCTACTCGTGAAAATGAGCAACACCCATGAAACGGATGGTCAATACGATATGTACTGAGTAAGGTAACCATACAGCTAAGACTAGGCATACAAAAACATGTAACACAAGCATGATCTCATAAACAACATACAATCATTACAGGTAAATAAAGGCCAAGTTATAGTCTGGATAAGCTGATTATTTATTCTCCGATCAATACTCATTTTACACCATGATCTTTATCAATTTATGCGAGTACGGGAACCCCACTATTGTAGCCAGTGAATCGGAAACATACAGGGCAAGATGCTATTGATTATTATTATTGTCGGTGGATCGGTCTCCAGGACAAAAAGCTCATGGCCACTATTATTGTCCATGGATCGGTCTAGTCCTGACTCTCATGGTGTTTCACTATAAGTACTTAGTGTATTCCCATGTCTTATCATACTTAGAGTTTTGTTTATTGAGCTCAGGATTCCCCACTATTATAGCCGGTGGATCGAAAACATATAGGGCAGAATGCACCTAACCACTATTATATGCTGGTGGATCAGTCTCTAGGGCACCCTAGCACTTGGCCATTATTATATTCGTGGATCGGTCTGGGTATGACTCAATAATCTTCTTCTTTAAATGATTAGTGTCTCACCATGTCTTATTCAATAAGTTTCACCCTAGACATGCATGTCACACTCCATCTACTCTTATCCTCCCAAGAGGACCCATCCTATGTCTTGAGACTTCTGCCCTCCTAGCACACCCCAACTTCCTTTTCTTCTTCCACTTACTCTTACTGGAGGCCCAACTCCTAAGTGTGTGGGTCAAGGCCCAACTATCTTATGCCTCCAAGTCCACTCATTTCCTTATCATAGGGTTATCTCTTAAAACCCTAATTTGGGCCTGTGTGGCCCATCCTTTAGTGTCGCACACCACTAAGGTTGTTTTAACATCCAACAAATCACCCCCTCATATTCAACCCTCATCATTTCACGTTACTCCCTCAAATACACATGTGACCATAAAACCCTAGTTGATTGCACCAAACCCTAGTTGGCCACACCAAATCCTAACATCCTTCTTTTCCACCTGTCACCCCTCCATTTCTCACTGTCCACTCTTACTTTCCCATGATACCCATACTCATCCTACCCATGACATTCTTCCACCATCATCTCATACTCCACTCACCCTTAATTATTTTTACTTTCACCACCATCTCAAATTAGGATTTTCCTCCCAAACCCTAGCCAGGTCTCCTATGCACCCTTATACTAACCTATGTACTATTTTTCACTCAAAGCCTCCAATCACCCAAACAACTCTTCCCTTACTTTACCTACACCCCAAGACAACTTTTCACACGTAAAGTTCATCCCCATGCAAACTCCATTCACCTCATGCAAACCCTCAAAGTTTTCATGCAAAACCCTAGAATTCTCATACAAACCCTAGAATCTCCCATGCAAACCCTAGAATTCCCATGCAAACTTCACCCACTCTTTTATTTTATTCTTAGTTCTCTCTTATTTTTCCTTTCATGGATCGTGAGATATTTAGGTCAATCTCATATCCCTTGGTCAACTTACTTCCTTATTTTCCCTTTTTTTCATCCTCTCACCCCATATTGTTACATTAAATATCCTAGCATGCATGTCCTAAACGGGCCATATCACAACATATCATAATCACAATATATACATGTTATACACATGCCATAAGAAACCACATGAGTATACCTCAACTCCAAGCTGCGCTACACATAAGATAATTATAATGATAATAATAAGATACATAACATATCATGGTACATAGCATATAAGGCATACAGGGCACATAACACACATAGGGCCTTAGCTACATCCTTGCCTAATACATCACCGGTCTTGGAGCACGCTCCTACGCCTCCTTAAGGTTTTGACTGGGTTCACCTACAAGAGGAAAAACTAAGGATTAATTCTCTCCTACCAAAAATACTATTATTCCCTACTTTATTCTAATATTAGGGTTACTATTATTAAAAGAAACTTTACAAGTAAAAATAGAGTTTTTATGCTCAAGTTAGCCTACTAGGTTATTACTAGTCAAATAGGTTCATGATAAATATTTATAGCCATATTTATATTATTAAAGCTAATAGCCTTATTACTTCTAATAATAGTACTAATACTAGCTGTAGCAAAAATAGTGATATTATTAATAATAGTAATACTAATACTCATAGAAATACACCCCTAGTATTATTAAGGTTAAGACTAATAATAGGATTAGTAATAAAAATAATAATATAATAATAGTAATATTACCAAAATAATAATATCACTAAGGATAATAATAATAATAATAATAATAATAATAATATTCAAAATAGTGCTATTTATAGGGGCAGGGTTTTGAATTTTTACAAAAGTAAAAATAGTAATAATAATATTAATAAAAATAAGGATAATTACAATAATAGTTAAAATTAGGATTTCAACCCCTTAACAATAATGGGATAAATATCCTGAGGCTACACTTAATAATAATAAAAATAATAGTCACATTATCATAATAATAATAATAATAATAATAATAATAATAATAATAATAATAATAAAATAAGGATAATAACATAAAATAAGTAAAAAGGGCTATAGACATTATAGCTAGGGTTTCAAAGGTTAGGGTACCACCTAGGGTTGGTGGTGACTAGCGACACTGGCGGCGGTAGCGGGGAAAGAGGGAAGGTGGAAATTTGGGTGTCTAGGGTAGGTGAGGGGGAATGAGAGGGGGATTTGAGGTGATGGAGGATGCCTATGTGAAGAGGTTTGGAGTGGTGATGGTGGCATAGCCAAAGGAGGCGGCGCAGGAGAGGGAGGTAGGGGAAGGTCTACTGGTGATTTTGGAGGGTAGAGGGAGTGGTGGTTGTAGTAGGAGTTGCGGCGGACGGCGGTGCAAAGGGAGGTAGTGGCTGGGTTAAGGTTGGTCGAATGGCCAATTTTGCACAACTAAGGCGGCTTGTGCAGGGAGGATTGAGGGTGGTGAGGGGTGTGGCTCGGTGGAGGGTGGTGCAAGGAGTAATTTGGGTGGTGGTTTGGGCGGCGGCGCAATAGGTGGCGGCGACAAGAGGTGAGGATTTCTGGTTTGACAGAAAAAAGAGTTTAATGGGGTTGGTTGAGGGGTATTTATAGCCAAGGATGAGGGTGAAAACAGAGGGGGAAGGTCGGCAACATGCGTGCAGGTCACCAGTAGGCAGCCTATGGCCAGAGTAGGCTTGCGATTTTGCAGGGTCTACCATGCTCAGGAAAGGGAAAAGGAAGGGGAAGAGGGGCATGTGTGAGGAGAGAGAGAGGTTGTGATTGGGTGGAGGAGAAAGGGGGAGTGATAGGGTAGGGGATAGGGGCATTAGGCTAGCGTGCAGTGGCATAGAGGTTGTGTGCCTACTCCGGGAAGTGGAAGGGTTAGCATCGGGGAGAGAGAGGGTCGAGGGAGAAGGAAAAGGGAAGAAGAAGGGCGGGTGGACCAATCGGTTGCTGGACTGGGTCGCGAGGGAGAGAAAGGGAGGTGGCCTTGGGCTGTGTAGAAGGAAGGGAGAGGGGAGAGGTGTAATCCCCCAAAATTTTAAAAGCCTATAATTTAATAAATAACTTTTTATTTGGAATAAATTAGCTTTTAAATTTATGTTTGGAGGTAAAGGGAAACATGGTAATTTTATAAGTAAAAGGGTATTATGGTAATTTTGGAAGTAAAATGGCAAAATGGTAATTTTGTAAGTAAAAGGGTAACATAGAAATTTTGGAATTAAAAGGGTATTATGGTAATTTTAGAAGTAAATGGGCAAAATGGTAATTTTGTAGTAAATGGGTATTATTGTAATTTTGGAAGTAAAAGGGCAAAATGATAAATTTGTAAGTAAAAGGGTATTATAGAAATTTTGGAAGTAAAGGGTAAAATGATAATTTTATACATAGGGTATTATGGTAATTTTGGAAGAGAAGGGTAAAATGGTAAATATAATAATGGAGAAGGGTAAATTGGTAATTATAATAATAGAAAGGCAATTCGGTAATTATGATAATGGAGAAGGGCAATTTGGTAATTTAACCATCTAAAGGGTAATTTGGTAATTATGATCATGGAGAAGGACAATTTGGTAAATTAACCAACTAAAAGGTAGTTTGGTAATTATGATAATGGAGATGGGTAATTTGGTAATTATGATAATAGAGATGGGCAATTAGGTAATTATAATAATGGAGAAGGGCAATTTAGTAATTATGGTAATAGAGAAGGGTAATTTGGTAATTTAATCATCTAAAGGGTAATTTGGTAATTATGATAATGGATAAGGGCAATTTGGTAATTTCACCATTTATAGGGTAACTTGGTAATTATAACAAAGGAAGGAAAAATTGGTAATCTAACCAACCAAATGGAAAATATGACAAGTGTAATAAGTATGAAAGGCGATTGGTGACCTAATAAGTGTGGGAGATAACTTGGTAACCTAAATCGAGTAAGAGATAATTTGGTAATTATGCAACATGAAGGGTAATACGGTAAATTGGAAAGAAAAGAAGGGATGACTTAATGATTATATAAGCAATGGGTAAATCAGTAACCCATATCGAATATGTCGTTGTGATAACGGAGTTTCGTAGTAAGACTCAAGTAACACTGAATAGCAAGATAAGGGTATTTAACAATTAATAAGTATCACGAGAATGGATCCTAAATCAGAATTGGATGAGATTATGATGGCCTTATTGATTCCTTTAAATTACCTTAAATAATCGTATGAATAAGGAGTACCTAATGATATTAGAACGATTGAAAGTGATTAAGTATCTGATTGTTATGCTTTTTGTGATCACCTTAATCAAGACACTAATAATTAAAGTGAAAGACCTTGAGATCGGGAATGGTGGCTCTTTAGGGGTCGCTACCCTAAAGGCGTGGTTTAGCCCACGGTTATTCTGGTATTTGCTAGTGTGCCTTTGTGCCCCAACCAGGCCCTACATCTTACTCTATTTAGCTCTACGGACTTACTTAGGGGATATGCATACTTATGGATTAAATGTCCTTGTCGATAGGGTACTGAATAGATGTATGTATCAGTACGACCAGGGTACCTTTGTGTCCCTGGGTTGATAGCTGAAGGATACTTAGTAGCTTGTATGCACTAGTGTGACCAGTGTACCTTTGTGTCCTGAGATCTTGATCTCCCCTCTAAGGTAAATAAATGGAATTGTTGTGATGATTACAAAGGGAAAACACTAATCGTGAAAGTGAAAGACTTGTGAGTCGGGGCTAGACTAGTCTACTGGCGAATAATAGTGGCCAGGAGTCTTCTGCCTTGGAGACCGATCCACCGGCAATAATAGTGGTCAGGAGTGTTCTACCTTGTATGTATTTCTGTCCACCGGCTATAATAATGGGGTTGTTGCACTCGCTTGGATATAATTAAATCATGAAAAATAATAATCACTTATAGTGGAACACCATGTGAGTCGGGGCCAGACCCGTCCATAGGCAAATAATAGTGACCAGGAGCATTCTTCCCTAGAGACTGGTCCACTAGCAATAATAGTAGTCAGGAGCGTTATGCCTTATATGTATTCCAATCCACCTGCTATAATAGTAGGGTTCCCGCACTCACATGGATATAATCCGAGAGATGATTGAATAATGATGGACTAATGGCTTAAGGCCCAGAAGTATTGATTGTACATTATGACTTATTAACATTTGATCGACTTGTTAAGTATGTGAATGTTATGTATGCACATCTCATTTTATGTGTATATAGTTTTGCATCATGTGTGGCATTGCGGGCCTACTTTTAAGTGTGTTTAAAAGGGTCACTCGGTACCATAGTACTAAAGGATTCCATTTTGGGGGGCCCTATCTATTCAATGAGTAGTGTCCTTTGCAGGTCCATTTCAGGTGCTACTCAAGTGGGCAGCGGGAAAGAGCTTAAGGAATTATCTGGAATGTTGGGGCTTCATCCCTCTCTCTTTTAATCCTAGTTTAAATGTAATCCATATTCTTGTAACCACCATTGGAGGATTTTGTTCTTGTAAATTATTTATTACAGTACTCTGATTTTTAATATGACTTGAAATTCTAACAAATTGTATCTCATTCTTTTAGCCTTAGCACTTAGTACTAGAACGATAGGAGTGAACTGGTCTGGTACTAACTGTGGTGGTAATATCCCCAAAATTTATAGTTTTGTTATTTTACTTCCACTAATTCTTTCAATAAAACTAAATTTTTCAGTAGTGAATTTTTGGGGTGTTACAAGAGGGTTTGGGCCGTAGGGGTAGGCTAGCTTGGGTCGGGGAAGGGAAAAAGGGAAGAAAGAAAAGAGAAAGGAGAGGAAGGAAAGAAAAGAAAAGAAAAGAGAAGGAAAAAGAAAAAATAGGTGGGTTGGGTATTTAAAATATTTTGATAATTTGGGATATTTAATAAAATAATAATTACGTTCCCTTTTTAGGTTAATTTAGGATTTTTAAAAGATTTTTCCTAAATTCTATTTTGATTAGCAAAACACCCTAATCCTTTTCCAATTAAATTATTTATTAATTTCCTCTTGATTTTGCCTTAATTAATCCCTCTTATTTTAATAAAATAATTAATTTAATTAATTTTCCTAATAAATCCTTAATTTTTTTTATAATTCTCAAAAATTAGGGTTTTGGGGTATTTCATTTCCACCCTTGTCATGCATATCACAATTCGTTTACTCTTACTCTCCCAAGAGGATATGCCTTATATCTTGGGACTTCTGTACCTTCTAACACACCCTAGCATCCTTTTGTTCTTCTACTTACTCACAATGAATACCCAACTTCTGAGTATGTGGGTCAAGTCCCACCACCTTATGCCATCTCAATCCACTTACTATCATCCCTTAGGGTTTTTCCCTAAACCCTAATTGGACCTATGTGGCCCATCCTTCCTCCGTCTCACACAACCAAAGTTCATTTACCACCCAACACATCATCTCACTTAGATTCGACCCCAATCATTTCACTCTACTTCCCAATTACACATGTGACCCTGAAACCCTAGTTAGTCACTCCAAACCCTAGCACCTTTCTTTCCTTATATATCACCTCTCCATTACTCACCTACCATCCTTTCTTTCCCATGACACCCATACTCACCCTATATATGATATTCTTTCACTCTTATCCCATATTCCACTCACCCTCCATTATTTTCACCTTCACAATCTCCTCCATTTAGTGTTTTCCTCACAAACCCTAGTCAGGTCTCCTATGCACCCTTATACCAACTCACATACTATTTTTCACCCAAGGACTCTAATCACCCCCAAAAACTCTTCTCTTACCTTACTTGCACCCCAAGAAAACTTTTCTCACATAAGGATCATCCCCGTAAAGACTCTTTCCATCCCATACAAACCCTACAATTTCCCATACAAGATTCACTCCACTTTTTTATTTTGTTCATATTCTCCTTTTATTTGCCCCCTCATGGAACATGAGATAGTTAGGTAAATCTCATGTCCCTTTAGTCAACTCACTTCCCCTTTTTCCCTTTTCATCCTTTCTCCCCATATCATATTATTAAACATCCTAGCATGCATGTCCTAGAGGATCACATCATATAACACCACAAGCACGACATATATATCATTATACACATGCCATAAGAAAGTCACATAAGCATACATCAACTCCAAGTTACACTACAAGTAAGCAATCATAATAGTCATAAAGTACACAATCATAACATAACACATGGCACATAAGGTACATAACACACACATAGTTAGTATTAGCTACATCCTTACCTAATATGACACTGGTCTTGGAGCACGCTCCTACGCCTCCTTATGGTTTTGACTTGATTCACCTATAAGAGGAAAATACTAAGGGTTAACTTCTCTCTTACCAAAATTACCATTATTTCCTACCTTACCCTTATCATAGCCTAATATTAGGGTTACTAGTATTAATAGTAGTTTTATAAGTAAAAGTAGAATTAGTATTCTTAAAGTAGCTAATCATGTAATTACTAGTCAAAATAAGTCTTAGGAAGTACATTGGTTCATGTTAAAGTATTAATAGCAATATTTATATTATTAAAGATAATAGCTTTAATATTACTAATAATAATAGTAGTTGGTGTTGTATTGATAATACTAGTAACAACCCAAATCTTAGTAATAATAATAATGATATTAGTAATACTAAAGTAGTGACAATAATGATGCTAATAATAATAATAACGCTAGTAGTAATAGTAATATTAGTGATATAGGTAATATTAACCATAATGACAAAGTAGTAATAATAATAATAATAATAAATATAAATATAAGGGTTCGAATATTCACAATAATAATAATAGTAATAATATGCCAAAGTTGGTAATAATAATAATAATAATAATAATAATAATAATAATAATAATAATAATAATAATAATAATACTAGTAATATTTTGAAGTTAGATTTAATAATAATAATAATAATGATGATGATGATGATGATGATGATGATGATGATAACATAATAATAATAATAATAATAATAATAATAATAATAATGATATTAATACTAATAAAAATGATAGCAATTGCATTAATAAGGTTTAAGGGTTGTGGAGGTTAGGGTACTACCTAGGGATTGTAGTGACCACACGGCACCAGCGGTGGCACATGGCGGCGGCAGTGGTGGAGGTGGAGGGAGAAGAGAAGGTGGAAAGGTGGTTGCCTAGGTTATAAGAGGGGGAATGAGAGGGTGGTTGAGGTGATAGTGGATGCCCTAGGTTGAGAGGGCTGGAATGGTGGTGGTGGGGCAGCCAAAGGGGTGGCGCAGGCAGTGGTTGGTGTGGTGACTGAAGGTGGTGGAGGGGGAGGAAGGGATAAGGAGAGGGAGGCAGGGGAAAGGAAGGTAGGGGGAATTAGGTGAAGTCCTGCTGGTTGTTTTGGGGGCTAGGGGAGTGGTGATTGCGGCAAAAACGACGGTGGACGGTAGTGGGTGAGAATGGGCTGACTGAGGGGCCAACTTTGCACGGCCAAGGCAGCTCATGCAGGAAGAATCAAGGGTAGTGAGTGTGTAGTTTTGTGGAGGATGGTGTAGGGAGTGGTTTGGTAAGTAGTTTGAGTGGCGGCGCTAGGCGGCGGCGACGATGTGGTTGTCTGAACGGGCGGCGGCACAAAGGGGAAAATTTCTGGGTAAGGAAAAAGAAAGATAAATGAGGGGCGGTTATGGGGTATTTACAGGCAATTAAGGGGGGAAATGGCAGAGAGGGAAGAAGACAAGAGGGGGTAGGTGAGGAAGGACCACCGGCCGGCGGTGGCAAGCTGGTGTAGGTCTGCCATGGCAGGGGTGTTTGGTCGGGGGAGAACAGAAGGAAAGGGGGAAGGCACGTGTGAGGAGAGAGGAGGGTTGGTTGGATCAAAACGGAAAGGAAAACAACAGGGGAGAGAGGGGAGGATGGAAGGTTGGCATGGAGTGGTGGTTGCCATTGTACAGGGCGTTTTAGGGTCGCAGGCCTACGTGGGGAAGGAGCGGGGGAGAAGAAGATGGTCGGCTGGTCCAGGGGAAAGAAAAAAAAAAGAAGAACCGGTGGGCGAGCGGTCCGGAAAAAAAAAGGAGATAAGAGGTTTTGGGCCACAAGGGCTGGCCCAAATCGGGGGAAAAGAAGGGGAAAAAAAGGAGAAAGGAGAGAAAGGAAAGAAAAAGGAAAAAGAAGGGGGAAAAAGAAAAGGAAAAGGAAAAAGGGAAAAAAATAAAAAGAGATGGGTTGGGGGTATTTAGAACATTTTTTTATTTTTGAATATTTAAATAATAATGTTTTTATAAAATAATAAATAAATTCCCCTTTTAGATTAATTTAGGATATTTTAAATAATTTTTCCTTAATTTCATTTTAATTAGTGAAACGCCCTAATTTTTCCTAATTAAATTATGTATTATTTTCCTCTTGATTTTGCCTTAATTACCTCCTCTTATTTTAATAAAATAATTTATTTAATTAATTTCCTTAATAAATCCTTATTTGGCCATAATTTCTTAAATTAGGATTTTGGGGTATTTTAAGTATTCTTTGACTCACATCTATTTTGCTCACTATAATGGCGGGATTTGGATTATTTGGAGAGATGATTCTGTTAAGCTACAAGTCATTGGCATTTTTGAATAGGTTATTCATTTTTCTATTGAATTGCTTGATAGAGATCATTTTTATCTCTCAGTTATGTATGCTCATAATGAAAGTGGTGTTAGAAGATTTATGTGGACACAGCTGGTGGATTTTTATTCTTCATATAAATGAAGCTTAGTCATCGGAGATTTCAATGCGGTTCTTTTAGCAGATGAGAAGACTAGGGGTAATCTTCACACAATAGATATGGAAGAAGTTGCAAATTACCTTTGTACTTGTGGTTTAGGGGAGATTCGATCAACTGGTCCCCTTTTTACTTGGTCTAATAATCAACTAGGCTCTACTAAAGTCTATTGTAATCTGGATAGGACTCTTAGAGACAAGGATTGGTTTGCTACTTTTAATCATGTATGGCATAAGGTTATAGAAGACTGCCCTTCTTATCATTGCAAGTTGCATTTAAAGTGGCAACAACATGATAGAACTGGGGTCAAACCCTTCAAGTTCTTTAATTTTTGGACTTCTTCGCCTGATTTCATGCATTGTGTTGCTTAGATTTAGAACCAACCAATCTAGGGATCTAAACAATATAGATTGATTGCCAAACTTAAATGCTTAAAAAAGGCCCTAAAGCATTTCATCTCTGTGCATTTTGGAAACCTAAGTAGAAGAGCTAATCAGGCAAAGGATGGTGTAACCGAGCCCTTTAAGCTACACCTGGAAACAATGACCTGGAGTTTCAAGAGGGTATTTTGAGAAAGAATTGGTGGCGGCAAGTTAAATTAGAACAACATTTCCGCCAACAAAAAGCCATAATTTAGTATATCAAATTGGGGGATGGAAATAATGTTTTTTTTTTCATGCAAAGCTTAATGAGAGGAGAAGATATAGAGCTATATATACTATGTATAATAGCAATGGTAGAAAGCTTACTTCTTAGCTGGATATTAGCAATGAAATTCATAAGTTCTACACTAATTTGCTGGGTTCTTCTAAAACTGTTCCGGAGATGGTGCACCATGAGATTATAAAGCAAGGCCCTATTCTTCAAAATAATCAAAGAGCCTGTCACTAAAGCCGAGATAAAGGAGGTTGTATTTAGAATGGGAGACACCAAGGCTCCTGGTCCTAATGGGTTTAATGCTCATTTTTACAAGTCAACCTGGTCCATTGTGGGGCAAGATGTTATTGATGCAGCTAAACATTTGTGGGAAATAGGTTACCTCCTAAAGTCTTTGAACAATACATCTCTTAACTTAATTCCAAAAAAACTCTTATGCTGGAACTATGACTAATTATAGACCAATATCTTGTTGCAATGTTGCATATAAAATTATTTCAACAGTTCTCACAAAACATTTGCAGAAAATGTTGCCAGCTAAGTGCATGGATCTCATAATGCTTTTGTGGAAGGGAGATGTATAGGTGAAAGTGTTTTACTAGCTTAAGAACTACTAAGAAAATATTGTAGGTAGGACATCAGTCCTCGTATGATGCTTAAGGTTAATTTAAAGAAAGCCTATGATACAGTGGAATGGAGCTTTATCAAACATCTCCTAGAAGGTATTGGTTTTCCCTACCGTTTTATTAAAATGGTTATATAGTGTATCTCAACAACTCAATTCTCCATTAGCTTAAATGGTACTCTATGTAAACCTTTTAAGGGTGGTATAGGATTAAGACAAGGTGATCCCTTATCTCCTTATCTTTTTGTGTTGACTATGGACTATTTGTATCGATTAATGAAGACTTTGTGGGATGATAATCAATTCATAGGACACCTTGATTGTAAGATTACCAAAGTTATCAATATAAGTTTTGCAGATGATCTTCTTATCTTCTTTAAAGGCTACTTGAAATCACTAGAGATGATTATGGATAAATTGAATATTTTTTATATCACTTCATGTCTTCAAGCAAACCCTAAAAAGAGTAGTGTCTTCTTTGGTGGAGTTAAAGAAGATACAAAGCATCTGATCTTATAGAAGCTAAACTTCAAAGAATGAACTTTTCCTTTTAGGTATCTTGGTGTTCCCCTTAATCCTGGATCTCTCAAGGTGGTTCAGTATCACCCTCTCATTGATAGAATTGTGCAAAAGCTGAAATCCTGGACTATAAGATACCTTAGTTTTGCTGGTAAAATGCAACTTCTCGAATATGTTATCTTTGACATTGGAAACTTCTGGATGCAGATCTTTGTTTTGCCTATAGTTGTTATCCATCAATTGGAGAGCCTCTGTAGGAATTTCTTATGGAATAATATGGATCCACAAAAGAAGAAAGCTCCTATTACTTGATCAAAAGTTTGTGTGAAAAAGAAGAGGGTGGGCTAGGTATTAGACAATTAATACACTATAATTCAGCTTGTATGGCTAAATACCTATGGAAACTTATAGATTTTAAAGAAAGTTTGTGGGTAAAATGGATGCATGAAAGGTACCTCAAAGGTGATATTTGACAAGTTGAGGAGATACCTGAGTACTCTTGGATGTACAAGCATCTACAAAGGGTTCGAGATCAAATTCGAACCCACTATGCCCAATGTTGTATCTTTGGAAAACTAAGCTCCAACCTAGGGTATCAGACCCTCAGATCATCAAGGCCTAAAGTTTCATGGAGCTCTTTTGTCTGGAAACATAGAGGTTTGAAAAAGCATAAATTCTCTATATGGTTCATCTGCCATAATGTTGTATCTATTAAATCAAAACTGTATAAGTAGGGGGATCACTATAGATAGCTTGTGTGATGTACACAGAAATGATGAAGAAGATCTCGACTGTTTTTTTATATACTATCCAGGTGCAAGTGTTCTATGGAACTATACCCTGAGATGGTTGAAAATGCAAAGGCATGTCACAAATTGGTAGAGCTATCTTGATTGGTTGATTAGGAATACCAAAGGGAAAGGAAAGAAGGTGGTATGGAGAGTTGTGTTCAATGCACTTCTCTACCATATTTGGATCAACAAAAATATGATTGTTTTCCAATTGCTACATAGGAACCCAAGAGCTACTATAAGACAAATTATTTCTAAGATTTTTGTTCGCTTTAATAATACTTCAAATGTGCATGTAAAGAACTACTTAAAGAGACTTGATAGATGGATAGTGTAATTTGGCTAGGGGTATGCCCCTTGTGATTTTGTAGTTATGCTACATTATAATAGCTTTATCCTTTTGGTAATAGAATTTCTTAAGTAATTACCAAAAAAAAAAGTCTAAAACTACAACAATCGTATAAGGAAAGTGTATTAATAGTATCATAAACCATCATAATTGTATCATGAAACTACAATAATAACGTCTTGAAACTATAAAAATAGTGTCATAACTCTAATAATAGTGTGATGAAAATAGAACAATAGTGTCATAAAACTACATTAATAAGTTAATATACATGATTCTCAAGTTTTCATTAAAAAATAGTTCTTATTGAGACATGCCCCCTAATAATATATATTTTATATTATTTGTTTTACTTTATTATTTTTAAATTATTATGATCTTTGTATTTATAACTTATTTACATCTTCTTACTATTTTAGAAGTATGCCCCGCTTATTTCAATTAAATGTCAAAATTTTCTTGTGCTACTTACTTTTATTGCTTATCTAAAAATGTCATTATACATCAATTCATATATTTTTGATAATATTATCTTAATAGTATTGTTAGTCATGCTTATATTGGATTTTTTTTGGCTTTAAAGGGATGGATTGTATCTAAAAGAATTAGGAAACATTTAATTATAGGCAAATATTGTGAAGGCTACAACTGCAAGATAAGTCAAACAAAATGTTACCTCTTAACTTATTAGGAGGGACAACGAAACTTTAGGGACCATAAAATAAACCATGGCCATAGTGTGTCAACCATCAATGGAAAAATTAGCTTTCCTATAGTGTGCAAATGGGATCACATTCAAAATGGGGTTTGTACTAAAGAATTTGGATTTACATAGGTTGATCTTTCAATAGTTGGTCATAAGTAGAACATATTTATATTTTTCTCACAAGCGAAACATCTATGTTACTTACCCAAATGATAAATGATAGCCCATTATCTTGAATGCAAAACAAAAATGGGAATATGACTTACAAGGGAGAATGTTTTGACTACTGACTTACATTTCTCATCTAACCATGATGATGTTATCGATGACCTCTATGTATGAGATGATCAAGAAGAAGGGTTCAGTGTACTTGAATCAAAGTTTTTGCATAAAGAGGGCGGAAACCATAGATTAAAACATTATAAATGAAAGGTTTAATTACTTAATATGTGTTGTTTTACTTTATTTTGTGCATGAAAGGTTTATTTTTTATATTTTGACTATATTGTATCACATTTGGCTTTAATTAATTCCTAATCTATAATTTTTGTTCATTGTTTCAAGTATGGATTCTCATGAAGATAGTACATATGCTAAGGAGGGGGAAACAATGAGAAGGGAAAGAATTAGATTGACATTAATTGGTAGAAACTAAGAAAATGAAATCATGCTTGATGTTGCTTTTGATGATTTCAAATATCTAATAGGTAGGAATAGGGATTTTCTCATTGACTATTATAACTCTAAGGCTCATGCGCACATCCCCATTACATATCAATGAAAGAATTCCCCAAAAGAGTTGAAAGATTGGGTGTAGGATGACCCTATGCCATGATTTGAATATTCAAAATAGATATGACCTTTTTAGTTATTACCATATGATAATTTATTTATATACACACTAACTATTTGATTATTTAATATTGTAGCAAGGATTTTGATGTGGTTCAAGGTGTCAAGACACGAGAATGGATTGGTTGTTTTATCTTCAACAAAGGAAGGAAGGCTTAATAAAGTGAAGTTGCTCTATTTTGATAGAATTAGCAATAGACAAATGAGTCTTCAACCGAGATTAATCCAAGAAAGGTGTGGAATTTGAAGGTTCTCCAAGAACACATTCAAATAGGGTTTCTAGATTGGATTGCCCTAAGAAATTCCTATGAAAAATGATAATCTCATAAAAGAGAATAAAGCAACCAACTTTCTTAATTTGTATTCAAATTAGTATCATCTTCGTGTGTATAAGAACGACAATCAGGCGTATATATAGGCCTCATGTCAAGTTATTACAACCAATCCTAACTAATGAGAATTTAAACTAGCTTTTAGGAAACCAATTCCATATGTTGGCACAACGAGCTAGCCATTTGTGGCTAATTAGTTTGAACAATATAGGTAATTCCAACTAATTAGTCACGCTAGTCCAAGTTGCTAGAGTGATTAGTTTAAGTTATAAAAAGCTTAAAACTGTAATATAATGCACCATTAAATGGCATTAATTACAACATTAAAAATATTAAACTAGCTAATATACATACATGAAACAACAAGTTATGAAACCCAAAATCATATACGATAGCCTAATGTTTACAATAAGTGCTACAAAAATGAGGCGTTTGCATGTGATTTTTGTCTTATCCTCCACGTATGACATAGCTTAAATGTTTGAGAATGTTTTGCACATGAAAAATATCTTAAGTATCTTCACATATTAAGTATCTTCCTCTTCCAAATATATAATGACATGAATCTTCAAAGGATCATGAATATTAGTGTAAATGTAGATAGAATAGGATCGTTTTAGCTATGATTTATGAAGAAGAAGTAGAAAGATTCAAGCAGTAACTCAAAGACAATGCAATAAGAATTCAATAAGATTCAAATAAATCCAATTTGAATATTACCAATCTAATATTACTCCAAGTAGTCTTAGAAAGGGTATTCAATCACAAAGAGACAATTAACCAAGTAAATTACTTGTGTTATATTTCAATATCAATTATCCACCAAAATGTTACAAAGTGTCAACATTCCATGATTTATATAGGAGTTTGGACATTTCTAACTAGCACACTAATTTAGCCACATGGCTCACAAATAGCTAACTAGCATATAACTAGTATTACAATGTATTTATATCCTATATAATACATGGATCAACAAGATTATTACAAACAAATTAAGCTAAATAATACATAAAAATAATTAACAAGAATCCTAATCAAAACAATGATGTTGACTTTGAAAGGTTGACTAGGTCTTCTTGACTTTAACTTTAATGCACAATAGATTCCTTTGTAATAGCTTTTAACATGTGGCAATATTAAGTATCTTGATTTATTAAATAAATTGATCTTCTTCCTGCAAATATGTTACATACTTGTAAGATTGACTTAAATCAATATCATTAAGGTTAGTCAAAGTAATATCATCAAAGACAAATAATGTGTTTGGCTCCAAAACTAAGTATGTCAAATCATCACCTTGAGGATCATCTATAGATGCTCCTACATCATATAACATACCTGCAAGAACATCTTAAAGTCTCTTTATTAGTAATAATATAAATATCATTAAAAACATGTATGATGATCAGTTACATTATTAAGTATGCCAATTCTTCATTATCAAGAGGATCATAAGATACTTCTGTATCATATTTAATGTGGGACAACAACATAATAAGCTTAATATGAGTTGAGCAGAAAAGTGCTAGATGAATTGGAAGTTATGGATGCTTAAAACCCATATGTATGTTGCTAATCATACTATCATGTCCACACCTCTATATATCTATAGGGATGTGATCACTTTTGACCAATGGAGGGAGTTCTATATATGGAGGAACTTAGAGGAATGTAAAGTATGTAAGAACATATTATTATTAACTTTTTAATATAACCAGAGTGTGATTATCTTACAATTCAAACTAACATAATCTCTCTTTTCAACTTGACATGCAAAGAGTGTCAAGAACAAAGCTAATGTAGAGAAAAACATTTATCCTTATAAGATAGGGTGTAAAGGTAACAAGACAAATAAATAAGCCTTGATATGAATATATATATCCATATCATTCTTATATGATCTAATGTTGTAACTAAGTACTTTTAATTCTTGTAATAGGAGAAGAAAATGGAAGAAGCAAAGAAAACTTAGACCCTGTACGTACCCTTGGAGTGAGCTAATGTTTGGATCTACAATAGGGTTAAAAAGGGAAATCCTACCAACAAACCAACTCAATAGATAGTTGAGAAAATTGTAAGGCCCAAACTATCTTTCTTTACTTGGTTTAGTATGGTTATTTATCCCTAATAGGTTTTCTTACTTATAATAAGAGGATTTGAGAAAGGACTCTCCAGGTGATGCTTTTAACAATGAAGGCCCAAACAACCTTTTGAAACATGCAATAACACCATTCTATTAGTTTTCTCCAGGTGATGCTTTTAACAATGAAGGACCAAACAACCTTTTGAAACATGCAATAACACCATTCTATTAGTTTTCCAAACTAGTTGATTGGTTTGGTCGATAAAAATCTTTAGCTGAAATGGAAAACTAGTTAATCGGCTCCCTTGAAAACTCATATTAGTCCATTTCGAAAACTTTTTTAGATCCAACTTTTCCTCAAACTCAATTATAGTTCCCCATCAAAATCAAATATTATCAAATCTTAATAAATACCATAGCTTCTCATTTAACAACTTACAAAAAGATGGTTTTTTACACATATGTTAGCATGATAATTATTATTATACAAGAACTCAACTAAATGTGGGCATTCCTCCCAACACACCCAGAAGTCCAAAAATAAGCCCATAACATATCTTCAAGTGTCCGAATTGTCCTCTCATTCTTTTTTTCCATAGTTGGGTGGAAGGTGGTACTCATCATCTATCTCGTGCCCATAACCTCCTTCAACTTCCCTAAAAATGTGAAAGGAATCTCAAATCCTGATCGGAGACTATGTCACTAGGTGTACCATGCCTACTCACCACAAACTTCATATAAGCATCAGCTAATTGATCTATAGTCTAAGTTAAATTCATCAACAAAAACACTTCTAGCTCAGTTAAATTGTCAATGATAACCCAAATCGTGTCACACCTACTCCAAGTCCTCAATATCCCACTCATAAAATCTATCGAGATGGATTCTCACTTTCACATTGGAACATTTAAAGGTTGGACTAACCCTATAGGCCTCCAATGCTTGATTATAACCTTTTGATAGGTTAAACATCTCCGCATGAACTCCTCTACCTTGCACTTTATGCGAGGCCATTAGTAGATCCTCTTGAGGTCCTTATACAACTTATCCCCTTCTGGTGGATAGAATACAAAATATAGTGACCCTCCTCTAAAATCATGCGCTTTAGATCTACATAACTCTATAGTACACATCAACGACCCTTGTAGTGAATGCTACCATCTTTGTGAATTTGGAAGCCATCTCGACCGTCCTAAATCTTCTACCAAATCCTCTTGAGCTTAGCATTCTCTAGATGTCCAGCTCGAATCTCATATAAAAAGCATCAGGGTAATCATCAAGGCACTTAGCCAGACCTCTAGGCCACCATGTTGGACTATCCCTATCCCCATCTCACCAAGCTCCTCCTACAATAGACTAGCCACCATATAAGCACTTAAAGAGGATGCTATCTTCCTACTTAAGGTAACTATAACAACATTGGCCTTACCCTCATGGTAGATCAACTCGATATCATAGTTCTTCACCAATTTTATCCATCTCCTATAACACCCCCAAAATTTAAAGTTGAAATTTTTTGTTTGTTATGGAAAACAATGCACTAAAAATGGGTGTGTTACCATCGTGATCAGTATAAGGTTGACCCCAGACCAATCTCATACTAACTACAAGGCTAAAGGTACAAAAATTATTAACACAAATGATAAATAAAAACCATAATAGTTCAACTTTCATAAATAAAACCAAAGTACACAAATGTCAGAGTTAATATAGAACTAAAATAAAGTACAAACAACAACCACTACAAGGAAATAACAACGGTGAGAAAAAAATAACAAGTCCAGAAAACACCCTCTTAGACCCCACAATAGGTACACCGAATCGTCACTCTATCCCATCTAAGGCATCACACACATCAAAATCAGCAAGGGCATCGTCTCCTACCTACACATACTCAAGAGGGGCCACTACTCATATGAATGAGCACCATCCATGAAAGGGGTGAACAGTACACTACGTATTGATTAAGGTAACCATATAGTTAAGATAGGACATAACATGTAAAAGGCAAAATGCAAGCAGTAAGTAATCAAATTAATCATCATTATTAGAATTTATGCCATTAATTTTGTCTTTGCACATATTTTGAATTATATCCATATGAGTATGGGAACCCCACTATTATAGCTAGTGGATCAAAAATACACTCTAAGGCAGAAAGCTCTTGGCCACTATTATTTGTCGGTGGATCAGTCTCCAAGGTAAAATGCTCTTGGCCACTATTCTCGCTGGTGGATTGATTTAACCCTGACTCACATGGTGTTCCACTATAAGTAATTAGTGTTTTTCCCATAATGTGTTATCATCTAAGGTTTGGTTTATTGAGCTTAGGATCCTTCATTGTTACAGCCGGTGGATCAGAATATACTCTAGGACATAACGCACCTGACCACTATTATTTGTTGGTGGATCAGTCTCTAGAGCAAAAATGCTTTTGGCCACTATTCTCATTAGTGGATCAACCTGGGATCGGCTCAATAGTCTTCCACTTTAAATGATTAGTATTTTATTCTTGTCTTATTTAATAAGTAACTCCCAACCAGACATGCATGCCCGCAATGGAATTCCTCGACTCATTATCACTCTTCTACCCCACACTTCTCAAATCACCCTATCCTAGAGCTTGGAGCCTCTACACTCCCTATGACTCTAGGACCCCTTTTTTCCTTCCACCCTACTCACCATGAATCAAAAATCCCCTACACATGTGCGTCAAGGCCCACTTTTTCATTTCTCCACCTAGGCTCACCATCACATACTAGGGTTTTTCCTTAAAACCCTAATCTGGCCTATGTGGCCCTAGCTTCTCCTTTTCCTATACAACCTATGCTCCCCTTGAATCCAACACCATCACTCCACTCAACCCATTCCAAATATCACAACCCTACTCTCCAATTCAACATGTGATAAAAAACCCTAGTTGGCCACCTTAAAACCCTAATATACCTCTTTTCTTTTACACCTTCCCTTTGCACATAAACTCCACCCTCGTTTTCACTTGACTCTCACCCTTCATATGAATCATTCCTAATCACAACCAAAAATCCAACCAACCTCTATAAACTCTCTCATAACACCCCTATACTTAATATTTTTTTCCCAAAACCCTAGTTAGGCTCACATGCATACTTCCACCAAATCACGTACTATCTCCTTCCCAAATACTCTAATCACCCAAAATAATCATTCCTCCCTATGTTTAACCCTCAAACTAACTTTTCCTATGTAAGCTTTTTCTTCATGCAAAGACTAAACACCCCATGCAAGCCTTGCACTCCCCCTATGAGATTATACCCTAACCCTTCATTTTATTACTTTCATCCTTTATTTTATCACCTATATGTCACAATACACTTAGGCTTTTTCCCACTTCTTCTTACTCACTCCACCCTCTTATTTCTTTTAAAGCCCCACAACCACTCAAATCTACCTAAGGCCTTTAAGCATGCATGTCATATAATAACAACCATACATAAGAGCATGCCATACATAATAAGTCATATCACTCATATTACACATATTATAAATCATACAGCACATACCTTAGCTCCTTGCAAGCCAAGCTGCACTACATATAGATTTAGTCCACATTCACATATACTTACACAACACATATTATTACACCCATAAGCACATAAATCATAGCAAATCGAAGCCTTAACCATATCCTTACCTAATATGACATAGGGCTTGAAGCACAAATCCTACGCCTTCTCACAAGAAGGGTTTTGTTTACAACCTATAAGAAATGGAACACTAGTCATTTAACCTTCTTCCTACTCCTTTTTCCTTTATTTACCTAACTAAATATTAGTAATAATAATAATAACAATAAAATATTTAAAATAAAATATGTCAAGTAAGTAAAAGGGATAAGGGCACAACTAGAAAAGGAAAACAAGCAAGGGGCAGTAGTGGCGATGACGACAGTGCACGACTGGTAGTGATGGTGATGGAAAAGAAGAGGTTTTAAGGTTGGAAAATAGGAGGGGAGCTATATTTTCTTGAGTGGTAGGGTTTTTGGGTCAAATGAGATAGTGGTGGTGTCTCACGATGGTGGCGACGGCACAAGCGGTGGTTATGGTGGTGGTCGAGAGGAAAGGAAAGAAAAGGAGGGGAAGGAAAAGGGAAATAATGGTGTGGGAAGGTAGGGGAAAGTTTTATAGGTGGGAAGGGATGCAGTGAAGGTGGTGGTTGTTGCGGTGGTAGCGGCGTAGGCTGTAGAAATGGGTACAAAAGGGCAATTCGAGTTGCCCACTTTACATAAGTGGGGAGAGAAGAGGAAGGGGATTTAGGGGAAGAGGAAGGTCTCGTTGGGTGGAGGGTGATGTAGGTAAGAGGAAGGGAGGGTCTAGTGATGGTGGCAGTGGCTGAAGAGGCTGTGCGAAGAAGGCTAAGGGTGGTTTTTGAATGGTAGAAAAGTGAGAATGGAGGGTGTAGGGGTGTATTTATAGGGGAAAACAGCTAGGTAAATGGAAAAATGAGGGAAGAAGATAAAAGGTGGGGTGGTTGGCTGTCGGTCAGCGTGTAAGCCTACGCATTTTGTACGATAAGGGATAGGACAAGGGATTTGCAGGGGTTGCAAGGGGTTAAGTGGGGATTCTAGGGTTGCGGGAGGGAGGGGACCAGTGTAGGGCAGTGCCAGCTGCACACCCTGTAGGTCTAGACGAGGAAAGGGGGAGGGGAGATAGAGGGAGGGAGCTACAAAGCAACTATGACTACAACTCCGATAGGGGGAAGGTTGAAGATAAGGGCAGAAAGGGAATAAGGGAAATAAAGAAGGGAGAAAATGGGAAAAGAGGAGGACAGGCATGGGCTCTCGTGTTGGGCTGCATGGAGGAAAAGAAAACGAAAAGGAGAGTGGGTTGGGGAAGGAAGGAAAGGAGAAGAGGGGGAAGGTTGGGTCTACGCTGGGCGTGGCTCAATCAGGCGAGGGAGGGGAAGAAAGAAAAAAAAAAGAAAGGGAAGAAAATGAGTAAAAAAGGGAAGAAAAAGGAAAAAGAAATAAAGAAAAGTGAGGTGGTTTGGCGGTTTAGGATTTTTTTTTTTGAATTATAGGAATAATAAAAATTAGTGATAATATTTTTTATTAATTTAGAAATTATTATTATGATTTACTTAAAATTTATTTTAGTTTAGTAAATAAATTTTGCCTCCACTAATTAGATCCCTACATCATTTTCCACCAATTAGTAAATGATTTACTTAAAAAAATTATTATTATTATTATTATTATTATATCATTATTTTATTAAAAAATGGTATATTTAATTAAACCTTACCTCATAATCTTTATTTTTTTCTCCTAAAATAGGGTTTTGGGGTAATACATCTCCTCTACCTCATGTTCAAGTTCTTTTGAGTAAATATATACTTGAGGCTCTTATAGTCGGTGAAGAATCTGAACTAAGTCACATATAGATAATGCCTAAAAATTTTCAATGCAAAGATGACAGCTACCAACTCCAAGTTATGCGTTTGGTATTTCTGCTCATGATACTTCAACTAAAGAGAAGAGTAAGACACTACCATAATATGATGTATCAATACACAACCTAGCTTGTGCTTTGGCGTGTTAATATAGACCTCAAACCTGTCTGATCCAGATGGTAGAGTTAAAATCAGTGTTGTAATCAAACGCCACTTAAACTCTTGAAATGTTACCTCACATTGAAATTTAGTTGTCTTCTTTAGAAGGTTTTTCAAGGAACGAGTTACCTTGGAGAAGTCATTAACAAAGCATTAGTAATACCTAGTCAAACCTAAGAAACTACGAACCTCAGGGATGGTAGTGGGTGCCTTCCACTCGGTCACTACCAAAATCTTTACCAGATCAACAATGAATCCTCCTACTGATATCACATGACCAAAAAATGCAATCTCTAGAAGCCAAACCTCACATTAGAGAGTTTGGCATACAACTTATGTTCTCTATGGAGTGAAATTATTGTACGTAGGTGCTTCTTATGATTCTCTTTACTCCAAGAGTATACCAAAATATCATTAATGAAAACTACCACAAACTAATTGAGGAACATTAGAAAAATCCTTGTCATCAAGTCCATAAGACAATAAGTGCATTTGTGAGCCTAAAATGTATCACTGTGAATTCATATTGCCCATATAGTGTCCCAGAGGTCATCATCATGATGTCCACCATGGCGATGCACAAATGATTATATCCCAACCTCAGGTTTATCTTCGAGAAGATCGAAGCACCTTGAAGCTGATTGAATAAGTCATCGATCCTCAAAAATGGGTAACAACTCTTCATCGTCAATTAACTCAAACCCTGATAACCTATATAAAGACAAAGGCTTCTATACTTCTTTTTCATAAACAAAACATGTGCTCCCCATGAAGACACACACGGGCAAATGTACTTGGGCTCCACTAACTCTTGTAGCTAAGCCTTTAACTCTCTCAACTCTATAAGTGGCATCTAATATGGCACCTTCAAAACTAGCTTCGCCCCAATACTAACTCATTAGTGAATTCTATTTCGTGTACTGGTGGCATATCCAATATCTCCTTCAGAAACACATTGGGAAACTTCTGGGTAACTAGAATATCCTCTAATGCTTACATAACCGTGTTCATCTCCTAAACTCTGTACAAATGCATATTGTAACCCCTCTACACCAATGAATAAAGCGTATGGGCAGATATGACCTTCATCGTAATTCTACGCTTGCATCTCCTATAAAGGATCTTCGCACCTTGAGGCGCCGCAACACATCTCTCTCATGCGCATAATCTATTACGGCCCAGTATCTGTAATACCCTAAAATTTTAAAACCTAGAATTTAATAAATAATCCCCATTTGGGATAATTTAATTTTTAAATCAATTAATTTAATTATTTTGTAGACTTTTGGGTGTATAAAAATGGATATAATTATTTAATAAATTAGAATAAATATTTTGTTATTTTATGGTACTCATTTTATTTAAATAATTTTTCAAATCCATGTTTTACTAAAATTACCCTCATAAATTAATATCTTAAATCTTAAATAAATAAATTGATTAAATTAATTTATCCATATAAATAATTAAATACCTTTATGTTAAAAATTATTTTAATTTTATTTTCCCTTTTTTTCCTTTTTCCTTTTTTCTTTCTCCTTTTCCTTCCTTTCTTTTTCCTCCTTTTTCTTTTTCTTCTTTCCTTATCCCTTGGGCCGCCGACCTGCCTTCTTCTTTCCCTCTACGCTGGGTCACTGGCCCTCTTCCTTTTTCTCCCCCTCGTATCCAGCCTGACAGTGCCTCCTCTTCTTTCTTTCTTTTCTTTCCCTTCTCCGCCAGCTAGGCTAGCCCAACCTCTCCCTCCTTTCCCTCTCCCTCACACACATAGGGCCAGCCTGCTCTCCTTATTTTCCTTTCCTTGCCCAACTGGCCTACAACCCCCCTTCTCATTTCTTCTTCGCTTCTCCTTCCTTCCTCGACCAACCTACCCCATGGTAGCCTACTCACTCCCTCTCTCCCCCGTCCCTTTCCTTCCATTTTTATCCACACAAGCCCTATAGCCCTCCCCACGTGCCTTCCCTTTCCTTTTCCTTCTACCTGCGCCCTGTCACCCTACCCCAACCTACACCTTGCCCCTGCACCCTCCATCTAACCTAGCTACACCTGCCTCCTCTCCCTCTCCTTTTCTTCTTCTCTTTTGCTTATTTTATCCCCTGCTCGATCCCTCCCTCTGCCTCTACCGATCTCCCATTTCTCCCTTCTTCCCCTCTTTTCCTCTTCTTCTGTTTTTGCTTCGCCGCCTCCAACCACTGCCTCTATCACCCAGCTGACCACCACAGCCACCCCTTGACACCCCCTTCTACCTCCTTACACCACCCCATCACCCTCACTCGCCCCTACAGCCACCCTTCCCCTCCTTTCTTTTTCTTTCCCCCTTTTTGGCCTCCACCCTACACCACCACAATACACCGCCATCCTCCCTCTCCCATCGCCTCCACAACCACCACTCTACCCCTAGCACCTCCCTTACCACCACCCTTCCTCCCCTTGGACAAAACTCCCCTACAGCATCTCCATTCTTCTCTTCTTTTCCCTTCATTCTTCTTCCTTGCCCTTTCTTACACCCACTTTCCCAGCCTCACAGCCGCCATCTTTGCCGCCTTAAGCCACCAACCTTTGACTCCCGACCACCACCTATACCCCTACTTCCTCCTTGCACCCAGTCACCACCCTCACTCCCCTCCACAAGCCCTCAACCCAACCCCCAAAACCCTTACCCAAACCAGCCCTTCCCTCTTTCTTCCATCCCCCTTTGACCCTCATTCTCCCTTGGTTACTGTATACAGCTCACCCTACTCATACAATGTGAGTCTACTGCATCTATTTGAGCCAAATTATGGTTAATTTTGAGGTATAAAAATAATTAGTATTAGTATGTATTAAATAATTTTTTGATAAAAAAAGTATTCTTTTGATTTTCTACTTCTAATATGCTAATTTTTTATATTATTTTTAGTTATTAATTTTTACTAATCAAAGCTCAAACCTTAAATCAGGGTACTGATAAGGTTTAATTATTGCTGAAAATAAGGTAACCATTATACCCTAATAAAATGTGTGGATATACGTATGCTAAAACATTAGGGTTTTTAATATGATTATGTGCATGTTGTATGATGTTAAGTGTATTCTGACTTGTAGCATGTGTACGTTGTTGAAATGAAAGCATGTAATTTATGTGTCATGTGTAGAAGTGATGTTTAAGGAAGGAGCCTTATTGTTAATGATAATGTTAAATATATGTATGTGATATGATAAGCTAATGTGGCCATTTGTTGCATACATAATATTAATATGAACCCTAGGGGCATTGTAGTAAATTTCCTTGTACAAAAAGTATGGCCTAAATAAGTATGTGTGGTAGGTGATAATAAGTATTAATAGTAAATAAGAATAGTTGGTGGTGTTGGATGATGTATATGGACCATGGATATTAATGTCTTATATGGTAAGGTTATTTTAGTAAATTTAGCATAATAAGGATGAAATGGTAATTTATAAGAATAAAAGGGGTAATATGGTAATTTAATAAGTAAGAAGGGCATTTTAGTAATTTTACATGGAAAAGGGGATAACTTCATAATTTTTGTGAATAAAAGGGGTAAGATGGTATATTGATAAGTAAGAAGGGTATTTTGGTAATTTGGTATAAAGGAATGACAACTTGGTAATTTTGTGAGTAAAAGGGGTAAAGTGGTAATTTAATAAATAAGAAGGGTATTTTGGTAATTTGGCACAAAGGAAGGGTAGATTGGTAATTTGGTGAATACAATGGGTAAAATGCTAATTTAGTAGGTAATAGGGGTATTTTGGAAATTTGGCATGATAAAGGGCTATTTGGTAATTTTAATAAGTAATAAGGGTAATTTGGTAATTTAACCAACCAAAAGGGTAATTCAGTAATTCTAATAAATATGAAGGGCAATTTGGTAATTTAACTAACCAAAGGGTAATATGGTAATTTTAATAAGTGTGAAGGGCAACTTGGTAATTTATCTAACAAAAGGAGAATTTGGTAATTTAATAAACCTGAGGGGCAATTTGGTAATTTTAATAAGTATAAAGGAAAGTTCGGTAATTTATCTAATTAGAAGGGTAAATCGGTAACTTAACAAGTATGAGGGGTAAAGTTGGTGATTTAATAAGTATGGAATGTAATTTGGTAATCTAACAAATACAAGGGGTATTTTGGTAATTATATAAACATGAAGGGTAATATAGTAAATTAGCAATTAAAAATGGATAACTTGCTAATTTTAATAACAAGGGGTATTTCGGTAATTTTAAAGATGATGGGGGGGGGGGGTAAATCGGTACCTTGCATATAACATGTTAATGGATTAAATAAGTCTCCATAATAAAACATAAATAATATTGAATAATAGGATAAAGGTATTTCGATAAATCGGTGGGTATCACAAGAACATGACATAACATAAGGTTGGATGGATAATTAAGGGTGTGATATGTGTTTATCTCATATTCATGCAAGAGGTGCCTTAATCATTAATTATGCACGAAAATATGTGTTGGATGTGATAGAAGTATATGTTAGGGTTTAAGTGTTCCAAGATCCTTTGATGTAGACTAACAGACTCTAAGACCGTATTATAATTATGATATGATAACCCTTTATGGCATATGAATAAATGGGAATGAATTTTGAAATGGAAATGGATGAACAAAGGGTGGCATTAGTGGTCTATTTAAGTTAACATGGATAACCATATGAAAAAGGATTACTTAGTAATAATAGAAATAAATGGAAATGATTAAATATGTGGTTGTTGTGTTTCTTGTGGTCACCTTAATTAATACACTAATAAATAAGGTGGAAGACCTCAAGATTAGGAATAGTGGCTCTTTAGGGGTCGCTACCCTAAAGACGTGGTTTAGCTCACGATTGTTCTGGTATTTGTTGGTGTGCCTTAGTGTCTTAGTCAGGCTCTACATCTTACTCTATCTAGCTCTACGGACCTATTTAGGGGATATGCATACTTATTGATTAGTTGTCCTTGTTGATAGGGTATTGGGTATCCTCGTGCACCAGTGTGACCAGGGTATATTTGTGTCCCCGGGTTGATGTTTGAAGGATACTGTGTTGCTATATGCCGATATAATCGGTGTACCTTTGCATCTCCGGGTTCTTAATCTCCCCCTCGAGTTAAGTAAATGGACTTCTTGTGCTAATTAAATGGAAAAAATTAAGCATGTAAAGTGAAAGATTATCAAGCCAGCTTCAGATGGATTATATATGTGTATCGGTCCACCTGTTATAATAATGGCTAAGTGCAAGATGCTCTAGATACCGGTTCATTGGCGAATAATAGTGGTCAGGTGTGCTCTTCCTTGAAGTGTTTTCTGGTCCACCAGCTATAATAGTGGGAAATCCCAAGCTCAATAAACCAAACATTGGATGGTAATAATTTATGGGAAGACACTAATAACTTATAGTGGAACATCATGAGAGTCGTGGCCAGACCGATCCATCGGCGAGAAGGTGCAGGGTGCTTTAGAGACACGTCCACCGGTGAATAATAGTGGTCAAGTGCGTTCTTCCCTAAAATATATTCTAGCCCATCAACTATAATAGTGGGGTTCCCGCACTGACATGGATATAATTCAAGAGATGATGTTAAATAATGTTTAATTAATGGCTTATGACCTAAAGTATTGATTTCACGTTTATGATCCATTAATATGGTATAAGTTTGGCTTTGGTACCTGCCCCTTTTTTGGTATGTGATAGAGTGCTAATTACATGGACTTTGTGTTATGCATTCCCTATTGTACGTGGTGTGGCATTATGTAATAGTTTTTATGTCGATTGTGATTTTCCCTAAGCTTGCGTGTGTTATCATTTTTATATCGTTTAAGTAAGATGTGTTACATGCGGGTCCTACCTTTTAGTTAGGTATAAAGGGTTACTCAATACCATAGTACTAAAGGGTTCATTTTGTGGGCCCCTGCCTATTCAATAGACAGTGTCTCTTGCAGGTTTATTGTAAGTGCTATTCAAGCTGGTATTGGGTATGAGTGTAAGGATTATCCGCAGAAACTTTTTAGGGTTTCTCTTTTAACTTTCTATTTTCTTGTTAACTGATTTTACTCTTGTAACCACTAATAGTGGGTTTTATTCTTGTAACGAATTTAATACACTACTCTAATTTAAATAAAATTCTGAATTTGTGCAAATCATGTTATGTTCTTTTTAGCCTTAGCACTTGGTATTGGAACGGTAGGAGGAAACCGATCTAGTACTAAATGTGGCGGTAACATCCCTGAAATTTATGGTTTTTTCTTCTGCTAATATTTAAATAAAATAAAAAATTTTAGTAGTTAATTTTTGAGGTGTTACAATATCTCCCCAACATATCCACCTCAAGGGTAATATCAAAGTCCTGAAGGTCCAAATCAACCAAGTCCACTAGAAAGTCTACACAGGCTATCTCTAAGACCATATCCAAGTAGAGCCTAGTGCAATCCAATCTATCCCCATAAGGAAATATCATAGATATAGATACACTAGCATATGGAGACAAAGAAACTCTAGTAATAAATGTGGTAGATATAAATGATAGAGATGCTTCCGAATCAAATAATATATAAGGTAGTAACAAGTGGATGGAAAATGAACCAGTGACCATATATAGCTGCCAATCAGCCTCTACCTAAGTGATGATATTTAGACGCTCACCTGACTGTCCTCCTTGATATCGTCCACAATACCCTCCAAAATCTTAGGTTTATCCTCCTCTCTAAGGATATGGGTGAGGCCTCTCTAGTCTTCTCCTCAGCCTCCCTAGTTTGTCCACTAGTTGAGGAAGGTGCATGATGTTGTTGTAATTGTTGGTAGACCATTGTTGATTGGCTGGCTGTTAAGGTATAAGCATTCCCTATTGTTGGATCTGACAATGCTGACATTGAGACTCAAAAGACTGGTGGCCCAACTGACCACATATCATACACTAAAAAGAACAACCTAGTAGTCTCTCCCAGGATGTTTTCAGTCATAAAAATGGTATATAAAATGCCTCAACTATCCCGCAAACCTATTATAATACCCCAAATTTTAGGTAATTCTAATCCTGAGTAACTAATACCATGACCTCATTCTAATATCTTAAAGTTAATGATTTTATGTAATCCCCCGAAATTTTAAATGCGTATAATTTAATAAAAAAAAATTATTTGGGATAAATTAGCCTTTAAATCTATTTAGTTTAATTATTTATGGATGTTTTAGTATATAAAATTAGATGTAAATATTTAATAAATTAAAATAAATATTTTATTATTTTATCACACTCTTATTATTTAAATAAATTTTCAAACCCTTATTTTACTAAAATTATCCATTTAAACCTTTATATTTTAAGTAAATTAAATTAAATTATTAAATAAATGTATTACCCAAAAATATTTTATTTTATTATTTTATAAATTAAATTATTTTATTTAATCCCATTTTTCCTTTTTCTTTTTCCGTTTCCCTTATCTTCTCCTTTTTCTCTCCTTTTTCTCTTTTCTTTCTTCTCTTTTTTTTTTCTTAGGCTGCCAATCGGCCTGCTTCGGCCCTTCCCCTCCTGGGCCTTGGGCCCTAGCCCGCTTCTTCTACCCCTCTCCTTCTCCCTCATGCGTGAGCCCGGCCGCCCCCTTCTTCCTTTCCTTTCTTCCTCGACCGGGCCGACCTACTTCTTTCTTTTCTTTGGCCGTTGGTCGCACGCACCCAACCTCCCCTTTCTTCTTCCTCTTTCCCTGACGAGAATCCCGGCCATTCTCCGCCATCTCTGCCTCCCCACCTGCAACCCCCTCTCCCTACCGCTTCCCCTATCTCTCTCTCTCTCCCACCATTTCTCTGCACCATCCCTGTCTCCCTTCCCCCATGCCTGGCCATACCTCCCTTCTCCCTCTCCCTGCCACCGCCATTCCTCTACCACCCTACCGCCGCCCTTGAGCCTACCTATCCCCTCCTCTCTCTTCACCTTATTTTTCTTCTTCCACCCCACCTCATTCTGGCATTTTTTGTCGAGCTTTCCATGCATTCTCGGCCCTCCTTTCTTTCTTTCTCCCTCCTTCCTTCATCCTCCCTGTTTTGCTTCGCCGCCGCCATTTCGACGCTGTCGCCGCCTAAACAGCCACCTGCACCACCCCCTTCCACCTTCTACCTCACCCCCCGATTGATCACAGCACCCCTCGAGCCACTCCGCAGCCTCCTTCCTCCTCTCTTCTTTTTCTCTTCTTTCCCTCCCTTCTCGGCAACCACCCTGCGCGGCCTTGATCCACCTTCGTCCATCCTCTTCTGCCGCCACCTGAGCCACCACATTAATCCCTACAACTCCCTCTACCACCCCCAATCCTCCTTTGCCCAAAACCACCACCTGAAAGCCTTCATTTTCCCTCTCCCTTTTCCTTCCTTCTTAACCCCCCATCTCGACTCCCTCCTCGGCCGCCACCTTTGCAGCCTCGCTGTCGCCGTCTCCGCCGCCCTTAGCCCCCTTCAACCCATCCCCGACCACCACTTACAGCCCCTCTCCACCTCTACATCCTTCCGTTGCCTTAAATCCTCCCCCGCATGCCCTTTTTCTTAGCCCCAAAACCCAACCCAAAAACACCACTCCCTCCTCCCATTCTTGCCATTTTGAGCTTCTCCCCTCATTTCTTTGCATGCAGCTCATGCTGCATGAGTAGGATGAGCTCCTGTCTCTCTTTATTTAGTTGGGTAATGATTTTTAAGGTATAATAATATTTTGATTCAAGTATTTGATTAATTAAGCATTATAAAAGTTTTATACTTTGATCCTTATTATTTCTAACATAATAAACCTTGATAATATTTTTAGGTATTGGTTTTGATAATCAAAGCTTGAACCTTAAATCGGAATACCGGTAAGGTTTTTTTTGCGGGAATCAAGGTAACCGTTAAATCCCACTTAAATGCTTAGATTAACGCATGTTAGTACATTAGGATTTTAATATGTTATTATGCTTGACATATGTTGTTTAATATGATATATATGGTTTCTTGTGTTGATTGATGAAAAGGAAGCATGATAGATTATATGCTATGTATGGAGATATTGTTTAAGGTAGGAGTTGGTTATTAAGGGAAATGTTGAGTATTATCCATGCTGTATTACGCTATTGTGATCTTAATGCATGGTTAATATTTTGTGAGCCTTAGGGGTATTTTAGTAATGTATCTTGTACAAGAATATGGCCTAGTATATATATGGGTGCTAATAAGTATTATATGAAATATGAGAGTTGTGGATGAGATATTACTATTAATATTTTATGTAGTAATGATAATTTAATGTAAGTGGTGTACTAAGGGGAAAAATGATAATTTCTAATGAAAAAGGGTATTTTGGTAATTTTGGAGGCAAGGGCAAAGTGGTAATCATGAAATTCAAGGGCAAAAGGGTAATTTTATAATTAAAGGGTAAAAGGATAATTTTGGGAATTAAAGGATAAATTGGCAATTTTATAAATTAAGGATAAAATGGTAATTTCATGATTAAAGAGTAAAATGGTAATTTTGCAATTAAAGGGGGAAAAATGGTAATTTTGTGATTAAAGGGCAAAATGGTAAATTTGTGATTGAAGGGCAAAGTGGTAATTTCGTAATAAAAGGGTAATATGGTAATTTTGTAATTAAATGGCAAAATGGTAATTGATGATAAAAGGTTAATAGGGTAATTTCGTAATAAAAGGATAATAAGGTAATTTTGTTAATTAAAGGGCAACATGGTAATTTTGTGATAAAAAGGCAAAATGGCAATTTTGTAATAAAAGGTTAACATGGTAAATTTGAAAGTAAAGGGGTAAAATGGTAATTTTGTAAATAAAAGGGGTAAAGTGAAAATTGGAAAAGAGTAACTTGGTAATTATAATAATTGAGAAGGGTAAAATGATAATTTAATAATGGAGAAGGGTAAAATGGTAAATATGATAAATGTGAAGGGTAATTTGGTAATTTAACCAACTAAATGGGTAATTTGGTAATTAGGATAATGAATAGGGGTAATTTGGTAATTTGACAAACTAAAGGGCAATTTGTTAATTATAATAAAGGAAATTGGCAAATTAGTAATCTAACCAACCAAATGGGGAATATATTAAGTGTAACAATTACCAAGGGTGATTAGTGGCTTAATAAGTGTGGGAGATAGCTCGGTAACCTAAACCAAGAAAGGGTGTAGCTAAGGCTGAATGTGTGTCCGACATGCCTTGGATGCCCTATATAATTCATATGTTGTGTTCTACATGCTATTATTTTAACTGTTTCATGTGTGGCGTGGCTTGGAACCGAGATGTGTTCACATGCCCTCTTTAAGTATGTGATAATACGGATATGTTGTAAGTTATGATGTGATGTGATGTGGCCCTTTAGGACATACATGCTAGGATAATTAATGTGGTGGTGTGGGATGGAGGCTTGAAAAAGAAAAATGGGATAGAAAGATAACCAAGGGGAAGTAAGTTGGCTAACGTAGGTATGGGAGGAACTAGGGTTTGCATGGGATTGTTAGAGTCCACATGGGGGAAAACTTTACGTATGGAAAGTTGCCTCGAGATGTGAGGAAGGTAATAGAAGTGTCATTTGGGTGGTTGGGGGCTTCGGGTGAAAAATAGTGCGTGGGACAGTGTAAGAGTGCGTAGGAGACTAATCTAGGGTTGGGAGGAAACCCTAATATGAGAAGGTGGAAAAGAAAAAGAAAATAATAAAAATAAACGAAAATGAGTGGGGCAGAAAGTGAGGGTTAGATATAAGGGTCATGACGTGTAAGGTGTTGAAATAGTTGGGATGTGTAAAGCGGGGAAGGATGAGCCACATAGGCCCAGATTAGGGTTTTTGCAGGAAACCCTAGAGTAAGGTGATGAGTGGGCTTGACCCACACACTTAGGAGTCGGGCTCCTGATGTGAGAAAGTGGATTAAGGGAAGGATGTCGGGACGAGTTAGGAGGTGCAGAAGTCTCAAGATATGGGAGGAGTCCTCCTGGGAGGATAAGTGTGAATATAGTTAGCCATGTATGTCAAGCGTGAAATACTTTCGAATAAGATACGATAAGACACTAATCACTTACATAGGAAGATGTTGAGCTATACCTAGATCGGTCCACCGACGAATAATAGTGGCTAGGGCCGGGGTGCCCTGTATTACCGATCCACCGGCTAATAATAGTGGCCAAGTGCATTTTATCCTTCATGACCGTTCCACCGGCTATAATAGTGGAGGGTTCCGTGCTCAACAAACCAAACGTAAAAACGATAAAACACGGGGAAGATACTAATTACTACAGTGGAACACCTTGTGAGTCGGGGCCAGACCAGTCCACCGGCAAATAATAGTGGCCAGGAGCATTTTGCCCTGCATGATCGGTCCACCGGCGAATAATAGTGGCGATGAGCATTTTACCCTGTATGACCGTTCCGACGGCTATAATAGTGGGGTTCCCGCACTCACATGGACATTTATAATCCGAGATGATTGATTAATGATGGACTAATAGCCTTAAAGTCCTAAGAGTATC
The DNA here is from genome assembly GCA_039764185.1 of Tamarix austromongolica. NCBI lineage: Eukaryota > Viridiplantae > Streptophyta > Magnoliopsida > Caryophyllales > Tamaricaceae > Tamarix > Tamarix austromongolica. The sequence goes on from CM077814.1 coordinate 56,544,799, forward strand.
GACTATTCATTATGGCCTATTAATATTTGGTTGACTGGTTAAGTACGCGAATGGATGGAAGTGAATGTTACATATACACCATTAATATCCGATTGACTCGTTGAATATACGAATGTATGGACCTGAATGTTATGTTTATACCTGTCGTTATGTATGGATATAGTAGTACATCATGTGTTACATTGCGTGCCTACTTTTAAGTGTATTTTTAAAGGATTACTCAGTACCATAGTACTGAAGGGTTCCATTCGTGGGGCACCTACCTATTCAATGGGTAGTGTCCCTTGCAGGTTGTTTTTAGGCGCTATTCAAGTGGACCTCGGGAAAGAGCATAAGGAATTATCCAGAACTGTTAGGGTTTTACTCTGTCTCCTTTAAATTCACGATTTCAATGTATTCATTATTTTGTAACCACCACTTGATGGAATATATTTACTTGCGCTACTCTGATTTAATTATTAGTTGAGTTTCTCATAATTTGTATTTTCCCTCATTTAGCCTTAGCACTTGGTATTAGAATGGTATGAATGAATCGGTCTAGTACCATGTGTGGCGGTAATATCCCCAGAATTCACGGTTGTTATTTTGCTTCCGCTAATTTTCTTTTAATTAAACGAAATTTTTCAGTAGTGAATTTTGGGGGTATTACATTCTACCCTACCCTAACACCTTAATCTTAATTCTTAACTTAACCCCAATCTCTATTTCAGGTTATTAATATTTTTAACCTAACATTGGTGGTCAATAATTAAAATAATCCTAACATCCTAACTTTGCTTATTTCAACTTAAATCTAATTATAAACCTACACTTATTTTTTTCCTCTTTTCCCTTTTTCTTTCCTTTTTCTTTTCACCCTTTTCTTTTTTTCCTACCTGCCTAATCTTATTTTCTTCTCCCCTTTTTTCTACACGAAATATTTTATCCAAATAATGCCTCTTCCCTCTACCAAGCATACCCATACTATAACATCCCTAAATTTACAAACTGAAAATTTTCATTTTTAGAAGTTAAATGCAGAAGCTAAGATAGTAAATTACAGGGTACTACTGCCACACTTGGTACTAGACATGTTTCCTCTACCGTTATATTACCAAGTGCTGAGGCTAAAAATATTATTCTACTTAAATTAAGAACACAATTGAAAACTAGAGTAACAAAAGAGTTAAAGCAATTTACTAATATTTCGAATAAAACCCACTGTCAATGGTTATAAAATATCAATGAAAGGAAATATATAAAAACGATAAGAAGTACAGGATTTTCCGGTTCAAAAGACACCAAACAAAAATTACGGATAACCCTACACTCTTAACCCAAAGGGTAGCCTTGAATAGATCATGTAAGCTAACCTACACATGTCACTAACCATTGAATAAGTAGGGGTCCAAGAAATGAACCCTTATGTACAATGGTACTGAGTAACCCATTCTATAAGACTAATATACAAGGCCCGCATGGAACACATAAAATGCATCACAACTGTACATGAATACTTGATTATGCATATATTATTAGAAATACGAAAATGGTTCATATAATCGCATAACATCAAAACCATATACTATCAATGCATGTTCATCTAGGAAAAACCAAAACTTATTAATGGAGCATCCAAGAGATTTTCTTTGTAGTATAATTAGAAAGCTACTACATCCTCATATTATAATCATTGTCACAATTCTCATTATCAAACCCACAACTTCTTATAAAATAGGTAGGCCCATCAACACAACCAATAACAACACACATCATTATACGTATGCACAAAGGCTACTACCAAATGATAGGTAGGCACAAAGGCTACCACCAACCCATAGGTAGGTATAAAGGCTACTACCAAACCATGGGTAAGCATAAAGGCTACTATCAAACCACGGATAGGTACAAAGGCTACTACCATCCAACATAATAATCATTTCCATTTAAATATCAAACATTTCCATTTTTATTTACTTGAGGGGAGATTGAACAAACCTGAAAACACTAATGCACCCTAGTCATACCGACGCACAAGGGCAGCACAATATCATACAAAATATCAACCCAAAGACGCAAAGGTACCCTGGTTGCACTAGTACATGAAGGTACACAGTACCCTACCAACAAGGATACATAAACCATAAGCATGCATACCCCCTGCTTAGGTCCGTAGAGCTAAATAGAGTAAGATATAGGGCCTAGTCTGGGTATTAAGGTACACCAGCAAAATCCATAGATAATTGTGGGATAAACCACATCTTCAGGATAGCAACACCTAAAGAGCCACCATTCCCAATATCGATGTCTTTTACTTTAAGTTTAGTATTTTAAAAGGGTAACTACAAAAATACATATTAATTACATATATCCAGCTCTTCTTACCTAACCATTTTTATTCATTTCCAAACATTATGAGACAACCATGATCAAGATCATTGTCAATGTCAACATTAGAGATCTACTAAGGCCATCTTAGGTTTAATCACCCACACTTAGGCACTTTAAGTCAAAAATGACTAAAATACACCTAAGGCTAAAGTCACCACTTTACCATCCATTTCCATTACAATTTCCATTTTATTTATCCCCTTGCCATAAAAAGATAACATACCATAATTAAATTATTTATTATGTAATTAAATTACCAAACATGTCCAATAGCCATTTACCCTTATACACAATTCTGCACATAAAACCCTACCATGCACTTCTAGAACATCAAACATATATTCTCATCCTTGAAAAAAAATAATACACATCATGTATGTTTATGAGATTAATTATCATAGTATACTCTAAATTACCAAAGTATCCCTACATGATAAAACAATAATAATCATGCAGAAACAAGTATATCTGATACAATGAAAAACCCTATTCTCATGCTTAACAGCGAATAACACATATCATGCTTATTTATTAGAATAATCATCATAGTACACTCAAAATTCCCAAAATACCCATAGACCATATAATATTCATGCTAAAATATGTCTTTCTAAAATAAAAAAAATCCCCTACTCTCATACTTAACATCGAATAATACTTATCATGAAGGAAGAACAAAAAAGGGGCAAACGGCAAAATGGAAAAAGGAAAAGAAAAAAAGAAAAAGAAGATAGATTTAGGATTAGAATTAAAAATTAAACTAAATTTAGGTTTTAAGGATAATATTATATTAATTTATCCTTTAATTAGGATATCAGATTATGAAAAATAATTTTGGTAAAATTATGGGTTCATGCTTTATTTAAATAAAAATAGTAATATAAAATAATTATATTAATTTATTAAATAATTTATCTAGATTTGCAAGTCAAAGGTTTACAAAAATTAATTAAATATATATTTAAAGATTAAATTTTTTTGGATAAAAAGGCTAAACGTTTTAATTTAGGATTATAAAAATTTAGAGTATTACATCACTACTCCCTTAAAACAAACTTAATTCTTGAAGTTTATACTTGACTACTAGGAACACTTATGAGGGAACTTATAGTAGCAGAGGGGTAACAAACCCCTTAAGGGAAACCCTAACTAATAGGAAAGCGGCTCAGATGTATTTTTTCTTGAGAGGTGCATCATTCCATTCTACTATATTAAGAAAAGAGGACCCTAAACTCAATGTGAAAGATAATATAATTTGAGATTAGTACCTAATGGATAATACATTAATCATTTAAAATGCAAGATTACGTGAGTCGGGACTGAGGTGATTTATGGATCTGTTCCAGTAGATGGTAACAGTGGTTTTGGTGTACTCTCCCTAAGAGGTGCCTTAGATCATTCCAGTAATTTAAGAATAGTGACTCTAGTGTGCTTTACCCTAAAATATATTAGATATGTTCCACTAGATGATAATAATGGCTTAGGTGTGTTGTCACGAGAGGTGCTTCAATCCATTCCACCGGATTAAGAATAGTGGGACCCTAAATTCAATGTGAATGAGAATATGATTCCAAGATACATAATTAATGGATAAGACATGAATTATTTAAAGTGAAATATTATGTGAGTTATGAACGTGGTGTTGAGTCCGTTCTATCGAACGATTATAGTGGATCGGTTGTGTTGTCCCCAAGAGGTGCTCAAGATTATTCAATCAATTTAAGAATAGTGACTCATGTGTGTTTTTTCCTAAGAGGTGTTGGGTTTGTTCTACTAAATGATAATAGTGACTTAGGTATGTTGTCCTTAAGAGGTGATTCCGACAGTTCTACTGGTTTAAGAATAGTGGATCATTGAACTCAATATAAATAAAAGAATAGATTATGTTATATCTAATAATGAGATCTTGACTACTTTTTACATGGTATTGTTTTATGTATCATGCATGAATGCTTATTCTTGATGTGAACTTATGAAATTCTATGTACCCCTTACTCAAAATTATTGTCACCTTGTTTAATACATAATATATTAACCATGTTTTTCATAGGTTCTGCTCATTCTCACAAGCAGATCTGCCCTATTTTGTAAGTGAGTGATGATTATTAGCTTGATGTGCTTACCTTGGTTGAGCACTAATTAAATTGGTACAATGTCTGGTTACCCGGATATCTCTATCTCTTTTTAGATTCATAGTCCTCTGTTTCCATTATTTATTCCCTTCTCTCTCTCTTTTTATATCATGTATCATGGTGGAATCGTGCGCTTCCCACTCTTAATTTCTAGGTATAATGTTACTTTTGCCTTGTACTCGACATAAACTGGGGAGTACTTATTCTATGGTGGATGCGACATGAAACCCCTATGATTTGTACTTTTGCTTTTGATATTAACTCTTAAAAAAATATGTTCCTAAATTTGGGGATGTTACATCTGCCTTGACCAGTTGTTTACCTCTAATGTTAGAATTGACCACCTTAAGACTACACCTGACACTACTGTTAGAACCTTAGAGGTCCACCTTTGGAACTAGATCTTACCTCTAGAATCCTATGTCTGTAGCACCCCCAAAATTCACTCCTAAAAATTTTCATTTAAAAATAATAATGGGGAAGCCAAAATAAAATTTGGGCAATGTTACCGCCACATCGAACATAAGATAAATTTCCACCATCTATCTCACGGTAGATGCAAGGCTAAACCTGTCCAACAAAAATTCAAACAATGTCTAGGCCGTGAGGATAAACTCCCTTAAGGAGATACCATTGTCAGATGACAAATGAACAATTTCACTGAACAAAATCATCGCTAAATAAATCGGTTGAAACATGTGAAATAATCAAGGATTTTAAAAGCTTATCAAAGTAATGGGAAATTAAAATTCAATTACAACAACCTTGAAAATTTAATACAACACTTGAAATTTTTCAAAAGTAAATACAGATAAATAAAGACAAATCCCAATGGATCAAACTCCGAATTGTCTACTCTCTCAAGCCAAGCCTTCAACCCAACAATAACATTTGATCTCAAGCTTGCATAAGAGGTCTATTTCCCACCATCAGTGGATTATCGTAGAACTCATTCAACTAAAGTAGTATTAGTACAGGTCCAATACTTAGTAAATCATGGCTACCTAACTTATGGAAGGAAACATGATACACATAAGACATGGTAATCTCTAGCTTATAATACTAATGCTCAAGTATACATATGATAAATGCACCATTCCACTCATATAATTATTCATTCTCGATTATATATGTGATACATATAATAAAACATGTGCTTACGGATTCATGCTTATGAATACATAGCCAGATATGACAACACATAAGGTACAAGCGTACAAGAAATCAAAATCACATGCTAAGTAACACACACTACCCTAGAAGGTATCATTCTACACATAAGACCCATATGCGATTTAAATATTAGATGATGTAATAATTGGGTACGAACAACTTAGAGACATGCATAGGAAAAGGAAACATAAAAATCATGCGTGAGTGAGAATAATTCATTATTAGATATCTTTATAATGATCACAACAATTTAATTATATTATCTTGAGGACAGAGACTCAAAGAGATCGTAACAACTAATCAAGTACTCGAACGGCACTCGCCCTAGCTACCCACCTAAAAATGTAACCAGATCGCCAATAAATAGGACACCTAATCACTTAAGTATACATACCCCCTATAGGACCGAAATATATCGAGATACCTATAGAGTAGAAGAGGACATCTTCGGATCTCACAAGGGACCGGGATCATAGAAGATAAAATCACCAGAATGATACCAAGTGAATACCAAATCTAACTCGGATAGCTACCCCGAGTAGTACAAGTCCCAACTCAAGATCTTTCACTTTAAGTGATTAATATTTTATTCAAGGATTTAACCAATTATAAATCAGGCCTGCATAACAGCACTTAACTCACTTCCATCAAACCAATGAATTTTCATTATTATATCAATTTTAAGTGGCATTAAAGCCGATTGATTTCTAGTGACATTAAAGCCAATAATTTTCAAGCAACATTAAAGCCGATCCAATCTAAGTGGCATTAAAGCCTAACCAATCCAAGTGACATTAAAGCCGATCAATTTTAGAGGCATTAAAGCCAAACTAATTCAAGTGGCATTAAAGCTGATCGATTATTGGGGCATTAGTGCTGAACCAATTCATGTGCCACTAAGGCAGAATAATTTCAGGTGGTGTTAGAGCCGAATAATTCTATGGTATAAAATACTGCATAAGGTATCATGAAATTTCAATCCATACTCAACCCTTTACATACTCACACACATACAATATTCAAGAGTCATACTAACACGTGTTTGCATTGAGGCCATAAATTCATACATACATACATTTACCACACAGAACACAACATACGCTTGACATGATTAAATAATCGATAAGAATAATCATCACCTTCCACTCCAAGCAGACATACATTCTAGATTCCGCCATAAGTAAGGGTAAGTAATGACTTACCTAAAGCCGAAGCTAGCTAAACAAATTGAGAAAAGATAAAGTTATTGAGAGCTCGACAATCCACAAGAAATTTTTCCTAGATCGCCAATCAAAATCAGAAAATTAGGTTAAAACTACCTTATCGATCAATAATTCAAATATTATTATTAAATAAACACAAGGGGACACAAATGATCTTTAATAGAAAATATGTCCAAAACCTAAGACTAGGAAGTGTAGCCTATTAAGACTTAAAATTAAATATTAACCAAATTGGGTTAAACACAATCACTTGGGGCATTTCAAATTAATTTGGAAAGTCGGGGAAAGAATAATAAATTATAAGTTCATTTTATTGAAAATAACTTACTCATTAGATTTTACGATTAAAGAGGCAAACCAACCATTTTTAGGGAGCTAATCCAACTTGATAACATAAAAGAACAATTTAAATTATTTTAAATCAAAACTAGTAATCTATTAGGTGCAATAAGCATAAGAAAATTATTTTTATAAAACCATATCCGAAAATTAGTATTTTTAAGCCCAAACTGCAACCCAACTAAGTAACTTTGATTTCCTCAAATTCATAGCATAGAAATACAATTAAACTAATCCTAAATAAATCTAGATAATCAATTTTAAAAAAATAATCTTACAAGTAGGCAATTCAAGACAATCGGTTTCCAAAATTAAGGTTTTAAAGCCCAAGACATAAACTCAAATAGTTCAAATCAATTAATTCCAATTGAAGGTGTTGGGATGCAATTAAGGCCATTTCAACTATTTTTATAAATTCAATGTTAGAAAAACGACTATATAAATGATCAATTTCAAAAAAATGCAATTTAATTAAATTTTATTAATTTATTTTAAGTTGAATGCTTAGAAATACATTAGGCATATTTTATAACATATTATATGATCAATTAATCAAAAATAATAAAAGGGATACCCAATTTAGCAAAATTAGGATTTTTGAGCCCGGAATGCAAGTCCGATCAATTCTTGCTAAAATATTGAAATTGACTGTTCAAAATTGTAGTTAAATATATTCTAATGTAAATTATATAATCAATTGAATAAAATAACTTGATTTCACAATCCAATTTAGATCTGCAAGAGTTTTGACCTAAAAAACTAATTTCGATAAATTTCACACAATTTTCCCAAATCAACACTTCCAATATAAAATTAAATACATTTCAAAGGATATTATAAAATCAATTGAGTGAAATAACTTAAGTATGCAATCCAATTTCGTCGTACACAGATTTTGACCTAGAAATACAATTCCAATTAATTTTGCATAAATTTATCAAATTGACGATTCCGATATGAAATTAGATGCATTTTACAACATATTGTATAATCAATTTATCATAAATAGCTTAATTAGACGAATCTGCAAAATTCGGACATAATTGGGTCAAATTTTTTATTTTCACAAATCAACCAAATATATTACAATTAACCACTCTAAATCAATCATACAACATATATACATAATTAAACAAAAAATTTAGCTTATCATAAGCTAATTCATACCAAATTAATCAAAACAAGGGTTAGGAATTTTGAAAATTTATACCAAATAAAGAGTTAGAAATCGGGGAAAGTGAAGACTGGGGAAGCATCGATGGAGGCCAATCATTGCTCGTTGACCATCATATGAGCTTGTCGTGGCCGAACGTGGCAGCGCGATCTATGATGCCCGCAGTCTCTACTACTGTTGTTGCACTGCTGTAGTGGGTGGCGACGTCGGGTGAAAGGAGTGGTGTCATAGTGGTGGCTAGCAGTCATGGCTAGTTGTCAGTGGAAGAGCAGGGAGAAGGAGGTGAGGGCTGGGGTTTGGTTGCAGAAGAAAATATGTTGGGGAAAGAGGAAATAAAAAGTGGGAGAGAAGAAGAGAGAAAAGGAAAAAGGAATGGGGGAGGGGGTCGGTCATTTTTTTTTTTTTTGCAATTACAAGTATACAATAAAATACTAAATATCTAAAAATATTATTGAAAGATTTTATCTAAAATTTGTTTGATGAAAATTATTTCATAAGGATCCGAATGTATAAAATCAATATAAGAGCTATATAAAGAATTTTAGAAAAGTTTTCGAAAGAAATTACCTTTGAACGCAAATACCTATATTATTTACGAAAATACATTATAAGACCTCAAAAATATTTAAAAGAATATAAGAAAATATGTAAATCAAATTCTAATAGACCGAGACTAATTTAAATAATTTTTGAAACTAGTCTTCTACAAACCAAAAAGGATAAAACGGAAGAAAAATAATTTCGAAAAGAAATCCATAAATAAGCACCAAAAATCTTTTCAATATAAAACTTTTGAAGATCTTAATAACCTCGGAAACGAATAAATTCAAAATTGAAAATTTTTTCTATAGATAAAATCATTAAAATAAGCTTGACTATTTTAAATGAAAATTTTATAATTTAAATAATATATTTTGTTAACAAAATATAACTCCAAAACAAAGTCACAATCACACGACTAAGTTATAATCGAAAACGAATCTAAATTATTAAAAATCAAAATACGGGAAAGAACAAAAATACATATTTTTTAACCGAAAATTGAAACTATATGAATATAATAAAATCATGGCTGTGAACGAATTTATCTAGAATGATCCTCAACGAAAACAATTAATTAAATTCAAATATGAACTTGAAATTGTCAATAAATCCATAAAATGAATCAAAATTAAAATAATTAAATATTTTCATCAAATTAGGCTAATAAAATAATTAAATTTAATTAAATTAAAATTTAAAAATATGAGGTATTATAGTGTCTCCGGCATCCTCTTACCTAGAATGGAAGTATGCTCCTATGCCATGGTAGGAGAGACACATGCCCCCCTCGTATAAGGTGGCTAAGTCTTAGAAGACCACTGCACCCAACATCTTACGGATGCTAAACTAGAGCCCCTGCTAGACATAGTAGACCACTATTGACTCATTGGCCATTATGCCCATTGCAAATATCAACAACTCTATGAATTGGGTGTGGTACTGCCTCACCATCATGCTCCCCTAAAGGTAAAACTAGTGCGGATAAGCATCTTGAAGTCCTTTTGAGACATCAACGTCCCTCCTTGCACACTACGACCTACCCACTAGGTATCGGTGACTCCTTGTAAAAAGAATGTTGTAATACTCACCTTTCGAGTAAGTGGGTAGTTAAATACCTCATACATCCTTTCCATATCCTAGATCCGTCTTTCCAAGATGACTGGGTCATCATCACCAACGTAGATCAGGGGTGATGTCATGTGACCCTCCAAAGTCAATTTTCTCTGATACCTTCCTATGGGTAATGCAGAGGTGGTGGCGGCAGCGGTTGAGACTAAGGCGATGGCGGCAATGGACGTCTGACTAACTCAATGAATGCCTCAAAAACCTCCTACAAATGGCCTACGCAACCATTAAGGGACATGGTGAGCTAGTTGAAAGATAAAAAGCGTATCAGGATAATCATTCCTAGATTACTAGCACAGTTGTACATAACCACATTAAAAAGGCTACCCAGGCTACCTGTTCTCAATTCCTCACAAGTTAATATAGGTTTTCAAAGAATTGAGTTTCTCTGAAAATGTGAAATAAACTGATAAAGTCAAATAAGGGATCATTTAAAAACTGAATTTTTGAAAACGAAACATGGTATTCAAAACCAAAACTTTGATACTACCAAAAAGTTTCATTTTAAGGTGAAAGCATAATATCAAAATAATTGGGTGTTACCACTGTAACTGATATAAGTTTGGCTTACCTCACCATTCTTACATCAATCACAAGGAAAAATGATTAAAATGTAAATCATGACAAATAGAAAAAGAAAAAGAGAAGCTTTATAGACATAAATATGAGTTGGTGTAATACAACCAAATTTTGAACAAGAAATTTTCATTTTGAAGACAATACAGAAGTATTTATAGAAGAAAAATCAGAAAATGTTACTACCACATCAACCATGAGATATGTGTTATCATGACCTATACCATGCTTTATGTAAGGACAAATGGAACAATCATGAGAGAATGCATGCTCAGCTAACAATGTTATAATTCCACAATAAAAACGGTGAGAATAATATTATAGATAAAAGAGAGAGTTTATAAATTAAAATATATAAATCAAAGCTAAGAGTTTAAATAACTAGAAAGAACAAAAAGCAATCCAACATAGTGAGAAAAAGTATATCTAACTGGTTATCCTAACTCTTAATTACATGGGAAAGTAACTCTTGAATCCCCAAGCAATGACCAACTACTAACCTATGGTATCATCCTCAACATACTCTAGCTAAGAATCATAACCCTACAAATCATTCTCTACTCATTGGACCAGAAGTTGAATCATCTTAGTAAGCATACAAATGTACTATCTGTATGGTGAAATACTGGTAAAATAGATTACCTAAACTCATGATAAGGGCTCATGTGACACATTGAAGTCACATAGTAGCATGGTGATAAGCACATTAACATAAATTAACACCCAGGCTTATGGTAGTAATATAACAAGTCATGTTTGCATAGAGATCAAGGAATATTAATAATACATAAATGCATTGTAACTACATAATGTAAAACTTATTATAAATATTCCTTTAGTGATCACATAATTTTCAGTTATTAGGATAATCCATTCAACCACATGCAGTTCTCCACCATGAACAAAATTCATGGTAGTATACACACACAATGCGATACCACACCCACCACATAAAGTCAGGATACATTGCATCCGCTTTTCTTTGAGGATAACACACTCACTACACATTGAGTGCACCTGCCATGAGGGTTAACACACCATGGGATACTACACCCACCACACGGGGTCAAAGTATATCAAAGGGGATTGTAGTGGGATGCCTCACCCACTACGCCTTAAATGCCTCCATCATGAGGGATAATAGTTGGGATCCCATGCTCACCTTAAGTAATAGACAATACGAAGTACCAAAGGGCTTATACTAGGATACACCTAAACTAGACATTGATACCATGCTGGCCTACAGCAATATAATCATATACATCAAGGATATACGTGTACCCGTTACCGATTGCAACCCAATAAAGATTGAAATAAGTATCGAGTGAAAATATAAAATGCAGGGAAACCCACATACTAACTCCTAGCTAGATACCCCTAGAGTCAGAGAGAAAGGCTTAAACAAAATCTTAATCCATTATTTATTAATTATCGAGTGATATCACAAACCACAAATTAATTCCATTACTATCCAAATTAGGTGTTTCTAAGTGATAACACCAAACACATCACAAGGCATATAAGTCAAGATATTTAGAGATGAACCCAAACTTAACCAATTTAAAACCCAAATATCATCATTTTGTTCCATATTAATTTCTTAGTAAACATGGTTGGAATCATGATGAAAATGTTGTAATTACATGGCAACATTAATATACAAGGCCTATAGGAAGAACAATAGTTAACAAGCAAACATGGCGAAATATATTAAGACCAATCGATCGGTCCTTGGACATGTTGACTAGTTTAGTTGTACCAAACATAAACAAAAAATAAAACTAGTAGACCAATCGACTTGCTAGTCCCACTAATCATCTTCTTAGAGGAAACAAATCGATGGGTTTGACCTAACCGATTGATGGGTCTAAGCAAAGACTATACCGCTCTTGTCACAAGGCAACCAATCAATGGGTTTGGTAAATCGATCGACTGCTTATAGGAACCAGTTGACTGGTTCATTGAACCAATTGATTGATCTCGTAACCATTCAATTAAAATCCCCAAATCAAGCGACCAGTTTGGGTAAAACAACACCCAAACTTGTGATATGCATACCAAAATTTCACCCAACTTAACCATATTATTCCCATCATGATTCTATGTCATAAAACACATAAAGAGACATGCTATACACATAGAATCACATGGATACATGAAAATATTATCATTAAATGAAATCATGCTCAAAACTACCAAAATAATGCATAATATTAAGGAACCCAAAACATGCTTAAATTTTAAGAAGAAAACACTACCACATACTTAAATCTTAGAATATAATTAACTCATGCTCAATATAGAAACATAGAACCACAATAAGTAACAAAAAACCTTATTTATAGTAAAGATAAGAATGCCTTACCATCAAGAAATTCTTCTAGCAATACTCCTAACCACAGAAAATACTCCTAACTTGATGGTTATCTATCAATACCTCGATTCCTAAGAAAATCAATAATCAAAACCATTAAAGCCTCTTTTAAAAACTTAATAAAAATGAAATCAGAAGAAGGAGAAGAAAAATGAGATAACACAATATTTTCTAAGAATTGAAACCCAAAACCAAAAACCTAAGGTGTTCAACCTTTCTCAAAACCTTAATCCTTCCTTGCTTAAAAGAAACAAAGCAGACATAAAGCTAAGATTAAGAGAAGAAAGAAGAGACAATAAATTCAACCAAAAGATAGGAAATAAGAGGAAAGCCTTAGTTTTTTCAGTAGAGAAGAAAAGAGAGTAAAAGCGGAGGTTTCCCAACACCTGGAAATTTTTCACAAAGAAAAAGGGAAAGAATTAGAAAATGTAGATGATAGAGAGTGAATTGAATTAGAAATGGGGTGTATAGGAGGAAAGTGTTGAGGTAAAGGAGAGAGGGACGTCTGACTTAGGTTAAGTGTGGGCAACTCAAAGTGTAAGGAGATCACAAGTTGAGGTAAGGGAGGTAAGGTGTGACTAAGAAGAGACATGATAGAGATTTGTAGGTTAGGGGAGTGGTGTAGAATGTCAAACACATGGCCATGACTTCTAGAAGAGATAGAAAATAGAGGGAGAAGAGAGAAGGTGAGAAGGTGAGATTTGCCTCAAAAATTACTTTTGGGGAAATTTAGCCAAATAAAATCATATAGTGAACTAAATAATGTAAAAATAATCCCAAATCACCCAAATATGCTTATTAGCACAAATAGATTATAATTAAAAGTTTTCATTTGCATTAAAAATAGATTCAAATCAAAATTATAAAAGGATCTAAAATCGCAAGACAACCATTCGATTGGTTTGAGCAAACAGTCGACTAGTTTATCAATAAACAAAATTTCCACTTCCTGAGCATACTCGTTAATATGTCAGGCAAATCAACCAACTAGTGCGCCTAAAATTCACAACTTTATTAAAATTTCAAGACATTTCCAAAACCAAAAGTTATTTGTTTCATATGAACATAATATTAAATATAATTTGAAGGATTTTAGGATGGGGTATTATAATTGGAGGTTAACTCCAAGTATAATATCCAAAAATACAGATAAAAGGGATACTGTATATTTAAGAGTCCAAAAAGGTATCTAGTTAAAACTATCATCCAAATAACGTGACTCCATGCCTAAAACTCTAATACAAAAATCACTCTCCCCTATACAAAGCATCATAGGATGCAAAATTTTCTAACGGGTCCTCATCGACTTGTACACAAACATCAGGGTTATTTGCACGTAGAAATGTTCGATACCCATAAAAATAATGGTTAGTGTGCTACGTACTAAGCAAGGTAACAATACATTCAAGTAAATGATACAGATAAATACATGCATTCACAATGGAAGGTAAACACACTACGAGATACATAAAAATAATATAAGGTAATTTCTGATCTAAGCCTCATAATTAGATATGACATATTCCATTATTTTATTTATATTGAGTTTAGGGACCCCGCTATTCTTAATCCAATGGAATGATCTGAAACACCTCTTAGGGACAATACACCTAAGCCATTACTATCATCTGATGGAATAAACCCAACACCTCTTAGGGCAAAATGCATTTGAGCCATTATTCTTAAACTAGTGGAATGGTCAGGAGAACCTCTTAAGAACAACATACCTGAGCCACTATTATCGTCTAGCAGAACAAACCCAACACCTAGGTCCCAACTCATGTAATATTGCACTTTAAATAATTAATGTCTTATACATTAGTCACTTATCTCAAATTATATTATCATTCACCTTGTGTTTAATATCTCATTATTCTTAATCCGATGGAATGGACTGATCCACCTATAACTATAATACCCAGTATCTTTATATTCAAATTTATTAAGCTTAATTATTTTATTATCGTAATTTGATGTAAACGTTTAATTATTTTAATTTCTATTCGTTTTATGGATTTATCGACGATTTCGACTTCATATTCGAATTTAATTAATCATTGTCATTGCGGATCATTCTAGATAAATTCGTTCACAACTATGATTTTATTATATTCATATGATTTCGATTTTCGGTTTAAAATATATATTTTCATTCTTTCTTGTATTTTAATTTTTAATATTTTAGATTCATTTTTTATTATAACTTAGTCATGTGATTACGACTTTATTTTAGAGTGATATTTTGTTAGCGATATATATATTATTTAAATTATAAAATTTTCAATTAAAATATTCAAATTCATTTTAATGATTTTTTTCATAGAAAATATTTTTGACTTTGAATTTATTTGTTTCCAAGGTCATTAAGATATTGGGAAAGTTTTAAATTAAAAAGATCTTTGGAGCTTATTTATGAATTTCTTTCCAAAATTAATTTTCTTCCGTTTTACCCTTTTTATTTGTGGAAAACCAGTTTCAAAAATTATTTAAATTAGTCTCAATTTATTTGAATTTCATTTCAATATTTTCTTATATCCTTTTAAGTATTTTTTCGAGGTCTTATAATGTATTTTCGTAAATAATATAAATTTTTACATTTGTAGGTAAATTCTTCCAAAAACATTTCCGAAATTCTTTATATAGGTCTTATATCAATTTTAAGCCTTCGGTTCCTTACAAAATGATTTTTTGTTAAATAAATTTTAGATAAAATCTTCTAATAATATTTTTAAACATTTAGTATTTTATTATATATTTGTATTTGAAAAAAAACCCGACCGATCCTCTTTCTTTTTTTCCTTTTCTCTCTTCTTCTCTCCCTTCTTTCTTTTCTTCATCCTCTTGACCTATTCTCAGCCCAGCACCCAAAATCCTAGCCTCTTTCTCCCTGTTCCTCCTTCATCGACTACCGGCTACAACTGCCACCATCGGCAATGCCCTAGAGCAACAACCACACATGACCGATGTAGCAGCCGCAACAAGCAGCAACCGAAGCACAGCAACACCGAGGAGCATAGCTGTAGCACGAGACCAAGTTGTGCTGCACTAGTCGGCCACCGCGAGCCTAGTCGTTCACTGACGAGTGGTCTTCAACTTCCGGTGAATCTTCTCCGGCCTTCACTTGTCCTGATTTGCTAATAATGTTTGGTATAAAATTCTGAAAACCCTAACCCTTATTTTGATTAATTGAGTATGAATTAGCTTATGATAGGCTAAATTGATTGTTTGATTATGTATATATGTGTTGTAAGATTGATTTGGATAGGTTAATTGTATGGTTTATGTTGGAATTCTAGAAATTAGATTTTTGGTCGGGTTATGCCCGAATTTTTCGGATTTGTCCGATTAAGCTATTTTGGTTAAATTTATTTTATAATATACTGTAAAATGTATCGAATTTCATATCAGAATCGTCAATTTCATAAATTTATGCGGAATTAATCATAATTGACTTTCTAGGTCAAAATATGTGTGTGATGAAATTGGGTTGCATAATTGAGTCTTTTCACTCAATTGATTTTACGATATCCTTTGAAATGTATTTAATTTTATATTCGAAGTGTTGATTTGGAAAAATTGTGTGAAATCAATCGGAATTAAATTTTTAGGTCAAAACTCTTGCATGTCCAAATTGGATTATGTAATCGGGTTGTCTTATTCAATTGATTATATAATTTATATTAGAATACATTTAATTACAATCCAAAACTGTCAATTTATATATTTTACCAATAATTGATCAGATTTGCGTTCGGGGCTCATGAACCCTAATTATACTAAATTGAGTATTTCTTTAATTGGTTTTGATTGGTTGATTATATGATATGTTATAAAATAAATCTAATTGCATTTCTAAGTATTCAATCTAATTAAATTAATAAAATTCAACCGAATTATATTTTTAGGCCTAAAACCCTAGCTTTCAAATGAAATTATGAAAGTGGTCATTTGTATAGTTGTTTTTATGAAATTGAATTTATAGAAATAGTTGAAATGATCTTAATTTCATTCTAACACCTTCAATTTAGATTAATTGATTTCAATTGTCTGAGTTTGTGTCTTGGGCTTTAAAACCCTAATTTTTGGAAAATGATTATCTTGAATTGGCTACTCTAGGATTGTTTTTATTCAAATTAATTATCTATATTGATCTAAAATTAGTTTAATTGTGTTTTAAAACTATCAATTTGAGGTAATCAATTTTAATTGGTTGGTTCGTAGTCCAGGCATTAAAAACCTTGATTGTTGGAGATGGTTTTATAAAATTGATTGTGTTATGCATCTTTTACCTAATCGATTTCCAACTTTGATTCTAAATCATTTGAATTATGTTTTTATCTTATCAGGTTTGATTTGGTTCTTTACAAATGGTTGGTTTGTCTTTTGGGCTATAAAACCTAACTACTAAATTACTTTTGATAAAAATAACATATCTTCTATTATCCTTTCTCTGGCTTTCAAATCTATTTAAAACGCCCTAAGTGATATGTGTTGAACTTGATTTGGTTGATACATAATTTTAAATCTTAATGGAGCTATGCTCTTGAGTATTAGGTTTTGGACACATTTTTCAAGAAAGATAGTTCTCCTTATTGATTAAATTGTAACACTTGAATTGTTGATCAATAAGATAGTTTCTAACTTAGTTTTCGATTTCTATCGGCAATCTAGGAAAAATTTCTCGTGGATTGTCGAGCTCTCGATTGCTTTGTCTTTCTCAATTTGCTTATCTATCTTTAGACCTAGGTACGTCTATACTTACCTCCACTTATGGGTGTTTCGTGAGGACAGATCGTTGGGCATATGTGTTAAGAGGTGAAAGTTGTGTGACTCACATAGGTCGGTATGTCAAACATGTAATATGCCTTATATGATGCTTTGTATAATCATGAGGTTTAAATAATTCATAGTTTGGCTTATTTTTTAGCGTGCTAAGGTAAAAATATGCATGATAGGGTTATTTGACTCTTTTGATGAGGGCGAATGTAAAATAATGTGCTTACACGTGTTGGAATGGGATTGCATTTTCTATTTAGGAGTATGATTGAGTAAAAGAGTATGTTACAAGCATGATTAAGTAACAAAGCATGTTAAGCTTGTTAACTTCAAGCATGGATAAGTGAAAGACATGTTAAAAATTATAAAATATATATCTTGATTAATTGACTAGAAAGTATCTTAATGTGTGTCATGAATTGTTTGCCAAGAGAGGGAGCACACTTTAGGGTTTTTTAGCTACATGGTGCATTACGAAATGAAATGAATGAATGTTGATAATTTAATACCTCTCTCAGCATAACAAATTGTTGAATGTGTTTGAATCATGGTTTAGGGCTGGACATGTCCTTGAGTAATGTCCGGGGCTAGCCATGTCCTTGAGTATTGTTTGAGGCTGAGCATGTCCCTAAGTAATGCTCAGGGCTGGACATGTCTCCGAGTAATGTCCCGGGTCTAAATGCCCAATTAGTTTGGTTTGATGTTGTCCATAAATGCCCAATTAGTTGCCCAATTGGTTTGGTTTGATGTTTTTCATAAATGCTTGGTTGGTTTATTTGAATCTCTTATTGGATTAAGATGTTTGCATCTAAAATTGTGTGATCATGTAATGAGTTGCCAATAATATGGATTATTCCTACCTAAGGCGCATGAGCTACTTTACATTTCTGTCATACCACACTTATATGTTTAAGTAGGATGTTACATATATTTCACATATATTATATGTGTATGGTAGGATTTATGATGTGGGTATTGAGTATGCATCATATTATATCAATGTAATGCACCATGATTCAATATGCACTTGATGTTGTAGTTTATGTCTCTCCCATAAGATAGGGTAGTGGGATTTACTCAGTATTAGACCCGTATTTATACTACCTTGGTTGTTTAGGTCCTGTGATGAACTACTGATGGTGGGGAGCAGACCATTTGTGCAAGTTCAATATTGAATGTCTTATTGTCGGGATGAATGTTTTCCTTAGATTTTGAGAGTAGGTTATCCGGTGATTCAATTTAGTGAATAAAATTGGCTCCACTATTAGGATGCCCCTTGGTTCTCTTATCAAATTTTATTGTATCTCAAATGTATTATTTTGGTGTGTAAATCATTCACCTGATTTGTATTCATTTGGTTTGTGATTTTGTTGGAGATTTATTTGGATTTTATATCCTTTTTCTTTTTAATTTTTAAAAATTCGGGGTTATATCATAGGTTTTTCGTTGGCTTTATCGGCGATGTTTTGGTTTTGAGAAACCATTCTAGTCTAGCCAAAATTGGAAATTTCTTGTGGGACTTTACTCCCTTGGTTTATATGAGGTTTAAATTTTGATTGGACAAGTTTAGCCTTACATCTAGTATGAGATAGATGGTGGACATTTATCTTGTGTTAGGTGTGGTGGTAACATTCCCAAAATCCTATTTTAGCTTCTGCATTATTCTTTTAAATGAAATTTTTTAGGAGTGAAATTTGGGGGTGTTACAGTAACAATCCCATTTTCACTACCAAAAAAATTATTTGAAACGACATGGAAGTTGAAAATATACCTAGGAAAAACAGGGTGTTACCACTCTACCTAACAAAGGATAGACGTGCGTTGCCTACCCCATATCAAATACAAGATTAAAACCAACCAACCAATTTAAAAATAATAGAGTGCGCAAACATAAATTATATAAACATTTTAAAAGATTATTTACATCGAAGGACCTCAACGGTCTCCGACGAAATCATTATAGGAATACAAATAGTTAAGAGTACGGGGTTACATTAAAATAAAATTAGGGTGTGACCCCCAAACCAAAACTACATTTCACCACGGACCCCGCAAAATCTCCGGATGTCCATGCTTTCAAGTCCCGAACCCAAAATGAGGTAGGCCCACTATTGGCTATCCCCAAAAATCTACACATAACCCTTTGCACGTGGAAATGAGCAGGTGGCCGAGCAAATGGGTACATCAGTATACTACATACTGAGTAAGCCAAGTTGTTTCCTCAATGGGAACACAAACATGGAAGGTCTATCATACATGGATATCATAATTAACATGCGGCATGCTAATGCTATATATGTAAAGGTAGGAATACACCAAGGCAGACCATAACCATAATGCATAACTTGGACAACACAGGATATAGCATTCTTATATTCATATTTTACTCACATAGGTATTCACAAATGTACTAACAGATTAATTTAGACAACCACTAGGGTTCATTTTTCCAATTGCCTAATCTATTAAATTATACCATTTCCTTATCCATAATGATATAGGTCAACATCCAGTTATTCTTTCCAATTATTAACCCATTGGTCATTTAAGGCATTATCCAAGTGTACATACTAGCTTTCATCCTTTTTGGTCATCCAAACCATTATTCATTTATTTATCATTCCACTTATTCATTACTCTAGTTTTATCATTCAGATTTTATCATCAAGTGATGAACTACTCTTCACCCCATGGTCTCACATACCATGGAAGTCTATCCAAATAAAGGACATAGAATCCAGGCCAAATCCAATTATCAAAGAGGACATAAGTCTAGGATAAAGCCAATTACCATAATGGACATAAGTCTAGACCAGTTAGGTAACCAAACCCTTTACTATCAATATCCCCTAGTATATAATCAATGTTTAGAGTAAGTAAGGCATCAATATCTCTAAGGATCTCGTCCGAAGGTAAAGTCTTAAGACACCAATAAACACTTGAAGGAAGACTAACCCTCAGTAGCTAATCAAAGATTGGGTAATACAAACCCATATACAATTCAATTATCTTTTGCTTTACATGATTAGTACATTATTCATAAGAATAAGTGATCATACAAAACCCATACAAAGAACAAGCAAGGCATTAACATATTTCTTCCATATTAATCATTTCCATTTCCCAACCATGTGGGGTTTCCTTTTATCCTTATCCAATATTATTCATGTCCATCATATTATTTTATTCAATCCTAAGTTGTGCATCATTACTCTTTTCTCAAAAACATCATATATTATAAGTGGTATAACCATTTAGTCTTTACAATACTCATTGAGTATGTCATAAGTTGTAATCCACTTAACCCATTTATTGGGTCATTAATCCATGATAAAATCTATATTTTATCCTTTTAATTATCATAGAATAGTCCCATGCATAGCCTCAAAGAATAACCAAATTGAAAGAAATTAAATCACACAAGCTAGTCAAACTAATCGATTGGTCTATCCCAACCAGTTGATCGGTTGCACCAACCACTTAATTAGTTTGACTCAACCAAACCCTTTTTTTTTTCTCAAACTGGTCGATCGGTTTGGAAAAACCATTCGAATGTTTATACTTTAGTCGATCAGTTTTGCCCAAAGTAGAGAGAAAGACTAAAGTCTCTATAGGCTTACCAACCGATGGGTTGGGTCAACCAATCAATTGTTCTAGGAACTAGTCAGTTAATTTAACCTAACCAATCAATCAGTTTGACCTATAATAGCACCGAATAATTATTTTCATGTAGATCATACTTATAAATCATCATTAAACCATATTGGAACATGATTTAACATTATATAACACATTTCTAGCTGAATTAACTTACATATCACAACATTTAATCATAACCACTCTTTTTTTTCAATTTTCATGCTTTTTACTCAAAATGTACAATCCACTCATCCAAAATCAATTCTACAAGCTAAATACATTCATGCCAAGTTGCCAACATACCAGACTAACTTAAAGAAACTCATATCATGAGGAAAACTCATAATCCATTTTAGAAGCAAGACTAATTTACTTGATGCAGGCAAAATTACCTTAAACTAGAAATCTCAGTATGTGAAAATCTTAGCTTTTAAAACCTTCAAACAACAACCTCAAACTCAGAAATTTGTACAAAACCATAATAAATTTGAACTTAAAACATAAAGGAAAGAAGGAACATACCACACTTAAGGTAAAAATAGGGATTACTCAGCTCAACCACTCAACCATTTTCCTAAATCTAACTATTCCTTGTATAATGATTAGCAAAAAAAAGAGAGATAGAGAAGGAATTAGAAGAGAAGGGAACTAACTACAAGTTTTGAAGTGTAGAAAGGAAGATGGTGAATATAGAGAGATGAGAATTTTTGGTGGATGAAAGAAAGGTGAACAAAAGGGGTGATTGGGGCTATTTATAGCCAAACAATTAACACAAAACATAGAGGGTTTAGGAACAATTTAAAAACCCTAATACTTGCCGTTTGAATTCAAGTTAAACGGATAGATTTTGCCCAAGATATGCTGACCTATTCTCTAGAGCTCAAATGGTTTTTCTAGATAATATAGATCAATTAGGTCAGAATTGAATTCACAAAGGGGTAATGGAAGTTCAGCGTGGAAGGAATCTTCCAGCTATTTAGAATCGTGCTTGAGATTGAAGCATTGATCTCTGAAATGTGCTGAGGAGAAAGGTGGAAGAAGGCAAGACTGAGGTCATCTCTCCCCCTCAATTATCCCAATTGACCTCCAAATCCATCTAAGGCAGTATTTTGGGCTAAATGCATCATTAAAAAGGGTAAGAATCTCTTGGAAAAAATTTGGTTTAGGTTGGCAAGGTTCTATTTTAGTAGAAGAAAATTTCCAAAAAAATCAAGTTCATGAATATGCCCAGCTTAACAAACCAATCGAGTAGTTTGGGCCTACCAGTTGATTGTTCTACAAACTAGTCGATCGGTTTAGTCGAGTAAAAACTATTTTACCGAAACAATGAACTAGTTGATCATTGATTCACCTGAAAAACTCATTAAAATTTATGTTCCAACCTTTTTTCAAATCAAACTTTACCTCAAACCAAATCATAATACCAAATCAAAATCAAATGCCAAAAATTGGTATAATTCTCATTCAACATTTAAAAAAAATATAGGGTATTACGACACCTCTTAAGGAAAAACACACCTGCGCCACAATTATCATTTGGTGAAATAGACCCAATAAACATCTTAGCCCAACTCATATTATCTTCCACTTTAAATGATTAATGTCTTATTCATGATTGATTTATAGGTACAAAGTATAATTGAACTCTAATTTTTATATTTTAAGCATAACTTCTTCTCTATTGCTCTATTATCCACCAAATTTAGTATCTCTTCCTAAAATATTATTATTATTAACATAACCGAAATTCAAGTCCTAACTCTAATGTCTTACACATGCGATGATAACCCTATATCAAAAGTTACTATTCATAAGGCTTACAAAATCCTAATTTCATTAGTACGTCATAACATTTCCTGTAAGAATAATATAAATACCAAATTCAATATATATTACTATAACAACATATTAGAAATTCATTGTATAAATCTAACATTTCGCACACGTGATAATAATAGCATTGTTTTAGGATTACTATTTTCAAATTAAGCCATTTTCTCATTTTGTAGGCTTTCTGCCATTCATGATTACTCAAAACATTTCATATGATTCCCTTAGAATATTTTAAATCATCTAACACATTAGAATACCAAAATTTTCTCATTAAACCTATATTGACCAAAATGTCGTTATAGGTAACATAAAGCCCTCATTTTTGGATAAGCTTATATGTTTCCAAATCCTCCCTTTATCACCATACATATTAAATCATATTTTCTCACTTATCATACTCTATTAAGGCCATATTACAACCATATATCACATTGATCCACTTAGGGTGTTCCATGAAAAAATATTATCATAATGATATTGCATGCTTCTCAACTCACTCATTTCTCATCATACAATATCACATTCTCATATCATAGCATTAACAACATGTATTTATCAACATGATAAAAATAAAATGATAATGCATAGAGTCAAATATAAAAATTAGCACAAAACCCTAGACTATGACTAGTATCTTTACAGAAAAAGGCTACGGTCTCTATACATGTATATTCTATCCCGTCTCCTCTGAAACTTCTAGTAATTTACGTAAGATCAAGAAAAAAACACCATTAGAACTTAATGATATAAATAAGGAAACGTTAAGGAAATATAGAGTAAAAGGATTAGAGAAAAAAAATGAAACAATGCTTGAAGGTGTGGTCGGTAAAATTTTATTTAACAAAGTAGGGAGGAATAGTTGGGGTTATCGAATCAAGGAAAGTAGCAATGACATTTTTTTCGTTGCTAAGGGGTAGGAAATGGTAGAGGAGGCCAGTGATCAAGGAGGGAGAGTGGTGGAAAGGGATGAAGAGGGGGTGGTGTGTTCGATGGAAGGGGTGGAAGTGTGGTTCGGTGATTGGTATTGAAGGAAGAAGAAGGGTTGCGGTGGGTTTTACTAGTGCAAGGAGTAGGAATGATGGAAGTTGGTGGTGGTAGGGGTGCTGATTTAGTGTGGATCATTGTTGCTCAAGGGAGGGGGAAAATGGGGGGTTTTGGTGGAATTTGTTGAGGCTTAAGGGGGTATTGTGGTGATTTTGATTGGTGGTATGGTGAAGGCTGCCAGTGCTTGGGGTGGTGTGATGAATTCATATTTTGACACATTTTATACCCTTATAATCTTAGTTTTTGGTAGTTTATTTAACTAATATAGGGAAATAATTATTGTTTTATGCTTAAGTGGTAAAAATTGCATAAATATTATTATTTGAGCTAAAATGATATAAATTAAGTAAATTTAGAATAAAATATTATTTATTAATATTTATTTGATTTTATTTTACAGGTTTTGTTTTTAAATAAAAGAAAAATATAAAAAAGAAAAAGAAAAAAAAGGGATTGGACCTTTGGACTAACGGCCAAAGGCCGAAGGCCCAAAGGCCTGGAACAAAATGCAAAACAAAGGAAGCCAAACGAGGCTTAGCACGGAATGAAGAGGTTAGCCGTTAGGGCTGACGTGACGTGGGACGCACAACAGGACGAGGCTGGCCTGCGAACTGAGGGCTGACGTGGCACAGACGGGAGAGAGAGCTATGAGGAGCGGAGCAATAGAAGAGGGTCAGTCGAAGAAAAGTCAAAGAAGAAAAAAAAAGAAGAGGCTGTGCGAAACGAGGGCTGATGTGGAAAGGAGGGCACCACACAAAATAAATAAAGCCGCACAGCGGCAGTAAGAAAAGGAGGAGTGTGAGAGCCTTCACAGGCTTGAGCGAAGGACGATAGAGAGGAGGCTCGGCCAGGTAGGCCCTGACGCAGCAACACGGAGTTCGAGGCATCGCAGCAGCAATACATCGACGCATGGAGTTCGAGGCAGCGCGGCAGTAACACATCAGTGCACGGAAGGAAGGGCAGCACCGCAAGACGCTCCGTCAGCCGAGAATAAAAAAAGGAAAATCAATTATTGCATAGAAATCAAAGCGCCGAGAAGGAAGAAAATTAGAGGAAAATTAATACCGATAGAATTTATTTCAGATAAAATTAATTTTTATCTGAATAAATTCTTGATCTTTTATCCAAAATTAATTCCGGTTATTTCTTTCTCTTATTTTAATTTATATTTTAGATATATATTTCTGTGTAATTAATTCTATAATTATGGCTGGCTGATTATTTATTGTTAGGGAATAAATTGAAACCCTAGATTAGGATTTGAATTATAATTTTATTTTCTTTGTTTCGTGAGATTGTTTCTTGACTCTATATTAATTGCTATCGTTTATATGTATAATTCTGTCAAGTATAGTTTATTTGGTGCATGCCTTGTTCTGGTTCCTCATAAGTGACAGTATGTAGAATTATTTGCCTACGAGGTGGCCATCTAAATATACTAGAATCTATATGTATAAATTGTAGCTAGGTTAGATAAGAATTCACCTAATAGTTTTGTGAGTCTAATTGAAGTAGTAAAACGTTTCGATACGTGTAGGTCAAGGAAAGGAAATACAGCTAGACATGCGTTTTATACTAGTTTGGGTACTTAGATTGACAGCCTTCCAATCACACTTAATACATTAAATCTAGTTAAATATAGGAGTCGCTTGTTGCTGCTATACTGCTAGTATTTAATAGGGTTAATATAGGTACGTTGTCGTATTAATTAATTAAGGGAAGTAATATAAGGTGTATGGACATGCGTTTGGTGTACAACTTGGTCGATCTCATTCTCTCGATTAAATATTGACTTAGAAATAAATATTATATTACGACCTAATCTAGTGGTTGATTTTTATTTCCCTAACATATTTCTTATATCTGCGGTTTCCCATTATTTTCGTTGATACTGTTATTAGTTTACTTTATTTTATTTACTCCTTTTATTATTATTTTTATAACCCCCATTAGTATTTTTCTTATTTATTTATTTAGTGTTATTTAGGATTTTTATTTTTATTTATAGTTTTAGCTAGTTGAATAGAGGTGAGCCCTCTCAATCCTCAGCCCAGAACAATACCCTTATTTACCATTGCTACAATTGACAACAAGAGGATTTAAATTGCGTGCCGGCTACGACCACACCATGGTGTTAGGTAAAGGCTATTGATAAGGGTGTTGGTGGGTTTTTTTTATGATGAGGAGAGGAGGGAAAAGAAGGTTGCATTGGTGGTGTCTTTTGATAGAAAAATGGGGGAGGGAGGATTTAGTTCAGGCATTAAATGTGTTATATATACACACAAGCACGAGTAGAGCGGATAGGAGATAGATGAGGCACAATCGGGTTGGATTTTTTAACGAAACCCATCAGCTCAAGGTATGGGTGATGATGTGTGGATGGGATAGGGTGTAGGTGATGGAGGTATGGTTGGGATAGTGAAGAAATCACTCACAAGAAGAAAATGAAACAAAAGAAGGAAAAACAAACCGGGCAGGAGGAAAAGAAAATGAGAAAGAGAAAAAGGAAAAAAAGAAAAAGGAGCAAGAGAAAAATCAGTTTCAATTTAGAATTAGAATTAGGTTAAAATATTTTTAGGTTAGGGTATTGATATAATTTAATTAAAATCTTTCTAGAGTTAGGTTTATATTAAATTATTAATAAACCCTTGTAGAGATTAGGGTTAAGAATTAGGATTAAGGAGTTAAGATGAGGTAGAAACATTAATTTCCTAAGAATAGAATTAGGTTATGATATTAGTTACTCGAGATTAGTTTGAGCTAAAATTTGGAATATTACAGTGATCCCTAAACTTTCGTGACATTTTGATTATTAGAAAGGGTTTAATAGGCTCAACACATATGATTAAAGCCTGTTAGAAAGATAAAATAGTGTCTTTTTACCAACAACTTGAATTGGCATTTTCAAAAATCATAGGAGGCTTAGAAAAATGTGACAATCTCAAATATGCACACGAAATAAGAGTCTTAATAGTGTTCGGAGTCTAAAAGTGACTCTAAAATCTCATAGATTACATAACCATAATAAATAACAAAGAGTCATTAACAAAATATTTTGGAAACATAAATAGGGTTTCAAACTCTACGAAGACAAGATAAATTACCAAAATAAGAAAAATTAATCTCCACCGATTCCAATTAATCTCCACTAATACCAATCCTAATTAGTTAGTTTTTTCAAAAGAATGTGGCATTTCAATTGATGCTTTAAGGGTTAGGGGTAGCTATTGGTGCTAGTGCTCCCCCTCCTTTTTATCCTATTACTCTTGTTGCTACCATTCTTACTTCTCCTCCTCCTTTTGCTGTCACCACTACGCCTAATAAAATAGACTAAGGTAATCTATTATATCAAAAATTTTACCATTATTTTCCATATGTGAACCCTTGGAATTAGGGGTATTTAAATTCGACCTAACAACTAAATTCACATATGCACAAATACAGTTCCTATATCGATCGGATGAGATATATATTTAGATTTTGGCTGATTATTATAATTCATTAAATTTGGAAACTTCTATGATAAAATACTTAAAAATAAGGATCCAAAGTTAGATAATATTTATGTCCATATTCATATGAGTATCTTAGTTTATCAAAAAAGAGTGTTATCATAAAATTTTGAACCTTAAAAGTAAATAAAAAATTGAAATTAACCATTAAATTAAATTATATATTTTAACGATCATTAAATTGCTATTTAATTATTAAAATATTTATATAATTATGTTAAATTATAAATAATATATATATATATATATATATATATATATATATATTTATATAGTTATCAAAGAATAATGTTTATAATATTTTTATTAAACATATATAATTTTATGGATCAAATATTAGTTATAATTGTCTTATTGAATATCTAATCTAATTATCTTAATATTGGATCAGTAAATTAATATTGGAATCCTTGAGCACTTCTTCTCAGAACTGATGAATTGGTGGCGAGTGGCGATGCCTACCTTTTGGAACCGATGGGATGGGCCCATAAAGACGTCGAAAAGGGTGGATACAAAAAGGTACTATAGATAGTAAAATTCAAACAGAAGAGTTAGGTTCTGTTTGGTTTAGGGAAAATAATGAGGAAAGGAAAAAAAAATTAGAAGGAAAATAATTATTGCTTGTTTGGTTATTAGGAAAATGATTAAGAAAGAAAATAAGGCGAAAAGGGTCGGGGAAAGTTATACGTGATAACTTTCCTCAGCTGAAAGTGAAGAAAATTTTAACAACAGTGGAAAACTCTCCCCCGACTCGACACTCGACAGTTTTTCCTCCACCCTCCTCTGCTTCCTTCTCCATCGTCGGCTATTTCGTTCTCCATCGAAGGTTTGTTCTGCTCCATCAACTCCAGCCATCCCATGGCTCCTCCACAATTTCGGCAAAAGCTTCATGTGGGTCGTTCATCGAGTGCGAACTCCGTGCTTCCTGGCAACCTGCCGTCGGCTCATCCTTCTCGATCTGCCGGTATATCATTTCGAGCCGCTGAGGTATGTGTTAAGTTAGTTAGCAACAATTGAATTTAGAATCCCTAATCTTATTTCGTTTGGCGTGGAATGATTATATATCTGCTAAGTTGATAGCCCTAATCTTCATGGGGATCGACTACTCAATTTTTACTTCGTCCGGGCCAGGAATGCGGATGAATTGAATCCCGCCTTTCTGTCTGTGGATTATGTTAATCACGAACTGTCAGAAGTTTACCTATGACATTTCTTTCACCATTTAGAATTGTTACGAGAGCCACCCTTACTGGTGCTGTTACAGCCAATTTTTAACTTGGGATGAGACGGGGGGAGGAATCAAATTTAAAATGCAGCTTTTGAATGTATTGTTTAATATTTAAACTGAATTCAGTAAATTTATATATATGTATTCTGTAAACTTAATTGGTTTTCTGCAATGCTAACTCATCATAAGTTTCTAGTTATCACCCTTTTCTGCATCTGAGAGTAATCAGTTCTTCATTTGCATCAGAAGAGAGATAGTCAGGGATAGGAGGATGAGATTTAGTTGTTCCTAACTATAAGGAGGAAGGGACAGAGAAGAGGAGAGAAGGCAGATTCTTTTTAAATTTTTAAAAAATAAAAAAATATGTAGACCAGAAACAGAAATAGAGGGAAGTAGCAGCAGCACATACCTTTTATCTAAAATCTTCTGCATATACCTAGAAATCAATGCAGTATGAGATCCACTGTCTTCAGCATATACCTAGAAATCTTCTGAATTACAATGCTCATTACATTAAAGCATGAATGCTAAGTTTAACAATAACTCAAGTGCACAGAAACAGCAAATGGCTCATGTTTTGCTTCCTCAAAACATTTGGGGATGGAAATGTGCTCCCAAGGGCTATAGGAAAACAGAATCTGGTTGCAGTCTCACAGTACAGATGTAAACAATAACACAGTTATCATGGCATGATTTTTCGCATAAAGATCTGTCCATATTGATATGCACTGGCCACCTTAGTAAATATTGGTGTGTGTCAGTTGTGCTGCACTATCACATCGTGTATCAGAGATATCGGATATTGATAGGTTGATAACCA
Organism: Tamarix austromongolica; assembly: GCA_039764185.1. Taxonomy (NCBI): domain Eukaryota; kingdom Viridiplantae; phylum Streptophyta; class Magnoliopsida; order Caryophyllales; family Tamaricaceae; genus Tamarix; species Tamarix austromongolica. The sequence continues at coordinate 56,574,680 of CM077814.1, forward strand.
GATTAGTATCGGCTGAAAATTTATTCCATGTTTGTCATGCCAGAAACATCCCCATTAACCCATATATATATATAACCACTCTGCCCAGCTATTATATTAAAACAGTTCCAGTTCCAGTAAATGAAAACCGTTTGTCCATTAACTGATTTGTATTCAATCGAAGAATGGAACTAATCAGTTATATATATATATATATGTATGTATGTATGTATATATGTATATTGTAGAAAGTTGTTGGATACTATTAAATGGAGGTTTTTTGATATACTGACATTTTCTTTCGATTTATACAGTGGTAGGCAGCTTCATTCTTGTGTATGCAGGAAAGTGGCATTTAGTTTAACCAACTTTAGTTGAACTGATGTGAGCCATTGGTCCATTATCATATAGCAAATCCGTAGGCTAGAACAGAAACCAATAGGAAATCAGGCTGTTTTAAGGATTCTGTGGGTTCTGAGCATGTGCAGCCCCAGCTTCACTTGATTAGTGGGGGATTGTTTGCAAAATAACCCTTAAAAATTCTAGTTCCATCTCTGATTGTTCCCTTTGAAAAAAGTTGATATTCAGTTGGAATCCCTGTGATACTGAATATTAGTAGTAGTAGTAGTAATATATGTCTTGATTAATTAATAGGCTTAAATCTTAATGGACCACTCAAGGCGTGAAGCATACTTTCATGTACTTGTTGAGACGTAGAGAAATCGACTATAATTCATGAGTTGAGTGCTGAAACATGGTATATACTGCAGCCATCGCACTAGATGGATGGACAACTACAAGTTTTGGATAGATAATTTACAACGGAACTAGGAAAAGGAATGCATCAAAGACATGACTTAATGCAACTCAACCACTACTATTGGACTCGGGTTTAACTGCCGGTTAGAAATTCTTTCCAGCCATCGATGATGTTCCGGTCTGATATTGTTACCATAGGTTTTGGGTTCAAATATTTCGTATCGCATATTATCTTGACTACTGCTGTATTTGGACTTACGACCCAATTATGTTGTTCGTTAAAACCTCTAGTAATTTTTATTTTTTCAACAAAAAGGAAATTCTAATCAGCCTTTTTACGGACAAGTGTATTACTCATACAGTAGACTTCAAGTCATCAACATCAAATTAACCTCACTTGATTAATAGTGTATTTACTACTCAGTATTTAATATATATATATATATATATATGTATATAATTTAAATATTATATTATGAGACTATAAACATGTCTCTAATATTAAAATTTAATTATTGAAAAATGATATAACGATTAATATATATATAAAATGAGAGTAAAATATAAATATTAAAAATAAATTTTTTTAAAAAAGGATTTTATTTTGAAATAGAACTTTCCACTAAAAAAATGTTCTTATTAAAAATAAAAAACAAAACAAAATCCGAATAGTAGCAGGCTAGCAGCAGCAGTAATACTAATGGTACATGTAGCAAACTCGTAGGGTACTGTCACTCTAAATTGTTCAGCCTTCTCTGTTGTAGCTTGGTAGTTCAGCACAGCTGCACGATATGATATAACCTATTACATTACTGGAGTGCCTTATTACAATACAGAAATTATTACAACACAGAAAGAAGAGGATGTAAAATTGAACCTGAAGCCTAAGAGCTCACCTTTACTACTGCATCAATCAAAATTTGGTTTTTCATCTTATTGCAGGATTTTGTGCCTTTTATACTCAGATTCTGGAATATGTGGAGCTATTCAAATTAAACAATCAGTTGAAATTATGTGATGTTATCTACCATGTTACCCTTTAATCTTCTTTGGCTTCAACTCATTGCTAAATATAAGAGGGTAATATTTGACATGTTATATATATATATATATATCATTTGTTGAGTTTTCTCATTTCTAATGTATTCAGGCTACTAGTGAGGAATCAAATCCGATGTCAAGATCAGAGTTCCAAGAGTGGAGAAATCTGCCAACAAACTACCACTTTACTACAAATGATACTATGAAATCCGAAGAAAATACTGAAGTAAGTATCTTATTTGGTTTTAATTTAAGATGATGATTGTTATGTGATATTGTTGTATTCTTGATATTCATACACATTTTTTTAAGCTAAGTATATTTCATCCAAATCTTCATATATGGTTCATTTTCTCAAACTTTTTTCCTTTTTTTTGATCATTTAATATTAGACTAATTCGATGGAGGAGTGGGACAAATTAAGAAGATGGGCAGCAACATGTGTGGTCACCTATGGAGCATATGCTGCTAGTTTATTATCGTTGGTTTGTCCTTATAATTATGTTGATAGGGATATTTCTCAATTGGGAGATTATAAGCGACGAGCTTTTTTAGATCGACTTACATTGGAAAAAGACGATGATTGCCATAACCAGTTGAGGATGGGAAATGAGGCTTTTGCTAGACTTGTATCAATATTGAGGGATTCTGGGAGACTGAATGATACTCATTCTAGCTGTGTAGAAGAGAGAGTGGCCATGTTTCTCAATATTATAGGTCATAATAGGAGAAATTTGTCGGTAAAATTAGACTTCTGGCGGTCCGGTGAAACAGTAAGCCGACATTTCCATCAAGTGTTGAATGCTATCATTTCAGGACATCTTTTTGCAACAACCCGATGGATCTCATTGCCCTCATGAAATATCAAGTAGCTCAAAATTTTGGCCATATTTTAAGGTAAATATCATAATATTATAAAATAAATTACTAAGTACATATTACAACTTCTTTTTTTTTTAATAAAAACTTTTAACATTTTTACACAGGATTGTGTTGGAGCAATTGATGGATCACACTTTCGTGTGAAAGTACCAAATTATGTGGTACAAAGATATCGTGACAGAAAGGATTTTCCGACCCAAAATGTATTAGCTGCATGCTCTTTTGACTTAAAGTTTTTATATGTATTGTTGGGATGGGAAGGGTCGGCATCTGATTCAATGATACTAAATAATGCTTTATCCAGAGACATAGATAGATTGGTAGTGCCATCAGGTAAATTTTACTTAGGCGATGCGGGTTTTCAGTTGAAGACTGGATTTATTACACCATATCGCTGGACTCGATACCATCTGAAGGAATATAGCATTCAACGTCCTCAGAATGCAAGGGAGCTTTTCAATCTAAGGCATGCTTCCTTAAGAAATGTTATTGAGAGGGCATTTGGTGTTTTGAAAAAACGCTTTCCAATATTAGGAAGTGGAACCGAACCATTCTATTCTGTTCAAACTCAAGCAGATATGGTTTTAGCTGGATGCATTTTACATAATTATCTCATGGGAGTGGATCCAGATGAAAGATTAATTTTAGAGGTTGATAGTAAGATAAGAATTATTAATGCTCAAGCAGATGTTGCGCCATCAAGTTTAGCAGAAGAGTGTGAAGAAGCAGAACAATTAAGAGATGGAATTGCAACTTCAATGTGGAGAGATAGTTTAAATAGTTAATGGTAGAAATATCATTATTGTTAAATTCACATAGGGAAAAATTGTATTCAGCAAGTGTTCTAAATGAAATTGTATTTTATCCATGGTTTACAATTTTTTGTGCAGGAACCCATTGGTGGTGACACACCATCAAATGAGAAGAAAAATTTTAACTTGGGATGAAGACATGGATACATTTCTAATAGATTTATTAACTGATCAAATGCACTTAGGTCAAAAAATAGGTGGCTCATTTTCAAGAACGGCATACACTAACGTTGCTAAAGGAGTTAGTGTTCAGTTTGGTCTTGGTTGCTCGGTTAGCCATATAAAGAACCGAATCAAGACCCTCAAGAAGAATTATGCCTTAGCATCTACAGTTTTGCAAGTGAGTGGGTTTGGTTTTAATCAATCTACTCAAATGGTGGAAGCTGATACAACAGTTTGGGAAAGGTATATATTGGTAAGTCTTAAACCTTCTTATTCTTATTGTCATTTCTTATTATTATTGTTTCTAAATTTATATAATTAATATTTTTTTTGCAGGCTCATCCTGATGCCAAACCGCTTCGCTATAAGCCTATTCAAAATTATAATAGGCTAGATATTTTATTTGGCAAGGATCGAGCAACTGGAAGTTTGTCAATTGGTCCGAAAGAAAGACGTTTGCGCTCAGAGAGGCAAGAATATGAAGGAAGAACAACTAATGATCGAAACACTGAACAGGAACAACATAATGAGGTAACCTCTCCTTTGGCCGGTGCATCTGCATCAAGAGCCACAAAGAAAAGAAAGTTGAGAGATAATGTATCAGAGGAGATGAAGGCTTTAAAAGAAGGGATGGATGCAGTTGTAGCAGCTCTTGATAGAGGAAATCCACGTAATTTTACTAAATCTGAGCTGTATTCTGAGCTTAGAAAGGTGGAATGATTGAAGAAAGTTCCAGCCACAGAAATCTATAGCAAGCTTGCTGCAAATATCAGTGCCGCTCATACATTTCTTGGTCTTTCACCTGAGGATAGAGCCATATGGTTGTGTGTGGAGTTCGGTTCTGATATTTTTGATGATCCTAATGTACCTTTCTGATTTGTTTGATTAGTAACTAGTAACTATGAATTGATCATGCACATTGGCCTTTTTTTTTTGAGATCTTGACATATACATTGGTAAGTTTAGTAGAATGGCTTAAAATTTTATCCGCTTTTATATCCGTATTAATACTCCGATTCATTTATCCGATATGAAATTATATTTTTATTCTTATTTATATAATTTAACATATATTTTCTAAGGCTAAAAGTGAATACATAATTAAATTTTAATAATCTAACCATATAATTCTAACATTAAATAAATTTCATTTTAAATTTGATGGGTTTTAATCAAAATCCAATAGATTTTATTCGATGGATATATAAACAGATATGAAAAAATAGACATAATTATAGATATAGAGGGGAAAAAAATATTCACGGGATATGTATACGGATTTTAAAAAATTGGAATTAGTATTGATTTTATGGAGTTTTTATAAATTTTTTAGAAATTTTACATAATTTTTTATATATCAATATAATATTTTTAATAACATTAAATGTATATTACTATTTAAATAATGCATTAGATTTGAGTATGGATACGGATATAAATATATGTTTTGTTATCGGATTTGGATTTTTTCATACTTTTTTTAAAATTATTGTAAGTTATTCATGTAATATTTTAGAATATTCTATAAAAAAAAATTTAAAATAAGTATTGATTTTATGGAGTTTTAATAAATTTTTTAGAAATTTTATGTAATTTTTTATATATCAATATAATATTTTTAATAACATTAAATGTATAATAATATTTAAATAATAACATTTAATTTTTCTTAGAATTTTCTTTTTATATATCAAACACTAAAAATGTTTTCCAAGATTTTAATTTTCCATAAAATTTTCTCCAACAACCAAACAAATAAAAGAAAATATTTTTTTTATTTATTTTTTTTCTTCAATTTTCTTTCCTCCACGTTTTTTTTTTCAATTAATTTTCTTCCAACCAAACCGAGCCTAAGAGACTACGATCTTTTCTTACGTTCTCGTTCGAAGGGCCAAGCAAAAGGCAGACCGTCGCTGCTTGGAGGGACCGGACCAGCAAAGGAACTAATCAGACAAGCAGTCTTGTGTATTCTTGTGGTTGTCCGGTCATATATTCTGCTTCTGCCAGTATTACGAATCGCCAATTGGAATGTCGGCTTTCGCAATCAGCGAGCGAATGCTCTCCGAGGGATTGAGTTCTCCGGCTCGTCTCTTTCTTCTGATAATTGTCAGTGCCATTGTCGTTGATACATCCATCGCTTCGGTTCTCACTTTTGAAGAATCCCTTGTGTCCAGGATTGCGTTTGGGTCATGTGCAAACCAAAGCGCTCCCCAGGTTAATCACCCTTCTCTTGTTCCAATAAGGCTTAATTGTGGAAGAATTTGTTTGTATGTTGTGGTTAGTCTCTAATATATCCGATTGTTATAAAATGGGGCCTGAATTATGTATTTTTGTTGGGGGCGTCTGTATTATTTACCTTTGAAGGCAATTATTGAATTCCATACGGAGTTTGGCGTGAGTGACTTATTCGCTTTTGCTCATATAAAACAGAAAAGATCCGGTTATTGCTTCCTGATGACGTGTATAGGATTATGGAACAATGAATTGTATGGTATTATGGGTCGGTTAGGGTTTGAATATAATGATAATGATTCGTTGATGATGGATTAAGGATGACGATGGTCGAATATTTAGGTTTTAGGGTGATAGGGTTTGTTTAGTAGGGTTAGGCTTTAGGTTTAGGGTTTTGAGTGTGGGATGAAGATGATGATGAACGATGTGATGATGGTGATTTGATGAAGGGATTTTGAATATGATATGATGATGATGAACATATGATAATAATAGGATTATTATCTAGGGTTTAGGTATAGAGTAGGTAGAATTAAGTATAGAAGAATAGATTGAAGATGAAGTTAAAGATGATGAATTTTGGTTTGAATGTGGCGACTAGGGTTGGTGATTGGCGTCGGTTAAGAATGGGTTTACGTATAATACTGAATCTCTAATTCATACATGCCAAGAGATTAATGGTTTCAATAATAATCACCTGCACAGAATTGATTATAATTGAGAAGAACTCACAAAGAATTCAAATAAGGAATAACTTGTATTTTCATTCAATTGGCTATGCATATGAATGTGTAAATCCAAGGCTTTTCTAGCCTATTTGCACCTCCTCAATATTACAAGATAATCCTAATTAATTAGGGAAAAAAATCTGATCAAAATCGGCCCATACAATGCCTTATTCCCTACTCCAAGCACATCTTGTAAGATAAACACTATAAGATAGGATTTCCATAAAAAGCTACTTTATGTACTAGTCAATCATAATGCAAATACGTAACAAAATAATTAAGTAAATAACACACTAAATAAAGACTAAACACATGCCATTTATGTCTAAAAAAAATGTTCTCATGCATCCCATGCATGTCATGCACATGCCTCTATCACTAATGACTTGTTTTACAAGTTTCGTCCATAACTAGCAATGTAGTCATCCGTTTGACCTCAAATTTGTAGGTTATCCTCTCTAGATTAAGGACAATATACTCCATAGTAATAAATGTTATGTCTTGATCATTTGCTCCTGCATCACCTGCTCGGGGATGTTTATCCTGATGGAAATGGTCTCATACATCACATATTCATTGCAGTCTGCTGCAGGGGGTCAAGTAGTAGTACCGTTAGAGTATTTCCTATGCCTAGACTGAGTAACATACATTCTGTATGAACATTACATGGTGGCTGATTCTTGGAAGTTCTAGTCTGTCATCAAAATGAGCTTTTGACTGAAGTGTGTATGAGCGTGCTGGCAACACTTTATGTGCCTAGAGAAACTGTTTTGCCTTGTTCATTGAAGTCCTATGTTTGAGGACTGGTGGTAACATGTTGGTTTATGCAGCCTATATGGGATGCAATAGCTGACTTCAAACCGGAGTTATTTATTTGGCTAGGGGACAACATATATGGAGATACAAAACGTCCGTTCAGACTATTTGGAAAGGAGAGAACAATTGGGCCATGGAAGAATGTTCCAAGGTTTATCCCTTCTTCTGAGCTTGAAATGAAAGCAAAGTATGATAAGGAGAAAAGTAATATTGGTTATACACGTCTTCGAAAAAATTCAAAGGTATTTCTTGCTCCCTGTTGTGTCTAACCATGCCTGTTTCCTATTAGGCTGAAAGCCTTGCGAATGTGAATATGACTTGCTAACATGATTGAATTTGCCCTGCATTAGGTAATTGGAACATGGGATGATCATGATTACGGGTTAAATGATGCAGGAAAAGAATTTACAGGAAAAGTCACAAATCAGAGGCTCTTATTGGATTTCTTGGATGAACCTGTTTATAGTCCACGGTAAGATAATGTTTTCCCTACTTTTTGTTTATTTTGAATCATCCACCTTGGATAATTAAAAAATGAGAGAAAGAATTGATTTCCCGTTTGGCTGACTTCCATGTCCTCAAATATACTTGCATAGATTTTTAGACTGCCTCTTGTATTAATTAGCGGTTGCAGTAATGGCTCCAACGTTTGCCTCCTCTTAAGGAGCTCTTTCCATCTTCATGCCCCTGCAATCTAGACATCAGAGAAGGGTCCAGTGCTTATGAGTTCTAAAGAACAATCTTATAGATTTGTTTTAAATTTACAGGCGGAAGCAGGCTGGTGTTTATGCGTCCTATACATTTGGTCCTGCTGGTAGACGAATTAAGGTATGGCATTTAAGTTTGTAGCGTGCTATGATAATTTTAATTTATCCCTAACAATCCTTTGAATTGGAAGTTGGAACTTCATTACTTTCTGTTGTTATATGTTTTGAGGCAAAAACTTGCTTGAACCTGCACATTGTGTGAGCAAGACAACTCATCTATAATCAAACAAGCTTGTCAGTTTTTTTAGCTTTTTCCAGATACCTTTTTTTCCTTGGTGTGCCATTGAGCACTTTGGCTTGCTAATTTGGCACTAATGTGGCTGATTATAAATTGATGTTTCACTGTTATTTATAAAAAAATGTTTCAAATGGTTTGCTCATCTCTTTTTGTAGTTATTGTGCGAAATTAATTATAATTTGGTGTTAAAAGGAATACTTAAGTTGGCATATTTGGGATAATCCTACTTATGAGCTGGAAGAAACAGATCTGATGTGACAAGTCTGAATTAATCATTGCAAATGGTTGTGATTCAAGTCTTGGTGGTGGAAGGATTTCTGGAACATTTTGAATTTGCTTAATTGCTGCATTGTTTAAAGGACTTATCTTCCTTTGAAATTGATACGCCCTCCGTCCCAAAGTAACCATCCCAAAATAACAGGCTTGTTTATTTTTTACATGTGCTAAGAAATCATAATTAATACTACATTTTCTTCTATACTTTTGATATTTTTTACTCAGATCAGAATTCTATAAAATTAGTTCTAGTTAGTTCACACCAATCAACTACATTGAACATTTTTTATTTTTAATTTTTATGGTGTTACTACATCAAACATTGCAAAACCTTGTATAATGTAGTTAGTTAATTATTGGTATAATAGGGAAATTAATAAATATAGAAACAATTCTATATTTTGGGACAATTTAAAATAGGCACCCAGCTTATTATGGGATGGAGGGAGTAATTAAGAAACTCCTTCTCAAATATCCTAGACTATACATGGTGTGAATGCCATGTCCAAGTTGAGCTCTAATCGGTGGACTTCTGCAGGTTATTCTTTTGGATACTCGATATCATCGGGATCCAGTATCTAGTGATGGAAGTATCTTAGGACTCTCACAATGGGCATGGTTGGAGAAGGAAATGAGTGGTCCTCCAACAGCAATTACCATCATTGGATCTTCTATTCAGGTACTCTAGTTAGCCATTTTTGGGCTAGTTTCTTCCTTTATAATTCTGTCAAACACGTGAGATATATCATATACCTAATCAAGGTTGTAAATGGGCCAAACTAAGCCCAACACTCTTAGGTTCTGGCTTGACTCATATACTAAACAAGTCTAAAACAAGATTTGAGCTTTCCTCGTTTAACTAAACGAATGAGTTGGACAAAACTTTTTACAAGTCGAGCTCACGAGCCTAAGCTATAAATTAGCCGAGTCAGGTCGAACAGTTTGCAAGTCGACTGAATTCATTTAGAGCTATAATTATGTAAAAACCTTAATGTGCTAAAAATGCACAATGGGAAGCTGAGTAGCTTATCCTTGAAAAATAAAAAATTTGCACTTCGCTTCTATGTCTTAACCACACCATTAAATATCGGTCCCAATACGCAATATCCATATTTATCGAATTTTGGGTCAACCAATATGCAAAATGACGATATACCGTTTCAGAATTTTACATATCTATTGGCAATATATTAGTTAACGCCTGATATTTGCTAATATTTTGCCGATCGATATTTGCTGTAAAAAAAAAAAATCACGCTGTGACAACCGCGATATTTATAATATTGTTTGTGACACCCTAATGTTGTGTTAGTGGTTTTATTGACTGGTCCTAACTACATTTGATTTTCTCAATTTAGGTTGTATCTAATTTATCTGCTACTACTAGCCCTTTGTTTTCCACGGAGGGTTGGGGTCGTTTCCCAAAAGAGAGGGATCGCCTCTTTCAACTAATAGGAAATAGTAAGGTAATAGCTTTTTTATCTAGTTTTGTTATGCATATTCTTTTGTCTTCCTCGTGTTAACCACTTCTTTGTGTGCTCTATGTGGGTGAAAAACTATAGAATATGCTTTAAACCTGGTTGTAGAACTTGTGTTTTCATTATGTGATTATTTTTTTGTATTATTCTAAGGATAAATTCCACTAGGGTACCTTCACATTCGACCTTATATTTTTCATGTACTCTTGTTTTTGATAACTTTACTTATGTACTTTCACATTTCAATTTAATCTCACGTTAGTACCTAAATGATGAAATAAATCACATTTTTGGTTCCATTTAGTTGGTACCCGTTTAGGTACTCAAGTGAAACTAAACTTAAATGTTAAGGTACCTAAGTAAAATTATTAAAACCGCAAAGTACCTAAAAACTATTTGACCCAATGTTAAGGTACGTAAATGAATTTATTTAACTATATTTTAGTGTTGATCTTGTCCGTGAGCGAGACCGAGTTATCTTTGTATTACTAGTTCTAGTGTGCTATTGTCTTTTATTAATTATTTCCCCTTTTCCTTTTAAAGAGAGAGGGTGTTCTTTTCATCAGTGGAGATGTTCATTTTGGAGAAATTGCACGATGTGACTGTGCAGTTGGCTACCCTCTATATGACATAACTTCAAGTGGGCTTACGCAATCTGTTGAGGAAGCAGTTCCACCTCCATTCCATCTTCTATTAAGATTACTGGCATGGTTAACACCCACAACAATGAGAGTTATGACTCATAATTGTAGATACAAGTCATGTACATATGGTATAACTTACCTCATAGACCTTGCCTTATTTATTGTGCTTCTTTGTAGTAAACTCAAGTTCTCCATCTCTTTTTCCCACGAGACTCTTTATTAACTAAAATGTGGACTTTATACAGGAAAACCAAATTTTGGAGCCATTGAGATAAATTGGGAGTCCACTCCGATAATTCTAAGAATTGAATTGAGGGATGTCAATGGAATCCATGCTATTGGTATAAATATCTCTCTATCTGACATGCAAATGCAAAACATAGAATTAGCAACCACCAGAAGAAGAGCAGGAGATTACAAGAGATATTGCACGCTCGAAGTTGATCTGCCTTGGCTTGTTAGATTTCGTCTACCTATTTTATTCATCTTTGCCTTGTTTGGTACTCTCTCTCTCTTTTATTATGTTTTGGTTCTTATATTGTGGACTATTTGTTTTCCTTCATTTATTATGTTTTTTAGTTGTGAGGAAAGTGGTCTAAATATCTTTTATTCATTAGTCAATGCTCTAACCTAAAATATTGTATGAGTCGTCTTGAAATCTGTTGTTGTCTTGGGAAAAGAAGGTTTGCTACATGGACTAGTTTCTAGCCTTTGTCTCAAAGAGAACATGATTCTCTATACACATTATTTTATATACCGTCCATCAACATAGCTTGCAACTATTTTAAGTGTACCTGGAGTAATGAAATCATTCTGAAACAACCATATGCTTATTTTGTTGGTGCTGCATCTGTTCTTGTGTAAATTGTTTTTATTGAATATATGCAATTATAGTTTCTTCTTCCATGTGTGGTAGAAGTTTGGAGCAACAGGTATTTTGCACTAGCAGGGCTTTGTGAGTGCTCATATTGAATATATGCAACCTAGAGAAGGATGATTTTAACAAATTTTTGAATCCAATAGCTTAAGCTATGAGGTTTGGGCCAATTTTAAGTTCGATATGATCTAACACGTCCCTCTTACACGATATGCCTTTTTGAGCTTGAAGACTCATTTGACACCATATGCTTCTAAGATTAAAATTCCATGGGGGAATGTTGTGACTTGAAAACTAGACTAATGATTTTGGTTATAGTGACAAATCCATTTAACTATATAGGAGTAAGAAGTAAGCTTGGAAAGATGCTCATCCTTGCTTCTCTGGAGTTTTGATGTGGCTGGCTAGTTTAGAAACTTCAATAAGCACAATGGTCACAAGGGGGATGTATTCGTGTTTTGATTTCAGATTTTTCTACGCAAATATGAGAAAATAGCCAGTTCAAGAGTTTGTTGGTACAGGAGATGGTTTTCTCCATTAGCTGTAACACCCCCACATTTAGTATTTAATATCTCATTTTGCGGAAGCATAACATCAAAATATTGTATGTTAGTGTCATACTTAGTATAAGTCTGGTCTTCTTACCTTTTTTAATGTCAAGTGTTAAAGCTAAACAAATCAGATAAAAAATATTAGTAGAAAGAAGAAATAATAATATAACCTCGATATAATAAGCTAAACAAAATACATCCCGTAACACAATATTCCGAAAGGAAAACCAACACAATAAAAGCATTCACCCAAAGATGTGATATCAGTTTGCCCTAACTCTGAAACCCAATGACCTATTCTTCAAAAATAATTTCCTCCTACGGTTCTTTGCCATGCTTGTACGCCTCATGCCACTGCCTGCACATAATCATTTGCAAATGTATTATAAGTATGACTTTTTTGTACAGAGTAAATCACAATATCAGAAGAGGTAGCATGGTCACATTGCACATAACATACAATAACGGGAAATATGCTTAGAACATAATAATCAAATGCGATCACAATATCGAGGGTAAATGCAATTCACAATTCCACATATGATAACAATCCAAACGAACCCCAGTGTTTGAAAAGGCCTAAGATGCACCTAGCTAATAGGGGTCCTTGCTTACGCCTAAGCGAAGTAAGGTGTTAATATTACTTGTCTAATTTTGGTTTGATCTTTCCAAAATATATATTATTTTATCTGAAAATTTATGTTTATTGGTCTTCTTATGACCCTTTTTTCCCTCTTTCCTTCCTAACATAATATTTAGTTATTGTGGGGTTTTTTTTGAATGAAATTAAGACTTATAAGTGGCTAATTTTTAGGAAGGCGCACACCTTAGAGCCTTGTGCGCCTTGTTGATGTCGCCTTGGATGAAAAATTCCCTAAACCCTCGTGCCTTGAGCCTTAGGCGTGTCTTTTCAAACACTGCCGAACCGTAACAAAGAATCGAAGATCAACATGATTCAATATAATCTGAAACCCTTAAATAAAGCCAACCCTAATCTGATTATACAAAATCCTAAAGGTGGTTTTCTAAGTCCGATTTAGTCAAAGTTGAATTCAAATATTGAGAGGAATATAATTCCACCAAGGATGAATCAGCAAGTTCAATATATAAACTCCAAGACAACAAATTTAGGAAGTCATATGACAAAGCTGTGTTATAAACAACCTCAAAATTCAAGTCTTTAAGTAAGTATATCCCCAGAGGGTTTTTGAGTCCCTAAGAAAAGAAACGAGTCTTTTAATCTGAAGGTCCCAATTATACACTCGGAGGCCTATCTGAGGCACGAAATCCCGTTTTAACTCAATTATTTCTCTTTATTCAAAGTCAATATTATTAACCAAGGATATTGTGAATCGCAACAATAACAAATCAAGCCATCAATCAAGTTCAAAGGACCTCAAGGGCCTCTACAAATCAAAGCTATCTAGGCCTAGGGTTAGACTTCATGTCTTAGCTTGAACTAATTATCCAATTCAATCACTCAAACTCTTCTTTTAATAATTAATCCAATTTATTCAAGGCTATCCTAAGGTCAACTATTTGCTAACAAGCCAATCTAGTCCAATCATTCACACCTAGGCACATGACCAAAATGTCCTCAAAACCCTAATTATCATAATTTAACAATCTAGTACCAAACTTTATTATAATGAAAATTTCTCAAGAAAAGGCTAAAAGATAATAATCTAAAATATTGTATGGTGAAAGTAATTTCTAAGACACGGAAAGAATCTATTCTTCCCCTATGCATGAATTAACATAAAAAGCATGTAAAACCTTAAGCATGTATACCTAACATGTCATAGATTTCATGCACATCATACATATTAGCTATGCGACATAAATCAACATTCATGGTTTTTGTGAAATGACATTTCTACCCCTAGAGCATACAAATAAAAAATCATTTTGATATAACTCTAAATTAGAGATATAAATGGGGCGGGTTCGGGGTGCGTACCCCCGTACCCGATACCCGATTATTATGTTATACCCGAATCTGTATTCGTACCCGAACGGATATTCGTTAATATATCCATATCCGTATTCGTCGGATATCCATTACCCGACGGATAATCCATTACCCATTTAAATTACCCAATGGATATTAACTGACGGATAAATCTATTACCCGTTTAGATTTTTACTTAACCTATCATATACAAAATCTACAATTTCAATCAAAAAATTTGTCATTTTAAGATAAATTTTTCAACCTGTTCCAACAAGTTCAAATTTTCAACCTACTCCAACAAATCCATATTATCAATATCACCATACACCAACTATCAAACAATGAAACAATCAACAATAATACAAGTTTGGTTCAAAAATGCCATAGCCAATAATATTTTTTTGTACAAACATAATACTTCCACAAATAAAATTGAAATCAATAACTACTAAAACATAATAATATAACTTTGATTAGCTAAAACATATTAAGAAGTCTGGTCCAAAAATTCCATATCACTAATTTGTCGTTCCATCTTCAACCTCCATATCTTATGGCTTATGCATTCATCTAACAAATAAAGAAAAAACGTAAATCGTTTAAATAATTAAGTATAATCAAATATTTTAATCACTAATAATATTTATTATAAGTTTTACTTCACACTCACTAACATCTGAGTCGTATTCCTCATTTTGCAAGGTAAACCTACCCTAAGTTGAGTTCGCAGTACAATCATTATCTAACAAAATAAAAAAATAAAAAAAATTAGAACATTAGAATTAAACAAATATAACAATAGATATATTATAATTATTTAAACATCAAATGTATAAAAGTAAATATTACCTTCATTCCTTATAGTAGCCTAAAGCCAATCTCTACAACACATTAATGCTTCTAGAGTCTTTAGGTGTAATCGGTTGCGATGAGGACTTACAAATCTTCCACTTGTACTAAAAGCCGACTTAGAAGCAACCGTAGAAATAGGGATGGCAAGTATGTCTCTGGCCATTCGTTACAAAATTGGATATTTGGTATTTGTCTTCCACCATAATAACACATCAAATTCGTTCATCCGTGGCATCATAGGCTCCTCTAAATAACTTTTTAACTCGGTTTTCTGTGGCGCACTAGTCATGTATTGGTTCGCCAACCACCGATTATAATGAAGCTTAAGGGAGATTCTATAACCCAAAGTCACACTACTAACACTTGAACCACAACTTTGACTACTAACACTAGAATCACGCGATATTGATGAACTTCTCTCCCTATGCTTATACTTCTCATACTCATGAAACAATTCATAGCATATTTTACGAACATTATCTACCTCTTTACTATAGGTGCTCCATAAATGATAGAATAATAACACTCTACCAACTTCAATTTATATATTGGATCCAAAATAGTTGCCACAACCATCATTTCATGAATCACACTCCAATATTTTTCAAACTTTTCTATCATTTTTGTTGCCATACTACTAATAATTTCATCTTGATCAAGAGACCATTCAATCAAGGACTTTCTAACTTCACAAACCTTGGGAAATTATAAATTGGCAGTAGGATATCTACTCCCAGAAAACATCAAAGTGACATCATAAAATAATGACAATCTCTCACAAATAGATCAAGCCAAATCTCATTCATCACTTGTAGGACAACAATTAAAATTAGATTCCAACCGTGCCAAGTGAGCAAACACATCTTCATACAGTAGAGCAACATCAAGCATAAAAAATGTAGAATTCCATGTTGTCCTACAATCATGTGTTAAGGCTATACTATACGGAATTTCTTTTTGACGACAAACATCCATAAACTTTTCCAGCCTTTTTGGTGTGGCTTTCTAATACATCACACTCTCACGTATGTTCTCAATAGCTTTTTGAATGATCTCCATACCATTGCTAACAATAATATTAAGCACATGAGCAGCACAATGCATATGAAAATATCTCCCTCGCAATAAAAAATACTTTGACTCAAATCTATTTTTCAGATCTCCGATTAAAGTATCATTGGTGGTATAATTATTGATGGTCAATGTACTAAGTTTTGAATCAATATTCCATTCCATCAAACAATTGACCAAAACATCACACAGAACCTCAGATGTATGTGGACTTGGAACATAGATAAACCTTCAACAAGATACAATGATACAACGAATATATCAAAGAACAACATATAATTACATAATATTAATATTTTAGAACTATAGATGAATATGAATTTAGTATACCTGATTATTCGACTTTGTAAGGTCCAATGATTATCAATTCAGTGAGCCATGATAGCCATGAAACCCTTTTTTTGATTCTGAGATGTCCACATATTTGTTGTGATTGAAACTTGACTCTTGTTACTATTCAACAACGACATTGTTTTATCTTTTTCATATTCAAACAACTTGAAAATATTGCTTCGCAGAGTGTTCCTTGAAATCATTTTAAATGATGGTTGAAGAGCTGCTGAATATCTTCTAAAGCCTTCATGTTCCACTATACAAAGTGGATACTCATGCATAATTACCATATTACATATCTTATGCCTTGCAACTTCTTGATTAAATTCCACAACCATAAACTTTCTTTTCCTTCCCCCTTCTGATCAAAACTCAACTTAGTTTGTCCTACCTCTTGTATAGGCCTTAAACGTACACATTTCTTTATGTGATCATCCAAATGAGAAGTACCATTTTTTGGATCACCGCTCAAACTCTTATTACAACCTTTACAAATTGCTTTTTTCAAATCATTAATTTCCGCCACGTTAAAGTGATCCCAAACAACTAAAGTTTTCTTTCTTTTTTTCACTAAAGAAAATGGATTCTCTTCTTCTACCTCCTCATTGGTTGATGGTTCACTAGGTGTAGGATTACTAGCTGCTCCGGAAGAATATGGTGGTAGGCTTTTTGAATTAGTATTAAGTTGGCTACTTGATTCCATCAAACTAATTAATAATCGCAAACGCTGCACAACAAGAAAACATAATATTTACTTACTCTTACTTATTTATATTTACTTGCTCTTTGTTATTGTAAAAGGTATTATAATAAAGAACCTAATTACCTAGATCTCAAATGGCAAAAGTTTTAAACAAATCCATAATAAGATAATGAAGCAATTATTTTGTGCAATTCGTCTATGTACCACTTGCAGATTGAATTCCACTTGCATAGGAAGTTGAATCATAAACCAGAAACCCACTTATAACAAGCAGCACACGTATAAAATTTGCTCTATTGTAATCAAGCCCACTTATAACTAAATAATATGTAGCCTAACAATCATTATCTAACAAAACATTAACTAATAGATATCTAACTCATACCAAATAATATCTAAATCTCAAACCAATAAAAGATAAAATGGTGTAATAACTTTGTCTGCACCACAGGATCATAGTCTTGAATCAGAGAACAATCTTACCATTATGCAAGATCGAGGGCTACACCCACACATGCCTCTAAAAAAAAAACAAGGTGGATGATGTGACAGCATGAGGACACTAACATCCATGTAAAGAAAGATATTATTAAAGAAGATTAAAGCCCTATACAAAACAAGGTGGAACTGCACTAAGAGTCTAGGAAATAGACGAAAATAAACTTCTTCCATACAAATCTAAACCCCAATATCATAAAACCGACACTTGAATGAAAACACTAGAGGCAGAATTACCAGTCCCATCATTACATATATGGTTTTCTATCCTCCATTAATAACAGTTGCTGCATCCCTATAATATATTTCCCATTAATAGAGCCAAGCCGTCTCAAGGATATAGATTGCATAAAGCCTAAGAATCCCAGCAGTTACAAACTTGGCCTAGGGCGGACACTGGTGAAAGTGAGCCCCCCTTATAAATATTTCCCAGCAGGATAATCATTTTCCTTTCTCGGTGATGGGACATTGGATGGTTATTTCTGTAATTGAGATGCAAAGTGTATTTTTTAGGCTAAAAGCACAATCATATATGTCATGTCTGTAGAGAAACCATAAAAGCTCTTACCATTTGTTACCAAAAGAATATTTTGTGACCAAATTAAGAAGATCATGGTACGTATTAGCAAGGTTTTGATGCCTAGAAGCCAACATTTAGATTATTCGTTATAGCAATTAGTAGTAACTATAGTGCAACTAAATTACACCACAACTCAACAGAGGCGAAGTATCAGACTTCAGTAAAATGCATGTAACCAGCTTAACCAATAGAAGATCACATTTGTTCATAATTTTCAAAAGAAAATTCACATTAAGCTTGATCTCTCACAAATTGTAATCAAAGTTACTTATGCCAATACCTATTAAGCTTGATCTCTCTAATCATGCTGCTCTATTTTCTCATTGTTAGGCCAGCCCACTTATAACACGTATAGGGCATACTACTTATCAAACGTAGGGTAGAGTCAGCAGACTGGCAGAGGACGAACTAATTTTGGCTGCACAGCTGCAACTGCCACCTGCAAGGCTGCAATAGACAGAGAACAAGTTACACATACAACCTTAGTATACTACAACAGACAGAGAAACGGAGAAGGGCGAGGAGAGGACTAACTGTTAGTCGACGTTGGGAGGTTGCAATTGAGTTCGAGCTGCAATTGTTGGAGCCGACGACATTGGGAGCAAGATCAGTCGACGGAGACTGCACCGAGCAATGATGGGGCCGATCTGCAATAGAGGAAGAAAAAAAGAAGAAATGACGGGGACTCCAGGCAACTCAGGCAAGGAGGGGCGACAAGGCGATGGTGGTGCCTGGGTCGTAGGTGGCAGGTCAAGCCTCGAGCAGAGTGGGATGGGAGTTTGGGAGGAGGTTGAGGCATTGAGCAATTGAGGTCGGCTGGTAGTTGAGGAAGGCAGCCGTTGAGGTCGAGGACTGGAGGGTGAGGGGAGGGTACTCAGGAGTCAAGGCAGGGGCAAGGCCGCGAGGGGAGGGGGATAGTGATAGAGTCGAAATTCATTCGACCGAATCTGATCTGAATGAGTGAATGGGCTCATTGGGCTGGGTGGGTAAGGGTTAGTAGATTACTGGATAGAAAATTTTAATTATACAAATCTTTTCCAAGTATTAAAAATATATTATTAAAAATAATTTAATCTAATTATCTGATTTAGATTTAATAGAGTATTAGGATTTTAACTTAATTACTATTATATACTTAATGAATTTATTAATTATGTTATATATATGAAGGGTAAAAAGGTAATTTTATATCGGGTTTTATCCGACGGGTACTGATACAGATATAGATGCGGGTACGGATATGGAGACCCGCTACCCGTATCTGTACCCGAACCCGACGGATTTTTTTCCTCCTTCTCCATATCCGCACTCGTATCCATTTACCCATATCCGTTTATATATCCGTCGGGTATCGGATTAAACCCACCCCATTTACATCCTTACTCTAAATATGCTCAGATGCTATCATCCTATATATTAAAATTAGCTATAACGTTCAAGGAGTGTAATGAAGTGCAAAACATGGTTAGAAAATGACTTGTAAGGACAAAAGCCTTTATTGAAACCTTAACCCTAAACATGCATCGAAGCCCTAGCACGATACTTCCCACTATTACATGCATGGCATCTCATATTTAAATACTGGTAGAAACATATGTGCTAAATGAATAAAATCTTGCTAGCATGCATAATAATAAAAGTTTATAGATTGCACATTAATCATCATATTCATGCTTTTCTTTTCTAACACAAGAACACAACACTTCCATATAATAAAAGCTTAGCATGCTTCTAGCTCTAACAATGCTTGTAATACTCACATATAAATTTTTTACTATCTTATGACTGATTGGATTTATCTAGATCCAAGCTACGCGAAATCACACAAATACCTCGTCGAAGGATACCTCAAGAAATGTTGGAATTACCTAAGCAAACAATACCCAATAACGCATTAGAATCTAGCAACAGCAAAAACAATTAATAGAAACCAAACAGGAAAGGAGCGGGAGATAACCAAAGCAAAGGAAAACTATGCAAGGATGCAGCACATACAAGGGCTAACAACACTTAACACTTCACGCAGAGGGAGGCAACTCAACATGTATGGTTCACGCAAGGGATGGAGGTTCAACATGAATGATTCACGTCACAAGGGTGGGCTTAACGTGAGGTTGGGATGCAAAGGAGGGCACCAATGTGAGCTGCTCGCGTTGCTAAGGGTGGTGCAACGTAAAACTCTCACTGAATGGAGGTGGAGTAGAGCGAGGTTGAGATGCAATTGGGTGGTTTGCAGTGATGGTTCCGGAGGCAAGGTGGGTGAAAATGGTTGTGCAAGTGCAACGCTCCTAGGGAAAACAAGGATGAACCAAAGGAGGGTGAAAGGGAGAGTTGGGTCTCTGTTAGGTGGGACCGAAACACAGAAAAATGGAAGGGGAGGGAGACTTATAAGCGGGCTTGCTTGAAAAATGGCATAACAAAGAGATAGTGTGAGGGGGTCGGTGAAGACAATGGGGTCTACATGATAGAAGCATGGAAGAGGGGGGGGGTGCGTGAAAAATCAAATGCACAGACAAGGGTTGGGGTAGTGGGTTGGGTCAAACTTAGTTGGGGTGTTGCGGAACAAACAGTTATGGTCATGGTTAAAACAAGGGTTAAACAACAGTAAGGCTAAGGAAATATGCATCCAAGAATTCTACCAAATTATAATCTAAATAAATTTTAATCTATTTCCTATATTACTACACTAATAACACATTAAATATACAATATTCTAAAATAATTACCATAATTAATTACAGATAAATATCAGATTTATAATTAGCATTTCCAATTAAGGTATCTGCAAACTGATTATTACAGTTGTTGGGTAAACCGTGGAAGGATAACTTGCATGTGCATTTAGGCTGTGTAATATTCTGAGTTCCTCAATATGCCGATTTCTAGTGTTCTTCTGACTTCGTCACATTTTTTTTTATGCAGTGTTACTCCTTGCACTGGTAGGATTTGCGTATACTACTGCGATGTTCAGTCGGAAATGCATCCGGAAGCGCAAACACGAGTGACAAGAGCTTTGTGCACATATTATTCGAATTTCTTCTTCTTTTTGACATAACATTGTGAATCCCGTGATAGCATGACATTAGTTCCAGGTTTCTGGCTATTACGAAGAGGTTGGCTTGTGTAATTCATGATTTCTGGGAAAATAAAGCCCGAAGCAATGTAGCGAAGCACTTTTTGGCACTTTGTAGCCAGAATTGTTGAATCTCAAATTAGATGTGGGCTTGGGTGCCGGCATGGGATTGTACATAGTATTTTTATGCCACCGAGGTCGTTACTGCCTCTGTTTTGGCCATCTTAGAAATGAGCTTCTTTAATGCGGTGCCCGGTTGTTATACACTTATACAGAAGAAGGAAATGAAAATGCTTCTTACTTTTCGCATTTGAAAGATCCACCGGTCACCGGTCATGCTATTCCCTCGTAACACTGGAATGGTCTCTGCTTTTATTTATCAAAACTAGTTATACCCTAGGGTATCCAATTTCAGTGCTTTGATTCCTGCTAAAACATCCGCAATAACGTGGTCGTATATGATGTAAGAAATTGTGGGAAAAAAAGGATCCCTATACACCATTCTCACGTTGCCACGACACGGATCATTTTGCTTCAAGCGTACAGCTTTACGAGATGTTAATGCTGAAACTACAGTAAGCAGATACGGGCTTATCGTATTCAAAATTCGGGGAAACACTCTTTCAACTCTTTATTAATAATATAACGAGAAGTTAAAATAGGTGGTGAACAATGAACGCTGCTTTCAATTTGCTTCTGTTGAGATATGCAAGTCTTCCTCTCCATCCAGGTGTGGTACATGAAGGCAGCTCGTGAATCTCTAAAGCAATTCATCTCCCTCTGTCCTTCTAAGCCACCCATAATAATTAAGCTTGTCAATTCCTAGGAACATGTCCTTGTCCCATAGTTCTCACTATAGTCCGTCAAATCATACCATGCGAGCATAATCAAAGTGTCTGAATCATCAATATCTACTTCTGCTTACCACATAAAACACAAGTGTCAATCTCTATTGCTATATTCCTCAGTGTTGTTTTAGTAGCTGAACTGTCATGTACAACAAGCCAAAGTGAGAACTGGTGATGAGGAATCTTGATAGATGGCGAAACAGTACCTCATTAATTAACTTTTAGTCGCTTCTATCTTTATAAGATGATAGCAGGTGGCAATAGTAAATTTTACCATGTTTACCAAATATTGTAGTTATGGTGTTGTTGGTGATCTGAGCTCTTTGATTCCGTATTTTCCTCATTACCCGTGATTATTTAGGAGTAGCAGCCACCTCCCAAATTGATTCCCCTTTGAAATAATACTCATGGGTTCCCATTTGACTCTTAGAATATCAACTTCAAAGCCATTTGCTTACGAATGCTTTCCTCCACCTAGGGGTGTGTAGAAATTGGGTCTATTTGGAATTTTGGACTAGACCGGACCGGTAAAATAGGGTTACGCTTGGACGATTTTGGAAAAATGGTCCGGGTTTCGGATCATATTTTTCAGAGAAAATGGACATCCGGGCTGGGCCGGGTTGACCTGATTTTTTTGGTCAGGCATGTTTTCAATCTGTTTTATAATTTTTTAGCATATAATGTCAAAACAGGATAAAAACCAGGTTAGTTTTAAAACCGGGTCAAAATTGGGTCAAAACAGGGTCGAAATAGGGTCGAAACAGAGTCATATAAAAAAATAAGATCGAAACAGGGTCATATAAAAAATAAGGTTAAAATAGGGTCGATCCGGGGTTGACCCAGTTCTTACATTCCGGGTCCATATGTAAACCTTTTTTAAATTGGTCCGAGTTATAGTTTAGTAAAAATGAAGTATCCTGTTCGGACCGGGTTTGACTCGGTGTACACCCCTACCTCTACTGCTATACGTTAAATAGGTCCAAAACACCCTCTAATGTTGGCAAGCAAATTGAAGACCAAACAACTAGGGCTCTTCTTGTGATTGTGGCTAATCTTGACCAAAGGGATTATCAACATCAATCTTTGATAGTGGAAATCACATTCTTGGACGAGGTGAACGACTGAGACCAATTGGATTGAATGTTGCAAAGTACTACTCTAACGAGTTGAATTTTGCCAGCTGCATAACTGAGTAGCTTGACTTACCATAGGTTTATCTTAGTAGTCATCCTATCAATCAACTTAGTAGAGTGAAGAATAGATAACCTCAAGGTAGAGAGGGGGATCCATAGGTATGTAAGAAGCAAAACATCTTCACCAAATTCGAATAACATTGAAAGATAAGTTTTTACTTCAAAGCTCATACCTCCACAAAAGCATTGGCTTTTGCTCTTGCTTAGTTGTAACCTAACAAAATTGAAAAGATATTAAATGTATAATCCATAAGCTTCATAACTAAGTGCTTTTTTCCATGTGAGAATAATAAATGGTCATCAGCGAAGGAAAGACCGATGATCTTTGATTTATGACACTTATTTATACTTTGATTTTTACTGCTTTCTCCTTTGGCTCAAAATATTTTTCCTTTAGGGTTGGGATAGCTTTCAGAGTTAGTTTCTCAGGATTTGGGGGGATGTGGTTGGAACAAGATGGGGATTAAGTCCAAATCGAGGTAGCCTTTTTGGGGCCATTGATGGAAGTGTTGTATTTTATTTAGAAGGTTTCTGAGATACTTTTGTTTTTGTGAGGAGTGTAAATTTCTAAGGTCTTACCCGAGTATATAATTGATGGACCCTTCCAAACCCTTTCTAGAAGGTGTGGGAATGACTCATAATGTACCAGAGACAACTTGCTCTTACTTTTAAGACTTATTGAAACATTTATAAAAAAAAAATGCATGTACTCCATGGCAATAATAGAGAGATGTGGACCAACAATCTCTTTGTCTGAGATTATCCTTTTTTTTTTTTTTTTTTTTTGCAAAAGGTGGAGTGGGCTTACCATTGAACAACAGAGAGTAAGACACAGTAGTAATACATACCATTAAGGGTGTCACAAACTGAAAAGGAGAACTCAAGCCGTGCAGGATCTCCTCCACAAAGCTCCATTCAATCAAGTTGAGGCCTAATATGAGCATACATGTTGGAGATCTGTTTTTGGTTATAACCTCTTACCAATTCATGCTCCCGCAACACATTATCCTCCGATCTTTGATGAGGGCTGCTTAGTAATAGTCAATAATTAATAGAAGGTAAGACTAGCTGCATATATTCATGCATCTTTCTGCAACATTTCGCTGGGTTTTTGATGGACAACTTCGCACGACCAATAAGAGCTCAGCCATGTTCAGCAACAAATCATTGGGAAAAAAAATAAATACCTGAGACTGTCGGCAAGATCATCTTGATTCGATCGTTTATATGTATGAATGCGTGAATGAACTCTTTTTGTTAAGACCGGGAAAGATGATTTTTAATTGCTCTGTAGACCCGAACCTGCAATGATGAATAACTTAAGCCTTAACATCAGAGTGAGGTACACAGTACGTTAACAAGTAGAAATAACAATTTTCTATAGTACAGCTGGTATATAAAGTAGAAAGTAACAAGTAGAAGGTCTTGTGATGGATTCTCATCTATTTTAATGTGTCCGCTCTCTCTTAAATACACATTCTTTGTAATTGTTAACGAGTATGCGTATTTTTGTAGTGTAAAACGTGTATTTGTTATCAAATGAAAAAAAATAAAAATAAGTAAGGATGTGTAGTCTTACTATGCTGGAAGAACTTACATTGCATTCTTATCTTGAAAGAAGTGTAATTATATCCTATAAGATATATATTTTATAGGGGAATGTGTATTTTTGTTGCAGAAAATGTGCATTGTAGTTTACAAACATTTGTATTTATTTAAGATATATGTATTTCTTTCTCACACTTATATAAATAAGCTATGTGTATTTCCTATCTTGTAAGATGTGTATTCTTATCCTAGAAAATATGTTCTTATTTTTAAATATGTGTATTCTTTCTTTACAGTTATCTAATTAGATTGATAAGTATTTTTCTTATGGAAGAAGCTTATTATTATCGTGGAAGATATATGTTGTAGTGTTCAAAGATGTGTATTTATTTAAGACGTGTATTTCTTCCTTTGGACTTATGAAAATAACGAAAGATACATATCCTTTATCCTAAAATATGCATATTTATGTCATGTAAGCTATGTATTGTTGTCTTAAAATCATGTATCATTGTATTAAAAGAATGTACACCTACATACAATATATATGTGTATTTATGCCTTCAAATATGTGTATTTATAATTTGAAGGATGTGTATGATGTGGACAATGATGGAGAAATCAATCTTCACAAAGGTAAGACCTTTGAATCACACCTTGAGAACAAAAAATTGAAGATCGTGGATGATAAATCATTCCAACCAATGTTAATTGTTGATGCTTGGCCAAGGAATCCTTAATGCTTCTAGGAAGGACAAATAAATTTCTTCCTAGAACAAACTCTAACTCATAAGCACTCACTCACTTGGAGGCGGTATTGAAAGATTTCTTCCTAGAACAAACTCTAACTCATAAGCACTCCACAAGTAATTATTGTTAATTACTATATGTTTTTTTTTTTTTTACCAATTATGACTATCTGGACAGATTAAATTTAGGGAGAAGAAAATCACCAACAAAATAAAATTAAAATAGAAAAACTAACACAGTAAAAATCTAATAAAAAAATTAGGATTGGATTGTCGTCATAAATAGGTAATTAGTGAATAATCAATTTAACTGCCAAGAAACTACTGGTACATAAGATGGTAAAATAACCTACATTATTTAATAGTTTCTTTCAAATACTAATAGTTATATCTAATCCAATTTAATAGCCTATTTTTATGGAATTAAATCAAATGAAATCCATTAAGTTATATGCTAAATAAGTAAAATATCTAAGAAACTGTAGCCTACTTTTGTGGTTCGATTCTTATGTTTAATTGTTAGATTTTCAGTTATTAATCTTCTCATTTTAGTTCTTTGATCAAAAACATAAGTCTAGTAAATTCGGTGATCAAATAATTTAACCATAATTAAGGAACTAACAATTGGGTTCAAGAATTCAATAAATTAGGATGAAAATTCAAACTTATTTATCATTAATTAATAATTTAGACTAGATCCAATGTTAGAAAATAAATATAATCAAAACTAATAATGATAATAATAAGCACGAATATGTAAATATCATGAATAATATAAATTAAAAGTAGAGAAGAGAGGATAACACCAATTTATTCAAGAATCTTTGAAAATTAGAACATCTAAAGCGAGTAATTGTAAAGAAAATCATAGCTTAAACTTTAAGATAGATTAGAAATTAAGAGAGTGTATTTTACAATAATGAGGGTTGAAAGTGAGAGAAAATGAGCATCTCCAAAATTTTATAAAAGTGTGTAGAAAACTACTACATAATGGAGAAGTTATAGAGGTAACAACTCTTGAAAAGTAAAAAAAAAAAAACACACACACAACACAACCATATCACAGGGTACATGCCGGGTATGGTTCGGGTAAAGTCAGTAATTTAGCCATGCGTTGTACACAAGTTGTGGCATGAATCACACCCTTCCTTGGTTGAGGAAAGTTTAATGATTTACTTCTTTCTTTATTATAATACCCTCAAATTAATTGGATTATTATAAGGATTGATTTAGCTACTTATATCAACATGATATACTATCCTTTTGGTGATTCCATCCTAAAAACTCCACATTTAAATGTGTTGGCCATGGAAGAAATTTTAGGATGGGTAACTCTCTTGGAAAGTTTTTTTTTTTTGAAAATTTGTTAGGAAGCATGTGAGTGGGGAAAAAGCGTGCTAAAATTACTCATGTTGATTTTTAGGGCCAATTGATCAATCCAAAAGCGCTTTGGGATAGCCCCAATGTGGTCTTATTGACTTGGGGTGTTATATATGGTATCAGAGCGAAACCGCGACCATGACCGTGACCTGAACTTGGATGAGCTAGTCATCCATCTAGCGAGATGATTCTTGGGATAAAACTATATTGAGACAGTTAAGTGGTTGAGGCTCAATGAGAAAGTTGCGTTCTTTGAGTGGGGGTGAATGTAATGCCCTCAAATTAATCAGAGTATTATAATGATTGATCTAGCTACTTATGTCAACATGGTATGCCATCCTTTTGGTGATTTCATCCTAAGAACTCCAAAGTTAAGCGTTCTAGTTGTGGAATAATTTTTAAGATTGGTGACCTTCCTAGGAATTTTCAAAAATTTTCTAAAAATTTGTCAAGAAGTACATGAGTGGGGAAAAAGTGTTCCGAAAAGACTCGTGTTGATCTGTGGGACCATCCAATCAATCCAAAAGCACTTCAGGGTAGTCCCTCATGTGGTCGTATCAACTCGGGGTGTTATATTTACTCTAAATCTTCCATGGTTGTGTTCCAAGGCATGACCAAGCCATATTGCATACTAACCATCATTATTCCATGTTGTGAAATAAAAGTTAATTAAGTTTGAATTATGCTAGACTATGTTGATACATGCTTTAATGTGGTTGAGGATGATCTATTTGTAAGAATATTCATGAAATTTAATGGTTTGGTGATGTGCTAGGGGAAAATTATTGACTTGTTAAGTCAAATTGATTGATTTATTTTTAGAACAATTGACTGGTTAACCTAACCCATCAACAGATAATGTAATACCCCAAATTGAGCAGAGTGTTATAAGGATTGATTTGGCTACTTATATCAACGTGGTATACCATCCTTTTGGTGATTCCATCCTAAGAGCTCCACAGTAAAGTGTACTGGCCGTGGATCAATTTTTAGGATGGGTGACCCTCCTAGAAAGTTTAGAAAATTTTCTAAAATTTTCTTATGAAGCATGTGAGAGAGGAATAAGTATACTGAAAGGGATTGTGTTGATCTGTGGGGCCTACCGATCAATTCAAAAGTTCTCCAAGCTAGCCCCTATATGTTCATGTATACTCGGGGTATTTCAAATGGTATTAGAGCAAATAGAAACCGTGAGCTGAACTTGGATGAGCCAGTCACTCACCTAAGGGGACAATTCTTGGAATAAACAATATTGAGAAAGTTAGTGGATGAAGCACAACGAGGATGTTGCATTATTTTATTGGGGGTGAACGTAATACCCCTAATTGAGCAGCATATTATAAAAATTGATCTAGCTACTTATATCAATATGGTATATTATCCTTTTGGTGATTCCATCCTAAGAACTCTATAAGTAAGCGTGCTGGTCATGGAATAATTTTTAAGATGGGTGACCCTCCTGGAACGTTTCAATTTTTTTTTTGAAAAGTTCTCAGGATGCATGTGTATGAGGAAAAACTATGTTGAAATGACACATGTATATCTGTGGACCAACCGATTAATCCGAAAGCGCTTCGGGGTATCCCCCTATGGTCTTATCAACTTGAGATGTTACAAAGTATCCCAATATAAGCCCCCTAGCACTTCGTATTGTCTATTTCTTAGGTGGGTATAGTATCCCAACATTTTAGCCCTCACGACAGAGATATTCAAGGTATGGTGGGTGAGGTATCCATGTACAAGTCCCCTTGGTGTACTTCGACCATATGTAGTTGGTGTGGTGTCCCGATGTTTGTGGCAGGTGCACTTAATGTGTGGTGGTTGTGGTATTCCTAAAGAAAGCCCCTTCATTATAGCTTGACCTTATGTTATGGCTATGGTATCCCATTATAATTATCTTGTGCTTCCATGAATTTTTTTATGGTAGAGAACTAGGTATGGTTAAATGAACTATCTTACTCACCGAAACTTGTGTGGTCACTAAGGGAACAATTCTAATATGGTCTACATTGTTATGCATTCCATGTATTACTGTGTTTCTATACATCCATGAATTCCATGCAAGCAATCTATGTTGTACTTAAGTTGTGTCGTTATAATATCACTATGCTATTATGAGACTTCAATGTACTACATGAGCCTTCCAAGTTTTAGGTAGTATGTTTCACTAGTACTTCATCGTTTTGATATTGCACTAGTGTCATCACTATGATGATCTAGCTTTTGGTTAGAGGAGTAGAGGATGATTTGCAGAGTTATGATTTTCAGCTAGATTATGCTGATGGCGATGATGTGGGCCATTAGTAGGCCATTGCTTGGGATTGGAGGTTTATGATTGTGCCTAAAAGTTAGGCTAAACGATTGATAGTATTTTTCCTACTATGTTGGGAAATTTTTATATTTTCGGTTATTTAAACTCTTAGATCAGATTCATGTATTTGACTTTGTAAACTATTAAGATCATTTTGTCTATGAAATGGTTCTAATCTTTACTTCTTTGTATTGTCACATTATTATTATGGTCATGCATTCCTTTATACCTTGTTCCATTTTTCCTTACATCAATCATGGGTTAGGTGATGATCACACATCCCTCATTGTTGATGTGGTGGTAACATTCTCCGGTTTTGTTTTTCAATCAATTCCACATTATCTTGAAAAAAAATTTTTTAGTTCCAAAATTGGGGGTGTTACAAGTTAGTATCAGAGCCTATGGTTTTAAATTCTAAAGTTGTTTTGTGAAAATTTATTTCTTCGGTTTCATCCAAACTAGTAGAATATGGTTTAGTCAATGAGCGAGTGTTGTCCGGGTTGGGAGTTGGCATTAATTTTATAAAATAGGACAAACTTGTAGCCTTATATGCAATGTCCTACCTTTATGTGTACTAATGGTATAGTCAGTGTTCGAATCCTTTCTAATTAGGCTTAGAATTCTAGGGTTTCAATGGCTGCAAATCGGTGTCTTGAGCATTTCATGGAGATGGTTGGAGCATTCATGGAGTCTTAGATTCAATGTGAGGAGGCTTTGTAGCCACTGTTGCCACCTCAAAATCCATCTCCTTTTCTAGTGCCACCACTAAAGGATTGGCTTCATTTGTTCGATCTTCATTGCGCATCAATTTTTGAGGCTCTAAAGGACCCGAATATGTTAGAATGCTGTTTGAGGGATTTTGAGAAGAATTTTGTGGCTTGTGGTTATCTAGAGTGTTGGTATGTGGATATTAAGGTATTCCATCTACATGGTTATGTAGATGAGTGATGGAGAGGTTAGAAACTAAACGGAGCCACTATATATTAGTGGGATACCTTCATTGAGATGCTTAGGGCTCGGTTCTATCCTAATCGCCTAAGGATGGTGAAGTATGATGAGTTTATGGCATTGAATTAGGGGACGTCTGTGGTGGAGGAGTATATAGCCTCTAGTTGGACTTGGTTCTCTTTGCTCCAAAGGTTGACACCAATGAGAGGATGAGTGCGCACCAATTCTAATTGGGGTTGAGTTTTAGGCTCTAAAAGATGTTGGTAGGGACTCATGCATAGAACCTACAATCCTTATATGACTATGCCTTGGAGGCATTAGCAATTACATGGGCCTGTAATGCCTAAGCAAGGGCCAAGTGGAGATTTGAGGGTAGTTAGTGCCATAATGGAGAGAATATTTTCCAAACCTTAGGTAGTCATCAGCCGGGAGTGGACCCCACATTAGAGGGTAGCTAACTCGGTTGGGTGTAAGGAATTTCATCTATTAGTAGTGTGGTTAGGGCCACTCAGGGAATGATTGTGTTAGGAATTTGGTTCAATGTCATAGCTGTGATCGATTAGGTCATCGTCGATTCAAATGTCATTCCATTGGAGGCAGTGCTTTGCCATTCTTAGGGTATGATGGTAGAGACACCGCCAGTTCAAGGGGCATAGTCGACTGATAGTGGAGCAAGTAGAATAACTCTACAATTGAGGACGTAGAGGCCCTGTGCTTTTCAGCTAGGAATATTCTTAGGTAGTGTTGTAGAACCACCTCTAGGTAGTTGCTTGAATGTGATGAGCAAGTCAGAAGCTAAACAGTAGGTTGATGTCATCATAAGTACGTTCATAGTTTCTTCCCTTCCTACTTATGTATTATTTTCCTGTATTGTATTCCTTCATGTCTACTACTTTCGTAGCTAGGATGGCTATGGTTCTTTCTACTAGGGTAGAGAATTCTATTGTGCTCTCATCAAAGGATAAGATTCCAGGTTCTAGGCTATATAGAGATGTGGCCTTAGTTGTTATCGGGATCGAGCTTTCGGTAGAACTTATAGAGCTTGAGCTTCAGAACTTTAATGTTATCCTTCGAATGGATATACTCATGAGATATTAGGCATTGATTGATTATGCATAGGAGCGTGTGGTTCTTAAGGGACCACATGGTGCTAGGGTCTCTTATCGGATATGCAAGCTTAGGCCAGCAGTGAGAATGGTGTCTGCAATGGTGCTCTGTACACTAGTATGAAAAGGGTACCAGCTCTTCTTGTGTAGTGTTTATGATTTAATTACCGAGGAGCCATCAATTGAAGAGATTCCAATGGTGCAGGAGTTGCCAAATGTATTTATCAAGGAAATCCCATGGATGCTGCTAGTGCGTGAAATAGACTTCTCCATAGATCTTTTACAAGTGATAGAGCCTATGTCGAGGAGGCCCTTTCTCTTGGAACATACCGAGATGACAGAGTTGTGTTCTCAGTTAGGGGATTTGCTTGAGAAGGGTTACATTTGACCTAGTGCATTGCCTTGGGGAGCACCTGTCCTTTTTGTAAGAAAGAAGGACCGTGGATTGAGGCTTTGCATCGATTATCATGGGTTAAACTAGGTTATGGTGAAGAACCATTATCCCTTACTGCAATCAATGACCACTTTGATCAATTGAGTGGGGTTATAGTGTTTTAAAAGATATATTTCATACTAGCGTATCAATAGTTGAGGATTGTCGAGAAGGACATACAAAATACAACTTTCAGGACAAGGTATGGCCATTATGAGTTTACCGTGATGTCTATTGAACTCACAAAGGTGCCACTAGTGTTCATGGCTCTCATGAACCGTATCTTCTAGCAGCATCTTGATTAGTTAGTTGTGGCATTTATCAAAGATATCTTGATTTACTCTCATATTCAGGAGGAACATGAGAAGCATATTTTGTAGGCATTAGAGTTGTTCAGAACTCATTAGTTGTATGCCAAGCTCTTCAATTGTGTTTTTTGGTTGGATGAGGTAGCTTTCCTCGGTCATGTTATCTTGAGGGAAGGTGTGTCGGTGGATCCTTCCAAGATTCGAGCAGTGTTAGATTGGGATACAGAAAAACCATTAGGGAAGTTCACAATTTTCTTGGTTTGGCAGGTTACTACAGACGATTCGTTTAGGATTTTTCTAAGATCTCTCGTCCTTTAACTACCTTGTTGAAGAAGACGACGTGTTTTGTTTGGGATGATAAGTGCACATAAGCTTTTGAGGAGCTCAAGAGGAGGTTGAGTTCAGCTCCAATGCTTACCTTACCGTCGAGTATAGAGGGATTTGAGGTATATAGTGATGCATCCAATTTTGGTTTAGGGTGCGTGTTGATGCAACATAGGAGGGTAGTGGCCTATGCTTCTTGTCAATTGTAGGTGCATAAGAATAACTATCCTACATGACCTTGAGCTAGTTGCAATGGTCTTTGCTTTGAAGATATAGAGGCATTACCTATATGTATTACAGTGTAAGTTCTACACGGACCATAAGAGCCTCAAGTACATCTTCACACAACAAGAATTGAACATGTGATAGAGGAGACAAGTGAATTTGGTTAAGAAATATGATTTAGAGTTAACCTACCACGAGAATAAGGCCAACACCGTAGCATATGCTCTCAATGGGAAGACTTTGCATGCCTTAGGTTCACTGGTAGTGTTAGCTTGGATCTAGAGAGACCACTAGGAGTTGAGTAGTGAGATCATTGGACTTAAGATGTTGAGATGAGGATGAGTGACCTCTAGATCACCCCGAACATCTTCTATGAGATTTGATTTGGTCAATAAGGAGATGTCAAGCGTGAGCAAATTAAGAAGGCAATATCCGAGGGTAGAGTAGTGGGGTTGGAGGTTTTTGAGGTTGGTAGCATCCGTTTCTAAGAACATTGTGCATTCCACAGAGCTATGTGGAGCTTAAAAGGAGAATCCTAGAGGAGTGTCATTATATGCCTTATTCCATCCATCCTAGAGGGGATAAGTTGTACAAGGGTTTCTGATGGATATTTTGGTGGCTCTATATAAAGCTACAGGTTGCAGATTTTGTGGCTCGGTGCTTGATATGTCAGAAGGTTAAGGTGGAACACAAGCATCCAGTGAGTTTAGTTCAGCCAATAAAGGTCCATTAATGGAAACAGGAAAGTGTGTTAATGGACTTTGTGGTTGGATTACCTAAGACCCATAGTGGTTCGGATTCAATCTGGATTGTGGTTGACCGGTTGACTAAGTTAGCGGTATTCATACCGATGAAGTAAACTTAGAGTATGGAGCAAATGGCTAATGCTTATAGGAAGCATGTGGTTTAATACTGTGGGGAACCTAAGGATATTGTGTCAGACCAAGGTTCTATATTTTTTTCACACTTTTGATTGAAGTTGTAAGCTTCTTTCGGGACACAATTTAAGATGAGCACAACTTTCCATCCAACTACAGACGGTCATACTAAGCGTACTATTTAGACCTTATAGGATACACTTCAGGCTTATGTTCTTGAGTTTTAGGGCAATTGGGAGGATCCTGTAGATTTGATAGAGTTCTCCTACAATAAAAGTCATTATGTGAGCATTGAAATGGCACCTTTCGAGGCACTCTATGGATAGAAATGTCATAATCCTATGTGTTGGAGCAACTCTAGTGAGACAATTGTGTTGGGACCAGAGGAGGTGGAGGATACTGCCAGGTAAATAAGGATGATTTGAGATTGGATGAAAGTATTCCTAGAAAGGCAGAAGAGTTATGCAAAACTGTGGGGGAAAGAAAATGAGTTTGAGGTTGGCGATAGAATCATTCTAAGGGTTTCACTGACTAAGGGAGTGATGCATTTTTTTGTAAGGGAAAGCTTAGCCCGAGGTTCATTGGTTCGTATGAGATTTTGAATCGAGTTAGAGAGGTTTCTTACCATCTTTCCTTTCTTGTGGAGCTTTCACATGTGCATAACGTTTTCCACATCTATTGTTGAGGAGGTATGTGTCAGATCCATCGTATATCATTCAAGATGAGATGATTGATCTCGACGAGACGTTAACTTACGAGGAGCATCCATTGAGGATTCTAGATTCCAAGACTTAGAAGAAATGTTTAAAGATCATTCACATCATGGAGTAGAGGAGGCCACTTGAGAGTTTAAGGACGAGATCAAGACGAAGTATTCAGAGTTGTTTTCTTAGGTGCGTTGCACAGACAACATCGCCTCTTTTAAAGGGGTAGTACCCTTTTCTTGGGTATTAACCCCTAGTTATTGTAACCTTTTGTTTAATGTCTTAGGATTACTTATGTTTTGAGCTTACAACAATGTATTTATTTTGTGGACTTCAGGAACAAATTCTCTTTTATGGGGGTACTGTTGTAATACCCCATGCCAAAATCCTTAAAATGTTATCTTGAATTATGTTGATATAAAATAAATGGGTTTTAGTTTTGAAATGGGCTTGAAATTTTAATAAAAATTTGAATTTTAAGCGTGCCGATCGACTAGTTTACATAATTGATTTACTAGTGAGCTAGAGAAATTTATATTCCTATTCTCAACAAATTAGTCAAATATGCTAATAAGCATGTTTTAGTCTTCTGGTATTATTTTCATGTTAATTAGATCACTCATATTTTTATTAGCTTTTTTCCAAAAAACCACTTTTAAAGTAAAGCCTCCCTTTTCCTTCTCCCTCTCTCTTCTGGTAGAAGGGGTTGCGACCTTGACTTTCTGCACCCATTCCTGACTTGCCAACCCACTGCCATGCCCTCTCTGATATCACTCAACCCCACCCTCACATCAGGTTGTCCCTTACTTCTTGGCTTGTCCACACTTAACCTCACCTATCTCATCCCTCTTTTCCCTAAGAATGTTGACCTACTTGTTCCTATACCTATCTTTTGCTGATTAATTATCATTCTTCACTTGTGTTCTTTCTCTCTTCTCCCTTCTTCTTGTAAAAGTTTCACAAAGTGTTGAGCACCCTTTCATTTCCTACTCTTATTCCTTCTAATGAGAAAAAGTAGAGATCCTCTATGATATGCTCCCTTAAATTGTCCAACCATCATGCTTCCTTCCCTTCTTCAAATCTTAGCTTTGATTACCCCTTACTTTCCTTAAGCAAGGAAGAATTAAAGTTGAGAAAATTTGGAGATTTTAGCTTCTCTTTAACTCCCTATTTTGAGTCAAAATATGGCTTTTTGTGTTTTTCTTCTTCTTTTGATTTTATTAGTTTTTAATGAAGTTTTAGAAGATTATTTTAATAGTTTTTAATTTGATTCTCTTTTGAATTGATGTTATTCTAGATAGGCCATCTAGTAGAAGTTTTATGCTAGAAGAATTGCTTTAAGGTAATGCCTTCTTATCTTTAACATAATTAGGTTTCTATGATATATTAGGGTTCTAAGTTCTAGTGTTTTTATGAGCAATATCTGATTGTGTTCCATATTATAAGCATTTGATTTAATTCTCCTGAAGTAAGTGTTGTTAAGATTCTCTTAAATTAAGCATAAAATGGGTTGTTGAGTATAATTTGTTTAAGTGTGTACTTTACCATGTATCCATGTGATTTTAGGTGTGCAACATGTATTTTTATGTGTGTTTTAGTATAGAAGCATGCTAGTATTAATACGGTAATGTGTGGTAGGAGTTTATGTGTGTTGCAGAAGCCAAGGTTATGTTTTACCTAGAGTATTTGATCGATTCCTTAAACTAGGCAACTGGTTTTGCAAGCAGTCTAATGGTTTGGTGATTTGGATCTATTAGTCTGGTGATCAGTTGATTGGGTTTGTAAACTAG
This sequence comes from Tamarix austromongolica, assembly GCA_039764185.1. Classification (NCBI taxonomy): domain Eukaryota; kingdom Viridiplantae; phylum Streptophyta; class Magnoliopsida; order Caryophyllales; family Tamaricaceae; genus Tamarix; species Tamarix austromongolica. Next base: position 56,610,731 of record CM077814.1, read on the forward strand.
TTAACTAGTCTTAATGGACAGTTTATCGGTTATTCAAATGGTGCGGCCATAGCAGGCACGCAATTTAAACTTCGTGTTGGCAATTATAATATTAGTAAATAAGGATATCATTCTATATTGGGGATTAAGAGGCTCACATCTATTTAACTAGATTAAAAATAAAAAAAAATAAAAAACCTATATCATAAAAAATAAATAAATAAGAAAAATATAAATAGGGATATAAAAATAAAAAAATTATAAAATAAAATAATAATAGAAATAATGGATAGCCGCAAATATGATAAATATGATAAATATGCTAGGGAATTTGAAATCCACCACTAGATTAGGTCAAAATATGATATTAATTTCTAAGTCATTATTTAATCATGAGAATGAGATTGACAAAGTTGTACACCAAAAGCAGGTTCATACACTTTATATTACTTTCCTAAATTAATTAATACGACAAAGCGCCAATATTAACCCTATTAAATACTAGTAGTATAGTAGCAACAAGTGGCTCTTATATTTAACTAGATTTAATGTATTAAGTATGATTGGAAGGATGTCAATCTAAGTACCCAGACAAGTACACTAAGCATGTCTAGTTGTATTTCCCTTCTTTGACACATACTTATCTAAACGTTTTACTACTTCGGTTAGAATCACAAAACTATTAGGTGAATTGTTATCTAACCTAGCTGCAATTTATACATCTAAATTCTAGCATATTTATATGGTCACCTAGTAGGTATATAATCCTACATACTTTCACTATAAGGAAACGAGAACAAGGCATGCACCATATAAATTATACTTGGAAGAAATATATAATAATAATAATAATAATAATAATAATAATAATAATAATAATAATAATAATAATAATAATAATAATAATAATAATAATAATAATAATTAAAATAGAGTCAAAGAACAATCTCACAAAAAAAAACATATTTCAAACCCAAATCTAGGGTTTTAATCTATTAACTAGCAATTAATACTTAGCCAGCCATAATTATCAAATTAATTACATAGAAATAAATATCCAAAAATATAAATTAAAAATAGAGAAAGAAATAACCGGAAATAATTATGGATGAAATATCAATAATTTATTCAGATGAAAAATTAATTTCATCTGAAATAAATTCTACCAGTATAAATTTCCTCTATCTTTTGATGTAGGAGAAAATGCTTAAGAATTAGCTTTCATAATTATGGAACCAATTACTCTTCATTTGGAAAGTATATCTCGCAAATTTGAAGACCAACGGATGGTTACGTTGCTAGAAACGTAACAAACAAGCAACTAAGTCTACGTGCATGTGCATGGCTTGTACGGAAGGAGTGACCACGTGCATAAGGAGCTTCTTTTTAGACTTGTTGAGCATTATTAAGTAATTTAGCAAATTTAATAATTAATTAGTAAAGTTGAATAATAAAGTTAGCATGCATAAAAGGTAGCATAATATCTTTTAGCTTGGAATATTTTGAATTATGCTTTTAGCTAATGATAGAAAGGTTATATTCTGCATGAATGTCGAGCTTAATGATAAGGAAGAATTGAATTGAATTTGAAGATCAACATTGAAGTTGAAACAAGTGAATTCTGTGTGAGTTCAAACTCAAGAAAATCGAATATGTGTGAACAGTTTAGCTTGAAAGTTTTAATCTCTTCGTCTGTGTAAATTAGAGATTCATCCATATCTTTTTCCACTATTCTTAATCCATATTATTCTACCATATATACCATAAATCCTACTCTAATACGTGGTTAATCAAAGCCCTAATTCGGTATACACAACAAAACCCTGAATCGTCCATTAAAAAACCTAACCCTTCCATACCAACCAAACGCCACCTTATTCATTCTTTTCGAACCAAACCATAACCCTAACCTTAAACCACAATTCCAACCATAATCAAACCCTAAATTTTGAAACCAAACATCATCATCATTCAATCTTCGAATGCATATGCTAATTAGTATATTCCATTTGAGCCATCATCATTGTTAAACCATCATTAACGAACCCTACCTTTCTTATTTGAAACACCACCATCAATTTTCCATTCCATTCGAGCACTTTAAAACCTAATGCATCATCACCGAATCATCTTCTACTCAAGACTAACATAATTGAACCATATTCACACCAATTTGAGAATTCATCTCCCACACACATCATCCTTACTTCTCTTCTTGGCACATTTGTTTCCCTAAACCTCTTTTTTTTTTTCTCCTAGATTTGATGTGCTGAACCACATAACTCCTCTATACTACTTTGTTGAAGTCCGTGCATCTATATCTGATGGTTGGCTTCTGTCTTTTATTTTTGTACGACGTCTATAGGCTCACTGGTTTTCTCCTTCTACGCCCTCTAAATTTCCTGAATCACCCCTATGTCTTTGAATTCTCTCTATGCCACAACTTCCCCTCGTGAGGCTCTTCTCAATTTTCCATGCAACCTATCCTTCCCTCCTAATGGCTACTCTCCCTTTCTTGTCTCTTCTGCCTCACTCTCCCCTTCTAACTCTACAACTGCACTTCTTTTTTAACTGACGGTTGCTTCCTCTTTTCCACATCAACCCCCTCTCCCATTTTCAATGTCGTGTAGCTCTTTTTTCTTTGTTTCTTATTTTTTGGCCTTTGGGCCGTTGGTCCAAAGGTCTAACTCTTTTTTTCTTCTTTCTTTTATTTTATAAAAAAATAATATCTACAAAATAAAATTAATAAATAATACTATGCTCTAAATTTATTTAATTATTGTCATTTAAGGTCAAATAATAACATTTGTGTAATTATTATCACTTAAGCATAAAATCATATTTATTCACCTTTATTACTTAATTAAAATACTAAAAACTAAGATTATAAAGGTATAAAATATGTCAAAATATCAACTTATCATACCTCCACACTTAGCTTCTTGCTTGTCCTCAAGAAAGTTATTACTCTAACCAGATAAAATTAAATTAACTAGCCACTTTTGTAGGTCTCACGATTACACTTAGCATGTGTAGCAATCCCTTTAAATTCCTAGGTCACCCATTGAGGATAAGTAAGGTATCATGAGAGTTTTGTATATGATATACCCATAATATCACAAACAATAAAAAGAAAAATCACACCTAACACCCTTAACCATTTTTGTCTCAGTATATTTTACTTTCATGTCAAGATTAGAAATCAACTAAGATTCTGCATTGAGAGATTTAAGGGATCAATTTCAGCATATGGTTCACACATAAACATGACAGGTATGGAAAGATCAATATTATGGATGAAGATCTACCATGCCTTAGTCAGATCAACATTCATCCTTACTATGGATACCCTCTATTTTTTTTCTCTCCTAGATTCATTACTGCAAATGAAGAGAAACAATTTGGTATGTGAGATAAGATGATAAAGATAACAAACGACTCACATATATAAACAAATAAGGCTCATGTTCTTCTGGATAAAACCTTGTGAAACATATCAAATACCTACCAAATGGACCGAACCATAGGCTTAACTCTTGTGACTAATCTCCATCAGATCAAAGCCTGCTCATCTCAAGAATCAAATAGGACTTACTTATTGGTTGTAGCGGGGTTTAAGGTAAATAAGGGTAAGGAGTATTTTAAGAGTTTGGTGCTAAAAAGGTCAAGAGCTAGTGGAATTTTAATAGTTAGATGAGATATAAGCATTAACTCCACATCAATGATACACCTCTCCACCTTAACTTCAAACTAGAACGATGAGATACAAATAGAACATGAATGGAACTTTCTCAAAACCATATCCATATCTCCCTCTCTTCCTTACATCGTATTATTTTCTTCTTTTTCTTTTTCTTGTTTTTTAATTTTAATTCATTTTTTTTAATATATGTTCCTCCACCAAACATAACCAATCACTTTCTTAGTATAAATACATACATTTCTTTCACATTCACAACCACTCTTTATCCATAATCATTTGATTATATTCCACTAGCTTTAAGTAAGGGTAAGGATATTTAGGCTCGAAGGTTATTCAATGTGGCTAATGAAGGAAAATATACATTCAATGTATAGGTTCAAAGGGTTCTATGGGGTGTATATAATGTATATACAAATTAGGTTAAGCTACCTGGTTATGTGTTGGAAAATCCTAAGCTACCTTTATCATTTTCTCAATTAGAGCATGTTTTAACTATAATCTTTGACTATCACAAGATTAAGTTCTGGTAATCTGCAGAGTCCATTACAAGATCTACCGCAAGTAATTTTATCAAAACAATTACATATATATGAGGTTTATAAAGAAACGACGAAGCCAAGAAAAGTAGATGATGTCATGTAAATTCTCTAAGAAAAAAAGGTATATATGGTTCAAAAGCTCACCGAAAAATGTGATGAATCTCAACATGCCATGTCCCTTGTTAGACAATCGTACACGTTCTTTCTCCATTCACATCTAGATATGTAGATATGTATTCAATATATCAAAATTAACATAAAAAAATCTCCACTTACTTTATCTTAATTTTATGATCCTCTTTTTATTAGATTTCAAAGATATACTCCTCATTAACTAGTTAAGGGTTCCTAAGACTCTAAAAATGCTATAAAGAAAAATATTTTTTTTTTAATTTTTTAAAATTTTTTTCTTTAGTTATTGTTTATTTTTCTTTATTTATGCAAACACATAAAACCCTACACCCCCACACAGAAATCACACATTATCCTCAATGTGTAAACAATTAGAGGAACATGTAATTTTAAGTATGGAGAGATAGACTAAATAAGTAAATAAATAACTAGAGGGTATAAAACTCCCTTATCACATTGGGTTGCCTCCCAAGTAGCACTTTTTTTTATGTCTTCAACCTGACATGATCTCGGTTTACTCGTTCAAGGTGGGTATGTCCACTTGAGAGATGCTTCACCAAATCCCTCCCCATATAGATCAATTATAACCTACAATGTATAAAAAGACAAAGTATTAGTTTTAATGAAAGATTTGATCCATCAAAAACATAACTTACCTATCATGGGATTTAAGATCGTGTGTAAAGAGAGAATATTTTGCTCGATGCCAATGTGTGGTGATCTCTCAATCAAAGGAAGAACATATTTTCCCATCTCAAAATATTTAAACACATCCTTCCAACATAACCTCTCCTTTAGAGCATTACACTTGTTATTAGATGTATCTAAGATGATTTGATTGCTCTATTCAATCTTGGATCCATACAACCTGCTAAAAGAGGTAAAAAAAAGGAGTATGGTTAGCATAAATAAAATCAAAGTCATTCAAAGGCTTACCTCATTTTTTATGGTCATATCCAATCAAAAGTAGGGAATAAATGCCCAAAGATGGTATATGGTAGATAATCTTTATTTTTTCACTTGATCATGCTTTTCAATATGATCAATGGGAATCTCCTCAACTACCTCATCCTTGCATTCAGATATGGTGTCATCACACTCATAACTCTCACTTGAATTTGGAACTAAAGAACTAGAGAGCTCTTTTTGTGCTTATAATCGATTGACCATGTTGACCCCATAACCCATTTGCTCCTCTAACACTGACATCCTTTCATTTTTTTAATTTGAGTTTGTATGAGTTGATTTTTCCCATTTATCAATGCTTCAAAATGGTTCTCCATTTTTTATGAACTTGAGGGTCAAGAAAATGGAGAAGATTCTTGTTGAGGATGTTTATAACATTTTGAAGCTTCATAACCGAGTTTCTAAGGGTCTTAATATGGCATAGGATAATGATTATTCATCTCCCATCTAAATTTGGGGCGATGCCTCATTCGCGAATAGTATGCGCTTGTGTAGGGGCTACGTCCTTAGAAACCATTGAAATATTGAGCACTGGATTATGTCCATCCTCCTCCTCTCATAGCTTGTGAATTGTAAGCATATGTATATCCTAGTGTATGATACACTCCACTTGTATTAATAACTCTAGTAGATGTGGCTACTTGCAAAATGAGAGTAATGAGTTGGTTCAGTCTATTATCAAGATTACTCGATCTTACCTCATTTACTCTTGTATTAAGGCTCATGCAAAGTTTTCTGTAGCCCAAGGATCCTCTCATAGCTACCTGAAAGAACACTAACACTTCAAAGTAAATGGTTAAAAGTAAAACAAAACACATCAAAAATCTAAAAAAAAGGAAAAAGAAAATAAAAAAAAAACCAAACACACTAAATAATAAACATACTATTAATTTAGTGACTTGAGTGCCAAAAGGTACTCTGACCTCTAAATAAAAGAAAGATACAACAAACACAACACACTAAAAATAAAAACACACAAAAATACTAGCAGAATAAAGGTGAAGTTTTCAATCCCCAGCAACAGTGTAAAAAATTGGTGTGGCTCTAGCCGACACGCATTTAAACCCTCCTATTGACAATTGTAGTATTGGTATATAAGGGCATCATTCTATATCAAAGGTTGAGAGGGATCACCTCTATTTAACTAGCTTAAAATAAAATAAAAAAAAGTAAATCACACAAAATAAATAAATTAGAAAAATACTAACGGGGGTTATAAAGAAAAAGAAAAAATAATAAAATAATAGAGATAATTAAAAATTAATTAAAATAACAATAGAAATAATGGATAACCGTAAATATGATAAATATTCTAGGGAATTTAAAATCCACCACTAGATTAGGTCAAAATATAATATTAATTTCTAAGTCATTATTTAAAAATGAGAATGAGATCGACCAAGTTGTACACCAAAAGCGACTCCGATATTTAAATAGATTTAATGCATTAAATATGATTGGAAGGATGTCCATGTAAGTACCAAGACTATTACACTTAGCATGTATAGCAGTATTTCCCTTCTTTGACCCAGACGTATCTAAACGTTTTACTACTTCCGTTAGAATCACAAAACTATTAGGTGAATTGTTATCTAACCTAGCCACAATTTATACATATAAATTCTAGCATATTTATAGGGCCACCTAGAAAGTATATAATCTTACATATTATCACTATAAGGAAACCAGAACAAGGCATGATCCATATAAATTATACTTGGCAGAAATATATATATATATTAATAATAATTAAAATAGATTCAAAGAACAATCTCATGAAATAAAATCATATTTCAAACCCTAATCTAGGGTTTCAATCTATTCCTTAGCAATAAATAATTAGCAAGTCATAATTATCAAATTAATTACACAAAAAATATACATCCAAAAATGTAAATTCAAAATAGAGAAAGAAATAACCAGAATTAATTATGGATGAAAGATTGAGAATTTATTTAGATAAAAAAATTAATTTCGTCTTAAATAAATTCTACTAGTATAAATTTCCTCTATCTTTATTTCTCTTCTTGGCACATTTATTTTCGTGTACCTCTCTTTTTTTCTTTTTCTTTTGTCCCGGTTTTAATATGTTGAACTATAACACTCCTCTATGCTGCTTTGTTGAAGTCCATGTGTCTGTAACTTATGGTTGGCTTTTGTCTTTTATTTTTGTGAGGCATCTATTAGCTCAGAGGTTCTCTCCTTCTAAACCCTATGACTTTCCTTTCTCACCCCTATATCTTTAACTTCTCTCTATGCCACAACTCTCCTCTCCTGTGGCTCTTCTCACTTTTTTGTTCAGCATGACCTTCCTTCCCGATGGATGCTCACCTCGTCTCATCTCTTCTACCTCCATCTCCCCTTCTGACTCTATGGCTACACTTCTTTTTTTTTTCATAAAGGATGATTTCTCTTTTCCACATCAGCCCTGTCTCTCGTTCTCAATGTCATGCAACTCTTTTTTCGTCGTTTCTTATTTTTTTGGCCTTGGAGCCATTGATCCAAAGGTCTGAGTCTTTTTTTTTTCTTTCTTTTCTTTTATAAAAAAATAATACATGCAAAATAAAGTTAATAAATAATATTGTACTCTAAATTTATTTAATGATTATCATTTGAGCTCAAATAATAACATTTGTGTAATTATTATCACTTACACATAAAATCATATTTATTCACCTATAATACTTAATTAAAATACTAAAAACTAAGATTATAAGAATATAAAATATGTCAAATATGAACTTATCATCAAACCCATCGACTGGTGTCCCTACAAACCAAAGTGGTTTGGTCTCTACTTTGACCAATTGACCAATTAGGCAAAACCAGTCAACTAGTTAGTATGACGAGTCAATTGGTTGGTCAAATCCATTGATTTTTTTTCTACAGGCCAAAATGAGCTTGCCTCTACTTTGAACCATCAAATTGTTTGAAAAAACTAGTTAAATGGTTTGTATGAATATACAATCGGTGAAGAAAACTAGTTGATCAGTACTCTAGTTTTGTTTCATTCCAAGTCTAGTATGACTAGACCAATCGACTGATTTGAGGATCGATTGATTGGTCCAGTTGGAAGTCGACTAGTTTGTTGTAATTTGTTATATTTCTCTCGGGCCTTTATGTTGATCCTTCCAAGTATTTACAACATTTTGATTATGGTTTCAATTATGATTGACTTAATTTAATATGAACTCTATGATGGTATTTGGGACTTGATTTTTGGTTAAGTTTGGTATTATCTCTACACCTAATTGGTGTCTTTTATGCGTTGTGGGTGAGTTTGGTGTCATCTTTAAACACCCAAATGGTTGCCTTAATGCCTTGTGACATGTTTGGTGTTATCACTTAGAAACACCTAGTAAGTTAAATAATGGATTTTAATTGTATTAATTGTTATAATTTGGAAACACCCAATTTGTTGTGTGTATACTTTTTATGATTTGTAATATCACTTATACATAAGTTAATGGTTTAAGATTTTATTCGAGCCTTTATCTCTGGCTCTCAAGGTAGTTGCTAGGAGTTGCGATCGGTAGGGGGTATTTGCATATCCTTGAGGTATAGGATTATAGTGTGGCAGGCCGACATGGAATCAGTGTCCAGTATCAGTGGGTGAGGTATCCTAGTACATGTTTCGTAGCACTTCGTATTGTTCATTGCTTAGGCAGGTGCTGTATCCCAATGTTTTAGTCCTTATAGTACAGAAATCAAGGTGTGATGGTTGTACAAGACCCTTTTGTGTTTTTCAGCCATGTGTGGTGGGTGTGGTATCCCATTTTTTGTTGTAGGTACACTTAATGTTTGGTGGGTGTGGTATCTCCTAAGAAAGCCCCTTCAATGTATGCTAACCTTGTGTTATGGGTGTGGTATCCCATTGTGATTATCTTGTGCTGCCATGACTTTTGTTCATGGTGGAGAACTGGGTATTGTAGAATGGACTATCTTACTAACTACAACTTGTGTGGTAAACATAGTATGATTTACCAGTACTTCAAGGTACTGATGCTACACTAGTGTAGTTACTATGATGATCCGGCTTCTGGTTTGGGGAGTAGATGACAATTTGTAGGGTTACGAGTCTCAGCTAGAGTATGCTGAGGGTGATGATATGGGCCAATAGTGGACCATTCCTTGGGATTCAAGGTTTATGATTATGCCTAGGAGTTAAGTTAACCGATTGATAGTATTTTGCACACTACATTAGGATGTTTTTGTATTTTTAGTTATTTAAACTCATGGATTGAATTCATATATTTTATTTTGTAAGTTATCAAGTTTATTCTATTTATGAATTGGTTTTAATCTTTATTTTTTTTGTATTGTCACATTATTATTATGATCATGCATTATTTTGTTCCTTGTTTTGCCTTACATTGGGTATGGGTTAGGTGATGATCACATCTCTCTCATTGTTGATCTCCCTCTTTTTTTTTTCAATCACTTCTGCGTTATCTTGAAAATGAAATTTTCTGGTTCAAAAATTGGGGGTGTTACATGTAGCCCTACAAAGACCTTTGTCTTGCTCTATACATAAACCCATTGACTTTTTAGGCATAACTGATCAATTAGTCTATGAATAGTTGAATTGTTTAGCTAGACCAATTGACCGATTTGGAGAAAAGCATGGTTTAGTTGAGTCAAACCAATCAGTTGGTCAACCCAAACCGATTGATTGGTTGGGCCAGACCAATTAACTTGTTCAACTGGTTTACATGACTTGTTTCCCTCATGTTTGGTTATGCTTTGAGGCTATATTTGGGACTATACCATGATTATTAATGGGATAAAATACCGATTTTATCATGAATTTTTATCCTAATGAAAGAATTAAATGGGTCATAAATTATAATATACTCTATGAGTAATATAAATGCTAAATAGGTGTTTCACTTATGATAAGTGATGATATTGAGAAAGGATTAATGAAACTCAACATGGGCTTTAACAAAATGATATAATGGATATGAGTAATATGGTATGAGGATAAATGGAAACACATATGGTTAGGAAAATGGAAAGAAGATGATTGATATGAAATAAACATGGAAAATGCTTGTTTGATTTTGTATAGGCCTTGTGTGATCACTCATCCTTATGAATAATAAACTAATCATGTAAAGTGAAAGACAATCATGTTGAGTATGGGTCTAGGTTACATGACCTTTGATTAACTATTGGGGGTTTGTCTGCCTTCGGACATTTTTGGTGCTTTGGACTTTACCTTTGGGCTGGATCCTTAAAGGTTCTAGTGACTTACCTACTCTAGACACTGATGATTACTAGTAGGTATTATTAATAAATGGTTTAGTTACCTAGGTATACTACAAGAAAATGTATCTTTGGCAACGCGTTTTAGCAACAACTGAAAATCTTCGTTGCGAAAAAATATTTTTGGCAACAAGATTAACTATTGTGGAAAAATATTGTTGCCATAAATGTAGTTTTTTTATTGCAACAACAATATATTGTTGTTAAAAACAAAAATTTATAACCACGTCAAATTATCGTTGCTAAAAAGTGAATATTTTCTGCAACAAAAATATTGTTGTGAAAAATATTATTTTGCAACAACTTCATTAGTCGTGGCTAAAAAAATTACAAGTTTAGAGGAAGGAGAAAAATAAGAGTACTCGATTTAATATCTTATTTTTTTATAGCCACGATGTGTTGTTGTTGCTAAAAAAATTAATTTTTTGTTACGATAATGTTGTTGCGAAATATGTTATTTTGCAACAACTTCATTAGTCGTGGCTAAAAAAATTACAAGTTTAGATGAAGGAGAAAAATAAAAGTACTCGATTTTATATCTTATTTTTATAGCCACGATATGTTGTTGTTGCTAAAAAAATTAATTTTTTGTTACAATAATATTGTTGAGAAAAATGTTATTTTACAACAACTTCATTAGTCGTGGCTAAAAAAATTACAAGTTTAGAGGAAGGAGAAAAAGTGGCGGTACTCAAATTTATATCTTATATTTATAGACACGATATGTTGTTGTTGCTAAAAAAAATTATCTTTTTGTTACGATAATATTGTTGCCAAAAATGCTATTTTGCAACAACTTCATTAGTCGTGGCTAAAAAAAGTACAAGTTGAGAGGAAGGAGAAAAAGTGGCTGTACTCAAATTTATATCTTATATTTATAGTTATGATATGTTGTTGTTGTTAAAAAAAAATTGTTACGATAATTTTGTTACAAAACGCCAAAACCTATTTGCTACAATAGTTTTGGTTGTAACAAAAAAAATTTAGTTAAATAATATATTTCATTTCCCTCAACATAAATATTATTTTTCCAAAAAGAAAATTTAAAACAATTGCATTACACTATTTTTTATTTTATGAAAATTAAAAGAAGAAACAATAAAAAACATTTTAAAATAAAACTATAAAAATGATTTTAAAACTTGTGAAAACTTAATTTTTTTAGCAATGGAACCTATTCCTTACGATAGTTGATGATTTCATATTTTAATTAACTTTGGCAACGATTATAATTGTTACAGATGAACCAATTTCACACAAAAGTAAGACGCGGTTATTTTTTCTACGCTAAGAAGCAATTAGAAAATAAAATAAGATAAACTAGATCATTCTATAGTCTATACCTAACACCAAACGAGACTTCATTCTCACAACCCGTCGACTATAACTACAAGAAACATTTGCACAGGTGCCCTCCTTCCAGTCGGCGCTTCCATTGGTGTTTGTCGTCGACTGGTAGTAGTTTCCGTCAACCGGCGATGGATGACGCACTGTTAGGCTCAGTTGTTTGCCGTGCTCAATCCATCTCTTCCAATGTGTTGTGCACTTGCTCCCTTCACTCGACCCCTCCATTTCTTCACTTTGTAAGCTCTACTTCCTCTAGTTCTTTTTTTCTTTAATCTATTTACCATATTATTTCCTTATGTTCTCATTAATTCTTTTTGGTCTAGTCTTGGGCATTGTCTGGTCCAATCGTCTCCCCTGCTGCGCTCAACGTCATTCCCTAAACCCAAATTTCTATCATCCTCTCTGGCATGCTTTCATTTTCCATCATTCAAAACCCTTACTCTATCTCTATCAATCCCTGTTTCCAAATGTTTTAAGGCACCCATTCCCTCCCTGTTTGTGCGAAAAGTTGCTGTATCTTCCGAATTTGACCAAGAGGAAGAAGAGGTAGGATTGAATGATGGTGGACAGGAGCCCGGTTTCTCTCTTGACTTGAAACTCTTTGTGGGTAACCTTCCCTTTACCATTGATAGTGTTCAGCTTGCTGAGTTGTTTGGGAGGACCGGAAATGTCGAGATGGTTGAGGTATGTTATTGACCCTTTTTGCTAGTAATTGAAGTAATTTCTGTTGCTAAGTTATTGTCGGCATTTATAAATTTTTAAAAATTTTATGTTTTAACTGTCAATGACTCAATTAATGGGTTATTCTGCAACTCTATATATACTTCCAATTAATGCGCAATGTTGTCAATTTTTTCCTCTTTTGGATTGTAACAGTTGGGGTTTTTTAGGTTCGTGTCTTTAACTTAGAATTCAAGTTCCGTGCAAATTTTTATGGCTGCTACGTGAAATGAATTATATACATGTTTTGGGAGAGGGTGGTACCTGTACTTCTCAACTATATAATCCCTACTTTATCCTAATTTCACCTCTACACAACTTTACTACTACCGGATACAGATTTGAGTTTCTTTTAGTTGATGATGTTAAAAGTTCTTGTTTGTTTATTTTGCTGGTTATCTATGACAAGATGACTGGATGGAGCTGAGGGTTTGCTTTTGTGACCATGTGTAGTCTTGAGGAAGTGAAAGCAGCCGCTCAACAACTCAATGGATATGTAAATTTTTCTAATCATCTAAACTTAACATGTCCATAAGTCCATTGTATTCCAATCTCTGTTTGGGTACAATTTTTTTTGTTATGTCATTCTACTCATATACATATACATTTGCTCTTAATTTGCCCCTGGTTGTGACCCAATTTGGTTGCAATTAGGTAGCCTTGTTTCCCTTTCTTATAAAATCATTGAATTGAGGGTGAGAAAAACAAAAATCTATAATTTCATTTTCTAGAAGTATTTTTAATGTGTCAAATACAAAAATTAGGGTTGCATTATGGGCATACGATTAGTCTATTTCATGATTGCAAATGATCTATGCTTGTTATCAATGATTGATGTTTCATATTATTTGTGATTATGGCCCAACTTTCTTAAGAACTTTGATATACCGAAGCTAGTATATTAGACATTGAATAGGTTTCTACTTTGAAGCTCTTTACAATTTATCCGCTTGTTAAGTTTGATTCCAAAAAAGGAAAAAAAGAAAGAAATCAGTGTGATAAGTAGCCAGCTGCTACTGTTTCTGTGTTTAATTCTTTATTGGCTTGCTACTGCCATTGATCTGTTGAGTTTGAAGCTCCATGCTACTGCTATAAGTGCGTGTGTGATGTGTTTCTTTATCCTTATATGAGAATGTATATGGTGTGAAGGTTTCTTTACCTTGGTGTTGTGCTAGTATGGATATTTATGAATCCTAATGTATAGAGATGCTGAGATGCTTGATAGTGTTGAAGGCTAAGCTTACTTGTTGGTGTTACTATGTATTGCCTTATTGCTTTCGCTCAACTACTTAATTAAGCTGATACAACTGTTTTTGCATGAGGATTATATTGGATAGGGATTGGCTTGCACACCTCTATTTTTGTCCTTTTTAGTGTATTCTAGTATCGGTGGTGGCTGAGTGATTATAACCCTCAAGTGAGTTGTTGTATTGTTGTGCTAGGAGTTGTTATCGCGTTTTGATATTCTCCTAGATCCGATCAACTTATTCCCTATTTGGCATAGAGAGAGAAAAAGTTTATGTTTCATTAAAGGATACCCTGCCTCTTAGATTTACTTCTTTTTCTTTTAGAATATAATTATTTTGTGTTAGGAAAGGATATCCCTTTTGCTTGCATATTTCATTGGTACAATTTTTATCTATCACTTTAGATGGAGTGAATAAGTATAGGAGGTTTCTTTTCCCTTTTTAATGAAGGATATAGGAGATCTTATGCAGTTTAGCATGTTTAGTTTAGCCTAGAGATACCAGGGTTATGTCCCCCAGTCTCTAGGTTAGTTTTATGTAGATTTGGTTGATAATATGTTTTTGGTCTTGATATTGTTGATCTATTGTCCTTAGAAGTTGTATTTCTTCTCTTCATCCCCAGACTGCGTATTTTTCCCCTTCTCTCTAGTTTCTCCTTGGCATTGAAGTATTCATGTACTACATCACTTGGCCTAAATATGTCTATGTTTAAATTAGCTGGTTAATAAATTTCTTTATATTTTTTGTTCTTACCTTGGCTATTAGATAACTCAAAACTCCCTAATCCATGTGCCTAAAAATTTTAGGCCTTTTATTTTGAAATGGAGGGAATATATTGGAATACCTCCATGCGACTTATGTTTAATAGAATGATAGGTTTTATTTTGCAGGGTGTAGAGGATCAGGTGCCTTATAAAATATTTGGTGGAATGAAAAAATGAGTTGCCTTAGCTTGCTCCATTAATCTTAATACCTCAAAGGATACTGTCGAGCTAGAGGTATGTCTATTGTCAAATTTATGATGTCCACTCTTGATTAATAAACCATGCATGCATTTTTAGTGATTATGATACTATAGTACTCTGCCAGATAATCTGAAATCATTTTAAGGGTCCAAACTAGTCTAACTTGATTAAGCACTTTGTATACTACATCCCTAATTATATTATAGGCACGTTATCAATTTTATTATGTATAAATTGTCTAAAGTTTAGATCTTGTACATTTTTAGCGAAATTAGTACGAAAAATGAAGACAATGCTTCTACAGTGCAGAAAAACCTATAGAAACTTAGATAATTTTATTCTTCATTAGCTATAATAAAATTTCCCTTATATTTCAAGTCTATGACACATGTAATTAGCTAGCATAATGACTAAAAATCATATATGAAATCTGAATTGAAATTGAATAAAAAAAATTGATTCATACCAACACAAGCTCATAAATTACCTTAATAAAATAACAGCTAGTTAAAAAATAGATATGAAATTTGAACTAAAATTGAATTAAGAAAAAAAAATAGATTCATACCAATAGAAGTTCATACAAAAATAGCTCACTTGAATCACATGTAAAAACAGAGATTTTAATGCCTAAATGACCTTAAAATTCAATCCAAATTTATCCATATATGTCTAGTACTTTTTTTCCACAACTTATGCCATGTTTTAGCCTTCACATCATGCAAAAAAAGTGACATAAAAATAATAAAATCAGACCTGAAAGTTTCACTGCAGAAATCAACTCAAAACTTGAAGACATTATCTCTAAAAATACTTAAACCCCTCCTCTAAACTTATGCCACTTGATTATGCTTTTAATGGAATGAATTCTCAATCATATGACAGGTTTTTAAACAAGTTTATAAGGTAAAAACAAGTTGATTTTAGATCAGAAATCAGATTTGTAAAATTGTTGTAGAAATCAATCCCATACATGAAGGAATCACCTCCAAAAGTGCTTATAAACTTAACCAAACTAATCTTACTTGATTCAGAACTTTGTATGCTGCATTCCTAATTATATTACAGGTCTATTATCATTTTTATAATGTGGAAATCATCTAAAATTCAGGTATGAAATTAGATCTGTATATTTTCAGCAAAATCAGTACAAAAACGTCAAGACAACGCTTCTATGGTGCATAAAAACCTATAAAAACTTAGCTAACTTTATTCTTCATTGGCTATAATAAAATTTCCCTTATATTTCAATTCTTTGAACATGTAATTAGCTAGCATAATGGCCAAAAATCAAATCTGAAATCTGAACTGAAATTGAACTAAAAAAAGATTCATACCTATATTAGCTCATAAATTGCCTAAATAAAATGACAACTCATTAAAAAAAATAGATCTAAAATTTGAATTGAAATTGAATTAAGGAAAAAAAAAGATTCATACCAATAGAAGCTCATAAAAAATTAGCTCACTTGAATCACATGCGAAAATAAAGATTTTAATGTCTAAATGACCTTAAATTCAATCCAAACATAGCCATATTTGTCCAGGAATTTTTTCCATAACTTATGTCATATTTCAGCCTTCATATCATGCAAAATAAAAGTGACATAAAAAAAAATAGATATGAAAGTTTCACTGCAGAAATCAACTCAAAACTTGAAGACGTTATCTCCAAAAATGCTTAAATCCCTCCTCTAAACTTATGCCACTTGATTATGCTTTTAATGTACTGAATTTTCAATCATATGATAGGTCTTTAAACATGTTTATAAGGTGAAAATAAGATGATTTTAGGTCAGACATCAGATTTGTAAAATTGTTGTAGGAATCAGTCCCAAACATGAAGGTATCACCTCCGAAAGTGCTTATAAATTTAACCAAACTAGTCTTAATTGATTAAGCACTTTGTATGCTGCATTCCTAATTATATTATAGGTGTATTATCATTTTATAATATGGAAATCATCTGAAATAGGTTTGAAATCAGATATATATATATTTTTTCAGTAAAATCAGTATGAAAACGTCAAGACAACGCTTCTTCAATGCATAAAAACCTATAAAAACTTAGCTAACTTTATTCTTCATTGGCTATACTAGAATTTCCATTATATTTAAAGTCTTTGAACATGTAATTCTCTAGCATAATGGCTAAAAATTAGATATGAAATCTGAACTGAAATCGAACTAAAAAAAAGATTCATACCAACACAAGCTTATAAATTACCTTAATAAAATGACAACTCATTAAAAAATAGATCTGAAATTTGAACCAAAATTGAAGAAATAAAAAAATAGATTCATACCAATAGAAGTTCATAAAAAAATAGCTTGCTTGATACACATGCGGAAATAGAGATTTTAATGCTCAAATGATCTTAAATTCAATCCAAACTTAACCATATATGTCCAGTATTTTTTTCCACAACTTATGCCATATTTCAGCCTTCATATCATGCAAAACAAAAGTGACATAAAATTCAAAAAAATTAGATATGAAAGTTTCACTGCAGAAATCAACTCAAAACTTGAAGACGTTATCTCCAAAAATGCTTAAACCCCTCCTCTAAACTTATGCCACTTGATTATGCTTTTAATATACTGAATTATTAATCATATGAGAGGTCTCTAAACATGTCTATAAGGTGAAAACAAGTTGATTTTATATTAGAAATCAGATTTGTAAAATTATTGTAGAAATCAGTCCCAAACATGAAGGAATCATCTCCGAAAGTGCTTATGAACTTAGCCAAACTACAACTTGATTCAACACTTTGCATGCACTTTGTGTACTATATCCCTAATTATATTACAGGTGTATTGTCATTTTATAATGTGAAAATCATCAGAAATTTAGGTCTGAAATCAAGTATATACATTTTCAACAAAATTAGTATGAAAATGTCAGGACAACACTTCTATAGTACATAAAACCTATAGAAACTTAGTTAACGTTATTCTTCATTAGCTACACTAAAATATCCCTTATATTTTAGGTATGTGAACATGTAATTAGCTAGCATAATGGATAAACATTAGATATAAAATCTAAACTAAAATTGAATTAAAAATAGATTCATACCAACAGAAGCTCATAAAAATAATTTTAGCTCAACTTAATTTTACCCACACATTTCTAACCTTTTTTACTTATTATAAAGATTCATAAATTTTAAAAGAAGGTATTCTAAGTCTACAGGGAAAAAAATCAGGTCTAACAAGCAGGAAAAAAACCAAATTATATGTGCACTATCCATAGCTATATAGTTAACTATAAAATGATTCAACTTTTAGCTTCATATCCTAACTCAAGGATGATTAAACATGATTTTGATACCCAATTGTCATCCTTAACTTCTCCATTCATGACTAAAATTGCATCAGTTCATACGTAAATACCAATTTATCAAAATGAGATTGAAAAACATAAAAAATGTTATCTAAGATATCAAGAATAGAATTTTCCTATATCCGAACCCTAAACCCTAAACCCTAAACCCAAACCTCAAATCCTAGAAGATATATTAGACAACGAATTCGCGGTCTTTATGATTATTTATGAACATATAAGATATATGAACAACATAACCTTACATCCTAATGAAATTCCTACAAAAGATAAGCATGAAATGATGGTAGCATAGAATATCTACATAACTTAATTTAGCCTATTCAGAGCAATAAGTTGGTAAGAATGAAATGAACCAGTCACATAATTTGATAGGTCATCTTGGATCCTTTTTTTCTTTTTCTTTTGATCAAAAGGTAAAAGTATATAAATATATAATTTTTAATAATTACTACTTCACTAGGTATCCCTGGGAAAGGAAATATACTTTAACTAACATTACAAAAGGTAGTGGATGCTTTTTCACCAACCACCCAGTGAGGTTTTGCACTAACTTCTGCCTAGTTCTATACTTTAATTTTAGCATAAAATGACAGGAAAAACAGAAAAATTAGAACCGAATGTTTACAGTAGAAAATAATAAATAACATGAAGAATTTACCATCAAAACTACTTAAAAACTTGTCCAAACATATCTCACTTGGTTGTGTTCTTTGTATAGTGAATTCCCTTGTATAATCAAGGTCTGTGCTCATTTTTAAAAGTAAAAATAAGCCCATTTCAAATATGAAAATTCAGACCTGCACATTGCAAAACTAGTGCAGAAATATAAGAAATGGTACATATAAACCTATGAAACCTTAGTTTACTTCATTCTCATTTTATGCATTTAATTTCCATTATATTCTAGATCAAAGCATCAATTTTGACGTCTGAAATGCCTTCAAATCAACCCTAACCTAGCAATATATAATCAAATCATTTTGCTCTAACTTTTGCCTAGTTCTAGACTTTAATTTTAGAATAAATTGACAGGAAAAGTAGAAAAATTAGATCTGAATGTTTACAGTAGAAAACCATAAATAACATGAAGAACTTACCTTTGAAAGTGCTTAAAAACTTTTCTAAACTTATCTCACTTGATTGTGTTCTTTATATAATGGAGTCCTTAGTGTACTCAAGGTCTACTTATTTTTAAAATTAAAAATAAGCTCATTTCACTTCTAAAAATTCAAACATGCACATTTATTGCAAAACATGAAGAAAGTGCTTTTACGGTGCATATAAACCTATGAAAACTTAGATAACATCATTCTCATTTTATGTATTGAATTTCCATTATATTCTGGAGCAAAGCATCAATTTTGATATCCAAAAGGCCTTAAATTCAACCTTTACTTGGCAATATATGTCCCAAAACTTTTGCACTAACTTCTACCTAGTTCTAGCCTTTTATTTTAGCATGAAATGATATGAAAAGTAGAAAAATCAGATTTGAATGTTTATAGTAGAAAACAATACATAACATGAAGAATTTACCTTGGAAAGTGCTTAAAAACTTGTCTCTCTTGATTATGTTCTTTATATACTAGATTTAGATTCCCTGGTGCTTAAAAACTTATTAATGGTGGAGGTTATTCCACCAATGGTGGTGGTAGCTGGTTTTCTAGCCTCCTTTCCATATTCTACCTCATATCATCAATGTTGACAGATTATAATATAATGTCTTTGTATTCGCTATATGCAACCTGTTGAGGGTGGCGTTACTGATGTTGCCTTGATAGTTATGGTGTCTTGATGAGGCTTTTTAATGTGTTTATGTGGTCAATGTCTTTTCTTTTTGTTATTTGAAGTTGGGCACCAAGGGAGGGAAGGAGGGACAGTGAGTGGTATAGGATTCCAACGAGGTAAGTGTTGTCCGAATTAGTTTTTTTGATTTTTTAATTGGATCGTCCCCTCATTTATGTGACTAATTAGACTATTTGAATGAATCATGATTGTTGGATCTATTGAATGATTGGACTTGTAGTGACACTTGTGTTTTTATACATTTTAACTATATTTCTAAGTGATGTTTATTAATCCTTTTATTTATTCACGTCTAGGACTACACTTGATGATGTTGGTGATGTTTTTGATGATGGAATTGATGGTGACTATTGATTTATTTGTGGAAGTATATTGTTGTAATTAATTGATATTTTGACATGAACTCGGTGTTCTTGAGGATTGGAAGTCTTTTTGAATAAAAACACGAGACAATAGTGTTTTGACAAGAAGATCGGACAACCATGGTGATGTATTTTTTGGATATTTTGATTAATACCTTGATTTTTGACAATTGTATTGGACAAATGATTGTACAATTGATCAATTATGTATCTTACAATGATGATCAAATTCAATTTGCTATTGGTGTTTGTATTTGATTAGTATAAGCAGAATTAAAGTTTATTATGGATATAATAGGTTGCAAGGTTATGTTTCATATATTATTATTGTAATAATGTCTTATCATTAGCAATGACGTCGTTACCAAAAATAGCATATAATTATAATAAATTATTAGCAACAAAATAGTTATTGTAGAAATCAGTAGATTATTGGCAACAAAATAGACGTTGGAAAATACAGTATTGACCAAAAAAAAGGTTGTTGCATAAAATAGTATATCAATGGGAATGAATCGATTGTTACAAAAAACAAAAGATTTGTTACAACAAAATGGTTATTGCAAAAAAATAAGTTTGCAACAAAAATGTTGTTGTGAAAAATAGTAAAGTTTCAAAATTTATGACAAGAAAATCCTCTTTAGCCACAAATTTGTCGTTGCTAAAAACATCTTTTTTTAGCAACGACAACAAATTGTTGCTAAAAATAGTTTTTTTAGCAATGACAGTAAATCATTGCTAAAAACATCTGTTTTTAGCAACGGCAACAAATCGTTGCTAAAAACATCTTTTTTTTAGTAATGATAATAAGTCATAGCTAAAAACATATTTTTTAGCAACGACAACAAATCGTTGCTGAAACGTTTAGTTACGCTATGATACACTACGAAGGCTTGCTGTTGCTAAAAATATTTTTAGCAACAACATTTTTTGTTGCTAAAAATCAAATTTCTTGTAGTTGGCTTTGGCCTAGAATTTTGTCCTTATTGGTTGGATTTGGTCTAAACTTATGTCCATTCTAGAGATTGGCTTCGACCTAGACTTATGTATCCTTGGTCATTGGCTTTGGCCAAGAATTTACATCCCTTATTTGGGTAGGGTTCCATGGTATATGAGACCATAAGGTGGTGCATAGTCCATCACTTGATGCTAAAAAAATATAAATGATGAGTAATTGGTTGATAAAATATGAATGATGACAAAGTAAATGGTTAATAATTAAATTAGGATGGAAGTAATGGTTTGAACAACCCAAAAGGATAAAAAATGGCTGTACAACTCACAAATGACTAAAATAACTCATTGGTTATTCAGTGAAATATTGACTGGATGATTGACCTGTGTCATATGTGAATAAGGAAATGAGATAACTTAAAGGATTAGTTCACTTGAATTTGTTGCTTTTATTTACTATTACATTTTTGAGTTCCTATATGATGTTAATGTGAAACCAAGCATGATACATGCTACATTATTTGAGTTATGCATGCTATTATGTCCTAATGTACTTTTACCTTTATATATGTTTTATCATGACATATGATGTATTTCATATACATGTATGGTTGGATTTGTGCACTTGTGTTTACATTGAGGGAGAAACTGAGCTTACTTAGTATATAGCGTACTAATGTGTCCATTTTCTTAGTTATTTGTTCATTCCCACGTGTAGAGGGACATGTGCAAGTCTTTGGAGATGGTGCACAGAGGGTCTACCTCTGTTGAGTCAAGACAGGAAAGTAGGGACATCCTATGATTTTTGGTGGGGTCTGTGGCCGAATGAGATTTTAAATTAGCTTTCATACCCTAATCTTATTTTATTATATACTCGTATATCTATCAACACATGTTTTGTAATGATTTGGTTGGGGACCATTAAGGTCCTGTGATGTAAACAATCTTTTAATTTTTTTTATGTAACCTCTTATTTGCTCACTCTATTATTTTAAATATGTCGGTTTGTTTTAGCCATGTATATGATATGGGTTAGGTAGCGGGCATCTAACCTATGTTAGGTACAGTGGTAATACCCCATTTTTCTTAGGTGTGTTATCAGCTTCCATAATGTTTTGAATGAAATATTTTGTGGTGAATAATTTGGGTTTTACAATGGTTGTTACTACTACACTTGGTAAGTGATGATATTGATAAAGGATTAATGAAACTCCGCATTGGCTTAAACAAAATTAGAAGGATATGAGTAATATGGTACAAGGATAAATGGAAACCCACATGGTTGGGAAAATGGAAATAAGAGGATTGATTTGGAATAGACATAGAAAATGCTTATTTTATTTTCTATGGGCTTTGTGTGTTCACTCATCCTCTTGAATAATATACTAATCACATAAAGAGAAAGACAATTGAGTAGAGTATGGGTTTGGGCTACCCAACCCTTGATTAGCAACTTCTGGAAGTTAATCTATCTTAGGGAATTTTTGGTTCCTTTAGGAATTGCCTTCACGTGGGAACCTAAGAAGTTCTAGTGTCTTACCAACTCTAGAGATTGATGGTGTACTATGGGTATCGATACTAAAGGGTCAAGTAACCTAGGTGGTTGGCTTTGGCTAGGACCTTTATCTATATTGGTTGGCTTCGGTGTCGGCCTATCTCCATTCAAGTGATTGGCTTTGGCCTAGACTTATGTTCACTTGGTGATTAGCTTTGGTGTGAACTTTATGTCCCTTATTTTGATATTCTTCTGTGGTATGTAAGATAATAGGGTTATGCATAGTTTATCGCTCAATGATAATCAAATATGAATGATAAGTAATTGGTTGATAAAATATGAATGATGACCAAGTGAATGGTTAATAATTATATAAGGGTGGACGTAATGGTATAAACAACAAAAAAGGATAAAAACTTACTATAAACCTGAAAAATGACTTAAATAATCCATTGGTTATTGAATGGAATATTGACTAGATGATTGACCTATGTCGTATGTGAAAAACAAAATGAGATAACCTAAAGAATTGTGTCACTAAAATTAGATCCTAATGATTGCTTGGATTTTATCATCAATTACATGTGTGAGTAATTATGTGCAACCAAGCATGATACATCCTCTATTATTTAATTTTTGCATTATAGCATGTCCTTATATGCTCTTACCTTTATATATGGTTTATCATGACACATGATGTATTTTATATCCATAAATGGTAGGATTTATATACTTGTGTTTACATTGAGGGAGCTAAATGGCTTACTTAGTAGGTAGTGTATTAATATACCCATTTACTTAGTCACCTACTCATTCCCACAAGTAGAGGACCATGTGCAGGTCTTCGGGGATGGCCAATAGAGGGCCTACCTCAATTAGGTTAGGGCTTGAGAGTAAGGACATCTAGTGATTTTTGGTTGGGTCTTTAGCAGACCAAGAATTTAAGGTGTTATACCCTAATCTTATTTTATTATAGCCCCATATTTTTATCTACATGTGGTTTTAATGGTTTGGTCAGTAATTGTTATGCTCGTCCAATGTAAACACTCTTTTAAATTGTTTATTTAATCTCTTATTCACTTGTTCTATTGTTTTAAATGGGTTGGTGGGTTTAAGCCTTGTAATTCATATAGGGTAGGTTGCAAATGTCTACCTTGTGTCATTCCTTGGTGTGTTTTCAGCTCCCACAATGCTTTAAATGAATCTTTTTAGTAGTAAAAATTGGGGGTGTTACAGGTTGGTTTCAGATCTTTGCTTTAAAAATTTACATAATGCTTTTAAATTGTTAGGTTGAGACCACCAGGTTTTATCAAAGCACTTTACTGAAATGGCATCATCTTCTCAAATAATTTTTAGTTGATACCACATGATGGTGTTAGTCTTGACTTGAATAATTTTCCTTGATTTTCCTGACAAGATTAATTATTTTCAGAACTAGAACGTCCTTGAGTGGGAGTGGGGTTAGAATAGGCCATAGATAGATTTGTGATTACTACTATGTGAGTCTCAATACTTGGAAAAATGAATTTTGTCCCTAATTTCTTCTAATCTTAAGGATAAGATAGC
Organism: Tamarix austromongolica; assembly: GCA_039764185.1. Taxonomy (NCBI): domain Eukaryota; kingdom Viridiplantae; phylum Streptophyta; class Magnoliopsida; order Caryophyllales; family Tamaricaceae; genus Tamarix; species Tamarix austromongolica. The sequence goes on from CM077814.1 coordinate 56,635,132, forward strand.
TGCTAGTCGCCACTATGAACTCATCGAGGCATTTATGGATACCATCGGAGCTAACATAGGGAGGGAAAATCCGAGCACCTTAACCCCCAATGGTTCCAGTAGCTACACCAACTTAGGAGGATAGGATTAGGATGTCTAGACATCATCACCCAACTATCTTTGAGGACTAGGAGAACCCTGACATTATGGGATGTTGGGTTTAGGATATGGAAAGACTTTCACCACCTATGGTTACCCTAGATATGGGAGGGTAGATGATATATGGGATTTATATGTTATTTTCCTAAGTACAAATGTCATTTATTCTTCATTATTTTTATAAGATTTAATCTTTTCTTGAGTTTTTCTCTTTTGGATAGATTTTGTAGGAAAGATAAAAATGAAGAAATTCAAAGGAGAAATCGATGGAAAGAGGAAATGAATCAAATAATACATCAAGAGTTATGGAATCAATGGAACAAAAGACCAGAAAAGAAGATGATATATCAAAGGGAAGCTTGTGTTGAAATTTCATATAGAGATAACGAAGGAATAAGAAACACGACTTGTGCTTTTTTTTTTTCAATTTCGTAACCGTTTGCGCAAACTTTTCCTTGATATATATATAATGTTTTGAATATTCGATAGTTGGTTCTGGGGAGATCGAGAGTTAAATTCTCTCCTTTTCTTTATATTCTCTAAAAAACACATGTACTTCATAATTCCAATTCTCTTTCTCTCCATTTTATTCAATTGAACAACTAACACTCTACAATTCAAGTTGATAAGTTCTTCTCCATTCGTTTTTTAATTGCAAGTTTTGATTTTTGATTGAATGCAAATAATTTCCTTTATTGCATCATTATTTCACTTACTTTTAGTGTTTCATTGTTAATTTATTTGTAATCATTGTTGTTAATTATAGATTACTACATTTAAATGTGTTTTATTGCAATTATGAAGATAGTAGCATAGATAGTATAGGGTAGGAGGATTTGATGACGGAATTAAGGTGTCGCATATGACAACGTGATTTGAATTTATGATTCTAAATAAAATTTAATTGAATTAATAGACGGAATTGAATGATCTCGTATCATAGGTTAAGAATTTAACCTAATTAGATTGATCACCTATTTAGTTTAGATCTTAATCAACGCTAGGATAATGGGATTAATTCGTAATTCTTAATTAACGTTTGCAAAGTAGAAAAAGGTTAATTATTAATCTTGTCTATTAATTCGTACGATTGCATGATTCGAGCTTATATGATTATGGTTGTAGTTGACTACTTTACATTTGTAATGCTGGCATTAATTGAATTTAGCGTTCTTAACCTAGGTTATTAATTTGTTAGGTGATAAATTGAGAGCTTATTCAATTTATTAGAATTAAGAGAAAGTAAAGAGATGAACTATTATGAGTTTCTAAAGGTCAAAGTTAAATAATTTAGAATCATTCTTTTCTCTATGATTATTTGATGTCCTAATACCATAATCAATACCTTCCTATCCTTATTAATTAATTAGTGAATAAAGTGTTTTATTATTTATCCGTATTATATAACTTAGTGATATAAATAAATGTTATTGTATAACCGGGATTTTAACATTGATTACAGAATTATTGATTATATACCATTGCTTGTGGATTTGACTCCTTCTTGCCATCTACTACATATTTGGGAATAAATATTTATTTATTAAATTTGTTGTGCTTACGACAATGCAAAATTTTTTTGGCGCCGTTATCGGGGAATGGCAATTATAATCTTTATTTCTGTTTTTGTTGTTGTTTCTATATATAGTTAACGTAGTGTTTGTTGGTGTTGTTTGCATATATATTTTTTATTTTTTATTTTTATTTCTTTGTCTATATGCATAAATATGACTTGTTTTCTATTTATGTGATCTTGTGTTTGTTTGTTTGGTTTATGTCTAAACAAGAAGTGTTAGATTTAATTTATCCATTCATTGGGTAAACAAAGTAATGGGACTAAATCTTTTTACAAAGGCTATTTTTAAATCAAAATAACTAATTTTATCACCATCTTCCAAAATCTTAAAAACAAAAATTGAGATTGTGATAGTGGTGAAAGAAAGAAAGTTAGAATGGTTAGTAATCTATCCATGCATTGATTATGAATGATATGAATTGAAATTTAAAATTGGTGGATATAATATTATGAGCGCTTGAGCCTAATCTATGGATACATTGTTTATCCAAAATATATTTTTCTTTTGTGTATGTTTTCCAATGATATGTGGAACTAGAATTTGCCATTAGTACTCTTTAAGACTGCATAGAACTTTATGACTTGAAAATGAGAAAAGCACTATTCTTTCTTTGTTAGCTACAAGACCAAATAGCTTACCTTAAAAATTTCTATCCATTGCATAACCCCTTTGTGCCTAAAGCCTTATTCTATTGATCTAACCTTTATTAACAACTAATCTCCATATGGATTTTCCTTCCTTACTCTATGACTAGTGAAGAAAAAGATTTTCAAGGAGAAATTTTGTTTTGTTAATAAGATAAAATCTAAGTATGGGAGTGTGGATATCATAAAAACAATGGAGGAAGTAGCTAATCATTTTTCTTCTCAAAAGAAAAAGAAGAAGAAGAAGAAGAGAATAAAATTTCATGTCTTTTGATGTTATTTGGTTGAATGGAAGGATTTGAAATTATTATTATTATTATTTTTAAACAAAAGGGGAAGTGAATTAAAGGAGAAAAGGAGGCATGATGATTTAATTAAAAGAAAGAAATTGTTTCTCTAGCTGGTAGAGTCTAGCTACAATCCCAAAATTATATCCCACCTTAGAACCCTAGCCCCATTACAAAAAAATTCAAGACCTTTTGATTCTTATATACTTTAGTTCTCTTAAGCGATGGTGAATTAAGAGTAATGGCAAACATAAGGGCAATCATAATCATTTGGAGAAAATTAGAGAGTAAAAATATTTTACCCTAGACATATAAGAGTAAGCGTTTACACATACCAAAAGTAAAAACCTACCAATTTAACTTTCATTAATTTTAATCTAGCTTTGTATGGTGAGATGCTAACTGTATTAATTATTACTCCCTAACCACTTGAGCATTTGATAAAATGTTTATTGTGTATGTTAGATGTGTGATCCAAAACATTTTCAAAGTTTCTCTCTTGTGATTTATAAATGCTTTAAGTCCTAGTGCATTGTTAAACTCTGTAAATGACTAAATCCAATCTTACAATTCTTATAGTTCAGAACATGTATCACTTGTAATCCTTGATATTTATTTTGTGCATGACATGATGTTGCTTGAGGACAAGCAATGATTTAAGCATAGGGGTATTTGACATATGGGATTTATATGTTGTTTTCCTAAGTAAAAATGTAATTTATTCCTCATTATTTTATAAGATTTAATCTTTTCTCAATTTTTTTTCTTTTGGAAGGATTTTGCAGGAAAAGATAAAAATGAAGAAATTCAAAGGAGAAATCGATGGAAAGAGGAAATAAATCAAATAACACATCAAGAGATATGGAATCAATGGAAGAAAAGACTACAAATGAATAATATACATCAAAGGTAAGCGTCAGTTGAAATTTCATAAAGAAATAATGAAGGAACAAGAAACATGTTATCCCCATGTTTCCTAAACATGGGTCGTGTTTTTCTATTAGAACACAAAATCTCAGTTTTCAAATTTAGCATTTGGCAGAGAAATCAGGAAAAAACACAAAGGCATCGTGTTTCCTAAACACAGACATATTTTTTTTTAAAATTCTGTAACCACTAGCGCGAACTTTTTCCAGATATATTTCTGTCGTTTCTGAACATTGGATGAATTTGGTTTTTACAATTTAAGAGTTAAATTCTCTCTTTTTCTTTATATTCTCTAAATAATACATGTACTTAACAATTCCAATTCTCTTTCTCTCCATTATATTCAATTGAACAACTAACACTCTACAATTCAAGTTGATAAGTTCTTCTCCATTCCTTTCTTAATTGCAAGTTTTGATTTTTGATTGAATGCAAATAATTTCCTTTATTGCATTATTATTTCACTTACTTTTAGAGTTTCATTGTTAATTTATTCATAATAATTTTTTGTTAATTATTACTGCATTTAATTGTGTGTTATTGCAATTATGAAGATAGTAGCATAGATAATATAAGGTAGGAGGATTTGATGACAGAATTAGGCTTTCGCATATGACAATGTAATTTGAATTTATGATTCTAAATTTAATTGAATTAATAGATGGAGTTGAATGATCTCACATCATAGGTTAAGAATTTAAACTAATTAGATTGATCACCTATTTATTTGAGATCTTAATCAATGTTAGGATAACAAAATTAATACGTAATTATTAATTAACATTTCCAAATTAGCAAAAGGTTAATTATTAATTTTGTCTATTAATTCGTACGATTGCATGATTTGAGCTTATATGATTATGGTCGTAGTTGACTGCTTTCCATTTGTAATGCTGCCATTAATTAAATCTAGCGTTCTTAACCTAGGTTATTAATTGGTTAGGTGATAAATTGAGAGCTTATTCAATGTATTGGAATTAAGAGAAACCAAAGAGATGAATTATTATGAGTTTCTAAATGTCAACGTTCAATTATTTAGAATCATTCTTTTCTCCATGAATATTTGATATCCTAATACCATAATCAATTCCTTCCTATCCTTATTCATTAATTATTGAGTAAAGTGTTTTATTATTTATCCATAGTATATAACTTAGTGATAGAAATAAATGTTATTACATAACTAGAGTTTTAACATTGATTATAGAATTATTGATTACATACCATTGCTTGTGGGTTTGACTCCTTCTTGCCATCTACTATGTATTTGGAAATAAGAATTTACTTATTAAATTTGTTATGCATACGACAGAGCATCAGTAGACTTAGCAACTTACTATCAAAGAGGAAGGGCAAACGCATGGTGGAGGACTGTCTAAATTAGGGGTTTAGAACCTACAGTAGGGAGACCATTCCTAGAGGCATTGCAAGCCCGCTTCTACTCAAATTAGATCCATATAAATAAGTACAGCTATGTTATGGCTCTTTGGTAGGGGGCATATCCATCAAAGAGTACTATACTCGATTCACGGACTTGGTCTTCTTCACCCAAGATGTAGAGGCCAATGAAGTGATGCAAGTTCATTGTTTCAAGATTAGGTTAGGGATCAGTTACCAAGAGCTGTTGGTAGGAGTCATTTCACTAGATATGTTAGAATTATATGAGCAAGGCCTAGAGGAATCCTGAGTCATTTAGGCCCAGAGTGCTCAGTTGGGAAGCAAGATGAAATTAGAGGGTTTCCAGCATCCTAGTGACCGAAAGATGGTCTTTTTGGGAGGTATCTTACCACCTAGATTTTTCCAGAGTATGGGGTCAGTACCCTGACCTAGAGGGTTATCTAGGGGTCATGCCAAGGAGAGTCACTACCAGTGAAAGAGATGCAAAATAGATCACCCAGGGGTAGACTACAGAAGCAACAAGGTGACCTGCCATGGATGTGGCACGGTTGGGCACAAAGCATATAAGTATGAAGTTGGTAATGGCAGCATCTAAAGGATCTATACTAAAGCTTAGAGTATATAATATATCAAGAAACCATAACAACAGATATAGAGAGTTCCTCCACTATCAGCTAGTACCGCTAGCAGAACAACTCAGCCTAGAGGTCTGAGGCGTCACCCTTTCTACCAAGGGTAAGGATCGGCTAATGTCATGGCAGTTTTGTCAGTAAGACGCCTGAATGTGATGAGTCATGATAAGGTAGAATGCCAAGCCGGTGTGGTTACCGGTATTCTTATTATCTCTACTTATTATGCTTGCGTGTTGTTTGATTTTGGTGCATCACACTCTTTTATGGCATCTGCAGTTATAGTTAGAGCTTCGTTATGTCCTTCCATTAGTATTTTTGCTTTTGTTGTGTTGCCTTTGGGGGATAGGATTTCATGCTCTAGGTTCTATCAAGGAGTTTTATTGGTAGTTGGAGGAATAGAGTTTACATCGGACCTCATAAAGCTAAAGTTGTGTGGCTTTGATGTGATTATCAGGATAGATATGTTGGAGAGGTATCAAGCACTAATTGATTGCGTGCAAGAATGCGTGGTTCTGCGAGGACCAAAGGGTATCAAGCGTCCATACTAGAATTATACACCTAATCTATCTACAAAGATCATACCACAATCAGGTTGAATAACCTTGTACGTAAAGGGAACCTGCTCTACCTGTGTAGTGGTAGAGGCACTGAATCAACCGAGATACCATTGGTGTAGATGGCTGCAGTCTGTGAATTTCCTAATGTATTCCCCATAGTGATCCCATGATTGCCAACAGTTTGAGAAGTCACATTCACCATGGATGTATTGCTAGGAACAAAGCCATTATCTAACGCTCCATAGCATATAGCACCTGCAGAGAGAAAAGAACTCAAGTATTAATTGGAGGAGCTTTGGTAAAAGGGTTAAATCCGACCAAGCACATCGCCGTAGGGAGCACGAGTTCTCTTTGTAAAGATGAAGGATGGGATCTTGAGGTTGTGCATTGACTACAAAAGGTTGTACTAGGTGACGGTGAAGAATCATTATCTTTTTCTAAGGATCGATGACTATTTCAATCAACTCAAGGGAGTGAAGGTATTCTCTAAGATTGATCTTCGGTATGGCTACCACCAACTGAGAATAGTATAACAAGACATTTCTAAAACTAATTTTTGGAAAAAGGTATAGCCATTATGAGTTCATAATAATGCCCTTCAAACTCACTAATACTTCATTAACGTTCATGTCCCTTATGAAATAGATCTTTCCTCCCTTATTGAACCAGTTCATCATTATTTTTATAGATGATATTCTCATCTACTCCAGCAACTACGAGACACATGAAAAACATTTAAGGGAGACTTTAGCCTTACTAAGATCACACCAACTGTGTGCCAAACTCTTAAATTGTGAGTTCTGGTTAGATTAAGTGGCTTTCCTTGGTCATGTGATCTTTAAGGATGGTGTGGCAGTGTATTTTACTAAGACTCAAGCTATTTCTAAAAGGCCAACATCCACTTTTGTTAAAATGGTGAGTATTTTTTTGGGGTTGGCTAGTTACTACCATTAATTTGTGCAGACTTTTCCAAGATTGCTCAACCGTTGAATAAGGCTACATATTTTACATGGGATGAGCAATGTATTGAATCTTTTGAGGAGTTGAAGAGGCATATAAATTTAGCCCCAATGCTCACATTGCCAAGTGGGTTTGATGGGTTTGAGGTGCACAATGATGCTTCCAAGTATTGAATGGGTTATGTGCTGATGCAACATGGATGAGTGGTAGCTTATGCCTCATAAAAATTAAAGCGTCATGAAAAAAACTACATAATACATTACTTAGAGCTTGTTGAGATGATATTAGCCCTTAATATCCAAAGGCATTATCTCTATGGACTTCAGTGCATGTTTTACCCTAACCATAAGAGCCACAAGTACATATTCACCCAATAGGAGTTGAACCTGAGACAACGCCAATTGTTAGAGTTGGTTAAAGATTAAGACCTAGAATTAACTTACCATGAGGGTAAGGCCAATGTTGTGGCAGATGCACTTAGCCAAAATACATCGCATTCCTTAGCATGATCACATTGTTAGATCACCTATGCCAAGAGATCAAGATGATGGAGATCAAATTAATAACTAATGGTAGTCTAGATGTAAGAATGAGTGCACTCACCATTACACCTTCAATTTTCAAGGAGATTAAAGCTGACCAAGTTGGTGATGTTAAGTTGGAGAGAATCCAGACTTGTATTATAAAAGATAAAGCTAAAGGATTTGAGATCCACGAGGATGGAAATATCAGGTGTCGTGGTAGATGGTGCATATCATAGGGGTGTATGGAGCTTAAGAGGAGTATCTTTGAGGAAGGAAATTTTTCTCCTTACTTTTTTCACCTTTGAGGAGATAAGTTGTAGAAGGATCTAAAGAAGATATATGTGTGTCCCTGCATGAAGTAGGAAGTGGCAGAGTTCGTTACTTGATGTATAACTTGTCGGAAGGTTAAGATTGAGCACAAGAGACCGACACGGTTAGTGGTACACTTGAAGTTGCAAGTGGAAGTGGGACTACATATCCATTAACTACTTGGTTTATCTTCCAAGGACATGTAGTGCATTTGATACCATCTTGGTCATTATGGATTAAATGAATAAGTTGGTCATGTTCATACTGATGAAGGCAACATAGAGAAAGGAGCAGTTGGCCAACACCTATAGAAAGAACATGGTGAGACTACATGTAGTTCCTCAGTACATTATGTCCAATCCAAAATCAATGTTTAGCTCAAATTCAAATAGAAATTTATAGGGTTTTGAGTCGATTCCTGAACCATCTATGATTCCCTTCTATTGGTTGGCTATAAATAGTCCTAATCATTACTTTAAATCACCTTTTCTTTCAATCACCTAAATATTTGAATCTTGTATTCACCTTCTCTTTCCATACTTTAAGCCTTGTAATCAATTTTTTCACACTCTTTTGATCTTGTCTCCAACTCTCACTTGTTTTAGTTATTAAGCAAGGAAGAGTTAGATTTTGGGAAAAAGGTTAAATGGTTCAACTGAGCATTCCTTGTTTTGCCTCAAGTATGTATGTTCTTCATTTCTTCTATTTTAATTTTAAGACTATAATAAGGTTTTGAAGTAAATTTTTGAGTTTAAGATTGTGGTTTCCTACATCAATTAAGTGATTCTTGCTTATAAAATGTTTAATGAGTATCCCTACATATTATGTGTTCCTCTAAATTGATTTTTGCGTGTCGGCATAAGTGTATGAAACCTTCATAATTTTCTTGGATGGTTAGATGACCTAATTTGAGTATAAGGCTTGAAAAGTGATAAAAATAGGATATGATGATTCCATGTTGTGAAATGCAAGTTAATTCTATTGGAATTGTGCCAGACTATGTTGATATATGCTTTAATGTGGTTGAGGATGATTCATTTATAAGAATCTACATAAATTTTATTGGTTTAGTGTTGTGTTAGGGCAAACTAATTAACTCAAAAGCCTATAAAGACCTTACTCTCACTCTATGCTTAAACCCATCAACTTGTTGGGCATAACAAATTGGCTGGTTTATGAACAATCAACCATTTTCCCAAACCAATCGTCTAGTTTGATGAAAAACATGGTCTAGTTGAGTCAAACTGATCAACTTGTCAACCCTAACCAACTGAATGGTTAGTGCAACCATCTAGCTGGTTGGGAAAGACTGATCGATTGGTTGGATTGGTTTGCATGATTTATTTCCATTCAATTTGGTTATGGTTTGAGGCTATATTTGGGACTATACCATGATAATTAATGGGATAAAATATAGATTTAATCATGGATTATTAGCCTAATTAAAGAATTAAATGGATCATAATTTATGATATACTCATTGAGTAATGTAAAGGCTATATGGGTATTTAACATATGATAAGTGATAATATTGATAAATGATTAATAAAACTAAGCACGAGCTTGTACAAAATGATAAGATGAACATGAATAATATGGTATAAAGATAAATGGAAACCTACATGTTTGGAAAATGGAAAGAAGAGGATTGATATGGAATAAACATGGAAATTGGTTGTTTGCTTTTGTATGGGCCTTGTGTGATCACTCATATTTTTGAATACTATACTAATCACATAAAGTGAAAGACGATCAAGTTGAGTATGTGTCTGGGTTACCCATCCCTCAATTTACTACCAAGGGTTAGTCTGCCTTCAGGCATTTTTTGGTGCCTTCGAGCTTTACCTTTTTATGGGATCCTAAGAGGTCCCGGTGAATTACCTACTTAAGACACTAATGATGTACTAGGGGGAATTAATGCTAAAAGGGTCTGGTTACCTTGGTGGTCAGCTTTGGCATGGACTTAAGTCCATATTGGTTGGCTTTTGCGTAAACTTATGTACATTCTACCGATTGGCTTCAGCCTTGGCTTATTTCCTCTTAGTGATTAGCTTCGTCCTGGATTTTATGTCCTTTATTTGGATAAACTTCCATTATACGTGAGACCATAGGGCGATGCACAATCCATCGCTTGATGATAATAAAATATGGGTGATGGGTAATTGGTTGATAAAATATGAATGATGACCAAGTAAATGTTTAATAATTATATATGGATGGAAGTAATGGTATGAAGGACCAAAAAGGATACAAACTTGATATACACCTAGCAAATGACTTAAATAACCCCTTGGTTATTAAATGGAATATTAACGAGATGATTTACTTGTATCTTATGTGAATAAGGAAACAAGATAACCTAAAGGATTGGGTCACTAGAATTAGATCCTAATGGTTGATTAGATTTTATCTACTATTACATGTGTGAGAACCTATATAATGATAATGTGAAACCAAGAATGACACCTCATATATTATTTGAGTTATGTGTGATAGCAAGTCTTAATGTATTCTTACCTTTATATATGGTTTATCATGACACATGATGTATTTTATATCCATGTATGGTAGGATTTTATACTTGTGTTTACGTTGAAGGGGCCACTAGGCCTACTCTGTATGTAGCATATAGATGTGCCTATTTCCTCGGTCACCTGCTCATTCCCATGAGCAAAGAGCTATGTGTAAGTCTTCGAGGATGGCCAGTAGAGGGCCTACCTCAGCTATGTCAGGGCTCGAGATCAAGGACATCCAGAGATTTTTAGTGGGGTCCGTGGCAAACTAAGATTTTAATTTATTTGTCATACCCTAATATTATTTTATTCCAGCCCCATATTTCTATCTACAAGTATTTTGTAATGGTTTAGTTGGGGACCATTAAGGTCCTCTAATGTAAACACTCTTTTAAGTTGTTTATGTAACCTCTTATCCTCTCACTCTGTTGATTTAAATGTGTTAGTTGGTTTTAACCTTGTATTTGATATGTGGTAGGTAGCAAACATCTACCCTATGTTAGGTATGGCAGTAGCACCCATTTTTCCTAGGTGGGTTTTTAGCTTCTGTAATGTTTTAAACAAAAATTTACGGTAGTGAAAACTGGGGGTGTTACAATTGGTGTTACTACCACACTTAGTACAAATTTGGTTTTCTCTACCATACTCATATGAGGTGCTAAGGTTAAAATTATTAATCCGCTTAAATTAATAGCATGATTACCATAATCATAATAGAGAAGACATTAGATAAACATGGTGCTAACTAACAGTAACATCAACAATTTATAAAACTCAAAGGGAGAGAATACGGGAGGACACAAGTGTCAAAATACAATTGAAATCAAAATACCAAAGGGATTAGATAGTCCTAAGCTCTATCAACCAAACTATTACCTTTGATAAGCTGAAAAGTTGACCTGCAAATAACACTGCCTATTTAATAGGCAGGGTCCCACAAAAAACCCCTTTCGTACAGCTGTACTAAGCACCCCTTAATACTAAACCATAATGAAAACTAACATGGAACACATGTAAGGAATCAAAATAAGATATGGTATAAACATCAAAAAGTACATGTGTCAATTAACCATTCATATAATCACATACCATCAATACCTCATACCAAGCATACTCGTTCATCAGGAATTAATTGAAACTTATCAATGGATCATCCAATATAAGCTCTTTGTAGTATAATTAGAAATAACATCCACCTCAGATACAAGACAATAACCTTATACCACACACATCATCATCAATTACAAAAAAATCTCATAACATAGGTAGGCTCAGAAGCACATATCAATACCAAATTATCACCTCACAGGTATGTACGAAGGCAGCTAATAAAACACTAGTAGGCACAAAGGCTATTACCGAACCCCTAGTAGGCATAAAGGCTACTACCAACGAATTTAATAATCTAATAATCCAATAACCCATCAATCATTTCCATTTTTATTTACTCGAGGATAGATCACATCAAACCTAAAGACACTAAGGTACTCTAGTCATACTGGCACACTAAACCAGTACAATATCTTGCTAACTATCAACCTAACGATAAAAAGGTACCCTAGTCACACTAGTACACAAAGGTAATATAGTACCCTACCAACCAGGACACCTAATCTATAAGTATGCATACCCCATGCTAGTCCCTAGAATAAAATAGAGTAAGATATAGAGCCTATTTGAGGCACTAAGGCACACAAGTAGAAATCTAGAATCAACCATGGGCTAAACCATGTCTTTAAGGTATCGATACCTAAAGATCCACCTTTCTTGATCTTAAGCCCTTTCACTTCATGTAGTAGTATTTTATTAAGGTAACCACAAAATCGTATACAATGTAGATAAATCTAATTTCCATGATTAACTATTTTACTCACTTCCAATTATTCCAAGACACCCAAAATCAAGATATTTACTAAGGTCAATCATAAAAATACAATAAGTCCCCCTAGGCTCAATTATTCACTTGTGGACACATTAGGTCAAAAATGATCAAAATGCCCTTGAGGTCAAAATTACCACATTAACATCTTCATAAATGACTAAATCCATTTATTTAATATGTTGTCATAAAAACCCTAAAACATACTAATTAAACTAATTTATTATATAGTTACATTACTAGATAAGCTAAATGACAAATTTATCCTTATTATAGATTTTGCATATAAAATCCTAGCATGCTTATCTAACACATCCATAATCACATAATCTCATGCTTAAAACATATAACACACATTAGACATGTTGGTCATGGTAAAATTCACAACACAAGTAAAAGGACCAAATTACCTCTAGGACTCATATCCATAATTAATATTCCACAAGTATATCTAAGCATTCAACCTATTATTTTCCACATCATATAATCATGAAAGATCATTTTTTTTACCATAATTTATCTCTAAAATATTTTACGTATGATAACATGCTCTTATATAATAAATCATTATAATTTGACAAATCATGCTTAAATATTCAACATAAAAGCCCTAATGTGCTATCATGCAATTTTTTTTAGCAGATTATAATGGTCACCTGAATCCCGGCAAAACAGAAATTAGTAGTATCGTACTAAAATACTACGGGATCTGGCTAATCAACTTTTATACCTAAGAATAATATCAAAAAACCATATTAATATTTTAACACATAAAATAATAATTATTATAATAAAGTATTTATTATTTCTAAAATTACCAAAATACCCTTATAAATATATAATACAACATATTTACTTAAAATTTAGCATAAACTCATGTTGCGCATATAGCATGATCCATGTGCACATGAAGGGAGAGAAGTTGGAAAGAATTAGGTTGCTAGTGGGGCGACTATGAAGGTGGAGGTGATGTAGGGTTGCAAAGGATGAAGGTTATGTAGGGCTACGAAGGCTAGAGGTAATGTAAGGCTATGAAGGATGAAGGTGATGCAGAGCTATGAAGGCTGAAGGTGATGTAGGGCTATGAAGGTTAGTGCAACATAGGAAGAAGAGGAGGGAAGGATGGAGGGATGATAATAGACGAAAACGTTGAGGATGGAGGGGCTTTAGCAGCTGGGATAGACAAAGGAGGAGGGGAAGCAATACCAAGAACTGCTACAGCCTAAGGGGAGGATTGGTATGGTCTGCCAAAAGGAAAAAGGGTAAGGATCAGTAAAACCTACCGAAGAAGAAAAAAGAAATGGAGCTGGTGAAAAGGAGGAGAAGAAAAGGTTATAATGGTAAGAAGGAAGAAGAAGAATAAGAAGAAGGATGAGGAGGAGGGTTGTGGCTACTAGGATGGTGATGTGGTGTTAGTGGTGTTGTGTTGGAGTGTAGGGAGTGCGAGCAGAAATGGAGGGGTAGCAATGGCAACAATTGTCGTCACCTAGATGAGATGCTATTGGGGATGTTATCGAGGGGCTAGGGAAGGGCGTCGGTAAGACTTCTGTTGGGGAAGGAGAAGATAGAGAGTAAAGAGAAAGAGAAAGAGGTGGGCGATAGGGAGGAAGACGAAAGAGGAATGTAGGAAGAAGAATAAGAAAATAAAGAAGAGGAAGGGGAGGCTCAGTGGTGGTGAATGAAAGAGAAGAGAGGAGGGAGTGTTTGTGTATATATGGGTAAGGTTGGGAGGTGTAGGTTTTGCTTGTTTTGGTCGTAGGTGGGAGAGGGCTATGGTTTAGTCATTGGTGGGAGAGGCGTATGGTTTAGTTAGAGCGGTGAGGGATGAGAGGTATGGAAATGTGTGAGAAGGGGAGGGAGACAAGGAGAGTGATTGGGGGAGAAATATAGGGCATGCAAGGGTAGAATAATAGGGTGAGTAGAAGATAATTTTAGGCGGGTAAAAAGGTAGAGTAAAAGAAAAATATAGGTTTGTTTTATTTTAGTTTGAATTTTAATTTGGCTAGGTTAGGAATTGAGTAAAAATATATTAGGTAAGAGTAATTAGTTTCATAATAATCTAGCAAAAAGGAAAAGGTAAAAATAATTGGAAAAATATTTAGGAATTTATTGAGGTTAAAGGTCAAAAGTTATTAATAAAATGATTAGGACAAGACATAAGGGTTAGTTTTGAATAAAAAGACTAAACACCCGAAAACAAAGGTTATGAAATTTTGGAGTATTACAATGGAAGTGGATCTCCACGCCATATTCACTTAATATAACATTTATTAATTCCATAAATAATGAGATAATCTTGTATCTCATGTATCTTCTCCTTATCACATTTTCACCATCCACATATGGATAAAATATTCCCAAATAATCTTCCGAATGTTCAATGGATATCTTAAGAAAGTCCTAAACATTATCTATATATTCATTCATGCTCAACCAAATATAAATAAGAAAGGAAGAATGTAACATATCGTGAGTGTAGGGAGAGCAAGACGATGATGATGAATAGAACAAGATGAAAAATAAGGGAGACGAGTGGTGGAAGTGGATGGAAGATGACGGTGAGGGAAAGTGAGTGTTCATTTCAAATAGCGTTGACAGTTTCTCTCACTATCAAGTTGAGTAAATGAAATGTTTTGCAGGAGCATTTTAGGGTAAAGTGCAAATGAGTTAAGAAAAAGGTGGAGAAGGTATACACATCGGTTTTGACATATAAACAACATTTATTTATTATTTAAATAAAAAAGAATAGACAACAACTTATGGTTATAAAGGATGTGTATGGCCTCACTAAAAAAGTGTTGGTTAAGGAAAAATAAGATGGTTATAAACTTTAATCACTGTCTACTGTTTTGCTTTTCAAGTCAAACCTCCAACTTCGTATGTTTATTTATTGGGTAAGGGTATATATAGTAGGTCAATTATACAAATCGTCTTATATCGTATGTCATTTATCTTGATTTGTATATCATTTTTGGTATTTAGTTTGACTCGATTCTTTTACAAAGTTAAATAACATAAGCTATCTGGGTTGGTACACACTCCAATATCAACAATGATTTTTTTTTTCATTGTACTAAAGTCATTAATATTATGCCTATATATATGGTCCTAAAAATAACATTAAATTTACACGGACTGTACCATATTAAACCTAGAGAAACTGTATTTAAAAGATATTTGTATTTATCTATAAAATTTTTAGTCTCAAAACGTGGATTTAATAGTTGGTAATTATGTAAATTCGTTCTTGTTTTATTTGAGTAAACAACTCATCTTTGATTATTTTGTATTTGTCCCTTTAACCGCTGATCGTATATTACAACACCCCACCCTGCAGTGGGTGCTAACATTAATAAATAAAATAATGAAAGTAACAAACGATATGGCCTATTGTAGAACATGTTTTGCCCATCAATGCTGTGTAAGTGAGGAAAAAAAAAACTTAATTTATCAAGAAATAAAGCCTTGCCTCGAAGCACTGTAAATGTCAGCTGAAGGAGAGGGGATGGGGTGGGGAGTCAAGAGAAAATAGGAAAGGGAGATGATAAAGATGCTTTTGTTGGGGCTTGTAGACACGCTGCGAATGTGGACGAATCAGAAGTGTCAAGTGTGCTCTAATAATTTAATGTAGCGTTCTAGTTTAGTAATGGTCGATCTAATGGTTGAGGAAGGAGAGGATAGAGAATCTGGAATTTCTTTAATGGTTTCATACTTTCATTATTAATAATGATCCCTGAAATTGACGCTATATTTATCCAGCAATTGGGCAGGCAATCCCAGTAGCAGACGAAGGCTGCATACATACCCCGCCAACCGGCCACTGCCAGATGGTGACGCCTGCTCCTTTACTTCTACTATTTGACAATGACATCAACCAAAATTAAATTAGTTAGTACCACTATTATTCTGTTATTCCTCCCTGTTCCAAATTACAGTCAGAAAATGAAAGGTGGGTTGCTTGTAATGGAATTGTGACAAAGAAACGGAATATCTTCGCTGCCGCTGTGTCCATCCATATCCATTGGTGTCTGATATAGTAATTTCCAGCAGCCATAAATAAAGCATCCTTCTCCTTCCTTTTTCTATATCATTATCGGCGGTAGGACTGAGGAGGGGTAGTAGCATTTGCCATTAAGATGGCTCCATGACAATTAATGGGTCAGACGCATTCAGAAGAATAAAATGCTTTGTGCCGAAGTAACGAGAGTTTTCTATATTTCTATAATAAAATAATGAATATTAATACTATATTTGAAAGCTAAATAATAGACACTTTAGGATTACAATGAAACTATACTAAGCATTTTTCTTTTCTTCTTCTATTTTTCTCCCCTGCATACTCTACAAAATTTTTGACACATTTTGAATCATGAGACGCCCTAAATGATAGAAATTCTTTTGTGCGTCAAAGTTGACCCTAAACCTTTATTTATATAAGTATGAAACACAAATAAACTACGTTAGTAATCATACTTTTATGAAAATTTTATCTAATTTTTTTTTTCTTAATGAAAGAACAAATCATTCTATAAGTGTCACAATCTTCATTAAGGTGTAACATATAAAAAAAAAAAGATTTAAACACCTAGCTTTTGATACCTAAGACCCCAATATCAACTATTAAGCTTTGAACTCACCATTTTTAAAACTCTTTATTAATTTTCAGACTATAAAAATAAAGTTACGCAATAACATTAAATCTCTATTCATATTTTTTTTTGAAAAAAAAATAATAGCATTTAGCCAATTTGTTGTACACAAATTTTTTATACTTAAAATGAATATGAACTCACATTTTTTTTTTCTCACACATCCTTCAGTTTTGAGAGTTCTTCATGGCTAGGGTTTATCCCTTATGCTTAGGTAATAAGAGAAATCATTATCTCTACATTTCACCTTTCTCTTCAATTTTCTTATTCACACTCTTTGGTTGACATCATTTCTTTCTTTCATTAATTGATTGAGTTTTTCCCTTGAGTGATGGAGAAAATTTTGATTCAAAGATACGAAAAACTCTCTTTAGTGGCCTACAACAATGATACTAGCTAGGGTGGTTGAGTATGATTTAACTGAATATCTAAAGGATGGGAGATTAGAGTGAATGTTTGTGGACATGTTGCATTGTAATAACCTGTCCTAAATCTTCCAACATGTGATTGAAATTATTTTATAATAAACAAATTGGTTTTATTTTGGAATGGACTTGTAAAATTATGTAAAAGTAGGTTCTTTTAAGGGTGTTTGTCGACTAATATGACGAAACAATTGAATGGCATCAATCAGTTAATTGGTTCATATATTGGTCAATGTGGATAACTCTAAAACATAAGCACTTTATCCAAGGTACATCAATAGACTGACTAGGGTAGTCGATTAATAGCTGCCTATCATTCTCAAGGTTTTTACTATTTTTAATTTGATTCTTTCTCAAATGATTTTGAAACTCTTAGATTATAATTTTTTATGTTATTAAGAAATTTTGCTGTTTGGGAATATTTTTACATTATTTAGACTCTGAAAACCTTTTTTATTCAATTAAAACTCAGTTAAAAGAACTTTTTGTACATTTTCCCTACCTACCATCTTCTCTATTTCCTCAGTCCTCTCCTGTATTGTGGAGACCTACATGCCGCCCTTCCCTTATCTTGATCTTATGTTACCCCCTGACTTTTGCCTGGAAACATCCTATTTCTCCCATGATTCATCATTTAATTCTTTTATATATTTTATACAAGACTCCACACTACCCTTTCAAGACAACCCTTATCCTTCTCTCCTCTTCTCTTATGTGTGGAGAACCTTTTTCCTCTTTTTTCCTTATCTTGGCCTAATAGAGAACTAAGGAATTTCCTTTTGTTCTTCTCCTGTTAGATTTGATTTTCCCTTCCTTTTCTTCTTCTTGATCTTTATTTTAGTTCCTATGTGTTTTCTATAAGAAAATGAGGATTAAATTTTAGAGAGATTTGAATATTTCAAGCGTTTGACTACTCGTTGCTTGTATGCTTTTTAGGTTGAGGTTGAGGATTGGTAACTTTATCCTTCCTTTTCTATTTTTCTTATTTAAATCAACTTTAAAGTGTGTTATATTAATTTTTTGGTTCTTTATTCCTTAATAAATCAAGAATCTTATAGTTGTCCATCAAGTTAATAGTTTTCTCTATTGCTAAAAGATTTACTTAGAGGTTAGACAAATATCTATCCTATAATAAGGTTTGGGGCTCATATTTACTTTAGTTGTTATCTTGAATGTGGGCATGTTTTTATGAGAGAATGAGTTATATAAATATTTATATATATGCATGTTATAAGCATGAGTTGTGCAATATGATTAGTTTTAGTATGAGCTATGGTATTTTGTAAGGTTTGATCATAGGAATGAATTATGCCTAAGATTTGGAGGTTTGGCATTAAGGAATGGTTAGGAAAGGTTTTTTTTTTTGCTAAGCATGATTTAGTGTCTAGCATGAGCTTGTTGGTTTCTTTATTTTTTAACATGTGGCATAAATCATGTTTCATTTGGTAGTCGAGTGTGTTTTAAGTTTTTATCTTTCACACATGACTTTTGTGATATTAAATGTAAGAGGGTCTGTTGTATAATTTGATGAGTGTGAATCTATGTTCCTTGTTGTGTAACATGATTTTTGTATGTCCTTGTTGAGTTAAAGAACATAATAGGAGTTATGGTTATTTTTATTTATTTATACACTCATTTTAGTGTTCATCATCCTAGGCGACCATTGATAAAACAACCATATCAATTGAATGAATAGCTGTGTCAATCGGCACATTTGGGTCTTGAATTAATGGGATGGCTAATTGAATTTTATGACCTATCATCTATTATGTTACAAGTTAACTTTTCTTACCCATCAATCGATGGTACCCATGTTTAGTTAATGGGGTCATTTATACAATCAATGAGTATTTAAAATTATATTAATATTAAAAAATTGATCTTTTATTTTCAAAAGGGATGTAAATGTCAATAAAGTTATAAAATTTAGGTAGATCAATCAACATATTACCCCTAATAATTGACTGATATGCTTAGGAAATGATCATATTTATTTTCAATAAACTAATCGACTGGTTTGCTAAAATCAATCAACTAGTTGTCCTATGATTTTAGGTTATTTTCTAATTTTGGTTCAAATATCTTTTAAATGTTTATGAAATCTTCTAACTAGAATCTATTTGTGCTAATTATTATGTTTTGGCACTTTGGGACTATTTTTACATTGTTTAGATCATTATACAATTTTATTAAGCTAAAATTTTCTAAAAGCACTTTTGAGGAATTTCTCACCTTCTCTCTCTTATCCTTTACTTTTCTCCCTCTTCTCGTAGTCGTGGGATGAGTTTTTGACTTTCCACACCTCTTCCTTGAATTACCAATCCTCTATCATGCCTCTTCCTGCTCACACTCTACCACTCTGACCTCATCATGTGTTTTCTATACACTTTGACCATCCACACCCAACTCAAATCACACTTCTCTCTCTTGCACTTTTATGCATCTACTAACACTCTCCCCTATACACCTTACTCCTAACTAAATTCACTCCCTATCATCTACACTCACTAATTCTCTCACTTTTCCTTTGTGAGAATTTGCCAAGTGTTAAGCATTCTCCATATTTATTCCTTTTTTTTGTTGTTGAGAAAAATAGAAGCTTGCCTCTTTTTCATTATCCTTTGGTAAAAGTATTATCTATTATTTATTCTCCTAATATTATATTTAGCTCTCCCTTATTTTCCTTAAGTACAGAAGGATTAAGTCATAAGAAAAGTTGAAGATGTTAATTTATTTCCCTTTGAAATTGTGTTTTAAGAAAAAGGTTGGATTGCAAAATTATTCTTCTTCTTCTAATTTTATTTTATTAAATCTTGTAAAAATTATTTTTAATTATTTTGATTCTTGATTCTCATAGGAATCGATGTCTTGGCAGACATGTATCAAGTTAAGAGTATTTTGTGGTAGAATATTTGCTTGAAGGTCAGGCAATATTCTCTCTAACATGAATAAGGTATTTTTTTGTCTATTGTAGTTTTACATTCTTGGTGTATTTAATGGGTTATGCATGAAGTAATTAAGTTGTTGGATTTAATCATGTGTGGTAGAGTTTCCATATTTTATGTTTAAGCATGGTTTAAGTTCTTTGTTGTTATCTATGATTTTGGCAGCTTTGAGCATGATCTTATTAAGTGTTGATTATAAGATGTACTCATGTGACTCTATGTGTGTAGTACGTATTTTTATATATTTTATAACATATAAGTATTCCAAGATTAATATGGTAAAGTTGGGCAAATTTCTGTTGAGTAGATCATAGGTTTAGGTGTTGTTTCACCTAAAGTAGTTGATTATTTTGTTAGACCGATTGGCTAGTTCTGTGAGAAGTCACTTGGTTTAGAATATCTAATTGTCTAGTTGTGAGAATAGTTGATTGATTTGATAAATATTCTATTAGTTTCCATAAATAGTTTTTCAATTTTCCATACCACCGACTGATGGCCTCATGACTAGAGTTGTCTAGTCTCTACTTAGACCCATCGATTGATTTCGTTAAACCCATTAACTAGTTTCCTATGAATAGTGAAAAGATGCGAATAACCAATTGGATGGTTTAATTATTTTATTTTATTTTCAGGTTAGGTACGACCACACCAATCAACAGAACCTAAGGACCAATCATCTAGTTTATTTGTTTTTGCCATATTTTCTTGATATGTAATTTTCTTTTGTTGGGATTCCTATGCTAATGTTTCTAACTAATAAAAAAACTTAATCATGATTTAAAATACGTTTAACTAGAACAAGAATTTAATACGTATCAAAATGTTGATATTTGGGGTAGGATTTTGTTAAGCTTTGTGTCACCTCTAAACACTCAACTAGTGGCTTAAATGTCTTGTCTTGTGTTTGGTGTTATCACTTAGATACACCTAATTGGTTATTAATGGAACAAAACTAAGATTTTTGATATCACTTGATAATTTAAAAAAAGTGGATCAATGTTTTGTTTGAGCTTTTTTCTCCTACTCTTAGTGCAGCTAGCCAGAAGTTAGTGAGCGGTTGCCTTATGTTTTTACCTTTTCACTTAATACCTATGTTATTCTCTTCTAGGTTTTAGTTTGTAGGGGGTATGCGTACATCTTTGAGGTATAGGATTATATACTTACAAGATAGCATGACATCAGTGTCTAATATAAATGTGCGAGGCATCCCAATGCAAGCCCCTAGCACTTTGCATTCTCCATTTCTTAGGCAAGTTTGGAATCCCAACTTTTAAGCCCTAGTGATGAAGGCATTAAAAGTGTGGTGAGTGAAGTATCTCTTTACAAGTCCCCTTAATGAAATCTGACACTATGTGGTGGGTGTGATATCCCATTTTGTGTTAGCCCTCATTGTAGGTGCATTTGATGTGCAGTAAGTGTGGTATCCCAGGAGAAAATCCCCTTCGATGTATCTTGACCCCATGTGATGGGTGTGGTATCCCATTATGTGTGTATGCTGCCATGAATTTTGTTCATAGTGTAAAATTAGGTGCAGTCAAATAGATTATCTTAATAAATTGGAAAATATATGCTCACTAAAGGAAGATTTATAACATGGGTTCCACTATGTAAGTCTAATGCATCTTCTGTGCGATTATTCTTCCATTATTTCCTCGCAAGTATGCCTTGTGTATTTATATCGTGAGAGTGAGTGTTATACAATGTTAATACTCTTATCATTATTCTAATATATGACTTCAATGTGCAGCATGAGCCCTCACCTTATTTTAGATGGTTTTTTTTATCAGTACTTCATTGTACCGATGCTACCTTTGTGTGGTCACTATAATGATTCAGCTTCTGGTCTATTGAGTAGAGAAAAACTTGCAAGGATAAATTATTAGCTAGAGTAAGCTTAGGATGATATTTTGCACCATTAACTACCCATTGATTAGGGTTAAGAGTTACATTACTATTTAGGTAACCCTTAGGTTAACCGGTTAGATGTATTTTTCCTATTATATTAGTATAGTTTTTATTCCTTCAAATTATTTAAACTCTTAACTTTGATTCCTGTATTTGGATATTGTAAACTCTCTCTTCCATTTAAACTACTATTTTCACCATTATTATTATATAATTTTTATATTAATAGTAGAGCATGCATTCTTCATGGTTGTCCCATTTTTCCTTGCATCAGTCATGGGTTAGGATGTGATCACACCTCTCTCATGGTTGATGTGGTGGTAGTATTCCCCAATTTTTAAATAATGCTTCCACATTTTCTTGGAAATGAAATTTTCTAGTTCATAAGTTGAGGATGTTATAAGTTGGTATTAGAGCCAATGGTTTCAAATCTTGAAGTTGCTTTGCAAAAATGACTTTCTCCAACCTTGTCCGAGTTTGTAGAATCCAGTTTAGTATGAAATAAAGTGTTGATTTGGGTTAGGAATTGGCCTTAAACTCCTTAGTTAGGGCTAAGTTTTGGCCTTATGTGGAATGTGATACTTCCATGTGTACTAATTGTGTAGCTAGTAGTTAGCCTTTTCTAATGTAGTTTAGGATTTTAGGATCTTTATAGTTGTGAATTGGTGTCTTGAGCATTTTATATAGATCATTAAGGCCTACATGGAGCATCAAATTCAATCTGAGGATCTCCAAAACCATCATTACTACCTCCTTTCTTGATGCCACCACCAGAGGATTAGCTTCAAAAGGTTGATCTTCATAACCCGCCAATATTTAAGAGTTTGGAGGAATAGGATGTGTTGGAGTGATGGTTGATGGATTTTGAAATGATTTTTAGAGCTAGTAAGTGCCTAAAGGGTAGGTGAGGGCATTAGAGTGTTACATTTGTGTGGTTGTGTTGACAAGTGGTAGAGAGATCATATTATGAGAAGTGTCACTACAAATCCATAGGAGAACTTTGTTGAGATGCGTAGGGTGTGTTTTTACCTTAACAACCTAAGGATAGAGAAGTATGACAAGTTCATGGCCTTATGTCAGGGTACAACAAAAATGTAAGAGTACTAGAACCATTACTTGTATTTAGTCTACTTTGCTCCTAAGGTTAATGCTGAGAATCAGATGAAGGTTCATTGTTTCTTATTGGGACCGAGCCAGAGAATTTAGAAGATGTTGCTAGGGACACACGCATCAGACTTATAAGGCATGTATGAATATGCCTTAGAGATATTATTGATTACATAAGTCCATAGTTCCTACTCAAGGTCCAAGTAGAGATTTAAGGGCGATCAACCCTAAGGAGGAGAGAAGCAGTTCTAGGTTAAAGGCAACCACCAATCAGGTATGTACCTCACTATAGAGGGTAGCTAAGTTGGATGATGACCAGGCTCTTTATATGCCAAGGATGTGGTAAGAATTGCCAAGGTACAGATAATGCTGGGTAGTTGGCTCAATGTCATGGTTATGGTAGAATAGGGTGTCATTAATGTAACACCCCCAATTTTTGAACAAGAATTTTTTTTAAGACAATGTGAAAGAATTTGAAAAATAAAATCGTCGAATGTTACCGCCACATCAACTATGAGAGAGCTGTGATTATCACCTAATTCATGCTTGATGCAAGGTAAAATGGAACAATAAACAAAAGATGCATGCACATAACATTAATGTGATAATATAAGGTAATAAGGACAAGAATAACATTATAGATAGAAGGAGTATGATATTTTACGAAAACAAATACAAAAAAGTGAGCCAATAGTTCAATTAACCAAAATAATAATAATAATAATAATAATAATAATAATAATAATAATAATAATAATAATAATAATAATAACTTCCCAATATAGTGGACAAATACTTATAACTGGTTAGCCTAACTCTTAGGCATATACATAAACCTCCAACCCCAAGTAGTAACCTAATAATGGCCGAGGTCATCACCCTCAACAAACTCTAACTAAGAGTCGTAACCCTATAAATCTTCCTCTGATACCTTGACCAGAAGGTGGATCATCACAGTGACCACATAAGCACAGTATTAGTATAGTGAATATTGGTAAAACATATTACCTAAATATGGTAAGGTTCATGCTGCACATTGAAATCACATAACAGCATCGTGATATCATAATGGTACACCTCAACACTTAATCTCAAGTAGTAGTAGAATAATACATGCTTTCATGGAATTCATGGAAGTATAAATATACAATAAATACATCGTAACTGATACAATATAACCATATTATAATTCTTCCTTTATTGACAACACAAATTATGGTTAATAAGATAGTTCATTCAACCACACCCCGATCTCTACCACAAACAAAGTTTTAAGCAAATCGGTACATTGAAGGGGATTTCTTCGGGGATATCATACTCACCACACATCGAGTGCACTTGCCACGAGGGCTAACACAAATCAAGATACTACATGTGGTAGAAGTACATCAAGGGGACTTTTATAGGTATACCTCACCCACCACACCTTAAATGTCTTCGTCGTAAGGGCTAAAAAGTTAAGATACCACACTCACCTAAGCAATGGGCAATACAAAGTGTCTTGGCTTGTACTAGGATACCTCACCCACCTATAATAAACAATGATGCCATTCTGGCATAGTATAATCCTATTCTTCAAAGACAAGCTCAAACCCCTACCGACAAAAAATTGGTAAAGAAGGAAATAGGTAGTGAGCGAAAAATATAACCATAGGGAGACCCAACCATTAACTCCTGGTGTTACCCTAAGAGCCACAAAAAAAAGGCTAAAAAAAAATCTTAAATCATTAATCTATATTCTCAAGTGATATCACAAATCATAATAAAAGTGCAAACATAACAAAATGGATATTTCCAAGTGATAACAGCAAACACAATTCAATTCCAATATTTAACCAAACTAGGTGTTTCTAAGTGATAACAACAAACACATCACAAGGAATTAAAACAACCATTTAATTCTATATAAGTGCTTACACCAATCACATTATAAGTTGGGTTGTTAACAAACCAAAGCTGGCTTGTGAGCTTTTTTGAGCTCAGCTCATTAAAGGCTCGGTTTGACTCACTTATTTAGCTAAATGAACTTAAAAATTATGCTCAAGCTAGGATAAATTATTAAACTAGCCAAGCTTAAGCATAATAAATTTGCGCTCGAGCTTGTTTATAGTGTAAAAGCTCTTGATCTTGACTCGTTTACCACAAAAGCTCGTAAGTTAAATCATTAAAAGCTTGACTCGGCTAGTTAAAAGCTTGGCTCATTTATAAGTATGCCAAGATCAAGCTTCATTTTTAGGCTTGTTTATTAAACAATTTGATCCCAAGCCCACCCCGACTTAGCCTGGCTCCACTCGTTAATAGCCTTGATCACAAGGCATAAAAGGCACCTTTTGGGTTTTTAGAGATGATACCAAACTTAACCAAATTCAAGTCTCAAATATCATCATCATGATTCTTATTAAATCAATTCAATCATAGTTAAAATCATAATTAAAATGTTATAAATACGTGGAGGTATCAAGACAAAAATCCTGAGAGAAATGAAGAATTCATAATAAACCAGTCAGTTTCCTGCTGAACCAATCGATTGGTCCCTCAAACTAGTCGACTGGTCTGGTAATACTAGATCTGGACTAAAACAAAATCAGAGAAGTAATTGAGTGGTTGGCCACACCGATTGATTGTTCATGGGAACTAGTTAACTTGTTTGGTCCAATCTATCAATGGGTCTAAATAGAGGCCAACCCATGTTGGTTGTAGAGAAACCTATCGATGGGTTTGACTAACCTATCTACTATTCATAGAAACCATTCGATTGATTTGGTCCAACTAGTCGATGGGTCTAGGAAAAGACTGAATCATTTGGTCTATAGGGACACTAGTTGATGGATTTGTCAAACTGATCGATTATTCATCGAAACTAGTCAAATGGTTTATCAAACCACTAAACTAATCTCATGAACAATTGATCAAAAACTCCAAACTATTCAACTACCTACAGAACCAGTCTATGGGTCTGAGGAATGGATCTACTGGTCTGGGTAAAGCACTACCCAGCTTTCGATACACACCCCAAAGTTTACCATACTTTACCATATTAATTCTAGCATGATTCTTTGTCAAAACCCACACAAAAATACATGCTGCACACATAGAATCACATGGATACATGGTAATTTACATACTTAAATGAATCATGATCAAATAGCCAACTTATGCATAAAATTAGAAAAATCTAGCAATAATAAATTGTAAAGAATTATACCATATGCTTTAATTATAGAATATAAATTAGATCATGATCATATATATACCAAACACATAGAACCCCAATACACCACAAAACCCCATATATGTTAAAGATAAGAATGCATTACCTTAAAGCAATTCTTTTAGAACAAAAGCTCCTACTTGATGGCTTTCTAGGAAAAATTCAATTCCTAAGAGAATCAAAATTAAAACAATTAAAAATCATCTTAAAAAACTTCATTAAATTCAAGAAATATCAAAATAAGAAGAAGAAGACAAACCAACACCTTTTCCCTCAAAAATAGGGTGTCAAAGGAAAGGCTAGAATCTTCAATCTTTCTCAACCTTAATTCTTCCTTACATAAGGGAATCAAGAGAGAACTTAAAAAACATTAGAAAAAGATAAAGAAGCACAATTATCATACAAAGAAGCGAGAAAACTAGAGCAAGTCTCTATGTTTCTCTACATAGAGGAAAAGAGGGAAAATGAGTGGATACTCAAAAATTGGGAAAATTTTCCACAAAGAGAAGGGATAAGAGAGAAATAGAAATAAAGGATGAATGAAAATAGATGAGAAATGAAAGGTATAGAGGCAAGTTTGGGTCAACATTCACAAGAGAAAAGGGGATGAGACTAGTGAGGTTGAGTGTGGGTAACAGTGTGGGTAACCAAGAAGTGAGGGCTAACTTGATGGGGTGGTGGGAATTGAGTATAGTAAAAAGTGAGCATGGTAGTGGGTTGGCAAGTTAAGATATGGTACATAAATTTAATCTCGTGACTCCAGCTTCCAAAAGAGAGAGGGATAGGTGAGGGAGAAGAGAAAAGGTAAAGTTTTCTTTTAAAGTATCTTTTAGGAAAATTTTAGATATTTAAAAATATGTAATGATCTAATTAAAGTGAAAATAATCCAAAATAATTAAAACATGTTTGTTAGTAGAATTGGACTAAAATTAAAAGTTTTCATAAACATTAGAAATAAATTCAAATCATAATTAGAAATGTATCAAAAATTGTAGGACAACTCATCAAAAGGTTTGGGAAAACTAGTTGGCTAGTTTGTCAAGACTAATAATGTCAATTCCTTAGTGAACCAATCAATCAATTATGTAAACTAGTTAATCACTACACCTAAAAGTCACATTTTTATTAGAACTTCAAGCCCATTTCAAATCCAAAACTAGTTTATTTTATATCCACATAATTTTAAACACATTTTGAAGGATTTTGTGATGTTGTATTATAGTTAGCTCAAGTGTCATGTCATTAGAGGTAGTGTCCTATGAGGGTAGGCATGTTAACAAGTTATGGTGGTTTAAACAGTGCCAACTAAAAGAGCTTGGCTGATAGATATTCAAGCTAGAACTACTCTGCAACAAAGGTTCCATAGACCCCATACTTCTTTTTTCTAGGGTAGGGTTCAGGTAGTGCTTAAGACCACCTCCAAGAATTCACCTTAATTTGATGATTCAATAAGAAGCTAACATACAAGTAGATGTCATTACAAGTAAATTATGGTTTCTTACTTACCCACTTATGTGTTATTCAACTCATGTACTTTGCATTTATTTGTTTCCTGTACTTCATAACTAAGATAATTATGATTCCTTTTAATAGGATAGAGACTTCTGTCGTGCTGCTGTTTGGGTATAGACATCCATGTACTAGGGTGTATAGAGATGTGACATTAGTTATTAGTGGATTTGGACTTTTGGTAGATGTCATGGAGCTAGAACTTCATGAATTTGATGTAATCCTTATGATGGATATGTAATCAATAAATAAATTTATGATCAATTGCAAGTAGGAGCATAAGGTTCTTTAGAGACCAAAGGATTCTAGAGTCTCTTACTAGAGATACAATCCTTGATCAGTAATGGCAGTGTTCACAATTGCTTTTGGTACATTTTTATGAATGGGGTCCTTGATTTGCCTATGTAGTGTTATGCATTTGTGTATCGAGGATCCATTGATTGAGGATATCTTAGTGATACGAGAGTTTATTGGTGTATTTTTTTATGAGAGGCTAGGTATGTCATGGACATGAGAGATAGAATTCACGATAAACTATCTACTTGGGACGGAGCCTGTGTCAAAAGCACCTTATTGCATGGTACCGATTGAGATGGTTGAGTTACATCAGGATTTAGAGGAGTTGTTGGAGAAGGGATACATCCAACCAAGTGTATTGGCTTGTGGAGCATTGATCCTTTTTATAAGGAAGAAGGATTGTGGGTTGAGACTTTGCAACAATTATCGAGGATTAAACCAAGTTACGGTGAAGAGCCATTATCTTTTTCCTTGTATTGATGACCTTTTAAATAAGTTATATGGGGCCATGATGTTTTCGAATATTGATCTCATATTGGGATATCATTATTTGAGGAATGCGAAGAGGGACATATCAAAGACAAACTTTAGGACAAGGTATGACCATTATGAGTTCATCGTGATGTCCTTTAGAATCATGGAAGCATTACCAGTGGTCATGTCCATCATGAACTACATCTACTAGCAACACAATTAGTTATTTGTGGTATTCATTAATAATATATTAATTTACTATATAAATCATGAGACACACGATCAACATTTGAGGTAAATATTAGCACTGTTAAGGACACATCAGTTGTTTGCCAAGCTCTCTATATGTGATTTTTGACTGAATGTGTTACCTTTCCTTTCTCATGTCATCTTGAAGAAGGAGGTTTCGATAGGTCCTTCAAAGATCTATGAAGCTTTAGAGTGGTAAACATCAACAAATGTTAGGGGTAAGCAATTCCCTTGTGTGAGGAGGCTACTATAGACATTTTGTTTAGAATTTTCATGGATCACTCACCCTTTGACTACCTTATTGAAGAAAATGATGCACCTTTTTTGAGATGATAAGTGTATTGGGGCTTTTGAGGAGTTCAAGAGGGGATTAAATTTAATTCCAATGCATACTATGATTTTGGGTACAAAGGGATTTGAGATATATAGTGAAAACTTTAAGCATGGTGTGGGGTGTGTGTTGATGCAACATGGGAAGGTGATGGTATATGTTTTTGGCTAGTTGAAGGAGCATGAGAAAAATTATCCCATACATGATGTTTAGTAGATATAATGGTTTTTGCCTTAAACATTTAGAGACATTAACTATATGGGTGTAATATAAGTTCTACACGGACAATAAGAGCCTCAAGTATATTTTCACTCAGTGTGAGTTGAATGTGTGATAGTAAACGTTGCTAGAGTTGGCTAAGGACTACCATTTGGAGTTAAATTACCACTACAGTAGGGCCAACATTAAAGTAGATGTTCTTAGCAAGAAGATTTTTAACTCCTTGCATTCCTTAGTTATTTCATATTGCATTTGGTACGAGTTTCAAGATATTTCCATTGAGAACATTGTGTTTGTTGATATAGAGGTGAGGAAATTGAATTATTATAGAGTTTTGGTAAGATTAAAAGGAATATTCTAGATGAAGGTCATCATGCACCTTGTTTCATCCATTCTTGAGGGGATAAGTAGAATTAGGACTTTAAGAAGATTTATTAGTGACACCATATGAAGTGAGATGTTGAAAACTTGATATTTAGATGCTTAACTTGCCTAAAGGTCAAGATAAAGCACAAGCATTAGATAGGTTTGGTTCACTTGTTATAGGTTTCCGAGGAGAATTGGGATATTATGTGTAATAACCCATCCTAAAATCCATCAAAATATGTTTACAATTATTTTCATATAAAATAAATTAGTTTTGGTTATGAAATGGGCTTAAAATTATAATAAAAACTATGAATTTCAAGCGTAATAATTGACTATTTTGCGTAACCGGTCAACTATTATGCTCAAAGATTGACAATTTTATTCTCGATGAACCAATTGACTTATTTGCTTAAACGGATCGACTAGTTATCCGACGATTTTAGATCCTTTTTTAATTTTGATTTGGATCTCTTTCTAATATTTATAAAAACCTTAGAATCCACTTGTGCTAATGAGCATATTTTGATGCTTTGGGATTATTTTTTCATTATTTAGATCATATTATGATTTTATTTAGTTAAATTTACCCAAAAAGAACTTTTGAGGCATACCTCACATTCTCTCTTATCTTTCACCTTCCTCTCTCTCTTTTGGAATTTAGGTTGTGTGTTTGACTTTGTGCACCCCTTCCCAAACTCACCAAACTTCAACCATGTCATTTCCTGACTATAATCAACTTCCATCACACCATCATATCTGACCTTAACCCTTGGTTACCCACATTCAACCATATAAGTATTGTCTCCCTACCTCTTGTGTAATTCAACCAACCCTCAATTATATACTCTCTATTCCTAATTTATTTCATTTATTTTCTATTCCTTTGCTCTCTTCTTCCATTCCATCAGTGAAAATTCCCAAGTGTAGAGTATTATCCATTTTAATTTCTTTCTCCCCTTTATTGAGAAAAAAATAGACATGCTCTTCTTCTCTTCCCTTCCTTTGTTAAATTCATGTCCCTTTTTTTATTCTAATCTTGGATTTAGTTCTCCCTTCTTTTTCTTTAGCAACAAATGATTAAGGTTTAAAAAAGGTTCAATATTCTAGCTTTATTTTCCTTGTATATTTTTTTCTAAGAAAAGGTTGAATTGTGTTGTTGTTGTTGTTTTTCTTCTTTTTCTTCTTCTACTATTACTTCTTCTTATTTTGTTTAATTTTAATGGGGTTTTAAGAAAGTTTTTTTTTTTTATCTTTTGAATCTCTTAGAAATCAAGGTTATTTTAGAAAGCCATCAAGTAGAAGTTTTTTGCTAGAAGATTTACTTTGAGGTAAGGCATTCTTATCTCTAATATGAATAAGTTCATTTGTTGTGGTTTTGAGTGGCTAGTATGTTCTATGATGTTTCTGTACTATGTCGAGTTCTTAATTTTGAGCATGTTGCAATATTTTTATTTATGAAGTTTAGGAGCATGTTTGTGTATTTTTAATATTATACATGAGTTGGTGACCTTCAAGCATGATCTCTTTGAATATTATCCCTACCATATTTTATGTGAATTAATATGAGAAGTATGCCTTTTATGTATATTATAACATAGAAGAATGCTAGAATTAATATCATAAAGTGGCCTAGTGACCAGATTGGCTTGGTCTTTGCTTAGACCCATATACGAGTTTGGTCAAACCAATCAAATAGTCTCCCATTAACAGTCGATCGATAGAATCAATCAGTCAATTTGTTCATTATTTTTATTTTGTGCTCAGGTCTAGTACAACTAGATCAATTAATTGGTCCACCTAATCTTTGCCATGATTTTTTGTTATCTAATGTTCTATCTTTAGTCCTTCTATGTTAATGGTTCTATATAATTATAGCATTTTGATCATGATTTTAACCATGTTGAACCTGAATTTACTCTCGATCAAAATGATAATATTGTGGTGCCTTGCTTGGTTATGTTTGGTGTTCCCTTAAAACACCTAACTTGTATGTCTAGGTTATTCTATAGTTTCAACACTTAAAAGACCTAATTGTTTTGATATTTGGAATTTGTTAATGGAACCTTAGAGGCCTTCCCAATATGAATACATAGGTTTGGTTATCTTTTGTGCCCCTACTCTAGGAGACCAAGTTTGGTGGATGTTAAAGATCCCTTAGAAAAGCCCCTTGGCACTAGGACTAGTGTGGCAGGTGAGGTAGACCCAAAATTGAATGTATTCCCCCTCACTTAGGAGACCAAGTGTGGTGGATGTTGAAGATTGCTAAAAAAAATCCCTTGGCACTAGAGTGATGTGATGGAGAGAGTTGTAGTCTTACATTTATCCTAGTTTTGGAATATAGACAAATATTGATTCCATTATAATGTACTTCAAGGGAGGAAGACCTAAAATTTTACGTATGCTCATCGCTTAGGAGAGTAAGTGTGGTGGATGAGTATGATTACTCATAAAAGCCTATGGGCACCAACAAGATGTGCTGGTGGAAGACGTAATCCTACTGTAGCCCCATCATGGAAAATTGTCATTATGTGTTTTGCTTTTATATAGCTTGTTATGGAGACTTGTTCATATATGGAAATGTGTCTCGTAAGGCCTTTCCATGATATATATATATATGTTATCCATTCTCTTAAGTAATATCATTCTAAGTATGTTGCATACCATGTTATCGTATGACCTCAATATGCAGAATGATCCCTTACCATGATTTAGGTAGTTTATTTTATTAGTACTTCACTATACTGATACTACATTTGTATTGTTATTGTGATGATCCACCATCTAGTCTGGTAAGTAGAGGACGACTTGTAGTGATATAATTCTTAGTTAGAGTATGTTGAGGATGATGGCATGGACTAGTAGCTGGCCATTTCTTAGGGTTTGAGAGTTACCTTTCTATTCAGTTAAGAGTTAGGCTAACCAGTTAGATGTTTATGCCCTTTACATTGGGATTTTTCTTGTCTTCTTGGTTATTTAAACTCTTAGCTTTGGTTCCTATATTTGAATCTTGCATACTCTCTTCTCTCTAAATTATTATTCTAATTGTTGCTATTAATATTGTTATATTAATCATAGAGCATACGTTCTTTGTCCTTAGTTCCATTTTTCCTAACATCAAGCATGTGTTAGGTGATAATCACAATTTATTTAGTGGTAATGTCTCCCGATGTTGATTTTGTAATGCTTCCACATAAAATTTTATGTTTCTAAAAAATTAGGGGTGTT
Organism: Tamarix austromongolica; assembly: GCA_039764185.1. NCBI lineage: Eukaryota > Viridiplantae > Streptophyta > Magnoliopsida > Caryophyllales > Tamaricaceae > Tamarix > Tamarix austromongolica. Next base: position 56,668,392 of record CM077814.1, read on the forward strand.
ACAAGCTGGTATCAAAGCTAGTGATTTTAAATTTAGATGTTGTTTTGTGAAAACAAATTTCCTTTTCCTTTTCGAGCTTGTAGAATTTAGTTTATTATGCGAGCAAGCATTAGTTTAGGTTAGGATTGGACTTAATTTCTTAGGGAGAAGTAACTTCTAGACCTATGTGCAATGTGCTACCTCTGTGTGTATTAGTTACATAACTGGTAGTCAAAACATTTCTAACATGGTTTAGTATTTTAGGATTTTGATGGCTGCAAATGAATGAATCAAGCATTTTATGGAGATATTTAGAGCCTTCTTGGAGTGATATATTCAACGTGATGAGGCTCTGTAGTAGGAAATTCCACCTTCTTTCTTGATTATGCAGATAGAAGATTGGCTTTACAAGGTTGATTTTCACAGCCTGCCGAACTTTGAGGGTGAAGAGGACCTAAATATTTTGGATCATTGGCTAAGGGACTTTGAGAAGTTCTTTATGGCTAGCAATTTCTCGGAGGATAGGCGCATGGACATTAGAGTTTTCTACTTGTACGATCATGCTAATGAGTATTGGAGACGTCAATAGCTGAGAGGAGCCACTACAAATATGTGAGAGAATTTTTTGAGATGCTTACAGCCCACTTTTACCCTAATCTCCAAAGGATGATGAAGTATGATGAGTTTATGGCATTACGTCTAGGTACATCTAAGATAGAGGAGTACTACATCCACTATGAGGATTGCTTTGCTTCAAGATCGACGTTAATGAGAAGATGAAGGTCTAACAATTTTAGTTGGAATTAACTCTTAGACTTTAGAAGATGATGGTGGAGGCTTATGCACAGAACTTGTAGGCCATGTATGGCTATGCTTTGGAGGCATCTTTGATTATGAAGGTCTATAGCACCCAGTCAAGGGCCAAGCAAGGGTTTGAGGACGGTCAGAGCTAGGGTGGAGAGAAATGATTCTAGATCGTAGGTAGTCACTAATTAGGGTTTGCACCATACTACGGAGGACACTTGAGATGGCCATTATAGAGGCATTTTTTGTTGGAGGTGTGGCATGAATCATCTTGAAGCCCATTCTTATGGCTGCAGCAAGTTTAGGTAATTTAAAGGCCCCCTACTTTTCAACAAGGGAAAGGTTTAGGTAGTGTTGTCGAGCCAACTCTAGCCAGTCACCTGAATGTGATGAGTCTATCGGTGGCTCACATGCAGGCATATGTCATCAAGGGTATGTTTGTGGTTTCTTCCCTTCTTGCATGTGTACTATTCAACTTGGGTACTTCATATTCTTTTGTGTGTACTGCTTTCACACCTAGGGTAGCTATAGTTCCCTCTAATAGGGTAGAGACTTTTGCTGTACTCACATTTGGGGATAGAATTCCGTGTACTAGGCTATATAGAGATGTGGCCCTATTCATTATTGAAGTTCAACTATTGGTTGATATCATAGAGCTTGAACTTTATGATTTTGATGTAATTATTGAGATAGATATGTTCTCAAGATATTGGGCAATGATCGGTTGCACACAAGACCTTATAGTTCTTAGGGGACCAAGGGATTTTAGGGTCTCTTATTAGAGCTGTAAGCCAAGGCCCTCGATGAGGATGGTGCCTGAAATTGTGCTCAGTACATTAGTACAAAATGGTACCTAATTTACTTATGCAGTGTTTAGGATCTTGATTTCAACGATCTGTCAATTGAGGATATTTCAATGATAGGAGAGTTTCCAGACATGTTTCCAAACAATATCCTAGGTAGGCTGCTAGTGTGTGAAAGAGACTTCACATGGCGCATATTGAGATGGTATAGTTACATTTGCATTTGGATGAACTTTTGGATTAGGGATACATCCAACCGAGTGTATACCCTTGAGGATCACCATTTCTTTTTTTTTAGTAAGAAGGATTGTGGGTTGAGACTCTACATCAATTACCAAGGATTCAACTAGGTTACGGGGAAGAATCATTATCCTTACCTTAAATTGATGATCTTTTTTATTAGCTACATAGGAATGCTATATTTTTAAAGAAAGATCTCATATGGGGGTACCATCAGATGATAATTGCTGAGAAGGACATACCAAATACGGCTTTTAGGATTAGGTATGGTCACTACAAATTCACTATGATGTCCTTTTGATTCACGAATGCACCAAAAATGTTCATGGCTCTCATGAAACACATTTTTTTAGTAGCACCTTGATTAGTTTATTGTAGTCTTCATCAACAATATCCTTATTTACTATGAGACTCATGAGTATCACGGGCAACATTTGAGGCAGACATTGGCTATATTGAAGACACAATAGTTGTATGCCAAACTCTCAAACTATGAGTTTTAGCAAGATGAGGTAGCTTTTCTGAATCATATCATCTCAAAGGATAGTGTGTCAATGGATGCTTTGAATATCCAAATAGTATTAGAGTGTTCGACACTTACAAACGTCACAGAGATACATAGTTTTATGGTATTAGTAGGCTACTATAGAAGATTTTTCTAGGAATTTTCTAGTATTTATCATCCTATAACTAACTTATTGAAGAAGAAGATGCACTTTCATTGGGATGATAAGTGCACAAAGGCTTTCAAGGAGCTAAGGAGGATATTAAACTTCATCTCTAGTGCTCGGGTATAGAGGGATTTGAGATGTATAGTGACACATCAAAGAAAGGTCTAGCGTGTGTGTTAATGTAGATAGGAGGGTAGTGGCCTATGCTTATCACTAATTGAAGGAGCATGAGTAAAACTATCCTACACATAATCTTGAGCTAGATGTTGTGGTTTTTGCCTTAAATATTTGATGAAATTACTTGTGTTGAGTGTAGTGTAAGTTCTACATGGATCATAAGAGCCGCAAGTACATCTTCAGTTAGCAAGAGATGAACATGAGAAAACAGATATGGCTAGAGTTGGTTAAGGTGTAATACCCCATCTTTTTGGAAAATGTTGGAATGATACGTATTCTAATATTGGATCTTTGATTTTTTATTTTGTATTATGATTTGGTTTGAGGCAAAATTTGATACGAAATAAGGTTTGAAAGTAAAATTTATTGAGTTTTTCACCAAACTAATCAACCAGTTCATCATTTCAGAAAATGGTTTTTACTTGACTAAACCAATTAACTAGTTGAGGAAGCGATCGACTGGTTTGTAGAATAGTCTACTGCTAGGAATCAAAAGTACTTTTTGGAATATTTAACTAAATAAAATCATAGAATGATCTAAATAATGTTAAAATAATCTCAAAGCACCAAAATATGTTCATTAGCACAAGTAGATTCTAATTAAAAGTTTTTATGAAAATTACAAATATATTTGTATCAAAATCGAAAAAGGTTATGAAATTATAGGATAATAAGTCAATTGGTTTGAGCAAACAAACCAACTAATAAATTTAAATAATTTAAATTAATAAAGAGAAAATAGCTTCTTATAGGAATCAATGTCTTAGTAGACATCTGTCAAGTTAGGAGTATTTTGTGCTATAAGATTTGCAAAAAGGTAAGGCAATATTCTCTCTAACATGAATAAGGTCTTTTGTTATATATTTTAGTTTCATATTCTTAATTAGCGTCTTTTCTAGGTTGTGCATGAGTTAATTAAACTATTGGATTTAATCATGTGGTAGAGTTTCTATCTTTTATGTTTAAGCATGATTTGAGTTCTTTGTTGTGATCCATAATCTTGGAATTTTTGAGAATGATCTTATTAAGTGTTTATTATACCATGTACTCATGTGAATCTATGTGTGTAACATACCTTTTTATGTGTTTTATGACATAAAAGCATATTGGGATTAATATGGCAAATTTAGGTAACATTATATTAAGTGGATCATAGGTACGGGTGTTGTTTCACCTAGACCAGTTGATTGGTTTGTTAGGTAGATCAACTAGTTGTGTGAGCAATTGCTTAGTTTGGAAATTTTGATCGGCTAGTTGTGAGAGTGGTCGATTATAAAATAAACCTATTAATTGGTTTTAAGAAATAATCAATATGTTTACCAAACCCACCAAATGGTGGCCTCGTTGCTAGAGTGTTTTATTCTATTCTTAGATCCATTAACCAGGTTGGTCAAAGCCATCAATTGGTTTCCTATGAACAATAAATCGGGGGAACCAACCAATTGACTGGTTCATAGGTTTTATTTTCTTCTCAGATCAGGTTCAACCAGACCAGACGACAAGTCCCAGGACCTATCAACCACTCCATTTGTTTTTGCCATGTTTTCTTGATATGTAATATTCTTTGATTGGGCCTCCTATACTAATGTTCCTCCCTAATTAAAACATTTAAATCAAAATTTTAGTCATGTTTAACCTAAATTTAATAGGGATCAAAATTATGATATTTGGGCATTGATTTGGTTAAGTTTGGTGTCACATCTAATTACCCAACTCGTGCCTCATATTCCTTTTTTTTGTTTGGTATTATCACTTGAAAACACCCAGTTGGTTCTTAATGGAAGAAAACTATGATTTTTTTTTGTCACGTGGTAAGTAATAATAATGGATTAAGATTTTGTTTGAGTATTTTTTTTCGACTCTTGTGGTACCTAGCTATAAGTAAGTGAATGGGTCGCCTAGTGTTTTTTATCTTTTCATTCAGCAAATATTTCCTTCTCTACCAGCTTGCGGTCTGTAGGGGATATATGTAATAACATATTTAAAGAAATCCTAAATTAGACACCCAAATTTAAAATTTTATTATTAATGTGTAATAACCTGTTTAAATAAACAAATATATAGGATTGAATGTTCCATTATTGTGTATATTACTGTATTTATCAATTTTTTGTTCATAAACCAAATTATTATATTAATATATAGAGAAATGCAACAAAAATAATAAGAAAAATATTAATAATAATGGAAATAATAATAATAATAATAATAATAATCACATTAATATTAATAATAATTATAATCACAATAATAAAATTAGTGGTAATAATAATATAATAATAATAGTAATAATAGATATGATGATAATTAACGTAATAAAAACATAATAATAATGATGACGATGATGATAGTAATGATAAAATATTCATTGGGTAGGTTTTTTAAGTATTTAATAACCTCTTAAAATTAATTAATATTAATTAATTAATTCTAACCTAAGTCTTTTTACCCCTAAACCCAACCTCCTGTTAGGTTAGACACTCAATTTACAACTGAAGTAGAGATGAGAATATGAATTTTGTGGAGGAAATAAACTTTATAAAAGTATTTTACAACAAAAGGATTACAACAACTATCCTCTAATATAAGGAGAGTGCAATTAATAATACCCTTTCTCTTATAATAGGGATAATACACTCATGGAAAGACAAAGTGAAATGCCTCAAAACTTTTCTAATTTTAAAGATTATATTTAAATAAGGTTTTTTGAAAAATTTAATTTAATAAATTATTTTTACTAAAATAAAAGAAAATTTATTAGGGCAAATTAATAAGAAATTTTATAAATATGTTAATTAGAGGAAATTTGGGAATTTATTTAAATAAATTATTTTATTTAAATTAATAAAGAGAAAATAGTTTCAAATATGTTAATTAGAGATGAATGGAAGACTGCTTTTAAAACGAAATATGGTCTTTACGAATTGATTATTTTTCCATTTGAATTGTGAAATACACCTATTTTGTTTATGAGATTAATGAATGAAGTTCTTCATAATTTTCTTGGAAAATTCATTTTGGTATACTTAGATGATATACTTATGTAAAATAAAAATGAGCATGATCATCTTAGTCATTTGAGGAGATTATTTGATAAGTTAAGAGAAGCTAAACTCTATGGAAAAATGGAAAAGTGTTCTTTTATGCTCTACAGTATTATTTTCGTTGGATATATTATGAGCAATGACAGTATAAAAGTGGATCCTACAAATATTCATGTTATTTGTGATTGATCAATACCTAAGGATATTCATGAGGTGAATTTTTTTTATAGATTAGTGGGTTTCTAAAGATGATTCATTAAATAAATTTTGACTATTACCACTATAATTACACATCTTAAAAAGAAAGGTGAATTTAAGTGGGGAGAAGATTCTAGTAAAGCTTTTGAGATTTTAAAGAACAAGCTATGTAATGCACCGATATTATCTTTTCCTAACTTTGATAAATTATTTGAAGTTACATCTAATGCTAGTGGTTTAGGGATAGGAGGTATACCCTCACAAGAAAAAAACATTACAATTTTTTAGTAAAATGTTAAATGGTGATAAAATGAATTATTGAACATATGACAAGGTATTCTATGCCATCATAAGAAGCTTGGAAACATGGAGTAATTATTTGATACCTAAGCCATTGTTTTGCTTTCGGGTCATGAGAGTATAAAATATTTACATTGGACAAGGAAGATTAGTACTAGGCATGCAAAATAGGTTAGTTTCTTACAGTCCTTTATAATTTCTATCAAACCTTTCGATGGTAAAGAAAGCATCGTAGCAAATGCATTATCTAGGAGATCTATGATACTTATAATGTTTGATTTTAAATTATTAGGATTTGAAATGTTGAAAGAACTATACGTAAAATATGAAGATTTATATGAAATTTTTAATGAATGTAAGAAAAATCAATTGTTGTGATAATTTTGTGGCTCAAATGTGGCAACCCATTGACTACAAATTTTACATGTCTATTATCTATAGCTATGTTGAACTTAAAACTACTTAAAATGAGCCACTAATTGCTAACAAACCATAAGCAAGTTGCTCAATGGATGATAAGGTGAAACCTGTCTTGAAAGCAACTTCATTGATTCCATAAACACTCTACAAATCACAACCAACTAAAATACTATATTGTAGGAACTTGATAAGTGTAATGCCTGAAAAATTACTTCAAAAAAATTTATCTTAACGGAAGCATAATATTAAGATAAATGGGTGTTTCTACCGTACTCGACATAAATTTTACTTAACATATCATCCTTACATATAATACATGCTAAGACATTTGGAAATTAAAATAAGAAAATTAGAGAATGAGAAAAATTTCTATAAACTAAGATAAGAGTTGGAGATTAAGTCGAAGTGCAACATAAACAAAATATAACTAAAAGGGTTTTATTCAAACTAAGGTCCAAAATATATTTAGTCAAAAACTAGCTTTCAAATAACGTTAACTCTACCTTCAAACCCCAATAGATAAAAATTACTCCCCCCCGAGTAGTATATCATAAGAAGTGAAATCATCAAGGAAGTCCTTAGTGAAATGAATAATAAAGTCTGGGTCATCTGATTGTAGAAATGAGTAGCACTCATGAAAAGAATGATCAGTACGCTATATACAAAGTAAGGTAACAATACAATTATAATAATATCATACATAATACATAATATTATGCTAAAGGATTAACCATGCACATTAATTAAAACAAGATAGGGTTCTAGAGAGAAATTGAAAGATTTTTTAGATAGATGATTCTACATTCACATTTATGAATTTTTGTGAGTTTAGGGATTCCCCTATTTATAATTAGTGGAATGGTATTAAAAAATAACAACCGTAAAGTATAATGCTTCTAGAAACTATTTTTGTTCAAGGGAACAAATTGGTATAACCCCATGGTATAAAGTCTCTAGTCACTATTCTTGTTTTGCGGAATAGATGGGTATAACTCTATTACATAAAGCTTCTAACTGCTATTCTTGTATACTATAATAGAAAAGTACAATCAATCTTCATTCATGTGATATTTCGCTTTAAATATTAATTTCTTAGTAGATTTTTAGTTTATAAATAAAGTCATGCAAAAATAACATAAATATTCAAGGCACAAAATACACATGTAGAAGATATTTTGTTCATTTTCTAATGAGACTTGACTATAATTCCCCTACAAAATCCTAATTTTACAAAACAAGCATAACTTATTCCATAAGACTAAAATAACCACCAGATTAAATAAAACATCCTAATATATAATTATTAACAAAACACACAAAAATAAAGGTTTAACTCTAATTTTTTACAAATTTGATAATGAGTATGTCAATAGGGTTACTTTTCCCAATTTAAGCTATTTTATTTTATTTTATTAAAGTTATGATGCCCATAATTACCTAGACTATTTCACATAAAATACTCAGAATAGTTTAATCCAATGTCACTTGAGAAATACCAAAATTTTATATTTAACCTAAACTAACCAAAATACCCTTATCTTAATAAAATTGCCTCAAAGACTCTTTTTTATATAACTTGCACCCTACTCCAACTTTAATTGATCAAATTACATATGATATTAATTATAATACCCTTAATGATTACCATTCCATATTTATTTTCCATATAATTAGGAAGTGTCCTAGATACCCTCAAGATAGCCACAACACCCAAAATTTCATATTAAACTCTTCTATCCTCTAACATATGTCATGGTAATATAATGTGTAAGATAATAGATGAATATATTTCCTAAATATAGGACCTTTGAGTTTGGTTTTATGAAAAACAAATTTAAATAAAGAAGAAAGAAACTTGAAGTTGGACGATTCAAATGTTGTATTCAATTGTATATTTTGTTCTACTCCAAGATCAAAATAATTTTTAATGAGGAACCTCTAATTTCTCTAGAAAATGGCTCCTAAAGTTCACTCCTCACAAGAAGATAAAAATAGGAATAAATATTAACTAGGAATTTTGACTCATGTTCTCTCTTATTCATTAAGTATTTGGTTGATTGGCTTATTCACCGGCACCGAATGTATAAGGCATATATACATACATGTACCAAAATTATGCTGAGCCTAACTCTCCTTAATTAAACCCAAATCAACCATCCTAATTATATAAGAGTTAAACTAACACATGTCCATATGGTATATATAATAAGTTACAATTACTATGATAAGATATTACAAAGTTTACATAAAATATCAAAGCTACACAAAACTAAATGATGATAATACATGAAATAATCAAATAATCAAGCCTCGGTCTTTTAGCTTTATCTTCAATGAAATTTTGTAACCATTGCATTGTCATTGTCTTTCACATTAGATATCATTGGTGAACTCTTCTTCTAGTAAACATATGTAATACCAATAATAATCACTTAATGAAACATTATTAGGATTAACACTCCTCCATATGTATCTTGCAATTCTAATTCATAAGTATTATTTCTAAATATCCTTAATATTTTAAAAGGTCCATTGGGTTTTGGCATTATTTTATTATTTCTTAAGTTTGGAAATATTTCTTTTCTTAAATATAACCATATCAAGTCTCCTGGTGAAAATATTTGTGTAGTTCTATTTTTGTTAGCTTTTTTTGTTAATTAGCATTAGATTTCTCAATATTATTCTTTATTGAGAGTTAAACTGTCTTTATCATCATAATTGTTAATTTCACTTTTATTTAATAGTAACATATCAATAGGAAATAAAATATTAACACTATAGACAATCTCAAATGGACTCAAGTGAGTTGTATTAAAATGACTCCTATTGTATGCAAATTCATCATGTGAGAGATTTATATCCCAATCCTTTGTTCTTTTATTAATTAATAATCCTTATAGTGAATTTACTAAAGTTCTATTAGTCACTTCGGTTTGACCATCCATTTTTGGATGATGAAATGTACTAAATAACAACATAGTACTTAATATATGCAAAAGTATCTTCCAAAAGTAACTTCAAATTTTTACATCTCTATCTAACACTATACATTTGGGAACACCATATAAGCTTAGTATTTCCTTGAAATATAATTCTACCACATAAGTTGCATCATCTATTTTATTATAATGAATAAAATGTGTCATTTTAGAAAACCTATCTACCACCACCATAATAGAACCCTTTCCCCTTTGTTTATTTAGTAAACCTAAGATAAAGTCCGTACTAACACTCTCCCATAGTTGAATAGGAATAGGTAAAGGATTATACAAACCTTTATAAAATAAACTCTTACTCTTTTGACAAGTTACACATCTCCCTATGATAGCGTGCACTAATTTTATCATTCGTGGCCGATAGAAATTTCTAGTAATATTTCCATGGTTTTATCAACACCAAATAACCAGTTATACCCCCCATATACTTCCTTAACAAATAAATCCCATAAACTAGAACAAAATATAAATAAATTATTAATTTTGAAAAAAAAAGTCATGTTGAAGCATATAATTACCACTATGTTTTTTTTTTTTACATTCATGATAAACTTTATGAAATATTCATCTTTTACATATAATTCTTTCAAAATTTCAAAGCTAATAACTTAGCATCTAACATAACAGGTATCGTAGAGCTTATAGATAATGGATATCCTACTACATTTTCTCTACCCTCAAAATATTTGATAGAAAACATGAAGGATTATAAGAAACTATCCCATTTTTCATGTCTAGGACTAATTTTATTTTTTCCATGTAAATATTTTAGACTCTCATGATCCCAATACAAAATATATGGCTTAAGTCTAAAATAATGACTCCAGTTTTCAAAGATTCTTATGATGGCATAGAATTCCTTATCATATGTTGAATAATTCATTTTAGCACCATTTAATTTTTCACTAAAAATGCAATAGCTCTCTTTTCTTATGAAATTACACCTCCTATATCTACCCCACTAGCATCACATGTAACTTCAAACAATGGATCAAAGTTAAGCAAAAATAATACCAATGCATTATATTGCTTGTCCTTTAAAGTATCGAAGGCTCTGGTAGCATCTTCTCCCCAATTGAAATCACATTTCTTCATAATATGTGTAATTAGCATGGCAATAATCAATAAATATTTAATAAATATTTTATTAAAACTCACTAATCTTTGAAATCTCTACACTTCATGTATATCCTTAGATATTGACCAGTCCCAAAAAAATTAAATACTTTGTAGTATATACTTTTATACCTTCACTACTTACAATATAACCAAGAAAAATAATACTCAAAATCATAAAATCACACCTTTCCATTTTCCATAGATTTGAGCTTCATTTATCTTATCAAATTATTTCCTCAATTAACTAAGATGATCATGCTTGTTTTTACTATAAATAAGTATATCATCTAAATATATCATAATGAATTTTCCAAGAAAAGGTCAAAGAACTTAATTCATTAATCTCATAAATGAACTATGTTCATTTCATAATCCAAATGGCATCACATTCCATTCATAAAGGCCATGTTTTGTTTTAAATCTTATCTTCCATTCATCCTCTTCTATTATTCTCATTTGATGACATACACTACTTATATCAATTATAGAGAATACTTATGTTCCACATAATTTATCTAATATATCATATAATCTAAGTAAATAAAATATACATTTGATAGTTATATTTTTCATAGCTTTAGAATCAATACACATGCACCACATACCATCTTTTTAGGAATAAGAAATATAGGTAGACAACATGGTCTCATGTTTTCTCTCTCACATATCCTTTTCCTATGAGCTCTTGTATTTTTCTCTCTAATTCCTTAACTTCCTCCAGATTACAACTATAATTAGTTCAATTAGGTAAAGATAAACTAGACATTAAATCTATAGCAACTTCTATCCCTCTTTTAAGTGGTAATTCTGGTGGTAAGTCATTAAAAAACATAACTTTATACTCATCAACAAGCTTGTCTAATTGAGGATTATTCTCATTTTTCTCCTCTTGTACGGATTCCTTGATATTAACACCATAGAAACTACCTTTTTCCTTAATACATTCTATCATAGACTTTTCATGAAAAAAACAAACTCATTTTATTTTTAACTATATTATAATTATCACACTTAGAAGCTTTAAGTTTATGCTTTTTCTTATCCTTCTCGAGAATATATTCATTAGTAATACCATTATGAATAGCACATTGATCCAATTACCATGGTCTACCCAATAAGATTCCACATGCATCCATAGTCAAAATATCACATAGCAAGTCATCATGATAATTACTAATTCTAAATGGGATTAGGGTTTGTTTTTTTTATCTTGAATCCTTTGTCCTTGTTAAGCCATTTAAGAGAATAAGGCTTCAGATTTGGTGTTGTCTCTGACCCCAATTCCTTCACCTTCCTCTCATTAGCGACATTTTTACATGACCCACTATCAATAATAACCTGACAAAATGCATCTTCCAGTCTTCCTTTAGTCATGAATATCTTCCCTCATTTATTAGGTTTCTCATTAGCTTGCACTTGAAGTACTCTTTACAACACATAATAAGCATTGCCTTCATCCTCTACGTTAACCTCAAAGGTTAAGTAATATCGTTATACTTGTTTTCATGATAACACATGGATTTTACTATCTAATATGTTTTCTTAAGTGTGTATATTCAACAAACCAACACATAAAAAAAGATCCAAGGCATGAATCCAAGAATTTGATATGTCTTAGGTATATTGTAAAGAGTTAAGTTGAGAAAATGTCACATTTCATGAAAACAAAAAACTCTTTAAAACTCTTTTTTGAAAACACTTAACTTGATTTCATATTATAAATATTTTAAAAGTATTTTCCAAACAAATTGATTGGTACTAGTTAGAACCAGCTTTTTGGTCGTCAAATTGATCAACTTGTTCAGTTTAAACATAAAAATTGGTTGTGTTAAAACTCATATGGATTGACTAGTGCATAAAATTGATCGACTAGTTTCCTTGAATCGATTGATAGGTTTGAAAACTGATTGGCTAGTTTGATAATCAGTCCATGGGTTTCAATCATGTAGAAACCTCGTTTGTCTCTATTGAAAGACATCTACTAGTTCAAGAAAACAAATTAACTTGTATGACCAATAAGTCTATGGGCTTCAATCTTACATAAACCTAGCTCATCTCTATTTAAAACAATTGATTGGTTCATGCAAATTGATCAATTGGTTTAGCCAAACTGATTGACCGATTTGACCAACTAGTCCACGAGTTTTAACTTTACAAAAACCCATTTCATCTCTATTTTAAAACATTGACTGGTTTAGGAAAACCAATTGACTAGTTTAGCCCAACCAATCAACTGGTTTAACGAACCATTCCATGGTTCTCAATCTTGGAGAAACCTAGTTCCTCTCTGTTTAAACACATTGGTTGGTTCAAGCAAATTGATCGACTAGTTAACAAGCTGATTGACTGGTTTAACTAGCTAACCTATGATGTTCATGTCTATAGAAACCTAATTTCTCTTTGTTTAAACACAATAATTTGTTATTTCCAAACGAATCAAATAGTTGAAAAACTGATAGACTTGTTTAACAAACTGATTGATCCGTACATAGAACACATTGAATTGTCTAACCATACTATGATGGTGTTCATATATGTTTTAGGACCAACCACGTATAATGCCAAACCGATCAATTGGTTTGAACAAACTGACCGACTTGTTTACACAATGTTACATTTATATTTTGGTTGAAACATAAATAGTTAACTAGTTAGAACAAACCGATCAACTGGTTGTAGAACCAAGTGACTAGTTTCTCTAAAGTAATTGACTAGTCAGCATTAAATGTTTATTTTCTACCTGTTGGGCCAACCAAGTTGATGAAAAACTATCTCTGAAATCCATACTTAAGGGTGACCCTTATAAATAAGTTCCTCTACATTTATTTTAAACAAATTTTAGATCATTGATTGTGTAATTACTCTCTTACACTAAAGTTATTCAATTTTTTATTTAATATTCAAAACTTTCATATTTATGAGTTTTTACAAAAAAAGTGTTATTTTCTCGCTTTTCTTAGCTATAATTGTTCTCAAATTGTAATATCATATATTACGTCTAGCTATATTGTATCTCATTCAAATATCAACACCTTCATATCTTATATTTGGTGAGAAACACTTGTAATCACAACCTCTTATCAAAATTCAATTATAGGGGTTAGTGAGTGTTATCTATCATTCTTGAAAGACTTATTTAGTGAATATAGAGAAGATTAATAGGTGAAGTTTTAAATCATCCCTTGATAGGGTCATTAAGATTTTAATACTCATAAATTGAAAGAATATTTTAATACTTTTGGTTGAGGAATGGCCTGAATATCCTCGTCATAAGATCCATGAAAACTGCAGGCGCAATCGTGAGCCCAATGGCATCACCATAAACTCGTAGTGCCCATATCGAGTCCGAAAGGCGGTCTTCATAATATCAGCATCTGCGATCCTCAATTGGTGGTACCCAGACCTCAGATCAATCTTAGAGAATATTGTGGCATCCTTCAACTGGTCAAAGAGATCATCAATCCTTGGGAGCGGGTATCGGTTCTTCACCATCAATTGGTTCAGACCTCGGTAGTTGATGCAAAGGCGGAGGCTACCGTCCTTCTTCTTCACGAACAAGACCAGTGCTCCCCAGGGTGACATGCTTGGCCAGATGTACCCTTGTTCAAGCAAATCCTCTAATTGAGCCTTTAGTTCCTTCAGCTCCGCCGGCGCCATCCGGTAGGGTGCTCTCATGACAAGCTCAACTCCTGGTACCAGTTTGATCTTAAAATTGATCTCTCGGGCTGGGGGCATGCCCGGTATCTCCTCCAGAAACGCATGTGGGAACTCCTTGGCTATCGGAATACTGTCCAGGGTGGCCAAGTCCTTATTAACCTCTTGAACACTGCACAAGTATAGGGAATACCCCTTTTGGACCAAGGAGTGCTGAGTCACTACCGACACTACCTTAGTGGCGGGCTTAGGCTAGGTCCTTCTATATGAAACCTTTTTCCCCTTTGGTCCTTGCAAGATCATGCTCTCCTAGGCACAATTAATGACGATCTTGTATCTCCCTAACATGTCCATCCCTAGAATCATGTCAAAATCCTTCAGATCCATCCCAATTAGGTCCACTAGAAAGTCTACCCCGCCTATGACTAAGGCCACATCAGAGAACAAGAAACTACATTCCACTCTATCCCTAGAGGAAAACATTATAGATAGGTCGATTCTAGAATAAGGCAAAAGAAGTCGAAATAAATGACATGGTAGCACCCGAATCAAATAATACATATACTGGTAATGAGCAGGCGGTGAACGTACCCATGATGACATCAATCTGGCGATCATCATGTGCCTGGCTAATCACATTCATGCGTATGCCTGACTGGCCTCCCTGTTGAGGAAAAGTCCTGGGTCCTTGAGGCCTTCCCCTAACCTCTCTAGGCACAACACAGGCTGGGGCAGGTGCCCGCTGGTAATGCCGTGGGCCTACGATATGGAGGTGCTGCTGATACGCCTATTGTTGGGACACTAGGGCTCCTCCTTGTGGTGCCTGACGGGGCTGATACTACTGGTAACGGGGTGGTCTCCAACACTCAATCGCTCGGTGGCCCAATTTCCCACATCTCTCGTTCATTTTGGTCAACCTCAAATCCCCCTTGGCATCTCACTTCCCATTTGTTTCTTTTTTTCCTTTCATGTCCCATATCATAATATCATTTATCCTAGCATGCATGTCTTAGTGGGACATATCATATCACACCACAATCACCACATATACATATCATACTCATACCATAAGAACACATACAAAACATACCTCAACTCTAAGCTGCGCTACACATAAGACAAGTTAAGGAAAATCATACAATACATAACATAACATGAAATATAAAGCATCCAAGGCATACAAGTCACATAACACACATGGGCCTTAGCTACATCCTTACCTAAAGCAATGTCGGGCTTGGAGCACTTTCCTACAACTCCTTAGGGTTTTGGTTAGATTCACCTATAAAGGGAAAATACTAAGTATTAGTTTCTCTCAAAATTACCATCACTCCTTATTTTAGTCTAAGATTAGGATTATTATTACTATTATTAAAGGAATTATTGTATGTGAAAACTAGAGTTTTATCTTCAAGTTAGCTTATTAGATGTTACCAGTCAAAATATGTTTATGTTAATATTTATTGCTATGCTTATATTATTAGCCTAATAGCTTTATTCTTCTAATAATAGTACTAATGCTAATTATAGCAAAATAGTGATAATACTAATAATAATAATAGTAATGCTAATGCTTATAGTGATAGAAACCCTAACATTTTTAAGGCTAAGTCTGATAATATTATTAGGGTTAAAATAATAATGTAATAATTACAATACTAACAAAGTATAAATATTCCTAAAGATAATAATGATAAAAGTTATATTTTGAATGATAATAATATAAGGGTTTAAATGTTTTTATGACAATAATAGGAATCAAGTAATAATAATAATGATGATGATGATAATAATAATAATAATAATAATAATAATAATAATAATAATAATAATAGAGATAACTATATTAATACTAAAGTTGTGAATAATAATAATAATAATGATAGTAGTATTAGTAGTAGTAATAGATATAATAATAATAATAATAATAATAATAATAATAATAATAATAATAATAATAATAATAATAATAATAATAATAATAATAATAATAATAATAGTAATAATAATAATAAGGATAACTATTTTAATGCTAAAGTTGTAGCCTTTTAAATAGTTTACCCAAGTTATAAGTATTTTCTGAAATTAGGTTAGGAAATAGGGGGTATATAATAATAATATTAGTAATGGTAATAATAATAATGATAACCATGATAATACAACGCTAATAATAATAAGAATAATAATAATAGTAATATGAAGGATAATACTAGTAATATTAAATAAAATTAATAACACTTGTAAAAAATAGTTAAGGGGCTGGGGAAGTTGGAGCACCACCTCAGGTTAGTGGTGGAACCGGCGGCGGCGCGTGGCGGCAACGACGGCGGTGGTGGAGGAGGAAGAGAGGGAAAGATGGATATTTAGGCTAAGAGAG
The DNA here is from genome assembly GCA_039764185.1 of Tamarix austromongolica. Taxonomy (NCBI): domain Eukaryota; kingdom Viridiplantae; phylum Streptophyta; class Magnoliopsida; order Caryophyllales; family Tamaricaceae; genus Tamarix; species Tamarix austromongolica. Next base: position 56,685,174 of record CM077814.1, read on the forward strand.
AGGAAGTGGAGCGGTTTTTGAGATGGAGGAAGGTGCAGAAGGTGAAGAGAGGTGGAATGAAGGTGGTGGTGTAGTTGGGAGTGGCGGCACACGGGGGTTGGTGCAGCGGCCGAAGGTGGTGGAAGATGGAGGAAGTAGAAGGAGAGGGAGGCAGGGGAGATGAAGGTATGGGAAGGTAGGGGAAGGTTGCCTGGGTGTTTTGGAGGGTGAGGGAGGTGTTGGTAGAGGCAAGATTGGAGGTGGAAGGCGGCGCAAGGGGCAGCGATTGGCTGGAGTGGACTGCTCAGGTTGATGATTTTGCACGGCTTGGGCAGCACGTGCAGAGTGAGGCAAGGAGTGATGGTGGTATGGTTTTGTAGAGGGAAGTGCAAGGATAGTCTCGGTGGGCGGCGTTTATTGCGGCGATCGCCGACAATGGCGGAATAAGAAACTGTTTGGGTGGTGGCTAGAAGCAAAATTTCTGGGCTTGCAAAAGAGGGAGCTCAACTATGGTTGCCCCAGGGGTGTATTTATAGGTTAATTGAGGGGAAAAAGACAAAAGGAGAAGAAGACAACTGGAGGCAGGTGAGGCAGGTCACCGACCAGCGGTGGCAGGCAACGCATGCCCTACAAATAGTAGGGTACGTTTAGCTCGGTGGGGGGGAAAAGGAAAGGGTGGTAGCACGTGTGAGGAGGGAGGACGAGTAGGATGGGTCGAAAATGGAAAGGAAAGCGACAGGGGTGGCAGAGGAGTACAGCCGGACGGAGCAACTGGCCTTCGATAGGCGCAGGACTGCAGGTCGAAGGTTGCACTCCACGTGAGGAAGAAGAAGACAGGGCGGGGTGGACCAAGTAGCCCAAGGCAGGGTAGACTGGGCGGTCCAGGGCAAGAAAGAAAGGAAGGAGAGGCGGTCCGGCTAGACAGAACGGGTGAGGGGGCTGCGCGAGACGGGCCAATGGAGTTTGGGCGGCAGCTGGCCCAATCGGGGAGGAGAGGGGAAAAATAAGGAGAGGAGAAAAAAAGAAAAAGGAAAAGAAAGGAGGAAAGGAAAATGGGAAAAGGAAAAAGGAAAAATAAAAAGATACAATGGTTGGGTAGGGGGTATTTGGTCTTTATTTATTTATATAAGTAAGTTGTATATTTAAATTTCATAATAATTGTTTTAAGAAAAATAATTAAATCCATTTTTAGATTAATTAGGCTATTTTGGGTAAGTTTTCATTAACATCCATGTTAGTTAGTAAAAAGTCCAAATTTTTCCTAAGTAGTTCCTTTATTATTTTCTCCTTTTTTTTCCTTTATTACTTCCACTTAGTTTTTAATAAAATAATTTATTTACTTAATTCCCCTCATAAATCCCTATTTTGCCAAATTCCTAAATTAGGGTTTGAGGGTATTTCAATTGGGGGTGTTGTTGCATGATCTATTCATATTGCAAAAGATGAGAAATTTTAGGTAGTTAGGACAAAGAGGGTGGTGTAGTGTGAGGTGTGTGAACCTAGGCAAAGCTATTGCATGAAAAGGGCATAACTTCAATGAGGATGATGTATAAGAAAGTGGGTAGAGATAAAGAGTCAGTCTTGAGTGTAGTAGGACATTATATGATTGAAGGAGGGAAGGATAATGGGTTTTATGGTTATTAACTGGGTTCATAATGGATGGACTATAAGAGCTAAGAGGTGAAGGATGGAAATGGTGTAGAATCAATAGGGCATGGGTTGATGGTGTGAGCATTACTTAACTTAGGTAGGGTGATGATGATGGGGTAAGGCACTGGTATTAGTTGGGGAAAACTTTTTTGATTAACCAAACCGAACACAACTCGGTTAGAAGGGAAGAAAGTCACATAGGAAGGAGAAACAGAACTAGGAAAAATGGAAAAGAGAGAGAAGAGAAAAGGGGAAAAAAGGAAAGAAAGAAGTTTAGGTTCAGGGTTATTTTTAGGCTTAAAATTAGGATTAAATAATTTAAGTGAATTAAGAATGCTAATTACCTAATATTAGGGTTATGTTAAATTCAGGGTATTAAAATAAGTTATAATAAAAATTTCCAAATTTTAACACCTAAGATAGATCTATAGCCAACCATAGCAACTACACCAAAATGAAAATTTCCCATTGTATCTCTCACAACCCCTCCTATTAAAATGAAACAAGGATTAGTTAATGTGCTACCATCAATGTTAAATTTAATCGTATTAGAATTAGGAGGATACCATCCCAAATAGAAGTTGACCTTCTCAAAGCTAGGGCGACCCAAATCCCTAAGCTTGTGCCAAATTGCTACTTCATGTTTAGTAAAAATCTGACTCTTAATTACTCTCTTTTCATGCTTAATTACACTTGTAAATAAAATTCCTACGTCTTCCCCCTCCTTTTACAATCTTTGCTAGGATAAAATGATATGAAAAGTCATTTAGAGGGAAAATAGGAGAAGATATAAAATGATTTTAACTTAATTTTAATTGTTAGAATGACCATCTTAGGGGAAAAAACTACATGAAGAAATTTGAACAAAGAAAATATACAAGGATCATTTAATAAAAAACACACACCTATTCTAAAGGGGCCAAAATTACATTTAACTCTTTGTAAAAATAAGAATATTTAGTTATTTTGAATAAATAAAATATAGGTCATAAAACTTAATGGGATTACTTTAAAAGATCATTTGGTATATTTATTCCTTTTGATTTAAGAAAATTGAAATAATTTTTCATATTTTAGTATAGATGTGTCCAACATTGAGTTTTAGTTTTCCATTTATAACATGTGTTTCTATTTAAAACACCACCACTGTCCCAACAATAGTGATAATAGAAATAATGATAGAGGTGGTGATAATGGTTGTGTTGTTGGTGGTGGTGGTGATACTATAGGTAGTGGTTATTGGTGTCCATTTGTTTATCTAATTTGGTCCACAACCATAATAATTTTTTTTGACCAAAACGCAAGTACAAAAGAGTGAACTAAAATTTTCAAAATAACTTTTGTATAAAGAATAATATTATATTAAAAATGAAGAATTATACATTCTAAATCAGACTTATTTTAGTTAGACTAAAGACTTGAATAATTAGATTGTTCTTGATTGACATTTAGAAATTTCAATCTAGACATAGCCACGCACACTCTTAGCAATAATGGTTAGGACCGGTTAAGTAGTTGTGAAATGGAAATGATGATAGGAAAACAACTAGGGGTAGTTTGCATTGCTAGAGCTTAAACCTAACCGATTATTCTAATTTTATCCTAAAGTATTGAGAACTTTTAATTTTTAGTATTCTATCATACTGAAATTTTAAACCTAATTCAATTACTATCTACACTCTATTGAAGCACCTCTAGGTTCTTTTAATTGATATTATTCCACCTACGATTTTTGTACCAATAAACTTCGATATTAACTTAGAGTAAAAGGAATAAAAAAATATCACATAGAACTTTTAAAAATCTATAAAGATATCCGGTTGTTAAATATAGGTAAATAGTATATAAATGGTTATGAATATCAATATTATCAACCCTTTATTCATATTTTGAGATATATACTTTTAGAATGCTACAAAACCGTTTTGGATATGAGAAAGCTGAGTATCTATATAAACTATAAATGTATGGAAGATTTAAATGCGTCCGATAGCCAACCGAATCGGACACCAAAATATTTGATTCTAAGTTCCTAACTATCACCTGATCACCTCAACTCTCTAGTACATTTATTGTGGGGGAAAAAAACAAAGGAAAAGAAAAAACTGACCGCCCTAAAATTAAGATGATATTATGGTATTCCATTTGGGCCCTTGCATATACTTATGTTCTTTGCGGTGATTAGGTATATTAATAAGCTGATATCTAGCAGGTCCCTATATTTCTGGCTCTTTCTCGTTTGTCTTCTATTTTCTTTACGAGTGTCCATCGTCATTGCCACGCCATTCATCCACTTTCGTTCGTTCGTTCGGTTTCTACTCGTAATTTACTCAATTATTCTCTCGCAAAAACCATATCCTCCCCTGTGTCTATCCTTCTCTGTTCTCTCAATCCTCTCCCCACTCCCCCCACCCCCACCACGCACCGCTGTATTCTAGTCTGAAGTCTGGTCTCTGTTTTCCGGGTTGCTCTGAGCAGCAGGTGATTAAGTTCAGTTCTACCAGAAGCTAATTGTGTCCTTTAAATTTTTTTTTTGTGTAAAAAAATTTAAAATTCTCTGAATCAATTTATCTAGTTTCCTTCATTATTTCACTATATAATGTTGCCCATCGCATATTTACTCTGAGATTTTTGAATAATGTTATTAGGGTTTTTATTATTTGGTATTAGCCAGAGGCGGTGACCTACTTTTGCGACTACAAGTGTCGTCATGGTAAACAATCCTGCATTTGTTTATGTCTTCATATTGATGATATTAACTTTGATATCAAACTGCTTTCATACAACAACCGCTCTACAAAGCTCTCTCAATCGGATTGATTACTTGGAATATCTGTGATTTATTTGACAGGTGAGTACAATTGCTCGTATGGAGAATAAGCCGAGAGTAATCAGCGATGACTGCAAGTATAGGAAAACCCATCATTACTATAACTACGAGGTTGACGAAGACGATCGTGGAATGGATTTTGGACCGCCGTGGCTGAAAAGGATGCTGGAATCTCGCTTCTTCCATCAGTGTTCTGTTCATATCGATATGAACAAGAATGAATGCAACATGTTCTGCTTAGACTGTGAGAAGACGTCGGATGGTTTTTGTTGTTACTGTTTGATTCATCACAAAGACCATCATGTCCTTCAAATCAGAAGGTCTTCGTATCATAACGCGGTCAGAGTTAATGAAATTCAGAGATATGTCGACATTTCTTGTATCCAAACGTACATTATCAATAGTGCGAAGATAGTGTTCATCAATGAAAGACCTCAGCCTCGACCTGGTAAAGGTGTCACTAATACTTGTGAAATCTGTTCTCGGAGCCTTCTTGATTGCTTCAGGTTCTGCTCACTTGGATGCAAGGTACGTATCCATCATAGTCTTGATTACTACTGCAGCTCGATCGGCCCTGTATCAAATGTTGAGTTGTGATTACTCTCCCTGAGCTGAATTGTTTGCCTTGGTGGATTAAAACATCTAGATGGGAGCAATAATGCGAGGAGACAGCAGCTTGTCGCTGACATTGAGAGGGAAACAACTTTTCTTTCAGAGTGGGTATCAGAGCCGGGATGCTTTGGAGACAGCGGATGATAATGGGACGTCGATGGAGCTTCATAGTCCTAGCACTAGTAAGATGATGCGCAAGAGGGGTTATGTGATCAATCATCTCATCTTCAATGGCGACGAAAAGAAGAAGAACAAGGAGTCGTATAACAGTACTGTAAGAAGCACCGCCTCTGGTGGTGATCATGATGGTGAGGACAGCAATAATAGCGGCAGCAACAGTATTACTCCAACTACTCCTCCGATCGTCAATCATAGTAATGCCAGGAGAAGGAAGGGCATTCCACATCGTGCACCATTGGATTGATGATGATGTATGATGATGCTTGGTGCAGGAAGAAACATAAATTAACAAAATGAAGGAGTTCATGAAGCATGCATATCTATGTGCATATAGTACATGCTGGCTAGAATACAGATATCTTACAGCAGTAGTAAGAGATAGATATATACTAAACTAGATATAGAAGAGAGTTTGGATAAAAAGCAAGAAATCTAATGTTTTGGACTTAGCTCATCTTGATATACTTTTCTTTCGAGTATTGTAAGCTACAATGCCCCTTAGCGTGAATCCTTTTATATTTTGTTTTATTTTTCTGTTTTGTGTATTATACTAAATGTATATATGTATATATTACTTCAAATTCTACTTTGCATGGCTGCGTTTTAGCTATTTCAGTTGTAGCATGACAATATTCCATGCCACACAAGTACGTATACGCTGTACTCTTGTCAGATAGGTTTAATTTTTTTCCCCAGCTAATCAAGTTTGCAAGGTAGCGGGTCAAGAGATTCTTGTAGTACTCGAATGGCGTCAAGCAAGAGTGTCGTATGGTAGACGACATCGGAAAAACAAAATATATCACTTTCGGAGGCGGAGGGGAAAAGACAATAGAGGAATGCATCGTGCACGCTGTGTCCACCGTTTTGAGATAGCGTCTATGCCAAAATGGCGCGTTTAATGGAAATAGCCAGAGATAAAAGCCTGGGAAACCCTATTCCGGTTAAGTTTATAAGAGAATTTTGAAATTGGGAATACAAAAGAAAAGGAAAGAAAAGAAAAACATTAGGGTAGCAGGCATGGGTCAACATATATAGGTTAGACTCTCATTTGGAAACCCATTCCGAATTATTGGTGCGAGAAGCTTATTGAATAATATCCTCTCTTTTTTTTCCCATTAAGAAGTTTTTCTAATTATATTAATTATTTATGATAGTTTTCTTAATAACTTGGAGTAGTTTTATTAGTCACTTAGAATAGTTTTGTTAATCACTTAAGAGTTATTCATCACTTGTAACATAAAAATATTTATCATGAGGAACTCTATTTTTATTCAATTATAGATGTGCTACGACTACGGATCATTGCATCATATATAGAGCAACCATACTCATAATCCATGTGGAATAGTCAATCACCAATCTCAAAGCTCTACCCATAGGAGTATCCACTCCCCACAATGGAGGACATTAAAACTAACATCTCCTTACATATCCGATTCCCTAAATTCACAGCCATATAAACCCAAAATTTTCCTTCATTTCCTCCGCCCCTATCATTTCTACCCACTCTAATTCTCCCCTCCAACTCCAAATCTTCCCTCCTCTTCTCCAACCTCAACTCATCTCTTCCATCAATTAAATGTTAGAAATTAGGTTTTTTAAAAGAAAGATTCATATTATGTTCAACATATATATAATGTACTCATTAATTAATAATATTGTTTTTGGTCAAATTGATTATTTTTAAAGTTGTATTGCAATGGTAGATTTGGAGCCAATTACAAGAATAATCCAATTTAGTTTTGCAAACACAAAAGTAGTCTGTAGTTGTAAAAATAACCAAAATAACCATTTATTTATAACGGAGTTATGGTCGTCTGAAATGTTTCATTAAAACCAAATGTTTGCTTCTCGAACTTTAAATGTTAGAGCATGTAGGAATATTAGAAAAGGTAGCTAATTGTTAGGTGTGATTTCTTAAAAGTAAGTTATTTACCTACTCACCAAAGATCAAATGTGTTTATTGAAGTTTTTTTTCACTACATGCCCAACCATCAGGCATGTTTCTTTTATTATTAACCCTTACACAACTATATCTTCTCACTTTGTCTTTCTTCCTCTTTAGCTGAAGCTCCATCATCTCCATCATCTCCATTTCTCTGCAATTCTTTCTCTCCTCTTCAATTTTTATCTTATTTCTTGTAATAACAACTTTGTTTTAGCCTCCATTGTTTCCTATATTGTACCAATTTTAATCATTTCTCAAATTACATACCAAATATTAGGTATGTTTATATTTTTATCTTATTTTCTTCATACTTGTAATATTTGTTAGATTTTATATAATTATGGTATAATATATAGATTACATTATATCATAATATATGACAATATTGTTAGATCTATTATAATATATGTTGACATGCTATAATATATATATTTGACCTTAATACCTTATGTTATATATAATTTTTCTCTAATTTTGGTTTATATTTAATGTGCTAAATTTGTTCTATACTAAATTTAATTATATTTTGTTATAATTTCTGTTTAGAACTAACCTATAAAGTTGGTGTTAAATAAATTAGATTGTTAATAATTTTGAAAATTTAATATTCTATTGTTAAAATGTGCATGTGTTGAACATGGACATGTGAAAACATTATCAAATATGATTAAGAAGAGTACAAATTATGATTAATATTTAATGTCTTCAAAAATTGTAGATGCACAAAGTATACTAATATATTATTTTTGCATTTTCAAGTATAGGATGAGAACAATTTTAGTCATTTTATATTAGAATGACAAATAAAAGTATGAGTTTGAGGAATTTCAATTTGAAGGAAGCCTTGATAAAGTTATATCTATTTCATCTTCTACTACATGTAGCGAGTTGATATATTTGGTGCCTCTATGGAAAAATTGTATTAGGGATACATATTGTAACATACTTATTTATTACTGTCAAAAATTTTTATTTAAAACAATTTGGAAGTTGAAAACACACATAGAAAAAAGGGGGTGTTACCATTGTACCTGACACATGATAGATATCTATCGCCTATTCCATATCAAATATAAGGCTAAAATCAACCAATACATTTAAACGCAACAGAGTGCATGAATATAAATTACATAAACACTTTGAAAGATTGTTTACATCAAAGGACCTTAACGATCTTCGACCATATCATTATAGGAATACAAGTAGATAGTGTACGGGGATACATTAAAATGAGTTAGGGTATGGAAACAAAATAAAAACCACGGTCTGCCATAGACAACACAAGATCACTGGATGTCCACGCTCTCAACCCTCAAACTAAAACTAAGGAAGGTCCACTACCGGTCATCTCCAAAAACCTGCACATGACCCTTTTCTCTTGGGAATGAGGAGGTGACTAAGCAAATAGGTATATCAATACACTACGTACTGAGTAAGCTAAGTTACTCCCTCAATGGTAACACAAGTATATAAGCTCTATCGTACATGGATATAATATTTAACATGCGGCATATTAATGTCATATATTTAAGGTAGGAATACCCAGAACATACTATCATGGATACTCAAACAATGCAGAATATATCATGCTTGGTTTTGCATTATAATCATGTAGATACTTACACATGTACTAGAAGATTCAATTCAAGTAACTACTAGGGTTTATTTCCAATGGCTTAATCCCTTATAATATACATTATCCTTATTCATATATGTCATAGATCAACATCCAACCAACATTTCATTCAATAGCTAATTTGTCACTTAAGCTACCAACCAAGTGTACAAGCCGTCTTTTACCCTTTTTCTCATCCAACCATTTTCCTTCCTTATTTAATTATTACTATTTTCTTATTCCTTGTTCTAGTCTTTATTACCTAATTACTTATCATCTATATTTTATTATTGAGCGATGCACTATACACCACCTTATTGTCTCACATGCCATGGAAGCCTATCCAAATAAGGGATATAAAGTTTAGGCTAAAGCTAATCACCAAAGTGGACATAAGTCTAGGCCGAAGATAATCATCAAAATGGATGTAAACCTAGGCCAAGCTAACCACCTAGGTAACTAAAACCTTTAGTATCAATACCCCCTAGTACATTATCATTAAATAGGGCAGGTAAGACACCAAAACCTCTCAGGAACCCGCTCAAAGACACCAATAAACTCCAAAAGGAAAATTAATCTCCAATAGCTAATGAAGCATCAAGTAATCCATATGCATGCACAACTCGATTGTAGTTCACTTTACTTGATTAGTACATTATTCCATATCAATCATTTCCATTTTTTTTGAATATATGGGGTTTCCATTTATCATTGTCCAATATTATTTAGGCTCGTCCTGTTATTTTTTTTTCCAGTCCTAAGTTGTATTTCATTACCCTTTTCTCAAAACCATTTTATTCCATAAGTGGAATACCCATTTAGCATTTACAATACTCATAGAGTAGGTCATAAATTATGATCCACTTAATCCTTTTATTAGGCTAGTAATCCATGACAAAATCTAGACTTTATCTCATTAATAATCATAGGACAATCCCAAACATATCCTCAAAGCATAACCAAAATGGAAGGAAACAAATCACATAAACCAATTTAACAAGTTGATTGGTTGCACCAAAAAGTTGATTGGTTTTGGTCGACCGGTCGATCAGTTTGACTCAACTAGACCTTGCTTTTTCTCAAACTGGTCGATTAGTTTGGGCAAACCAATCGATTATTCATATACCAGTCGATCGGAGCTGCTAAACCAGTCAATGGATTTAAGTAGACAACAAGACCAAGGTCTTTGCAGGCCTACCAGTTGATGGATTAGGTAAACCAATCAACCATTCTTGGAACCAGTCAATCAGTTTGACCTAACCAATTAAATCATCATTAGACATTTTTAAACATATATTGACATAGTATATCACATTCCCAACCAAATTAACTTACATAACTTATCATCTAATCATCACATCCCATTTTTCTCAAGTTTCATGCTTTTTACTCAAAATATACCATACCCATCCAAAATAATTAAACATGGTATATATTCTTTCCAACATATAAGATTAACTTAAATGAACTCATATCATGCAATAATACTCATAAACCATTTTAGAAGCAACAATAACTTATTTGATGCAGGCAAAATTTTCCTTAAACCAGAAATTCCAATATGTAAAAATCTCAACTTTTAAGACCTTTAAAAAACAAATCTTAAACTCAAAATTTCGTAAAAAACCTTAATAATTTCAAACTTGAAACATAAAGGAAAGAAGGACATACCACACTTAGGATAAACATAGGGAATGTTCAGCTGGACCACTCAATCATTTTTCCTAAATCTAATTCTTTGTTGCTTAATAATTAACACAAGAGAGAGCTAGAGAAGGGATTAAAAGAGTGTGAGAAATTTGACTACAAGGTTCTAAGTGTAGAAAAGAGGAAAGGTGAATATAGAGACTTAGGGGTTTTGGTGGATGAAAGAAAAATGCACAAAAGGGGTGATTGGGGCTGTTTATAGCCAATCAATCGAGAGGAATCACATAGATTTCACGAAAAATTTAAAAAACCCTAGTAATTACCATTTGAATATGAGCTAAATAGATATATTTCATCCAAGATATACTGAACTATTCTCTAGAGATCAAATGGTGTTTATGGAGAATGTAAGTCAATTAAGCTAGAATTGAGATTCTGATGAGTTCATATTTTGACACATTTTATACCCTTATAATCTTAGTTTTTGTTAGTTTATTTAACTAATATAGGGGAATAATTATTGCTTTATGCTTAGGTGGTAAAAATTGCATAAAAATTATTATTTGAGCTAAAATGATATAATTTAAGTAAATTTAGAATAAAATATTATTTATTAATATTTATTGAATTTTAATTTGTAGGTTATATTTTTCTAATAAAAGGAAAAAAAACCGGACCTTTGGACTGAGAAAAAAGGAGAAGAGAGTCTTTACAGGCTCGGGGGAACAACGTGAGAGTGTGCGGTCGACAGGCGGTAGAAGGTAGAGCCTACCGAGGCTCTATGGAACGAAAAGCAAAGGACGATGCGTATAGGACAGCCACCGCACGGAGTTCAAGGCAGCGGTAGCACATGTCGTCCACATCAACCCTGTTAGCGAGCCAAAAAAAAAGAAAAAGAAAAAGAAATAGTGCACGGAAATAAAGGCCAAGAAGGAAGAAAAATTAGAGAAAGAGTTTAATATTTTAGATAAAATTAATTTTTATCTGAATAAATTCTTAATTTTTTATCCAAAATTAATTCCGGTTATTTTTTTCTCTTATTTTTAATTTATATTTTAGATATATATTTTTGTGTAATTAATTCTATAATTATGGCTGGCTGATTATTTATTGTTAGGGAATAAATTGAAACCCTGGATTAGAATTTGAATTATAATTTTATTTTCTTTGTTTCGTGAGATTGTTTCTTGACTCTATGTTAATTGCTATCGTTTATATGTATGATTCTGTCAAGTATAGTTTATTTGGTGCATGCCTTGTTCTGGTTCCTTATAAGTGACAGTATGTAGGATTATTTGCCTGCTAGGTGACCATCTAAATATACTAGAATTTATATGTATAAATTGCAGCTAGGTTAGATAACAATTTACCTAATCATTTTGTGATTCTAACCGAAGTGGTAAAATGTTTCGATACGTGTGGGTCAAGGAAAGGAAATACAGCTAGACATGCTTTTTGTACTAGTATGGGTACTTAGATTGACAGCCTTCCACTTACACTTAATGCATTAAATTTAGTTAAATATAGGAGCCGCTTGTTGCTGCTATACTGCTAGTATTTAATAGGGTTAATATTGGTGCTTTGTCGTATTAATTAATTAAGGGAAGTAATATAAGGTGTATTGACCTACTTTTGGTGTACAACTTGGTCGATCTCATTCTCACGATTAAATATTGACTTAGAAATAAATATTATATTACGACCTAATCTAGTGGTGGATTTTTATTTCCCTAACATATTTCTCATATCTACGGTTTCTCATTATTTCCCATTATTTTCGTTATTATTATTATTAGTTTACTTTATTTTATTTACTCCTTTTATTATTTTTATAACCCCATTAGTATTTTATTTATTTATTTATTCTGTGTTATTTAGAATTTTTATTTTTAGTTTTAGTTTTAAGTTTAAGCTAGTTAGATAGAGGTGAGCCCTCTCAATCCCCGGCTAGAACGATACACCCTTATTTACCAGTGCTACAATTGACAACAAGAGGGTTTAAATTGTGTGCCGGCTACGGTCACACCAGATTCACAAGAGGGGCAATGGATGGTTAGCGTGGAAGGAATTTTCCAGCTAATCATAATCATGTCTAAGATTAAAGCATTTATCTCAAAAATGTGTAGAGGAGAGAGGTGGATGAAGACAAGGCTGACGTTATCTCTCCCCCTCAATAGTTCCAATAATCATCTAGATCGATCTAAGGTAATATTTTGGGCTAAATGCATCACGAGAAGGGTTAAGAATCTCTTAGGGAGAATTTGGTATAGGTTGTTAAGGTTCCATTTTAGTAAAACAAAATTTCCAAAAAACTTGAGTTCGAAAATATACTTAGCTCAACAAATTAGTCGATCGGTTTAGGCTTACCAGTAGATGGTTCTACAAACCACTCAATTGGTTCCCCTAACTAAATGATCGATTTAGTCAATAAAACCCATCTTGCTAAAATGATGAACTAGTCGATTGGTTCATGGAACCAGTTGATCGATTTATTGGAAAAACTCATTAAACTTTATTTTCCAACCTTATTTCAAATAAAACTTGCCTCACAACAAATCATAACATTAAATAAAAATCAAATGCCAAAACATTAGCATAATTCTCTTTCATCATTTAAAAAAATATGGAGTATTACAACACTACCCCCTTAAAGAGACTACGTCCCTGAAGCCTATAACACTCCAATCACATTATTTCACACACCATAGGACACATATCAAATTAACACACTCAAGAACAAGGGTTACTACCCCTTCAAAGAAAAATGTCTACACTAAGGTAACAAGCTACACAAATAACTTTGGGTACCTGGCTCGAATTTCCTCTTTGTGTCTAGAAATCTCACCAATCACTCTTCATACGTCAAATATTCATTGAGCTTTAGAGGCTCTACTCAGATAACTTGCGAATGATCCTCTATGTACTTCCTTAGTTGAGATATGTGGAAAACGTTTGTGTACATGTGACAACTCCATTGGAAGAGCTAATCAATAAGCAACTTCAATAACAAGGTCGAGAATCTCATACCATACAATGTACCTTGGACTAAGCATACCCTTCCTACCAAAACTCATGACTTCCTTAGTGGGAGAGACCTTCAAAAGGACTCTATCATCCACTTCGTAACCTTTAGTCCATCTTTTTATATCTACATTGCTCTTCTGTTGATCTTGGGTTGCTCTCATCTAGTTCTAAAGAAAAATGAATGTGCCTTGTCGACTCCTCAATCATCTTGGGTCCCAACACAAGTGTCTTGCTGATGTCATTCCAACACGAGGGACTACTACACTTACTCTCATACAAGGTTTCAAAAGGTGTCATCTAAATACTAGCGTGGGATCTATTGTTGTAGAAGAACTTGATCAAGTGTAGATGATCTTCCCAAATTCCCCTTAAGTCTAACACACATGCTTGAAGTATTTCTTCCAAAGTCTGAATGCTCCTCTCTGTCTGACCATCCATAGTTGGGTGGAAAGTTGTACTCATCTTTAGTTGAATACCAATAGTGGCTTAGAACTTCTGCCAAAAAATGCTATAAGAACCTAGAGTCGCAATCGGACACAATGTCCTTAGGAAATCCATACAGTCTCATCACGTGCTTTCTATAGGCATTAGCTAGTTGCTCTAGGTTCCATGTCGTCTTTATTGGTATATATATGACTAACTTAGCTAGGTGATCCACAATGACCCAGATGGAATCAAATCCACTACGAGTCCTCCGAATACTAACTTAAGACCATCAATATGTTGTCCCACTTCCACTTGAGACCTTTAAGTGGTTGTACTAACCCTACTAGTCTCTTATGATCAATCTATACCTTTTTATAGATTAAACATCGGACGATGAAATTTGCTACTTCCTTCTTCATGAGGGGCCACCAATATACCTTCTTTAGGTCCTTGTACAACTTGTCCCCTATATGGTGGACATAATAAGGAGTATAATGTCCTTCCTCAAGGATCATCCTCTTAAGCTTAACACACCCCTTTGGTACAGACTATTTACCATGGTATATAATACTACCATCCTTATGGATCTAAATTTCTTTCACTCTGCCTTCTACAATACCATTCTTGATCCTCTCGAGCATAGCATCACAATCTTGGTTAGCTTGGATCTCCTTGAAGATTGAAGGTGTAATGGCGAGTGCACTCATTCTTGCCTCCAGAATACCAATAGTAATCATCTTGATCTCCAACTTATTAATTTCTCGACACAAATGATATAACAACACGATCACACCCAAGGAATATGATGCCTTTTAGCAAATTGCATCTACCACTACATTAGCCTGACTCTCAAGGTAGGTTAATTCTAGGTCTTAATCACTGACAAATTCCCATCATCGGCATTGTCTCAGGTTCAAATCTCATTGTATGAAGATGTACCTAAAACTCATATTATAACAATACTAATTTTTGAACTAGAAAATTTTATTTTTAAGAAAATGCAAAAGCAATTTGAAAAGTAGAACCGAAGAATGTTACAGCCACATCAACCATGAGAAAAGTGTGATCATCACCTAACCCATGCTTGATGCAAGGCAAAATGGAATAAGGAAACCAAGAATGCATGATCATAACAATAATGTGACACTTACAAGGAAATAAAAACTACAACCATATCATAGATTGAATAAACTTGATAGTTCACAAAATCAAATACAGGAATTTGAGCCAAGCGTTTAAATAACCAGAAATAGGAAAACATCCCAACACCATAGGAAAAACACTAATAACCGGTTATCCTAACTCTTAAGCATAATCATAAGCTTCCAACCCCAAGCAATCACCCACTAGTGTCCCACATCATCACCCTCGCCGTATTCTATCTAACAGTCATAACCCTACAAATCATCATCTACTCCCCAGACCAAAAGCTAGATCATCATAGTGACCACACAAGTGTAGTAGTAGTATGGTGAAGTAACAACAAAGCATACTACCTAAAACATTGAAGGCTCATGCAACACATTGAGGTCATATAGTAGCATGGTATTCAATCTACTTGAAAGATAACAAAAAAGATTAGTGAGAACATATAAATACCTCAACAAACCCGAGGGTATACAATTACACACATGCATGGTTTTCCACAACAATCTACACAAATGTAAAGCACATAATACTAATGTCCATGACAGGACTAGCATAAGACTATAATGCCTACCACCGCATCACACTAGTGCCAAGAGGCTTTCCTTAGGGTTCTTCAACATCCACCACACTTGGTCACCTAGGTAAGGGGGTATACACTCAATTTTGGGTCTGCCTAATCCATCACACGATAGTGCCAAGGGGAATTTCTTAGGGATCTTCAACATCCACCACACTTGGTCACCTAGGCTAGGGGAAAAAAAGATAACCAAACCCTAACTATGCATACTAGGAAGGCCTCTAAGATTCTATAATCAAAATCTACATATCAAATCAATTGGGTATTTTAAGTGTTGAAACCAAACACTAATCAAGGCATGTAAGCCACCAAAAGGGTGTTTAAAGATAACACCAAACTCACACAAGGCATTAAAGCCACCAAATGGGTGTTTAGAGATAACACCAAATTCATCATACTAGCAGGTTGATAGGCCTAATTAGAGACCAAACCACCTTGGCCTATAGGGACATTAATTGATCGATTTGATCAACTAATTGACTGTTTATCAAGCCAGTCTATTTGTTTGCCAAACCAATCAAGTAATCTCACGACCAACCAATTCAAAACTCTAAAATATTTGACTACTCACAAAACTAGTTGACTGGTCTAAGGAACCAATCGACTTGTTTGGGTAAAACACAACCCAAGCTTATGAAACACACACCAAATTTTGTCACACATTACTATATTAATCCTAGCATGCTTCTAAGTCAAAACACACATAAAAATACACGCTTCACACTTAGAATCACATAAACACATGGTGATATACACACTTAACCTAATCATGCTTAACAATCAATATAATGCTTAAAAATTAGGAAACTCAACAACACTTACTTGGAAAGAATTATACCAGAAGCTCATATTATAAAGCACACTTACATTCTACTTATGTAACTAATAAAATATGGAACCCCAATATACCATAAAAACTCAATTATATTAAAGATAAGAATGCCTTATCTTGAAGCAATTCTTCTAGCACAAAACTTCTACTAGATAACTTATCTAGCAAAACCTTGATTCTTAAGAGAATTAAAGTAAAACCATTACAAAACCTATTCCAAAAATTCATTAAAAACTAAGAAAATCAATAGAATAAGAGAAATACAAAACACCACCTTTTGACTCAAAATAGGGTGTTAAAGAGAAGCATAAATCTCTAACTTTTCTCAACCTTAATTTTTCCTTGCTTAGGGAAAGTAAAAGAGAGTTGAGATCAAGATTGGAAGAAGATAAAGGAACACAATTCCCACACAATTCAAAGGAAAAAACCAAATAGGATCTTTATTTTCTACTCGATAGAAGGAAGAAGAGAGGAAAATGGTAGGGTGTTCAGCACTTAGTGATATTTTCACTAGAAGAAGGGAGAAGATATCAAGAACACAAGCGTGGAATGATGATAGATCAATAGAATGAAAGGTATAGGAGTAAGCTGGATGACATCCTCAAAGAAAGGAGGGATGAGACATGTGAGGTTGAGTGTTGGTAAGATAAAAGTGAAGGATGACTTGATGGGGTTATGAGGGGTTGAGTGCAGTCGGATACGGATATGGATATGCAAGTGGGCTAGCAAGTCAGGGGAGAGTCCAAAAAGTCAAAATTCACTACCCCAACTACTAGAAGAAAGAAATAGAGGTGAGGGAAAAGGAGAAAGGAGGCTTGCCTCCAAAAGTGGCTTTTTGGGAAATATTTGCTAATTAAAATCATTAAATGGTCTAATTAATATGAAAATAATACCAGAACACTTAAACATGCTTATTAGCATAAGTGAACTCAAATAAGAAGTTTTCGTAATCATTGAAGAGAAATTCGACTCATAATTTGAAATGGATATGAAATCATAGGCAAACCAATCAATTTGTGTAGGAAAAGCAGTCTACTAGTTTGTTGAGAATAAGAACATAAATTTCCTTAGTGGACCAATCGATTGGTTATATAAACTAATCTATTGGTATGCCCAAAATTCACATTTTTGTTAGAATTTTAAGCTTATTTCAAAACCAAAACTCATTAATTTTACATCAACAAAGCTCTAAATATAATTTGAAGATTTTGGAATGGGGCGTTATAGCACTACCCCTTAAAAGAGACTTAGTCCCCAAAGTCCACAATTGAAATACATTGCTCAAAGCTTAAAACATAAGTAGTCCTAAGTCATTGAATAAAATATTACAATAACTAAGGGTTAATACATAAGGAAAAGGTACTATCCCCTTAAAAAAGGCAGAGTTACCCCCACAATGCACTTAAGCAAAAAACTCTGGATACTTCACCTTGATCTCGTCCTCAGACTCCCAAGTAGCCTCCTTTTCCCTATGGCAGGACCACAAGACCTTCACGAGTGGTACACTCTTTGAACATGCCTCTTGAGTCTTGTTATAAAGGATCCTCAATGGAAACTCCTCATATGTCAATGACTTATTAAGCTTATTTGTCTCTGGTTGAATGATGTGTGATAGATCCGATACATACCTCCTTAATTGAGAGATGTCGAAAGCATTGTGAATGCATGAATGCTCTGTAGACAAGGCAAGATGGTAAGAAACCTCTCCAACCGATCCAAAATCTCATACGGTCTAATGAACCTTTGGATAAGCTAGTCATTACGACTAAAATGCATCATTCCCTTGGTTGTTGAAACCCTTATAAGGACTCTATGACCTACCTCAAACTCATTTGCTCTCCTCTACTAATCTACATAACATTTCTACCTATCCCGGGTTGCCTTCATTCTATCTTAAATCATCTTGATCTATGTGGTAGTATCCTCTACCATCGCTGGTCCCAATATAACTGTCTCACTATAGTCACTCCAACACATGAGACTACGGCACTTCTATCCATAAAGTACCTTGAAAGGTGCCATCTCGATGCTTGCATGATGACTGCTGTTGTAAGAGAACTCTACAAAATCAAGATGATCCTCCTAAGTACCGTAAAACTCAAGAATGCAAGCCTAAATCATATCCCCCAATGTCTGAATAGTACAATCAGTGTGACAATTTATAGATGGATGGAAAACTATGTTCATCTTAAGCTGTGTCCCAAAAGCTTCTTACAACTTCTGCCAAAAGTGTGAAAAAAATATGGAATCTCGGTCTGATATAATGTCCTTAGGTACTCCATGGTACCGAATCACATGCTTCTTATAAGCACTGGCCATCTTCTCCGTACTCCATGTCAACTTCATCAGTATGAATATCACTTACTTAGTCAACTAGTTAATGACAACCCTGATTAAATTTGAACTACTATAGGTATTAGGTAAAGCAACAATGATGTTTATCGATATACTATCCTATTTCTACTTAGAGACCTCTAATAGATGAACTCAACTCGTCGGATTCTTGTGCTCCACCTTAACCTTTTGACACGTCAAGCACTTAGCCACAAAGTCTACAACATTTTATTCAATACGTAGCCACCAATAGGTCTGTCTCAAACCCTTGTACAACTTATCCCCTCTAGGGTGGATGGAATGAAGCACACAATGATCCTCCTCGAAGATCCTTTTATTAAGTTCCCCATAGCTCTGTGGAACGCAACACCATCCTTACAAACGAATGCTACCATCCTAGAAAATCACAAATCCACTACTCTACCCTTGGATATCGGTTTGCTAATTAGCTCAAGCTTGACATCTCCTTATTAACAAGCTTGAATCTTGTGGAAGATGGTTAGGGTGATCGAGAGTGCACTTATCCTTGTCTCAAGATCCCTGAGTATAATGATGTAATACCCTACACTTTTATGTAATAGATGGATGAGAAATGTTGATAAGTTTTGGGACTTTGATTTTAATTTGATGCTATGATTTAATTTGGAATGAAAATTTATTTGAAATTATGTTTGGAAATGAGATTTAATGAGTTTTTAAGCAAACTAATTGATTAGTTTGTCATTTTAGCTTATATGAGTTCCTCAACCAAACCAACGATCAATTGGTTTGGGTAAACCGACTGACTGGTGGATGAACATTCAACTGGTATACTTAAATCGATCAACTGGTTATATTTTTTGATGTTTAATTTTTTTTAAAAAATCCTCTATTCAAAAATGGAACCTTACCATCTTATATCGATTTTCCCTAAGAATTTTTAACCATTTTTATGATGCATTTAACCTAAAATATTTCCTTAATTTGTTCTACATGTCGACGGAGACATAGACGGAGAGAGATGACATTAGCTAGTTGTCTTCTTCCTCCTCTCTTGTTCTGAGATCAATTACTTTAACCTTTGGCTTGCTTCTAAGTAGTTGGAAGATTCCTTCCATGCTGACCTCCCATTTCTTTATTTATGTATGAAAATTTTAGTTTGTTTAACTTGAGTTCCCCAAAGTCATAAATTGAGTTTGGCAGACTAAATCAGTAAATCCTAGGAAAATCTGACTGTTCTGATCAAATTCAAATGATCATTGGTAGGGATTCAAGTTTCTTTTTAAACCCTTATATTCTCCCTTCGATTAGTTGGCTGCAAATAGCCCCAATCGTCCATACATTTACTTTCTTTTAGCCATCAAAAATTCTTTATGTCTGTATTCTTTTCCTTATCCCACACATCAAGCACTTGTCAATTTGTTATTTCACATCCACCTTATCCTACCTCCAACCCTATCTTGTTTAATTTTTAAGTAAGGAATAGTTAGTTTGTGGGAAAATATTTAGTGGTCTAGTTGAGTTTTCCCTATTTTACTCTAGTGGTATGTTCTTTCCCCTCTATTTTTTTATTCAAATTTCATGAGGTTTTGGTATGAAACCCGAGTTAAGATTTTTAGTTTTTAAGCATAGATAATTGAAGTTTTCACGTATTTGAAAATCCTAGTTTTGAGTGATTTAGCCTACAACAAGTAAGTAATTCTTATAATTCAAATGTTAGCACGTGTTGCTGCATGAAAAGTGATGTCTTTTATTGGATTATACATGTTGGTAAAAAGGAAAGTAGTGGTATACATGAGTTATATGTTTAAATGTCATAAGTTGAGAAAAGAGCATGAAAATTGAGAAAATGGGCTATGATGATGTTATGGTAAGAAATGCATGATAATCTAGTTAGAAATATGTTATTTGATGTTGATACATGCTTTATGGTGAGTAGAAATGATTTTTATGTAGGAATCTGTATGGAATTTTTGAATTTTTGCTATGTTAGGGTAAACAAATCAACTAGTTTGGTCAAACCAATTGATTGGTTCCTAGAACTATCAACTTGTTGACCAAACCCATTGATTGGTTCACTTGTGGAGTCATTAGTCTTGCTCTCTACTTAAACCCATCAAGTGGTTTGACAAAACTAATTGATTGGTTTATGAACAATTGACTAGTTTGCTAAAACCTATTGATCGATTTGAAGGAAGCATGGTTTGGTAAAGTTGAATCAATTGAATGGCCGACTCAAACTAATCAAATGGTTATTACAACCGATCCACTAGTTGGACTAAACCAATCGACTAGTTTGCATGATTTGTTTCTTTGTGGTTTGGTTATGTTTAGTGTCTATATTTGGGACTATATCATGATTATCAATGGGATGAAATGCTTATTTTAACATAGATTACTAGCTTAATTAAAGGCTTTAAAATGGATAGCAATGTAAAGGCTAAATGTGTAACTCACTTCTAATTAGTGAGAAAATGGGAATAAGAGTAATATAAATAACCATAGACTTGGATTAAACCCTATGATGGATATGAAAATCATTGGCCAAGTATAAATGGTAAACACACATGGTTGGGGAATGTGGAAATGAAAAGGATAAACATGGATTAGTATAGGAATTTACCTTGTCTGCTTGTATGGGCATTGTATGACCGCCCATCCTTATGAATAAAATACTAACCATTCAAAGTAAAAGAAATTCAAGTTGAGTATGGATTTGGGTTACCCCATCCTTGATTAGCTACCAAGGGTTAGTTTGCCTTTGGGCTTTGCTTTCGAGTGGGATCTTGATAGGTCTCGGTGCCTTGCTAACTCTAGAAACTGATGATGTACTAGGGGGTATCGATACTAAAGGATCTAGTTACCTCGGTGGTTGGCTTTGGCATGGACTCATGTCCATTTTGGTGATTGGCTTCAGCTTGGACTTTATGTCCTTGTGGATAGGCTTCCATGGTATGTGAAACCATAGGATGATGCACAGTCCATGTATTGATTATAATAAAATATGGTTGTTAAGTAGGTAATTTATCATATATAAATGATGATTAAGAGAATGGTTAATATTTGGAAAGAATGGAACTAATGGTAAAATTGGTTGAAAATGAGTAGAGTTAGTTATTACACATGACTAGTGGTTAACTTGACCACTTGATTATGAAATGGAATATTGATGGATTAACTCACTTACTTGTACATAAAAAAATAATGGTAGAACATGAGGATTTGGTTAATTGGGAACCTCCATAGAGGTTGTTTGTTTCTCCTTATCATTAAGTGTGTACATGCCAATGTGGAAAGGTGGTGAGTCTATGCATAAAGTATTCTACTTGTTGGAATTATGCATGACCATATGACTTCATGTACTTTTATCCTTATGCATATATATATGTTTGTCATAATGGTTAATATAATCTATTTTCTGCATGATAAACTATTACACATATGTATATTGAGGGAGAAATTGATGAGTCCTCAACAACTCCAAAGCTTGTTGGAGATGCTTCTTATTTTCCTCACAAGTCAGAGAGAAAATTAAAGTATCATTGATGAAGACCACAATGAACTAATCAAGATGTCATTGGAAGATGCGGTTCATGAGAGTCATGAACACCGTTGGCACATTTGTGAGTCCAAAAGACATTGCAATGAACTCATAATGGCTATACCTCATCCTAAACACTGTATTTGGTATGTCGTTCTTGGAAATCATCAGTTGATGATACACTGATATGAGATCTATCTTCGAAAACATTGTAGCCCCACACAAATGATCAAAGATGTCATCATTCCATTGTAAAGGATAGCGATTATTCATCATAACCTAGTTCAACCCACGATAAATGATGCAAAGCCTCAACTCACCATCCTTCTTTCTCACAAGGACAGGTGCTCCCTATGGCGATACACTTGATCGAATGTTCTTCTTCTCTAGTAATTCCTCCAACTAAGTACGTAGCTCTGCCATCTTAGTCGGATCTAGGTGATAGGGAGCCTTTGACATAAGCTCTATCCCTAATAGAAGGTTTATCATGAGGTCAATCTCACACATTGGCGGCATCCCCGGGATCTCATCAGGAAACACATCTAAAAACTCTAGTACTATTGAAATCTCCTCAATTGATGGATCCTTGGCATTCAAATCTCAAATGCTACACAAGAAGAGGGGGTACCCTTTATACACTAGTGTATTGAGAAATATTGCAGGTGTTGCTCTCACTGAGGGCCTAGGCTTACATCTCCATTAAGAGACCCTAGAACCCTATTCTCCCTTAAGGACAATGCACTCTTGTGTGCAATTTATCAATGTTTGATACCTCGTGAGAATATCTATTCCAAGGATGAAGTCAAAGCTTTGAAGTTCAAGCTTTATAGGGTCTATAGGAAGCTTGATTCTGCCAATGACTAAGGCCACATATCTATACAACCCAAAGCATGGAATTCTATCCCTAGACGAGAGCACAATAAAAGTCTCTACGCTAGTGGAAGGAACCATAGTTTTCCTAGCTACGAAAGCAGTAGACACAAAGGAATACGGTGCACCTGAGTTAATCAATATGTAAGTAGGAGGGGAAGAAACCATGATTGTACCTGTGATGACATCAGCCAACTAGTCAGGTTCACTGGTTCATCATATTCAGGTAACTTTCTAGAGGTGGTCCTTTAGTAGTGCCTGAGCCTTGCCTATATTCAAAAGCATAGGGCCCATGTATCCTCTTTTGAGGAGTAATCTTGCTAGGTGCACTATCGACTGGCTATTCCCTCTAAACTTACGGTGTTTATGCCACCGTACCTTGAGAATAAGTCTACCCTTGTAGAGCACTGCCTCCTATAGAACGACACTTGAACTGACAATGACCCAATCGCCCATAGCCATAGAAATGAACCAATTATCTAGCACAAGCCTTCCCTAAGTTTTTCTCATCACATCGCTGACACATGAAACACCTCACACCCGGCTGACTCAACTGCGTCCAAAGTGGGGTACCACTCCTGATCGATGACTGCCTGAGGTCTGGAACCTCTTCTCTCCCCTGTGGCATTAATAACCCTCAAACCTCCTTTTGTCCCCTAACTTGGCACTTCGAGCTTGAACAATCGCTAATACCTCTAAGGCATAGTCGTACATAGCCTATAAGTCTTGTGCACAAGATCCTACCAGCATCTCCTGGAGCCTCAGACTCAATCCTAGCTGGAAGTGATAAACCTTCATCCTCTCATTGGTGTTAACCTTAGGAGAAAAATGAACTATGTCCAAATACCGAATGTAGTACTCCTCCACCGAATACATCCCCTAACACAACACCATGAACACGTTGTACTTCACCATCCTTAGGTGAGTAGGATGGAACTAATCCCTAAGCATCTAAATAAAGGTCTCCCACTATTCTATAGTGGCTCCCCTCAGCTACTCACCTCTCCACCACTTGTCAGCATGACCCCACATATGGAATACCCCATTATCCACTTGCCTACTCACTAGGAAACCATTGGCCATAAATATCTTCTCAAAATCTATCAACTAGAGCTCCAACACATTTGGTTCCTCCTTACCCTCAAAAACTAAAGGGAAATGAAGATCGAATTGATGAAGCCATTCCTCTAGTGGCAATATTAGAAAAGGAGGTGAGGATGGTAGCAGATCCTCCTCAAACTGAATCTTCCGCTCTCTAAATGCTCTAACCATCTCCATGGAACGCTCGAGACACTAATTCATAGCAATTAAAACCCTACAGTACTAAGTGAAGTCAACCGATCTGGTCATAATAGAATTAGTCCAAAATAAAACAAGATCCTTTGTCGACTAGTTGGCCTCATTAGTTGACTGTTAAAGAGAATGAGTTGATAGGTTTTGTCCAATTGGTTGATGGGTTTAAATAAATACCAAACCATATTAGTATGTAGAAAAACCAATCAATGGGTTTGACCAAATGATCAACTGTTCATAGTAACTAGTCGACTTGTTTGGTCCAACAAGACGATGGGCCTAAGTAGAGACCAAATCACCTTAGCCTATAGGGACACTTGTCAATCAGTTTCACCAACCCATCAACTACTCATCAAGACTAGTCAACTGGTTTACCAAACCAATCGATTGATCTTGTAATCAATTGATCAAAAACTCTAAACCATTTGACTACTTACAGAAGGAGTTGAATAGTTTAAGGAACCGATTGACTGGTCTAAGTAAAACACAATCTAAACTTATAAAAGACACATAAAATTTCACTATACTTTAGTATAATAATCCTAGAATGCTTCTGAGTAAAAAAAAACACACACACAAAAATACATGCTTCACACTTAGAATCACATGGAAACATAGTGATATATACACTTAACCAAATCATGCACAACAATCAATTTCTTGCTTAAAAACTAGGAAACTCAACAACACATACTTGGAAAGAATTATACCACAAGCTCATACTATGGAGCACAATTAGAAATGAATCATGTAAATACTAACAAATAGAACCCTAATATATCATATAAACCTAATTATATTAAAGATAAGAATGTCTTACCTTGAAGTAATTCTTCTAGTAAAAAACTCCTACTATATGTTCTATCTAGTAGAACTTCAATTCCTAATAAAATCAAAGTAAAACCATTAAAAAATTTATTCTAAAATTTCATTAAAAACTAATAAAATCAAAACAAGAAGAGAAACAAAAACACACTTTTGACTAAAAATAAGGTGTTAAAGACATGATGAAATCTACAACTTTTCTTAACCTTAATTATTCCTTGATTAGAGAAAGCAAGCAAGAGTTAAAACTAATATCAAAAGAAGATAAAGGAAAAAAATGACTACACCATTCAAAGGAGAAAACCAAAGAGGATTCATGTTTTTTTCCAGTAGAAGGAAGAAGAGAGGAAAATGGAAGGGTGTTCAACACTTAGTGTGATTTTCATAAGAAGTTGGGAGAAGAGAACAAGAATAAAAGTGTAGATTGATGATAGATCAGCAAAATAAGAAGTATAAGAGAAAGCTGGTCAACATCCTCAAGGAAAAGAGAGATGAGACATGTGAAGTTGAGTGTCGGCAAGATAATAATTGATGGTTGACTTGATGGGGTTGTGAGGGGTTGAGTGCAGTCAGAGATGGGTATGAAAGGGGGTTGGAAAGTCAAAGGAGATTCCACAAAGTTAAAAAGCACTACCTTAGCTACTACAAGACAGGATGAGAGTTGAGGGACAAGGAGAAGGGAGGCTTACCTCCAAAAGTGGCCTTTTGGAATATTTTTGCTAATTAAATCATGAAATTGTCCAACTAATATGAAAATAAAAGCAAAACACTAAAAAAATGCTTATTAGCATAATTGAACTCAAATTAGAAGTTTTCATAATTATCAGAGAGAGATTCCAATGAAGATTAGAAATAGATATGAAATCCCAGGCAAACCAATCAATTTGTTTAGGCAAACTTGTTGATTGGTTTGTCCAGAATAAGAACATAAATTTCCCTAGTGCACCAATCAATCGGTTATGTAAACTAATCTATTGGTATTCCCGAAATTCACATTTTTATTATAATTTTAAGCCCATTTAGAAACCAAAACTCATTTATTTTATGTCAAAAAAATTCTAAATACAATTTGAAGGATTTTGGAATGGGTTATTACACTTATGGTCAGTTTAAAACTTGCACTGAACTATATAGAGATAATATCTTAAGATCTTAAGGGCCAACACTATTGTATCAAGTTCTAAGTCATGTATTGGGTAGTTCTGTTCATGCAGCTTCAGCTATCAAGAAGTACATGCTACTAATCTTCTATGTTGCAACAACACACAACCCAGACCATGCTTGGACGCATCACTATACACCTCAAAACCATTAAACCCACTTAGCAACGTGAGCATTAGGGTTGAATTCAAATGCCTCTACAACTCCTCAAAGGCTTTACTAGCCTTCTTCAATATATGAGTCAATAGTTGCACTATCTTAGAGAATTCTACCACAAACCTCTAGTAGTAATCAGGTAACCCTAGAAAATTACACACCTCCTTGATAGAAGTTGGCACTGACCATTTAGAAACAACTTGAATCTTTTTAGGATCCACTGCCACTCTATCCTTATAGATCACATGACTAAGAAAACCACTTGATCTAACTAGAACTCACACTTCGAGAGTTTAGAATACAATGAGTGTGATCTCAACAAGGCTATAATTTACTTCAAATGATGCTCATGCATCTCTTTGTTGCTAAAGTATATGAGGATATCATCGATGAACACTACACTGAACTAGTCCACGAATGGATGCAATATCTTTTTCATAAGGGATATGATAGTTGTTGGCCCATTATTGAGTCCAAAAGGTATTACTATGAATTTATAATGGTCATAACTTATTTAGAAAGTAGTCTCAAGGATGTCTTGTTTTTCTATCTTCAATTGATGGTAGCCTGACTGAAGTTTAATATTGGAGAACACCTTGGCTTCCTTGAGTTGAATGAATGATACATCAATCCTTGGCAATGGATAATGGTTCATTACCATCACATGATTCAACGCTCGGTAATCGATGCACAACCTCAAGCTCCAATACTTCTTCTTTTATAACATAACTAGCATTCCCTATGGCAATATGTTTAGTCAGATATATCTCTTCCCCAAAAGCTCCTCCAACTAATCCTTGATTTCTTTCATCTTTGTAGGACCATACGGTATGGAGCCTTAGATATTGGCTCTGTCCTTGGTAACACATCCATGGTGGAATCGACTTCTCAAATAAGTGGCACTCCTGGGATCACCTTAGGGGATACGTCAGGAAGCTCACAAATCACTCTTATCTGCTCCAAGGGTGTTTAACTACTTTGATATCTCTGACAATACATAGTTAGAGAAGATAACCTTTGCATACGAGGTTACTTAATGCGATCGCAAACAAGATCCTTGTAAAGGGATTAGGTTCAGACATCGAGTATGAAACCCTAATACCCTTTTATCCTCGTAGAACCATGTGTTCTTACACATAATTGATCAAAAGCTCTATACTTTCCAAGCATATCCATCCCAATGATCATATAAAAATCATGTAGTTTGAGTTCTATGAGGTCCAAAAAAAAATCTATTGCTCCCACTACCAGAGTAACTCTTTGATATAAACTAGAGCATGTAATCCTATCCCCCGAAGGAAAAACAATAAAAGTAGAAATGCTACTTGAAGGAGATAAGGTAACTCTAGCTACAAATGTAGATGACATAAAGGAGTGAGAAGCATTAGAGTCAAACAATACATGAGTTGAAAAGGTAGAGACGATTAGCATACTGGTCATCACACCAGCCTAACATTTTGCCTCTACCTGACTCGTCACGTTGAGGCATCCTACCAATAAGACTTCTATGGTACTAACCGAATCTTTCCCCTATAAGAAAGGGTGAGTCCTTGGACCATTAGGCTGGCTTACTCAACTAGTGGCACTAGCTAGCAATAATAGAACTCTCTGCATCAATAGTTGTGGTTGTTGGATTGACCCGGTACTCTAAGCTCTAGAATAGATCCCCTGCATGTTGCCACTGCCAACTCAGTATTCATATGCTCTATTTCCCATCATGCCACTTCCATCACACATCACCTTGTTGCCTCTATAGTATACCCTAAGGTGATATGTCCTGCATCACTTATAGTGGTAGTATCTCTCCTCGACACCACCCCAAGACAACCCTCCTACTTGGGGTACTGACCCCATGCTCCTACCGTACCTAGGTATCAAGCTACCACCCAAAAAGTCATTCATTCTATCATTGGCATGCTAGTGACCTTTAAATTTTCTCTTACCTTCTGATTGACCACTCCGGGCCTTGATGACTTGGGGTGCCTCTAGAGCCTATTCGTATATCCCTACTATATCTAGTGGAGTAACTCCCACCTAATGCTCTTGATATCAAATCCCTAGCCCGATCTTAAAGCGGTGAACTTCTATCACCTATTTAGCCTCCACTTTCGGGGAGAGTTGGACCAAGTCCATGAAATGAGTGCAATACTCCTCAATGGACATCCCCCCTTGCTAAAGCGGCATGAACTCATCATACTTCTTCTTGAAAATGTGAGTTGGGTAGAAATGGACTCGCAAAGCCTCCAAGAATGGTCCCCTCTCCACCCCTACTTTTGATGCTCCTCCACCATGTGTCTGCCCTTCCTCTTAGATAGTAAACCATCACAACAACCCTCCTGTCTCCATGGCAGCCACAAGCAGTGAAAGTCTTATCCATACCCTAGACCCATCTCTCCATGACGTTAGGGTCCTCTTAGCCCTCAAACATTGGTGGATCATGATGCCCCACCATTATGAGCCAATACTCCAGAACTAAAGGTGCTAACAAGCATAAGTGGTGGTTGTGGTGCTCAAATATGGCCTTCCATGTAAGCTTCGACGGTCTCTGTGAATGCCTCAATGTGATTGTAGTGATGGTTAGCGACCATTGTGTTAGAAAATTAAAATATGTTAGGGACAAATTCAGTTTACTGAGTGTTAAGACTCATACAACAATAATCACAAAGGTTAACATTACCAACCCCACTCTCACTCAAGGATATTTGGGTTGGAAAATACTTAAACTTATAGGGAAAATTAGAGGGAAAATATTTCAAATCAAGGTCAATACCAACCTATGGTATTAGCTTAAAAATCATTGAAAATGATACATCTTTAAGAAAAGCTCTAATGCTTACCTTTAACAGCCCCATTTTTAATTGCCATAAAATTTTGTTTAAAATACTGTGGAAGCTGAAAACAGACTAAGGAAAAATGGGTGTTACTGCCATACCAGACATAGGATAAAAGTCTACCACCTACCCCATATCAGATAAATGACTCAAACCAACCAATGCATATAAAAACAAGAGAGTGTGCAAGTATGAATTACAAAAATAATTTGAAAGGTTTTTTACATCAGAGGACCTTAAATGTCCTCGACCAAATCATTATAGAAATACAAGTAGATAAAGTACGTAGCTACATTAAAACGAGTTAGGTTGTGATAACAAATTCAAAACCATGGTCTACCATGGATGCGACATGATCATCGGATGTCCAAGCTCTCAAGACCATAACTAAAACTAAGGTAGGCTTACTACGAGCCATCTCCAAAGACCTACACATGGCCCTCTACTCATGGGAATAAGTAGGTTATTGAGAAAATAGGCACATCAATATGCTATGTACTAAGTAAGCTAAGTTGCCCCCTCAATGGTAACACAAGTATACAAGTTCTATCATACATGGATATAATATTTAACATGTAGTATATTAATGGCATATACATAAGGTAGGAATACCCAGAACATACTATCATGTATACTTAAATAATGTAGAATATATCATGATTGGTTTCACATTATAATCATGTAGGCACTCACACAATTACTAACATATTAAATCAAAGCAACCACTAGGGTTTATTTTGAATGGCTCAATCCTTTAGATTATACCATTTCCTTATTTATATATGTCATAGATCAGCATCTAACCGAAATTTTATTCAATATCCAATTATTCACTTAAGCCATTTACCAAGTGTACAAGCCAGCTTCTATCTTTTTTCTCATCCAACATTTTTTGATCCTTATCCAATTATTTATATTTTCTTATTCTTTGTTCTTACCTTTATCAACCAATTACTTATCATCCATATTTTATTATCGAGTGTTGGACTATGCAACACCCCATAGTGTCACATACCATGGAATCCTATCCAAATAAGGGACATAAAGTCTAAGCCAAAGTTAATAACAAAAGCTGACATAAGTTCATTCTGATGCCAATCACTAGAATGGGTATGAGTCTATGCCAAAGCCAATAAATATTAACATATGTCTAGCCTAAAGCCATCCAAATTGGTAACTAGACCCTTTTGTAATGATACCCAATAGTAAATCATCAATGTGTAGAGCAGGTAAGGCATCGAGACCTCTCAGGATCCTGCTTGAAGGCATAGCCTGAAGGCATCAATAAGCATATGAAGGCAGACTAAACCCTTATAGCTAATTGAAGATCAAGTAAAAAAACCCATGCAAAACTTGAGAACCTTTCTCTTTTCATCATTAGTACATTATTCACAAGGATAAGTGATCATAAAAAATCTATAAAAAGAACAAGAAAGTATTTCCATTATTATTCCATATCAATCATTTCCATTTTTTGCAACAATATGGGGTTTCCATTTATCCTTTTCCAATATTATTCTATCCCATTCTATTATTTTATTCTATCCTAAGATATATTTCATTAACCTTTTCCATCACATTATAAAAGTGGAATACCCATTTAGCCTTTACAATACTCATAGAGTATGTCATAAGTTATGATCCATTTAATCCTTTTATTAGGCAAGTCATCCATGATAAAATATACATTTTATCCCTTAAATAATCACAATACAATCCCAAATATGCCTCAAAGCATAACTAATCCAAAAAGAAATAAATTACGTAAACCAGTTGAAAGATTCAATTGGTCTGGCCCAACTAGTCGATTATGTGCACCAATCAGTCAATTGGTTTGGGTCGACGAGTCTATTGTTTTAACTCAACCAAACCCTATTTTTCCTCAAAATAATTGGTCAGTTTAGGTAAACCAATAAACTATTCATAGACCATTTGATTGGTTTTTCCAAACCATTTGATAGGTTTAAGAAGAGAGAAAGACTAAGGTTTTTTGCAGATTTGTGAGTCGGTGAATTAGGTCAACTAGTTGATCAGTTTGACCTAACCCGTCAATCAATGTTCCCTATGACAACATCAAACTATTATTTTCATGTAGATTCATATTTATAAATCATCATTAACCATATTAAAACATGCACCAGCATAGTATATCATTTTCCCAACCCAATTAAAGTTCATAACTTATCATCTAATCATCACATCCCATATTTCTCAAGCTTCATGCTTCTAATTCAAAGTTCTAAATTTGTATAAGAAAATTTCTAGAAAAATCGAGTTAAAAAATATGCCTATCTCAATAACCATTCGATTAATTTGGGTTTACTAGTTGAATACTCTACAAACTAGTTAATCGGTTCCCCTAACAAGTCATTCAATTAATCTAGATAACCTATATTGCTGAGACAACAAACCTGCAGATCGGTTTACCTAAAGCTCATTAAAATTCATATTCTAACCTTATTTCAAACCAAAATTTTCCTCAAATCCAATCATAACATTAGGATAAAATCAAATGCCCAAAAATGAGCATAATTATCATTTGACATTTATGCAAAAAATATGGGGTATTACACATATTCATTCAAGATATTTGGGATATATTGTAATGAAATACTGAGGAGAAGTCTTCTTATTTTGATTGATTTTTGCGAGTGATTAAAAATGTGGATTAAATCAACAAATTTATAGGGTTTTGTTAAAATTTCCATAGAGATTAACCTTCAAGAGTTCCAACTTTGTAATATAGAATTTGATTCTTCTAAGAGTTTTCTCATTGATTGATCAAAAGGTTAATACATAAATCCTTCATATTCCATTACACATATTAATGATAGGAAATATATAAATGGCTTTGGTGAAATGAGTGCTAATATAGAAGAAGAAGAAAATGAATATCTAACTATAAAATCACAAAATGTTATGGTGGAAGCTGAAGTTACGAGAATGTTCAAAGAAGAGGATGGTGATAAAATTTTTAATGAGATAAATATGATGACTGATTTGATAATTGATCATGATTATAAAAAAGATATTTTAGAAGAAGAGCTGTTGCTATAAAAATATTTTCCGATATTAGATACAAAGGTGTGTTAAGAGTTTTTGACCTATGTACATTCTAGTTTTGTTGATCCCAAACATTCCAAACAAGATATTATTGGTGTAGAGTTCGGATAGGTAGCATCACCTTCAAGCTCTGCATAAGGTTCTAAAGTTGACAAAATGTTTTCTTGAAAAGACAAGTTATTGTATATTGTTAAACGTTACTCAATTTTGGTGAAGCTACCGTACAAGACAAATTGATCATCAAGAAAAAGATTTTAGGCATATTGTGATAGATTTTCTTTGAGGTTGTGGGCCCACACTATAAATGATTATTCAGTGAGAATGAGGAGGACATTATGTAATTATTCGCATCAATGTCTCCTCGAGAAACCACATCGCGATCATTTAAATTTGACATCCAATTTTATTGCCGAAGAGATTGAAGATCCAATAAGAGTATAGTTGTCTAAAAGTGTAAAAGTTGTCATTGAAAACATACAATTAAAGTGGGAATTTATGATGTGTTATGGGAAGATATGGTGGAAAAATGAAAGGAAATAAAGAAAATATACTAAAATTTCAAAGAGTCTTTTTATCAACTTATGAGAAGGCTTTTTTAAATGAAAAAAGCTAATCATAGCTTTGTTGTTGAATTGGAAGTTGTATATACTAATGATCCTATTGTAGTGATTTTGAAAGGGTATTTTAGTTGTTTGGGACATTCATAGAGGGGCATTAGTGGTTTTTTTTTTCTGAGTTCTATAGATCTCTCACACTTTTTTTGTAAGCACAAGAGTGTGTTACTTATTGTAGTGCGTATTGATGTGTATAATAATATATTTCCTCTTATGTTTGCTATTTTTCATTCAAAGAGTGGCAATAGTTGGGGTTAGTTAACGGAAATGATTTGATGTAAAGTTTTACGCAATAGAAACTTGTTTGTCATTCCTAATCGACATAAAGGTATAATACAAGGAATGCACTTGAAGGTTGGCACAAGCCATATGGCACATATTGATTTTGTTTGATCCATTTCATGGTAATGAAATACAAAAAGTCCATAGGAAACATATTATTGTAGATTGGGACCCAACCTTAGTCTCTAAAGCATATTAGTTTAATGAAATAATTAAAAAGGACTAACAAGGAAGCTTAAGAATGGCTTAATAAGTTAAATCCTACAAAGCTATCATTGGCGCATGATGATGTTTTGTGTTTGTTCATGATGAGGACAAATATTTCAAAATCACTAAGTATTGTGTTGAAAGATTCAATTCTTCCACCCATTAACATCCGAACATAAATGACCTTTTATCACGTAAATAGTTGGTTTGTTACCAAATGAAATCATGTGAATAAGTACATTTATGAGAACAAACATTTTTTGAAAGAAATTTTACTAGTTATACTAGGAATTTATAAAGATCTAATTGCCATCAATTGGTTACATTTCATACTGAGCAAGAATACATTGATGTTGGAAATATGTATCATATAATAAATGCATGTTATAGGAAAGGACGTTAGAAACAAGTGGTTAATATCTAATAAAAGAAGTGTTCTTGTCAAAAATAGTAATTATACAAGATTACATTCTCCCATTAATTGGCATGTTGTATCCATACTAGCTTTGATAACAAATTCTATGTTGGTACGTGGTATCATATACAAAATTAGCCAAATATTCATGCATCAATATTCCATCGTATCCTTGATGATGGTTATTGATAGTGCTATGATGGGCCTACCATCATATGGAACAAGTTGGTTGAGTAGAAAAGGTAGACATGAGAGAGGAAGAAAGAATAATGAAATGGATTGGGAGTAGGGAATGTAGGTACAAAGATGGAAAACTTGTGGAATAAATGGTCATAATAGCCATTGATGTGATGCTAATACAAGAGCAGCTGATCAGAATCATCTAAGTGCTTTATGAAGATCAATAGACAATTATAATACCCCATATTTTTGTAACATTTATATAATGGAAAATTATGGTCTTTAATAGATTTTGATAATGTTTGATCTTGATTTGGCACTATAATTGGGTTTGAGGTAAATATGGTTTTGAGTAAATTTTGAAAAAATGAATAAAATAAGTTTCAGGTAGACCGATTAACTTTTTCTATGAATCAATCAACTAGCTTGTCATTTTAGGAAAGGGATCTTGTTCAATGAAATTGATCAATTTGTTTGGGAAACCTATAAAATGGTCTAAAGAAAAATTAACTAGTCTGGCTAAGTTGATCAACTAGTTATTTGGTTGAGTACTTTTTGAAACTCGATATTTTTTGGGGAATTCCTTACACCAAAATGGAACTTTGATAACTGAATTCCAAACTATTCTTAGGTGATTCTCAACCCTTTTTTTTATCATTTATTCTACATTAGTTGCTATATTAAAGAGATTTGAGGGCTCAATTTTAATACTTTATCATTCCGAACAGTTCTATTCTAGACTGTCCCTACTCAGATGAGAGATTCCTTTACATTTTGATTTTCTATTTCTTATCTTATGCTCGATACATTCTGGACAAATTTGACATGCATACTTGAAAAAATCACTATTTGTGATCTAAGATAGAAGTCAACCTATTATTGATAAATCCACCCGTTTAGATCAGATTTGAATAGTAGAATTAGGGTTTTTTTATTTGTTTTCCTTTATTAATTTATTGGTTATAAATAACCTAAATCACCCCTTCTTCTCACTTTTCTTTTAGCCTGCAAAATATCCCTATCCTTTAGCACATATGTTATTTCCTCTCCAATTCGAGCTTGCTTTTGAATTCCTTTCACTCTTTTGATCCTTTCTCTATATCCTTATTCACTTATTTTATCTTTAAGTAAGAAACTGTCATCTTTGTTGATGATATCACCCAAGTAAGGATTCCATGGGAAAGTTGATTTAGTACCACGACTTTGGTCATCTTAGGCATGGGAGGTTTGAGTGCAGCAGTGTGCCGCATGGCAGAGTTTAAAGGTTTGATGTGTATCCAACTTAGAATGACCCAATATTTGGAGTAATCCATTTGACTAGTCTAGTAGAAGAAAATGAGCATGTGCTAGACCTAAATGTTTCTCCTTTTGGTACACAACCACTTCTTCCTTAGTTGTTTTGATTATGTTGATTTTGAGTTTGCGTATTTTATGGTGTTCTCTTTTTAGTAGGGTTTTCCATTTTTATGGTGGTAGCTACTCCCCTAGGTGGCTTGCATATCCTAGTGTGCTTTTTGATTAGCGTGGCATTGACTTCAAGGACAAAGTCTATTTTTAAGGGGGTAATGATCTAAGACCCTATAATTTTGTAACTTTTTCTTTTAGATGTTTAGCCTTTTTATCAAAAAAAGAACCCTTGAACGTTAGACTAATTATTAAATTATTAACCTTTGACTCATAATCAAAATAATTTCTTAAATAATTTTTCCGTAATTATTTTATATATTTATTTTTTAAAAAAATAACCTAAATCTAATTATTTTTTCTAATATATTTCTCTCTAGCATTCTAACCTATGCAAATAAAGTCTAAAACTATATTAAAATATCTCTATCCTTCCCTACCATTTTACCCCACTTGATTTACCTTGTGTTCCCCCATTTTTATTCCATGGCCAAACACTTTATCTAAATCCTCCACTTCTCAACTTCCCTATACCCCTCTCTTGTCAAATAACCTCCCTCAACATTTCCCATCACCCTACCCCCTCTACGAATCACTCTCCACCACCAAACAACCCCCCCCCACATGAGCAACCTTCTTCTCCTCCTCCACAATCAAACAACACCTCCACCCTTCTTTCATGCATTTGTGTCGTTAATCACCATCCACCTCCCTAAGCTAGTTTCATTTTGCCTTAATTTTGTCATCCAACATCACCACAACCTCCATCATTTCCCAAAAACCTTCTCTCATTACCATAGCTAATCCCTTCCTCTTCTCATTCTTCTCCTTTTCCTTTTCTTCTACCTTCTTCCTTATTATTCCTTGCCTCTTCTTCTCCTCACCTTTGGCACTACCTCCCATTACACACTCCTAAGAAATGGAAAAAAATACCATTTCTTTCCCCTTCTGAAATGCCCCGAAAAATTCTAATCTTAAATATTTTATTTAAATGAGGTTTTATTATAAAAAAATTAATTAAAAAAATTATTTAATTAAAATAAAAGGAAATTAATTAGGATAAATCAAGAATAAATTTATAACTATTTTTAATTAGGAGGAATTTGAGTATTTAGACTAATTAAAGATTTTAATTTGGGAATTTATTTAAATAAAATATTTTATTTAAAATAAGGATGAGAAAATATTTTTAATTTAATAATAATTTTATAAATAATTTAATTGGAGGAATTTAGGGTGTTTTGCTAATTAAAATAGAATTTATGGAACATCTTTTAAAAATCCTAATTTAGCCTAAAAAGGAAATTTAATATTTTTATTAAATAAATATTTTATGTTAAATACCCAAAATATTCTAATTAATTTATTTAAACCTAAAACCTTAAATTTTTCCTTTTTTTTCCTTTTTCCTTTTCTTTTTCTTTTCTTCTTTTTCTTTTTCTTTCTTTCTTTTTCTTCTTTCTTCCGCAGTTGGGCCTGGACGCGTCCCAACCCACCGTCTTCTTTCCCTTCCCGCGGCCCAGCGCCGCTGGCATCTCCTGTGTATGCCCAAACGCAGCGTTTTCTCTTCTTTAATGATGAAACGACGCGCGACGTTTAATGAAGGTAGAAACCGACGCCAGCCGGTCCGGTTCTCCCTTTTCTTTTCTTTTTCCCCGGCCGACCGGACCGCCTCCCTTCCTTCTTCCTTCTTCCTCCCCTCTCCTCCGTCGACGATGGTGCAGTCCCGACATCGTCAATGTCATCTCCGGCTATCGTGATTAATACCGGCCGTTTCTTGCCTCATTGTCTTCCTCTTAATTCCAGGAATAAATTGGCATAATTATTCGACGTTATCTCTCGCCCGTTTCCTCTCCCCAGCCCCGCGAACCTTCGACCGAAACCAAGGAATCGTCGATCGTTTTCTTCCACCGGCCACCCAAATTCTTGCATTTAACACTTCCATGTCGACCTCCAGCTCCTCATTATCCATTCCAACATCTATATATAGCCTGATTGTAGGAGTTGTGGAAGATTTTTCTTCCCCGAAACCCTCGGCCCGAGAAGCCGCCACCCCAACTTCAGATGCCTCTTCCGCCACCGTCAGCCAACCTCAGCACCACCGAAACATTCCATTCTCTTCCTTGAAAGTTCATCTAATTAACTAAACCATTTAACCTCTCGATTCTTCTTGTACGAGCCTAAATAATTATGCAAAGTTGGATGCTCGTTTCGCCGGAATTTTGACCCCGAAGCCTTAAACCGCCTTCCACCGCCGTGCGCCGCCACCTTTGGCTGCACCACCACCATCATTTTGTCCCTCTCCTCCTGGGCAACAATAAACACCTCTTATACCACCTCAATTCTCCCTATCTTTTTCCCAACATCCATCTTTCTCTTTGTTCTTCTATTTTTCCGGCCACCGCCGCCGCCACCGTGAACCACTGCCGGTGCCGCCTATCCCCACCAGCTTAAGGTTGAACCCTAGACCCTCTCAACCATTTTCCATATTATTATAAGCCTTGATTTAATTTATTTCAATTATTTGCATATAAGTACCATTATTATTATTCTTAATATTTATATTCTTAATATGTTTTATTATTATTTGATGTAAAATTTATGCTGAATTGTACTTGCAGGGTGGTGA
Organism: Tamarix austromongolica; assembly: GCA_039764185.1. Taxonomy (NCBI): domain Eukaryota; kingdom Viridiplantae; phylum Streptophyta; class Magnoliopsida; order Caryophyllales; family Tamaricaceae; genus Tamarix; species Tamarix austromongolica. The sequence goes on from CM077814.1 coordinate 56,723,427, forward strand.
GTGGTGATGAAATAATTTTATTGTTAGTTTCGAAGTTTAAGTTATTATGGGATTATTATCATTCTTCTTCTTATTATTATTAATATTATAATTATTAGAATAATTATTATTAACGTTTTATTAATTATTCTGGAAAATCTTAGGCCCTAATTTTGTATTAACATTTGCACTTATTTATTTGAGTATTATTATTTCTATTGTTCTTATAACTATTGATAATAATAATATTATTATCTTTATTATTTTAATATTATTATATATGTTATTAATTTTATTATTAATATTAAATAAGTGGTAAGTCATTAGTTATAAGTAGGGTCGAAACCCCACTTTAAATTTTAAAGCTTATTATTATTATTATTATGATTAATGCAAATATTTTACCATTAGTATTGTTATTAATGTTATTATGGTTATTATTAATATTATTACTGTTATTATTTATATTCTCATTGATAGTAGTTTTATTAATTTTGATATTATTATATTAGTATCATTATTATTATTATTAGGGTAAATTCTTGAATCCTATATTATCAAGGTTTATAATATCTCTATTAATTTTTTTGTCTTTAGCAAAGTTAGAATTTTGTTGAGGTTATTATTTGGTTAAAGCCCTAAGGAGGCGTAGGAACGTGCTCCAAGACCGGTGTCGTTTTAGGTAAGGGGTACTAAGGCCTTTTATGTGCTAATGTGCATTGTGTGCCTCGTATGCTATGCATTCTATGTTTATGATTATTAATTATGCCGTATATGATATGACATGGAGTTGAAGTATGTTTTCGTATGGCATGTGTATTAATTGTGTATGACCCTGTAAGACATGCATGTGAGGATGTTGATATGATTTTATGTGGGAGAAAGGATGAAAAAGGAGGATGGAGAAAGAAGTTGATTAAGGGATGTGAGTTGACCTAAGTATTCCATTGATTCACGAGTAAAGGAATAAAATGGAGAATTTTAGGGTTTCGTGTGTAAGAATCTGATTTATGATTTTTGAGGTTTTGTATGGAGAATATAATTTATGGTTTTATATGGGGAAGTTTAATTCATGGTTTTGTATGGTTTTGTGGGAGACAATATAATTTATGAGGTTATATGGGGAAATTGAATTTATGGTTTGTTAGGGAGAATCTAATTTAAGACATTATTTGGGGAGAATGTAATTTATGACATTATATGGGAGAACCTAATTTATGATTTGATTGGGAGAATCTAATTTATGATTTGTTTGGGGGGAATCCAATTAATCCAAATTATGGTTTTGCTTGGGAGATTCTAATTTATGATTTTATGTGGGAGAATCTAACTTATAGTCTTTTATGGGAGAATATAATTTGTGGTTATGAAAGGGGAGAATCTAATCAATTGTATTATGTGGAAAAAATCTTTGGGTTTTATATGATTTGAATCTTTGTGTTGGTATGGATTGAATTTAGGGTTTTGTGTGAATGAATCTTTAGGCTGTATATGGTTTGAATCTAGGGTTTGGTATGAATGAATCTTTGGGTTATATGGATTGAATTTAGGGTTTTGTATGATGAGATTTTGGGTTTTACATAATGGTTAATGTTTGCATGGTTGAAATTAGGGTTTCACATGGAATTTTAGGGTTTGCATGAAAAAGGTTCGAAGGTTTGTATGGGGAGATTAATGTCTGCATGGGTATGAAATTGACGTGTGGAAAGTTAATTTGGGATGTAAGGAAAGTAAGGTAAGTGTTGTTTGGGTGTTTGAGCACTTAGGATGAAAAATAGCACGTGGAACAAATTAAGGGTACGGAGGAGATTGAATTAGGGTTTGGAATGATTAATTGTGGTTTGTTGTGGTTAATTAAGGTTTGGAATGGCTAATTATGGTTGTTATGGGTAAATAAGGTTTGGAGTGGTTAATTATGGTTTTTGGTGGTTGATTAGGGTTTGATGTGGCTGCTTAAGGTTTTTGTTGTAGCATGTGTTTTTGGTGATTAAGGTGCAATTATGAGAATGGAATCGATGATTTGTGATGTGTGGAGTATTAAAATGATTTGGGTGATGTGAGGTGGAGTAAGAGGGGATGTTAAGGCCTAAATTAAGGTTTCGGGATAAAACCCTAGAGTGAGATGTGAAGTAGAATTGGAGGATAAGTGTAAAGGGAGCGATCCATGCATGTCTAGGGTTTGGTGGTAGCACATGTGTAATTGGTGAATAAAGTATGATGATGAATATGGAATTTATGATTTATGATTCGTGCTTGTGCATGGTGAAAGCCTTTGAATAAGATATTTAAGATACTAATCTTTTAAAGTGGAAGATTATTGAGCCGAGTCCAAACCAATCCACCGGTGAGGAATAGTGGTTAGGACGCGTAGTCCTATGTGCGACCGATCCACCGGTTATAATAGTGGTTAGGACATGAGGTCCTATATGTGACCGGCCCACCGGTAATAATAGTGGGGTGACTCAAGCTCAATAGACACAAACCAAAATCATTAAAGCTCTTAAAAGATACTAATTACTTACAGTGGAACACCATGCGAGGAGGAACCAAACCGATCCACCGGTTAGGAATAGTGGTTAGGGTTGCTACCCTATGTGTGACCGATCCACCGGTAATAATAGTGGTTAGGGCATGATGCTCTATTGTGACCAATCCACCGGTAATAATAGTGGTTAGGGCATGATGCTCTATTGTGACCGGCCCACCGGTTATAATAGTGGGGTGTTCCTCTGCTAGCATGGATTGATAAAAGGCATGGTGTGAATTGGATTCTGATAAGAGATTAATTAAATAATTAATCTGGACTATGATTGGGCCTTTGTACTTTTACCTGAATTATTCATATACCTTTATATTGTTATGTTGGATTATGCCTTGTTATTAATCTGCATGGATTATGCGCTTGTGTGTTGGCCTTAGTGCTCGGTTACCTTACTCAGTACGTAGCGTACTGATCACCCTTTTTATGGGTGCTCCTCATTCCCACGAGTAGTATGCCTTCTGAATTTGTGCAGGTGGGCGAGATATCAGTTGGGGCTGAGTGTTGAGCGTGTTTGGCTCGAAGTTCGAGAGTGTCGTGGCCGTATTCATTCTTTACGCGATTTCATTCCTTTTGTTATTTCTTTGGTATAGTATTTACCCTTTTTTGATTCATTACTCGATTGAGTATTTTAATGAACCTTTTATCGATTGTAAGTTTAATTCTCTTTTGGAAATGAATTACATTTCTTAATGCATACTCTGATTTTATTTTACAATCGTTTAATGCTTATTTGGAAATTGGATTGTATTGATTATTTCTTTTCTTAGCCTTAGCACTTGGTACTGGAACGGTCGGAGAGAACCGGTTTGGTACTAAGTGTAGCGGTAACATTTCCAGAATTCACAAGTTTTAAGTGATTCTATTTTTATTTGCTTCCGCTTTAAGAAAAAAAAAATTAGTGAATTTTGGGGTGTTACACCTTCATATTTGCACCCTTCCCTACACCACCATAACCCCTATACCGCCTTCTACCACAACAAAATCTAGCCCCTCCACCACCTTCTTCACAACCCCTACCAACTGAGCCATCCTCCACACAACCCAACATCTCCCTTCCTACACTTCACCACCTCCTATGCAACCAAGCCCCCTAACACCTCCCTTTCACCCTCCTTCCTCCAAATCCCTGTCAATCCCAACACCACCACTATCTCCCTCACCCAAATACTAGCACCAACTATCATCACCATCTCCATCCCTAATTCACCCTTTCTCCTTAGCTAGCCTACCATCCAACCCCCTCTCCTATGTGCCACTCATGCTTCGTATGTAGTATAAGGTAATTTTGGTTTTCATAATTTTTAGTACCAAATTTTAATAAGTAAGGGTGTTTTTTTATAATTTTAAAAAATAAATATTTATTATTATAATTATTATTTTATTTGTTAAATATTGATTTGATAATTGTGGTATTATTTTTAGGTATGAAAGTTTAATTAGTGAGGCCTTGTAATTTAGTAGGATAACACGAATTTGTATTTTTGATGGAAATCATGTAATTTTATACTATTCTAAAAAGTCATACTATCGCATGATAACACATTAGGGTTTTTGTATAAAAAATATATTAAGAACAATTCATTATCTTATATTGCTATTATGAAAATAAGTAAAAAAGAAATCATGTTATCTTATGTAAAATAATTCGAATTCAAAATTATGGCAAAAATGGATTTTTATTGCTATGTATGACATATATGTAGAAAACGATAGGTTGAGAATGATTAGATATAATTGTGGAATAATAATTATGGATGTGTGTCCAAGGGGTAATTTGGCCATTTTGGTCGTGATGTGATATTTATCCCAACAAGCATGTCAATAGTGTATTATGTAGAGTGGAGCATGAGAATATGCGTTTTTTATGTATTAGATACCCATGCTATAGTTTATGGGCCAAATCATGATTAAGGGCATAATTTTCATTTGATTTATTTGATAGCTAAAATGCATGATAAGTAATTTAATTATTATTTTTTATCTTATTCATGAAAAATCTATAAATAAAACGGAGTTTGTAATTAAAAAAGGATTATAATATGGTAATTTTTTTCTCAAGTGTATTTTAACCTTAGTATATTTTTATGATTTACCTTGGCATTGAAGTTGTTTATTATTGTCTCAGAATAAAAGGAAAACAAGTAAAATAGTTAAATATGCAAACCAAATATATTTTATTGATTTTGATTTCCTTGTCACCATAGTCAAACACTTATACTTAAAAGGAAAGACTTTGAAATTAGGAATTGCGGCTTGTTAAAGGTGCAAGAATACAGATGTTGTAGTATCAAGAAAAGGTTGTATCAATGTTAGCTATAGATTTTTACTGCTTTTGACTATCTATATGGAATAATAAGAAATGGATGGGTGATAACCATAGATAAATTAAACAAAAATTATGATGGAAACTACTACTCATGAATTCAATCAATTGGAAAGAAGCCTAGATCAAATTTTAGTTATAATTCTAATGTAATTTAATAAATCAATCTATCTTGTTTCGAATTTATTCAGTAAGTTAGGAACAATGAGCCAAAATTAATTGTTAATTTTTTTCAACAATAAAAGTCATGGACAATTTCATCTAATAACCTATTTCCATAGCTATAGGTCTAATTAAACTTAATAGAACAAGTAAATTCAATCAATTTCGAATAATAACTAATCTACTTTCTCGAGTCATCAATTATTGTTCAATTTGCTAAGTTTTGGTGTTAATTACAACCTTTCAATTATAATTAGATTAAAACATTGATAAATTGTTCTAACCCTAATTAACTAATTACTAGCAATTGAATAACATAATTCAATCAACTCATCTAATCATTAATGGAATCAAATGTAATTTAATCCTCGAACAATTAATTATTCATGGATAATTGAAACCATAAAGCATAATAATGAAATAAAATAGATAATAGTAGCAGAGAAAGAGAAGAGTGCAATAAGTAAAATCGTAGAGATAGCGTTGGTTTTTTAATTCTCCATAATTGATATTACAAATTGAAATCAATGGATTGAATCAAATGGGTTTTTGCTTAAAAGAAAGATGAACTAAAAAAGAAGTTAGAGATCCAAGAGAAGGAAGGCCAACCCTGCCAATGTCTACCCTAAGTCATCCTCAAGTGGTTCTTTAAATATACTCTCCTAAATGTAACCATTCTATTCTTTAAAATCATGCAAAGTAAAAAAAAATCTGATACCTATTAGGGCCAGGTCATGTTGGATTCAAAGATAGAGTAATTACTCTAAAAACCTACACGACTATGTCAATCTCTTTAGTAAGCTATGTTGGCTCTTAACTTCTCCATCTTGACTTGAAATGAGGTGATCTTGAATGCATTGGAAAGCTAAGAAAAAGATCTATAACTTTTTTCTTTGTAATTTTCCAAATTGATATTAAATAGAAGATAAATTTCTTCACTTTTCAGTCAAATCATCATATTTCCTCATATTAGCCTCCTTTGCATCCATTGCGTGCAGCTAAAACATAAAATGCTAAAGGATGCAATATCCATGAATATAATAGAAAGTCTCACAATATGCATAAAGAATCCATGAAAATAGGCATATATAGAGGGGGTAAATCATCATAATATTAGTCATTTTCCCAATTTATCTACAACTACATATTTGATCTATTGCTTGTCCACAAGAAAAATGAATGGAGAACACACGACAAGGTGGATGGTTAAGATAAATAAAATGATAGGAAAGATAATAAGAGAATGAAAAAGCATCCAAACTCACCTAAATTTACATGCATAAATGATTCACTGAATCCATAGTCAAATGGAAATCATGTTTCATGTCTTAAATTGGAGATGATGTATTAGTAAGTGTTTTGTATGTGAATGTCAGTGAGTTGACTGATCAACGTTGGATAATAAGATCGATAGAAATTTTCTTTTATTTGATCTCCTAGAACTCTCTCATATGATAGAAACATATCAAATCACACTTGGCTCATCCTTTTTCCCCTTAAGGTCTCAAATGTATACTCATTTCTCTTTCATTTTTTTTTTCAAATAATCATATCATACATACTACCTACCGACGTGATGACCATACTTTTGAGGGTGTAGTTCTAGGTACTCATTGTTACAAACTTCAGTTTTTTAAAGTATTTTTAAAGTAACCAAAGAGTAATCTAAGTCATTATAGGTGCTTAGGAACTAATTAGGTAGATTAGGATGAAAGTACTTCCTATATACTTACAGTTTTTATTCAAAGTGAATGAAAAAAAATTCTCACAGATAACACCTTGAACAACTAGGCACAGAACATATATTCTCAGTTGTGTTTGTTTTTTTTTAATAGAATGAAAAGTGAAAAAAGATGAAAGCTAAGATAGAAATGAATTGAAGATTACACAAATAAGGAAATAGAGAAAAAAACAACAATAAAAAAGAATGAAAACATGTGAGACATCACCCTATGTTTGGTGGACACATTGCCTCTAATGTGTGAGAAGAGTAAAATAAGGGAATGAAGATGAAATAACGCTCACTATGGTGGTTGTGGAGGTGGGGGTTTGTCCTTGAGAAAGATGCCAATCATACATATTTTATAGCATGGCATGCATCTTATAAGTGGTGTAGTAGATACTATCCAAGCATGACTGAATTCCATCAAAACAAGCATCATAATCAGTGCATACAATGCAGATGGATTCATGGAGTTGTTGTTATCCCTACTCTAAAGCCTCAAACCAAAGGTTCCAAATTCCAATAAATGGGGGAAGGGTAGGAGGAGGCACCAATAGAAAAATGGGGTTGGGTAGGTGGCATAAGAGGGTCTGGTGGGGGCTGGGTATTTTGTGGAGTAGGTAAGTGACCTATTGTTGGTTTCCAATTCACTCGACTATCAGTGGTGATGTTGTTGGGGTTAGGGGCAGGAATATGGTACGCTTTCTATAGGTCAACTAGAAGACATTATCAATCTTAGTGATAAGACTGATAGTGGTATAATAAGCTATGTCTACCTGAGCAATAGGTCACTTAATGGGAAGATTAGTGAATTTGGGGCCCATGCGATTAGCTAAGATTGTGATTAAACCTCCCATTACAATATCATTAGTACTAGATTTACCCACTTTTTCAAGTTTTTTAACCAAGAAAAACCCATCATCCACCACAGTGTGATTGACCATACAGTGCAAAATGAAAACCCCATAATCATGACACACACCAGAGCTCTCTCCCCGACTAAAGATTGTGTTAGTCATAAGCCCTTGTAAATAGCAAAAGATGGGATTATAGATTCTAGAGGATTTATTTTTAGATGGATCAAGTAGAATAGTTTTACCTCCCTCATGGTCTATTTTTCTCCAGAAAATTGTAAGGTTCCAATTGGTCGGTGGTTATTGAACTTCAAACTCAAATAGGTAGAATAGAAGTAAATATTGCCCCGCTACCGAAAGTTAACAGTTATAACCATTACATAACTTGAAAATTATAATGTCAAATGTAGATATGTTAGCCCACTCATCCCTACAAAGTCAGCTGACCTAATAAAGTTAAGCAAATCATACACATCGTCTCTCATATGATTAAGTGTGTTATTATTAATGAATTTTGTAGTGACCATGCGGCGAGTAACTAAGTTAGTAAGCGACGATCATGGTCATAGTTGTAACACCCCAAATTTAAGAACCAAAAAGATTTTGTTTAGAGAGTTAAACACATAAGCTAAAACTATAAAACTGAAGGGTGTTACCACCACTATTGGTACAAGTCAGGTTACCTTTACCATTCTCATATGAAGTGCTAATGCTAAAACATTACTCTGTATAGATTTAATACTTTATTATAAGAAACAAAATAGAGAGCACAAACACAGAAGTGTTACTCTAAATAAAAGCAATGCCAAAAATTTACAAAACTCAAAGAGAGAAATATAGAAGCATAGAAGTTCCCAAAGACAATGAAATCAATATACTAAAGGACACCGAATAGCCTTAGGCTCTCAAAATAAACTACTAGATTTTGACTGAACTCAAAAGATGACCTATGAAGACCATTGCTCGTTAAATAGGCAAGGGTCCATGAAAGGAACCTTTTAGTAAAATGGTATTGAGCAACTCTTTGTGCTAAACCAAAATGAAAATGTAGCATAGAACACATGGAAGGCATCGCATTAACATATTACATAAAACATCTCATTATGCATGCATCAATTGAAATACGAGGACCGTTGTTATAACCCTATACCACAAAGGTCATATACTATTCATACTTATTCATCTAAAATTAACGGAATTGCACCAATGAGTCATCAAAGAGATGCTCTTTATAGTATAATTGGAAACAACATCAAACTAAGAACCAGGAATTACTTTCCCAGAAGCTTATAAACCCTAGTTTCACATGTCCATCAAAGCTTTTCCTGTAGGGCGCACTCAAATACCATATTCAATATACATGCCCAAAACAATAAGGTTAACAACATATTCAAATTTTGTGGTTAAACTGTACAATTTCACACATATGATGATAGCCTCATCGTTTTTGGGTTAATATTCCCATTTCAAATTTATTAAACTTAATTCATTCACAACTACTCTAAAAACTTCAAATAATTCCATAGAATAGTTTAGATGAAAGAACACCTTAAAGTACCATGATTCTCTATGTTGACCAAAATGACCTTATCGGTAAAAAACTCTTATTTTATGTAAATCTTACTTAGTAACATTATTACCAAATCCTCCATTTATCTCGATCTACATTATTATGTTCCTGTCATACTCATCAACCATTAATAAAGCCATGTTACATCCATATTTCATACCGACTATTTTTCCACATAATATAAGAGTATCGTATAATCGTTTGTTACTCATTTTCTATGAAACAATATCAACCGCTTTCATAGTATTAAAAATCGTTCATTAAATCACATAGTAACAATAACATGGTATAACACAAAAACATGTATATCACTTTCTCAACCATAAATCCTAGACTATCATAAGTATCCTTACTATTTCCCACTTTAATTCCATACTTAATCATGAAAGATCATTTTACCATAATTTTGTAAATGAAATATTTTAAATATGATATATGTTCTCCTTTAATAATTTTCCAAGATATAATAGTTAAAAAATAATTATAATTAAACCAATTGCCCCTAAATTATTTCAGACAGAAAACATTAATGTGCTATGATACAAAATTTTCCATTTTAGGGGGTTATAAAAGTTACTTGAAGTCCAACAAAAACATAAAATAGTTGTATCCTTCTAAACACATTGAGATCCCACTAATCAACATTCGTACCTAAACTATATAACAAAATACTAAATTAATATTTAAGAAATATATTAATTATTATCATAATAAAATATTTATTTTTTAAGATTACCAAAATACCCTTATATATAAATAATAGGAAACAAAATTAGAGTGAGCCTTGTGCATGTAGAGGGAGGGTGGAGCTAGATGGATAGTTGATGGTGGTTGGTGGATGAAGGGGTAATGTGGTGGTGAGATGGAGGCTGTGAGGTGGTGATGGGTTGGTGCTAGAAGTTGGAGCTATAGTGGAGGGTGGTGGCTGATTGGCTTGGTTGTGGGCGATGGTTGTCGTAGGTAGGTAGTGGAGGTGTTGTGGTTCTTGCTAGAAGGTAGGAGGGTAGGAATGGTAGAAAAATACCATAAACGAGGAGAAGAAGAAAAGAGAAGAGAAGGATAGAAAGGTACTATGGTGTTGTAGTGAAATATGGTGTAGGGAGATTTTGTGGTGAATGATAATAGCTGGGGAGTGTTAGTAGGGTTGTGAGGATGGATGGGAGCTGAGGAAATGATCAAGGATGGTGATTGGTTGAGGAAGTATAGAGGGCGAAGGGTCAATGTAGGTGTGGGGCTCACTACGATGGGAGGTGACGAAGTGGAGGGAGTACCAATGATAACATTTATCATTGCCCAAAGAGTTCCTATGGAGAGCTTTGTCAAAAGGGGGTGTGGTAGGTATTGATGAAATATACCATAGGGAAGGTATAGGGAGAAAGGGCAGGGGCTATAGGGAGGATGAGGAGGAAGAAGAAGGTATTGATATTGTACAAATTTTCCATAAGGAAGGAGTAGGGAGAAAGACCAGGGGTCATAGGGAAGAGGAGGAGGAGGAGGAGGAAGAAGAAGAAGAAGAAGAAGATGGTGATGGTTGCAGCCAGAAATGGTGAGGTGAGGGAATGCTTGGTTGAGGGTGAGGGGTGCTAAATGGCTGTTGGGTGTTGTGGAATCAATTGGGCTAGTGAAGATAAGGAAGGGAGCATGCTCCATGCAGAATTGAAATGCAAGATAATGGGTGAGAATGGTGACACATGAATGAGGCTAGTGGTGATGTTTCATAAGAAACCACAGTAAGCCAAGAGAAGAGGAGAAGTTAAGGAGGGAGATATTAGCATGGAATCTGTATATATAAATATATAGAGAGGTTTGATTTGGGTATGGTGGAAATTGTAGAGTTTATATAGTTAAATAAAAATTGAGAGCGTAAAATTATGATGGTGATGATGTATAGTTTGGCAGAGGGTGAGGAGTGAGAGGTTGCGTAGCATGAGAAGGGGAGGGAGAAAAGGAGAGTGTTTGGGGGAGTTATTATGGGCACTTAAGGGGTAGAAGAATAGGGGTTTTTAGAGGGTAGTTTTAGGTGGGTAAACTTGTAGGGTAAAAATAGGTTTATTTTGGATAGGTTGGAGAATCAAGTAGAAAATATATCTGGGAAAAAATTCTGACTCAGGATAGGTTTAATAGTGAAGAAAATGGTAAGATAATTTGGAAAAATATTTAGGTTTTGGATAAAAGGTTATTAATAAAATATGTAGGCCAAGGTTTAAGATTTGGTTTTAAATAAAAGGCTAAACACTTAAAAGAAAATAATGTTATAAATTTTTTGGTTGTTATAAGATTTGGGTATAAAGAGAATACCATAAGGATTATTGGGTGGTGGAGGTGGTGGATCATTTCTTACAGCACGAGTACGGGATGGCCATAGGGGATTTAAAATTGAGGCATTGCAATCCTTGGGGCTCCTAAAAGATATGAATCTTTGGTCAAAGAATTGCTTGGAATCTACATAGAATGAAACCAAAATGGAGCAACAAGAGGCACGACTACACCAAAATAACTTTGTTAAGCCAGGCAATTTATTCCATAATGCATTGATAAGCATGGAATGATAGAAATTATGGGATTAATTATGATTGTGAATATCTAGATTTAAAAATAAGTGGTAATAATAAAATATATGAAAAAATTGATAAGTGGAAATATAAATAATAATAGGAATGTATAGATATAGTTTTTGATCACCAAAAATAAAATTTGGGAAAAAGAAATTGCTCTCCATTTTAGATATGTCATGGTAGGGGAGGACATTGGTGCCTCCTAATCGAGTGGTGGCTTGATGTGTGGGTTGTGCTATTGGTGCAATGTAGGTGTAATGGGTGGTGTGAGAGATGGTTTTTTTGGCAACACAGGTGAAAAGGGTAGTGATGGGGTAGGTCTCAAAGAGGAAAGGGGATGGTGAGGTAGCGATGGTGGCAGTCATACAATAGAGATGAGATGAAGGGGAAGTGGTGGTTGAAGGTCATGTGGTTGGTGTTAGGGTTATAGAGTGGAAAGGTAGGAGGGTTTTAGCTAGAATGGGCTAGGATAATGGGTAGAGAGCATACCCATGCTCTAGTAAAAAATTTTCAAAACACGCATGCTAACACGACCATGTAGGGAAACAAGGCTAGGCCACATCATACCTAGATAGGTAAATTTTCTTTGTATTTTAACATGGCTTTATAGTATAACACTACCATACTGTGTTGAACCTAGAGAAGCACCAATCATCGGTTTTTTACATATAATTTTCAGTATAAAACACCTTGTCGTATCTTTGTTTTTTAGATTCTCCAAACATCATTGCATAATCGTGGTGTCACATGTCTAAAAGTAAAAATAGAACAATGTAAAATCAAACAATCCAATTAATGAACTAATAGAAGGAAAGAAAGAAAAGAAAACAAATTCTCTTTTGAGCTCAACCTATTTTGTACTCAAGATTATATTGGATCAAGAAGAACAAGAATACCCATATTCCTTATTGAGGAACCTACTTCATAATGCTTTAACCTTTGCCCATTAACCTTTAATGCTCTCGTGGCCTCACTCTAAATATCAATAGCTCTACATGGGTATGCCTGATATACATAGAATGCCTCTGACCACCTAGAATAAAGCTTACTTGAAAAAATACTAATACAAGAGTTTTAAAAGAGTTCTAAATATCCTTCTTAAAACTCCTTTAAGTTAATATTTTTGTCATGACATCCCTTATTTGTGTCCTTATATATTTGTGCACACTCATAGGCAACCAATCTCAACTCATAGAGCTTGTTAAGTTGGACTTTCCTCCTTTCACCATCAACCTTCAAGTCATAATTGATGGCCATTATTGCCTAAAATGACTTGTGTTACATTTCAATAGGAAAAAGATAAGATTTTTTATATACCAATTGAAAAGGTGCTATACCAATTAGTGTCTTATAAGCAGTTTGGTAGGACCAAAATTCATCATTCAACTTCATCGACCAATCTTTTCGCGTGTGAGCCAATATTTTATCAAGTATCCCCTCTATCTCATGATTAGTAATTTCTACTTGTCCACTCTTCTAAGGATGGTATGTTGTAGCCATATTATGAGTAACACCATATTTGTTTTTCATAAGTGTGCTAGAAATGCAGTTAAGGAAATGAGAACCACCATCATTAATAACAACTCTAGAAATACCAAACCTTAGAAATATAACCATTTAGAAAAGTTCAACTATAAAATTTGCATCGATGCTAGGAGATTCCACTACCTCCATCCAATTGGAGATGTAATCTACCACAACTATAATATATTTGTTGTTGTGTGATGATGAAAAGGGCCTGATGAAGTCAATCACCAATTCATCAAATAATTCAACTTCAAAAATGTTATTCAAAGTCATTTCATTTCTTCTTGATACGTTACCCATCATTTGGCATCAATAACATGATATAAAATATTTTCTAACATCCTTGAAAAGGTTGGGCCAATAGAAACCATCATGGAGAAATTTTCAAGCTCTCTTAGAAGTGTTGATGTGACCCCTATAAGGTGAATAATGATAATGAGATATGGCATTTTGAACTTCCTCTTTGGGAAAACATCTTTTGTAAACTTCATATGTTTATTTCTTACAGAGAAAAGCGTTATACCAATGATAGTTCTTGACATCTAAGAGGAAGTTCTTATTCTTTTATTGATATGACAAGAGTGGTGACATTACCCCTCATGGTATATAGTGTATAAAATATGGAAACCATAGGGTAAAAAATCTTTTAATTGACAAAAGGTTGTTATTCGGTAATGAATCATTGAAGGGAATGTCATCCCTTTCACTTCTATCCATGTATTGCCTTAACTTAGGTCAAACTCTTAGAGTAAAAGGGTCAATCTAATTAAGTGTGACGTTTCATCCATATTTATCAATAAATGCTTAAGGGTTGTATGGTTAGTGAAAATTATAATCTTTGATCCTACTAAGTATAAATGAAATTTATCTAGTACAAACGCCAATACCAAGATCTTTTCTCAATTGTAGCATAATTCAATTAAGCATCATCAAGAGTTCTACTTGTACAGTAAATTGCATAAACATTTTCGTCTTTTCTCTATCCAAGGATTGCTCCCATTGCATAATCACTTGTATCGCTCATCACCTCAAATGAAACACTCCAATTAGGAGGGCTCATCATTAGGGATATTGTTAATGCTTCTTGTAACTTAATGAAAGCATACAAAAAAATATTTGTTAAATTCAAAAAGCACATCTTTAGTTATAAATTGAGTTAACGGTTGAGCAATTTAAAAAAATATTTAATGAATCGCCGATAGAAATTAATGTGGCTTAAGAAACTTCAAATGCCTCTAACAGAAGTCAAGGGTAGCATCTTTTCAATAGAATTCATCTTCATTTTATATATAATAATGCCCCAAATAGAGATTAAATGACCAAGAACAATCCCTTCTTGTACCATAAATTGGCACTGCTCCCATTCGAGGATGACATTAACCTCCTTACACCTTTGTAAGATATTAGAAAGATTATTGAAATAATGGTCAAAGTTAGTACAATAAATTAAAAAATCATCCATAAAAACTTCCATAATGACTTCAATAAAATAAAAAAAGATGGACATCATGCATCACTGAAAGGTGGCAGCGATATTACATAAGCCAAATGGAATCCTTCAATAGGCATAGGTGCTATATGGAAATGTGAATGTACTATTCTCATAGTCAGCAAGGTGAATGGGGATTTGGAAAAAATCCCAAAACCCCTCTAAGTAACAGATGCAAGAATGATGAGCCAACCTATATAGCATTTGATTGATAAGTTGTATGAAAAAATGATCCTTCTAGATGACCTTATTTAATTTTCTATAATCTATGTACAGTTGTAACTTATAACAATTCTCGTTGGAATCATATCATTTTTTGTAATCTTAATGATCACCAATCCACCATTTAAGGTACCACTTACACCGGGCTCACTCATTGACCATCTGAGATAGGGTAGATGACTCTTGCATTAAGTAGCTTAAGTACCATTTTTCTTACCACTTCTTTCAAATCAGGGTTCAATCTCCTTTGATGTTCAATGGAACGCTTGTAACCTTCTTCTAGAAGGATATGATTCATACATATAGAACTATTTATACCTTTCATATAATCTATAGTATAACCAATGGACGTTCTATGAAACCTAATAATTTCAAGAACTTTTTCAATTTCAATTTACATAGGCTAGTATTCACGATGATAGGGTAATTAGAGTCAAAGATGAGAAATCCATAACATAATGAGGGAGGGAGGGGTTTTTATTTCACATTATGTATTGCTTCCTTTTTTATCGTAATTTTGCTTGATTCTACTCCAAAAACTTTTATATTTTCCTTTATTTGAAGAAAAATAGGTCTTTCCTCAATATTTTGGCAAAATCAACACTTTTGCTATTGTCATCATTAGGCACCACACTTCTAATTAAACACTATTCAAGATGGAATTTCATAATATTAGATAAATTAAATTTAACTTTCTCGTCTCGACATTTAAAGAAAGCCTTCCACTTTTAACATCAATGAGAGCTCTAGCCATAGCCCAGAAAGACCTACCTAAGTGATAGAATTTTTATAATCCTCCTTAATTTATATGATAACAAAATCTACTAGTGTGAAGAACTTAAGAACCTATATAGGAATGTC
Source organism: Tamarix austromongolica (assembly GCA_039764185.1). Classification (NCBI taxonomy): domain Eukaryota; kingdom Viridiplantae; phylum Streptophyta; class Magnoliopsida; order Caryophyllales; family Tamaricaceae; genus Tamarix; species Tamarix austromongolica. The sequence continues at coordinate 56,739,234 of CM077814.1, forward strand.
CTCTAATATACCTATAGGACATTCGACCGATCGATCTACCAACTATACAAAGGTGGTGGTTGGCTTTAAATCTCCTATTTTTAACTTGTCACAAACTAAAAATGAAATTAGACTAAAAAATGTACCCAAATGACATATGGCATGATTAATAGAAATATTTTCAAGGAATAGAGGATTAAATTGAATCCTTTAACTTAGGAGGGAACTTATTATGAATAATAGCACTACACTACTTAGTAAGACCAACCATTTCATATTCTTCCAACATTCTATTATTAGACAAAATCTCCTTTAAAAACTTTGGATATAAGGGCATATGAGAAATTGATTCAACAAATGGAATGTTGATAAGTGTGACTTTTGCATCTTATTCCTAAGGGTTATAAGAGTTTTTACCTCTAATTTCAATTGAAATTCTCCCTTTTTGTTCTTGTTACTGCCTTTGCAATGTGAAAATTTGCAGGGTCTCAAGAAAAAAAAAATCATGATGGATGGAAAAAATAATAAGCTTAAAGGGAGAAGAAAGGAGAAAAAATGAGAAAAAGTTAATGCGGAAAGAGATTTAGAGCTAAAATGTAAATTCTGGAATAAAATGAAATCAAGAATGCATATTCAAAGCATATTAGCTTAAAAGAAGTGGAATTTATACCTGTAAAAGGTCTAAATTTGTAGAATCTTTCAACATCCAAGTTGTAGATCTTTTTAATAGCTTTCCAACACATCTAAAATCATCTTAATCAAATTTATGATAAAAACATTATGGTCAGAATACCCAGCATTATCAAAGCCGACATGGGAAGCTCATCTTTATTAATACCCTAGGGATCCAAGAGGTGGTAATATAAAAACTCTCATTCTAATTTCTCTCGAGGTAGTCTCCACTCCCTCTCGTTTCTCTCTTCTCTATCCTCTTCTCCAATTCATCAAAATCTCTTTTGTTAATTAGAGAACGAGGTTCAAGAAGTTAAATTTTTGCAAGAATTTGTGAACATCAAGGGTATTATCTAATGATATTTTCTCTATCTATGGAATCTCTTGTTTTTTTTAGTATTCTTGCTGTGAATTTGATGGGCTTAATCTTGTGCTAAGGTGAAGGGGAATTTTCCCCGATCCTTATGTGTTGAATTATTACATCCTTTTTTATTCAATTCATAATCTATGTGTTGTATTATTGATTAATTGATGGATTTATGAACCACTACTGGGTTCTGATTTTCGATGTGGGAAATGCTAGTGAGATTGAGAGATAATCTAGTATTATATCCAATAGGATAATGGGAGATTAAATTATAGGTTGATAGACAATCGATTTGACCTCTACGACAATAAAGGAGGAAACATTATGGACTTTAATGCATTACATTGTATTAGACTCTATGCTAGAGATAGTTAGGGCCATAGATATGTAATAGGGTGGTTGTGGCTTAAGAAAGCACATAACTTTCTATCCTTGTTGGCATGATTGATTATAATTGTTGAATTATTTTGTGATGTGATATTCGATTACATGTGAGGATCGGGGGCGATGAACCAGAACCTTAGCTCTTGTATTTATTTGAGTCACTTGAGTGGTATTTTCCTTTCTTTTTAGCTTAGTTAGTTATTTTAGTTATTTTAGCTTACAATTTTTTATTTAATATCATTTCATAGTCTAGACATAGTTAAGTTCTATCATTATCCTAGTTGTCATTCACCAATCCCTGTGGGATCGACCTTGAAAACTACTCTGACCCCGTCCACTTGCGAGTAGGGACGTGTCAAATGTCAATATGCAAGTTTTTCAATATTTCAAAAAACTTCCCAAATTTATTGTCATGTTTAGCCTTATCAAACATTTGAGGGAATGGTAGGGGAGGATTATAAGGTGTAGGTGAAACATATTTCTCAAAATTTTCCTTTTGATTATTATTTTTCTACTCATAAATTATGGGGTCCTCAATATGATTTATGAAACTCTCATCACCACCCATCATCTTAGGTCCTACTATAACATCCCTCTCTTTAATGTGATGGCATTAACTTGATATTCAGTTTCTTTTTTTGGGTTTCTCCAAAAACATCCCAAAGTGTCTAGAAGATGAGGTGGATTGTTTGGTACTTGAGTTATTCGGTTATCTAACATCTTGTTGTGTGTAGCTAGAGAGTTAGCTGTAGAAACTAGATTCTTAATGGAATCAATCATGGTTATATTTTGATGTTTAAACTCATATGTTTACATTTTGAACTCCTATTTTTTTTTTGAGCCATCAGAAATTTTTCCATCAATATTTCCATATTAGATTTTTGGGTTGGAGGGTAAGGAGGCCCTTAACTTTGAAAGCCAAGTGGAACATAATTAAGATAATGCAAAGGATTATAGGGAGGATTTCTATAAGCCAAATTTTGATGATTCCTCCACCCATGGATATAACTGTTATAAAAAGGATCCCCCTTTTGATTAAATTGTTCATATATTTAGCATGCTCATTGGCACAAAAATTATGGGAAATAGATGTTCCAACTTGACACTCTAATGCAGTATAACCTATGATGCTGCATATTTTATATGATGCTTGATTTGTATGAGATGTTAAGGAATTAACACTTCATTTGTTAAATATTTGGAATAGAGAATCTACGTAAGATGCAAGATGATATAGTGCATCAACATCATACCTCCTACTCTTTTTTGGGTAAACAGTGCTCAATCGAAAAGTAAAAGTGATTTTGGGCCATATCTTTGATGATTCATATTACCTCTCACACAATCTTATTCATTAGTACCCCAGCAACGGCCACATTAACAGTCACACAAGTATTGTAGAGATGATCATTATAGAAGTTGTGGATGATCAACCAGTCTTCCAATCTATGGTGAGGATACATCCTCATAAGGTATTTGTAACTCTCATAAGTATCATATAATGATTCCCCTTCTTTATGTGTTAAGGTTGTTATCTAATTCCTTAGTTGAACCATTTTTCTTTAAGGGAAATACATAGCATGGAATGCCTATGAGAGTTAATCCTATGTAGTGATGGAGCATGATGGAAGTGATTGCAACCAAGGCCTTACCTTGTGTTTTAATAAGAAAGCGAACAACCTTATCTTGATAGCATCATCTAATACTCCATGCATCTTCAAAGTAGCATAGTACACTAGGATTATTGAGATGTGTAGATTAGGATCGTCCGTTTTAGTAGAAACAAACTAATTCTACTAGTCCATGAAACTAAGCAAAGGCTTGAGCTCGAATTTTTTGGTAGCTATAATAGACCTAGTGATGCTCGATAGTGTGCCATGAGATGTTGGTGATGCAAACTCCTTCAAAGATCAATCTTCGTGGCATAGATTTTCTTAGTTTTCCATAGTTGTATGTCTAATGAAGCTTTCATTTTTTTCTCATACCCACTTCCTAATACCTTCACAGGTCCTTTTGATCTCTAGATTATACTTAACCGGTTCTCAAAGACATTAGGATCATAGCATGACATTTGCCTACACAAGAAAACTAAGGAAAACGTCAAATGTGGAATAAAAAATAAAATAAAATTTCTAGTAAAGTAAACCAATAAAAAGAGTCACTATTAACAATGATAAAATTATCAATAATGGTGTAAAAAATTTATTCGCTTAAATTCACAAGCTTACAGTTATCATAATAGCAAATCAAGGTTGTATCCTTAAGGACATCAGTGTTAACTACTGATTTTTTTTTCTTTTGACTGTATAAATTAATAATGAGAAATGGATTTGTGATAACTGTAGGTAAATATAATAAAAAAATTATAGAAACAACTAAGTATGAATTTATTCAATTATAAACAAGCCTAAGATCGAATTTCAGTTACGACTCCAATGTAATTTAATGAATCACTCTATTGTATGTTGGCTTTATAAAATACATTAGGAAAATTTTTCAAAAATTAGCCATTAATCTCTTTCAATCACTAAAATTCATGCTCAATAAAATCTATCAACCTATTTTAATAGCTATAGATCTCATTAAACTCATGAAGAACATGCTAATTAAATCAATTCCTAAGAATAACTAATTCTTTTTCACGGGTCATTGATTATTGTCCATATGCAAAGTTCTAGTTTTAATTATGATATTTAAATTCTGTTTAACAACCTAATTAGATGAAAATAGTGATCAATTATTCTAACCCTGATTAAATAATTACTAGCAATTGAATAACACAATTTAAACAATTCCTATAACAATTCAATCAATTCGTCAAAGCACTAATAAAATAAAACTTAATTTCATCATAGAAATATTAATTACTAATGCCTAATTAAAATGATAAAGCACAATAATGAAAAAAAATATAATAATAGTAGAGAAAGAGAAGTATGTAAAAGATAAAATCATAAAGATAAATTAGAGAGCCATCAATAAATGGCCTCTCTTTACAACCTAAGAATTAGAAGAAGTTATTTAATTTCCACTTTACTTTAGCTAGCATTCACAATGATAGGGTAATTAGAGTTAGAGTCAAGAAATTCATACCTTAACAAAGAAGGGATGTGTTTCAAATTTACCTTAGGTATTAACTCCTTTTTTACGGTGGGGTTACTCAATTCTAATTCAAGAACTTCTGTATTTTCCTTTCTTTGACGAAAAATATGACTTCCCTCCATTATTTTAGCAATATGACCTATTTAAAGATTTTCATCACTAGGCATCCCATTTCTCATTAAACACTCTTTGAGAGGGTCACTTGAAAAGCTTTGTGCAAGGTCTCCCTTTACCACCATATCAATTGAATAAATCTTATAACAAGTGTCATCAATCAAAGGAAATTTAATAGCGTTATAAAAATTAAATTCAACTTTCTCATCCCTAACATTTAAAAAAAAAGCTTTTTATTTTTTACTTCAATGGTAGCTTTTGCCATAGCTAGGAAATTCCTACCTAGAATGATAGGGATTTTAGAATCCCCCTCAATTTCTAAGATAATAAAATCAAGTAGTATGAAAAAATTACCAACCTTGATAGGTACATCCTCCAATATACCTACGAGATGTCTTTAAATCTCCCATTTGTAACTTGTGACAAATAGATAATGGAATTAGACTCACACTTCCACCCAAATCATATAAGCTATGATTAGTAGAAATATTGCCAATAATGGAATGAATAGAAAATGAATATGGATCTTTTAATTTACAAGGCAACTTATTCCAAATAATAGCACTACACTCCTTTGTAAGAGCAACCGTTTCATACTCCTCCAACTTTCTCGTGTTGGATAAAATATACTTTAAAAACTCTGCATATGAGGGCATCTGTTAAATTACTTCCACAAAAGGAATATTAATATGAAACTTTTTCAATATTTCCTTAAACTTCCCAATTTTCATTTCAAGCTTTGCCTTAGATATATTTTCAAGGAAAGGTATTAGAAGCTTATAAGTTGCAGATTAAACATATTTCCCAACCATTTCCATTTTCTTACTAGTTTTCTCCTCAAGAATTGTCGGGTGTTCAATATCATTGCCTAAAATTTCATCATTACCCACCATCTCAGGTTCTTCTATCTCCATCCCGCTCCTTAATATGATAAAATTAACTTGGATTTTAAGATTTGTTTTGGGTTATCCCAAAAACATCCTAGAGGGTCTAGAAGATGAGCTAGCTTGATAGGCTACCTGAACGATTTGGTTTTGTACCTTCTTGTTACGTGTAGCTATTGAACCAACTTTAAGAGACATATTTTTCATAACATCACTCTTGTTTCGATTCTGGTGTCTACATCAGTTTACTTCTTAAAATCTTCATTTTGTTTTATTTGATTCATCAAAAAAATCTCCATAATTTTTTCTAAATTTAACTTTTGGGTAGGACGAATGGGAAGATTTTGACTCTAAAATCTGGGTAGAACATAATTAGACTAAGGCATAGCATTTTGAGGAGTATTTCTATAATATTCCTCCACCTGAGGTTATAAGTTTTGAAAAAAGGGTCTCTTAATTGATTCAAATTGTTCACATAGTGAACATGCTCACTAATACTAAAATTGAGGAAAAAAAATGTTCCAACTTGACACTTTAATTTCGTATAACCTATGATTCCACCCATTTCACATGATGTTTTATTAGTAGGAGATTCTATGGCATTCAATGATTGAAATCCCAATTGGAATTCCAAACAAAACTCTAAAATATTTAATGAAATCTAAAAGGAAATAGGGATAGGGTTAATCGGGAGTGCCCGATCTAAATCCTCAAAGAGAAGAATAATAGAGGTTGCCAGAATCTCAACAATAAACAACACAAGCTGTGACAATAATCAACATTAAATATTTATTTTCATAACATGAAAATTTGAAGTCAAATGTTGTTTCCTTTGTACATCAATTTGAGGGCTTTATATAGGCCAGCAACTAGCTACAAAAAGGGAGTCGAATGTTGGAGCAATGGTTGAAAAAGGACGAGAGTAAGAGATGGATTAATGGTGAAAATCACCATTGATGGCGAGTAAAGAAGAAGACAACATTTAGAGAGGAAGTGTTTGATGGATGTTGAGGAGGAAGACGGTTCGGGTTGGTATGATATGTTCAAAATCACGCCTCCACCGAAGAGGTTTGGGTTTGGGGCTTTAAGGATCGATGGTTTTTTGGGCTTTAAGGTCAGTGGGTGTGGTCTTGGATTTGTGTGAACTTGGATTTTATTGAGGTAAAACAAAGGGTGATGATTTTTGGAGTTGGAAAGAAGGGTCAGTGAAGGATTAGGTAGAGTAGAGATTAGGTTTGGTTCTGAATTTTGGGCTAGCTACTTAATACCCAGATTACAAGCTAAAAGAATAATAAAATTTCTAATTGGATAATAGTTCCATTATTACTGCTAATAATATGAATCTAGAATATATCTTCTCGGAAATAGATCTGGATTTTGTTCCCGCTTTGAGTGCCAACTTGCTGTTTTGCTTAATTATCCTACAAAGTAGAAATACAAAGATCATTAATTATTTTTTATAAAGTTATGGAATTTTTGTTTAGTAAGGTTGCTAAGAGTATTTGGGGTTTCATCATCCCTCCCTTCTTGAAATGTTTTCGTCACCAAAACTAAGTCTATATCATAAATGGGAGATAGGTCAGAGACATTGAAAGTGGCAGTTATATTGCAATATTTTCCTAGGAGATTTATTTTATAGGCATTACCATTAATGCATTCCAAAACGGTAAAGGAACCATCGCCCCTATAGGCAAGTTTGGATTTCCTTTGAGTAGGAAACCTTTATTTCTAGACGTGGACCCACACAAGATATCCTAGAGCAAATATAATCTTCTTGTGGTGTTTTTTGTTGTGTTTTCCATTTGATGGTTGCATTGATTTATTTGTTTGACCACCGACTCATGTAAAGCTCTAATGGATTGAACCCTACTTTCTGCATCAAAGTTAGTATACTAAGTTGTAGGCAAAGGCATATGATCAAGTGGTGAGAGAGGGTTAAACCCATAGACTACTTTAAATGGGGTCCTCTTGGTTGTGGAGTGGATGGTCTAATTGTGTGAGATTCCTAATGCTGGATGTTATTATCCAGGATCGCTCAAAGCATGTTGCCAAGAGTGTGATTCACGAATTCGGTTTGACCATCAGTCTGATATGTAGTAGAGAATAGCAACGTTGTCCCCATTTTCCCCCATAAGACTCATCAGAAGTTGCTGAGGAATTTGACGTCCCTGTCAGATACAATAGTACGTGGTACCCCTTGTAATCGTATAATATTTTGGAAGAAATAATCAGCGATTGTAATAGCATCATTAGTGCGGTGACAAGCAATAAAATGTTCCATTTTGGAGAACAAGCCAACAACCACCATGATATTATCTTTTCCTTCATTTGACCTAGACAAACCAAGTACAAAATCTATGGAAATATCAGCCCAAAGTTGTTCAGGAACGGAAAGAGGTGTGTACAATCCATGTGGCTTAGAAGTAGATTTAGCATGTTTACAAGCCATGCATCGATCACAAAATCTTTGAACATCCCGTTTAAAGTGAGGCCAATAGAAATGTTCTTTAACAATACTCAAAGTTTTGAGATAGCCACAGTGGCCCATTAGACCTCCACTATGGGCTTCCCGCATAAGCAATTCACACATAGAAAATTTAGGCACACATAGTCTATTGTCATAAAAAAGTAAGCCTTCATGAAGGTAGTATTTTCCAACAATGTTAATTTCATAGGCTTTAAATAATTTAGAGAAATCATCATCAGTTACATAAAATTCTTTAATGTAGGTAACACCTAACAAATTAGCATCCAAGGTAGCAACAAACGTATACCGCCTACTTAGAGCATCAACAATAATATCATCACCACCTTTCTTATATTTAACCACATAAGGGAAGGATTCAATGAACTCGATCCATTTAGCTTGTCACCAGTTTAGTTTATGTTGAGATTTTAAGTACTTGAGAGCTTGGTGGTCAGAATGAATGATGAATTCTTTAAACCATAAATAATGTTGCCAAGTCTCTAAAGTTCGAATCAAGGCAAACAATTCTTTTTTGTAGGCAGAGTAATTAAGAGTAGCACTGCTTATTTTTTCACTAAAATAGGTGATAGGCTTACCCTCTTGAGACAAGACAACACCAATACGTTCTACTGTAGCATCACAATTAATTTCAAAAGCTTTATCAAAATCAAGTAGAGATAAAATGGGAGCATTATTCAACCATTTCTTTAATAATTCAAAGACACGTTTTTTTCTCATCTCCCCATTTAAACCTAGCTTCTTTTTTTATGACAGAGGTAAGGAGAGCAGATATAGTACTAGAATTACGTATAAAACTCCGGTTGAAGCTAAACAAGCCATGGAAGCTTCTTACTTCTATGACGAATTTGGGCACAGGCTAATCCCACATGGAAAGTACCTTTTTATCATCAATTGATATACCATCCTTTCCTACAAAAAATCCAAGGAACGCAACACTTTCTAAACAGAACCTACTTTTGGATAGGTTAGCATATAATTGTTCAATCTTAAACACATCCAAAAGAGATGGCAGTTGATTAAGGTGATCTTCATAATATTTGCTATAGACAAGAACGTCATCGAAGTACACAATGATTAATTTACCAATAAAATGTCTAAGCATATAGTTCATCAGTCCCATAAAGGTACTAGGTGTATTAGATAGGCCGAATGGCATTACAAGCCTTTCCTAGAGTCCAAAGTTGGTTTTAAAGGCCGTTTTCCATTCATCACCAGCCTTCATACGAATATAGTGGTACCCACTTTTTAGATCAAATTTGGAAAATATAACAGATCCATGCAATTTGTCAAGGATTTCATCCAGATGAGGAATAGGGTACCTATATTTAACAACAATCTTATTAATAACTCTATTGTTAATACGCATATGCCAACTTTCATCCTTTTTAGGAACTAGTAAAACAGGCACATAACATGGACTCATGGATTCTCGATTGTAGATTGCTTCAAGTAAGTTAGTTACCTACCTCTTTAGTTCCATTACTTCCTTAAGATTGGCTCTATAACAAGCTTATTGGGAATTGAAGCTTTAGGCACTAAATCAATCTAATGCTTGATTCCCCTAATCGAGGGCAACCCTTCTCGGATTTCTTCTCGAAAGATGTCAGATAACTCATCAAGTAATGAGCACGTATTATCAAGTATAGAGTCCGGAAAGGTGACTTCACTATGATAACACTCCTTATGTATGAGCATATATACTAGTAACTTGGCAGAAAAGGCATAAGAGATATCCCTTTTTCGGGTAAAGAAGTTACGTAGTGGTTTATGTTGGCCCTCATTATTAGGCTTTGCGGTCTTACTTACTTCTTCCCTCATGCTTTTAAATTCAACTTGTAGTTTAATTTGATCATCATGGTGTTTCCTGGGTGACAACGACATTAGAGTAATATTTTTATCATCCTTGACAAGAGAGTATCTACTCTTATACCCATCATGCATCACTTTTCTATCAAGCTGCCATGGCCTACTGAGCAAAACATAACTATCATACATAGGAATGACATCGCATAATACCTCAACCATATATTTCCCAATCTGAATTATAAGCAATACTTGTTTGTGGACCTTTACCTTACCAGTGTCATTAAGCCATTATACGTAGTTTATAAGGTTGGGGGTTCTTTGTGGCCGTAAGCCTTAATTTAGTAATCAGACTGGCACTTGTAGTATTGACACAACTACTGCTATCAATAATCAAAATACATAATTTGTAATTAATTCAACACCTGGTAATGAAAATATTTTCATGTTGCATTCTATCATCATAAATTTTAGCATGTACATTCAAAGTATGAAGTATGGCAAGTAGCTCGCCTTCAGACGCATATATCTCATTATTATTAGAATCATCATCATCGTAAGGGTTAACAAAAGTAGGAAAGGGATCAATAAGTTCCTCATCCTTGGACTCAACCTCTCTTGTTGGTCTAACCACCATCACTTTCCTATTAGGAAATTCAGATGCGATATGACCATGCCCTAAGAATTTGAAGCATTTGATGCTCCTTGAATGTCTAGTGTTATAGATACTACTTGCATGCTCCTTACCTTTATCCTTAGGAGGGATTACCTTGTTGTTGAATTGTATCCTTGGTCTTTCTTCACTTCTAGGAGGTTATTTCCAATCAATATTCTTAGGGTAGTTTGTTTTAAAGTTGGATTATGATTTAAAGGTCCTAGCCTTCTTGATTTGCATCTCACTTCTGATGGCTAAGTTTACCATCTCCTCAATTTCCACAGAGTGTTGGAGCTCAAGTTTATCAGTTATTTCTCTGTTAAACCCACTGAGAAATCTGGCCATTTTAGCCTCCATATCCTCCATTATATTAGCCCTAATTATCACAATTTCCATCTCTTTGTAATATTCATCAACAGATTTAGGCCCTTGGGTAAGATTTTGTAACTTTTGGTAAAGTTCTTGATAGTAATAGCTAGGCATGAACCTGCTCTTTATTAGCCCCTTGAATTCATCCAAATCCCTTACTAGCCTTTCATGATTTCATCATCTAGTAGTAACTATTTGATCCCACTAGTTGATAACATAATTTGTAAATTCCAGAATAGCCAATTTAATCTTTTTTACATCTAAGTAATTGTAACAATCTAATGCCAACTCTATTCTCCTTTCCTAGTCTAGGTATGCATCGAGATTGTTGTTACCACTAAATGTTGTAATATTCAATTTGATATTATTCATGTTTTGATATTCTTGTTTGTATCTGTAACACCCCAAAAATTCACTATTGTTTTAAAAAAATAGTTAAATTAAAACCTGTGAATTCTAGGAATGTTACCGCCATACTTAGTACCAAACCGGTTTACTCAGACCATTCCAGTACCAAGTGCTAAGGCTAAAAAGGATTATTCTAAAACTTAAATTGAGAGTTTATAAAAGGAAAAATAGAAGATTCATAGCATAGAAATCAGATTACGCATAAAAGTTTATAATCAATCATAAGATAGAAATAAGAGTGCAAAATCAAAACTCCTCGGAGGTAATAATTTCTACAAACATTAATATTTAATTCAGGAAAATCTAATACCAAAAAGAAATGTCATAAATAAATAGAATGACATAAGAGAGAATCTGGCCACGTTAATCCGATCATCGAACCAAGCCCATGATCAACATTAAGCCCTACCTGATGCCTCATAGACATCAAAAGCATCAAAATAAGCATCACCCACCTACACAAAATCAGAAGGGCCTTATGCTCGTGGGAATGAGCAGCATGCATGAAAGGGGGTGGTTAGTATGTTACGTACTAAGAAAAGTAATAGTGCACTAAGGTCAACACACAAAGTCACATAAACCATGCAGAATAATAAAAAGAGTATAAAGTCAAACATAATAACATAAAGGCATATGAACATTTAGTTGAATATATAAAGGTCCAATTATAGTCTGAATTAATTACTTAATTAATCTCTTATTCGAATTCTTTTTACACCATGCTCTTTATCAAGTCCACATAAGTACGGGAACCCTACTATTTAGCTGGTGGATTAGTCTTTAGAGCACTCCTGCGCCTGGCCACTATTCTAATTGGTGGATCGGTCACTTAGGGTAACATACCCTAACTACTCTTTTATACCGGTGGATCGGTCTGGCCCTTACTCGCATGGTGTTTCACCTTAAGTATTAGTGTCCTTTACATGTCTTAGCAAACTTTAGGGTTTGGTTTATTAAGCTCGGGATCCCCCACTATGGTAATCGGTTGATCAGATAACATAGGGCAACATGCCCTAACCATTATTATATGCCAGTAGATCAGTCTCTAGGATACCTCTGTACCTGGCCACTATTATGCCGGTGGATTAGTCTAGGCCTGACTCAATACTCTTCCACTTTACATGATTAATGTCTTAAGTGTCTTATTCAGAAATTTTAACCCTAGAGATGCATAACTAACTCCCTCCATGCTTATCCTTTAAAGGGATCCATCTCACATCGTAAGACTCCTGCAACTCCTAACATGCCCCAACATCCTTTCCTCCATATCCTATCTCACATTAGAAGTCCAATTATTAAGTATATGGGTCGAGGCTTACTACCTTACACTTCCAAGTCCACTCCACACCTCACTCTAGGGTTTTATCCTAAAACTCTAATTTAGACCTATCTGATCCATTCTACTCCACTTCACACAACCAAGATTATTTTAACACTCCACACATCATAACCCATAGATTCAACTCTCATCATTACTCTTACTACTCAAGCACACGTTTGGTCACAAAACCCTATGTAACCACACCAAACCCTACTTGGCCATAACGAACCTTATCTTCCTCGTGTCCACATATCACCCTTCCATTTCTCATATTCCACTTATTATTTTTCGATGCCAATCATACTCATCCTCACTTGATCATTTTCATCATCCTCTCGTACTCCACTCACCCTCATTTATTTCTCCTTTTTACCACCTCCTTAAATTAAGTGTTTTCCCCTAACCCTAGCTCAATCTCCAATGTATCTTTATACTGCCCTACATACTATTTTTCACCCAAAGAATTTAAACACCCAAACAACACTTCCATTACCTTCCTTACATCCTAAGTCAAATTTTCATACGTAAACTTTACTCCTATGCAGACGTTTTACATCCTATGCAACCCTTCAAACTTTTTCATGCAAAACCCTAAAACTTCCACATGAAACCCTAGATTCACCCATGCAAACCCTAGATACATCCATGCAAAACCCTAAAATCCTCCATGCAAAACCCTAGATTCTTCCCTACGTACTTAGATTCTCCCATATGAAACCACAGATTTGATTCTTCCATGCAGTACCATAGATTAAATTCTCCTATACAAAATCATAAATTAGATTCCTCCATGCAACACCATAGATTAGATTCTCCCAAACAAAACCATAGATTAGATTATCCCATACAACACCATAAATTAGATTCTCGTATGCACAACCATATATTTTCCCACATGAAGCCCTAGATTCTTCCACTCTTTTACTTTATTTAAAATTTTTCATTTTATTCTTCCACTCATGGATTATTAAAATACTTAGGTTAACTCACATCCCTTGGTCAACTCATTCCCCTATGGTAAACTAACTCACCTTGGTCAACTTATTCCCCTTTTGTTATCTTACTTCCCTTGGTCAACTTCTTTCCCTAGTATCCTTTTTCATCCTTTCCCCCACACAATAGCACATTTAACATCCTCACATGCATGTCAAAAGGGTCATAATACATTACATCACATTCCACAACTTTTCACCACATATACATATCAACATATACATTAAAGAAGGCACACGATCATAACTTAACTCCAAGCTGCTCCATACATAGAATAGTCAACATAAAATAGTCAAATAATAACACATGATACTCAACACAACATTATACAAGGCATCAAGGGCATGTAATGCACATAACACACATAAGGCCTTAGTTACACCCTTACCTAAAATGACACCAATCTTGGAGCATGCTCCTACGTTTCCTTAGGGCTTTAATTAGTCTCACCTATATAAGGAAAAAGCTAAAGATTAGATTCCCTCCTACCAAAACTACTATTATTTACTAACTTATTCTAAGACTAGGTTTTTAATAAAATAATACCATATTAATAATAACGATAAGAATAATATTAAAAATATGAATAATAACAATAATAATATGATTCAAAACGGATGGTGAAACAAGGGCTTCAACCCTTCACCAAAATAATGTTAATAAAGACATTAGAACATTGTTAATAAAAATAGTAGTAATAATAATAGAAATTATAAAATAATAATAATAATAATAATAATAATAATAATAACATAAACTGAGAGTAAAATAAAGTAGGGTTATCGACCCTACTTCAAAATAGTAAAAATACTATTTAGTAGTAGTAGTAGTAGTAGTAGTAGTAGTAGTAGTACTAGTACTAGTATTCAAACTAAACAAATAGAGTAGAGCTTTGGCCCTCTCGATAATTAATAATAATAATAATAATAATAATAATAATAATAATAATAATAATAATAATAATAATAATAATAATAATATATTAGTGGTAATAATAATTAATAATAGTAATAGTAATAAAAATAAAAATAATAATAACAATAACAATAATAATAATAACTCATAATAATACTAATAATATTAATAATACTAATACTAATAACCAAAATAAACCTAATAGGGTCTCGACCCTATTAAGAAATAATAATAATAATAATAATAATGAACCTAATAATAATAACATTAATACATAATAATTATAATAGTAATAATAATATATTCAAATAATAGGCTAAAATGAAATATAATAATTAAGGCTTGTATAAATAGTGAAAAAAGATCGAGAGGGTTTAGGCTTCCACCTTAGGCCGGTGGTGATAGGCGGCACCGGCGGTGGTGCACTGTGGCGGTGGCAACCGAAAAAAGAGAAGAAAAAGGAAAAGTTGAGGGCTGAGAAAAAGAGAGGGAGAATGAGGGTGGAAGTAGGGGTGTTTATGGTTGCTTAGAGAAAGAGGAGTAGAATGAGGATGGCGGCACAGCCAACGGTGGCGGCGCACAATGGAGTTGGTGGCCGAATAGGGAAGAAGAAGAGAAAGAGAGGAGGAGAGGGAGGAAGAGGAAAAGGAGAGTAGGGAAAGATAGAGGAGGGTCTATAGGTGGTTTTGGGAGGTGTAAGGGGCAGTGGTAGCGGCGGGATTGGTGGTTAAAGGCGGTCCAAAGGGAGGTAGATGAAAAAGAAGGGGTTAGTCGAGGGGGCTATTTGCATAGCCGAGGTGGCTTGTGTAGGGAGAATCGAGGGAGAAGGGTGGTGTAGTTAGTTAGAGGACAATGGAGGGAGGACTTAGGTGGGTAGAGCGGGCGACGAAGTTGGCCGACGGTATCGGAAAGGATGTCTAAAGTGGCAGCGGTTCACATGAGTGAATTTTTAGGGTGAGGAGAAAAAACTTGGAGATCAAACTAGTGAGGGGTATTTATAGAGTATAGAGAAGAGGGTAAGGTCAGTAGGACGACGAGAAAGTAAGGAAGGTAGGGTTAGGGTTCGCCGGCGGTGCCATTTGGCTGGCACAAATTCAAATTGTTGCAAGGCATTGGTGTAGGAAAAAGAGGGTTTTGTGTGGAAGAAAAGGGAGGTGGGTTGGGTTGTGTTGACTGGGGATTTAGGGGGAAGAGAAAGGGAGGAAAAATGGTCGGTTAAAACATGCATAACCGGCGGCACCATTCTTGGAGATGAGTGGAGTTGCAGGTCGACGGTGGAAAAGGAGGAAGGAAGAAGAATAAGGAAAGGCTGTGTGGACTGGGTTGCTGGGGAAAAGAAGAAAAGAAAAGAAAAGGGAAGAACGAGCTGGTTGGCATGGTGATGGGGCAAAATAAATGAAACGTGGCATTTCAACCTAGGGCTGTGCCGAAGGTAGAAAAAGAAAGTGACAGGCTGCGGAAATGCTTGGCCCAAATCAAAGAAAGAAGAGGGAAATAGAAGGAAAAAGGAAGAAAGGAAAGAAAAAGGAAAAAGTGAAAAGGGAAAAGAGAAACATAGGTAGATTGGGTATTTAAATTAACTTGGATATTTTGGATATTTTAAAATAATAATATTGAATTAAAATATTATTAAATTTCTTTTTTAGGCTAATTTAGGATTTTAAAAAGAATTTTCCTAAATTCAATTTTAATTAGCAAAATACCTTAATTTTTCCTCACTAAAATATTTATAAATTTCTTCTAAATTTGCCCTAATTAATTTCCTTTTATTTTAATAAAAATAATTTATTTAATTAATTTTTCTAACAAAACCTTATTTAACTATAATTCTTAAAATTAGGAATTTCGGGGCATTTCCGTATCTCATTGGATTCTGATGTGGTCGATGACCCATCTTTGCATGTTCCTAGATTGATGATCCATCAAACAAAAAAACATTAGGTTCAAGGTGAGGTTTTCTTTGATGTATATTTGGTTGGGGAACTTGGATACATTCAGTTGGATTGTTAATTGATTGTTCGATCCAATCGAGTCTTTCTATTAGGATGCATAGTAGAGTGGTAATAGGATTAGAATTACTATCAGACCCTTCTAACACATTTCTCGTAGATAAATTTCCTATGTGCGAAGTCATAATGATCTACTAAATTAGGCAAGCTGAAATAATTTCAATAAATACGAATAATCAAATCAATACACTTATATGTTCAGTCAAAATATACATAATGAGTTAAGGAATGATAAAATATATAAAAAGAAAACTAAAAATGAATGGGTGGGCTCAATTGTTAACTTGAAACACCAATAATATTTGTATCTTGCTACCTACTCTACCATAGTGAAAATTAGTGATTGGTTAGAATGTCGGGTGTCTAGCCTATGGATGTACGATAGATCAGGGTTTTGAGGTGGTGGCTTAAACGAAATGGGTTTTCAAATCGCCTCTAAATTCCTGATAACCTAACCTAAAAATCGGATACAAAATCAATTTTTGTATCAGGTTTAGATCACCAAGAAAAAGAGAAAGAAAAACAAAAAGGAAAAAATTCATTCAAACATACCCTCAACTAAATAGAAAATTAGAAGAATAAACACCGAACCCTTGAATAAATACTGCTAGCAAGTCAAAGATTGAAGGACCACAAAATCAAAACTAGACAGTAACATAACCAACCAACCAACAACTACCCGCGAATATGAACACCACTCAATATTTAAAGCAAAAAAGGAAACTATACCAATAGAATCGAACACCCAGCACGACTTTAAATTGTAAAATAGTAGAGAAAAATAAACATCAAATCAGATCTAACAAAGTTCAATGGATTCAACAAGAAAAAAAAAGAACAAAATTGAAACACTGAAATAAGAAGCTAACATATCAAATGAAATTCAACGAGCTCAATAAAAAAAAGAGATTTAAATAGAGATCAGACACGAGTGAAGCAGATCGACACTCTAATACCAGCTAATTGAAATCCCAAACTAAATTCCAAAAAAATTCATTAATATTCAATGATATCGAAAGGGAAACAGAGATAGGGTTTATCGGCACTGGCCGATCTAATCCTCCAATGAGAGAATAATAGAGTTTGACGGAATCCTAACAATAAATGATGCAAGCTGTGACAAGAATCAAGCTTAAAGCTTTGTTTTCATGACATGAAAAATTGAAGTCAAAATTTGTGTCCGTTGTACATCAATTTGAGGGCTTTATATAGGGCAGCAACTAGCCAAAAAAAAAGGGAGTCGAACGTTGGAGCAATGGTCGAAAAGGAGGAGATTAAGTGATGGATTAATGGTGAAAATCACCATTGATGGCGAGCGAAGAAGGTGTGATTTGGAGAGGAAGTGTTCGATGGATGTCAACGAGGAAGACGGTCGGGGGTGGTGTGATATGTTCGAAATCATGCCTCCACCGAAGAGGTTTGGGTTTGGGGCTTTAAAGGCTGATGGGTTGTTTGGGCTTTAAGGGTCGATGGGTGTTTGGGTTTAAGGTTGGTGGGTGTGGTCTTGGATTTGTGTGAGCTTGGGTTTTATTGAGGTAAAACAAAGGGTGCTGATTTTGGGAGTTGGAAAGATAGGTTGGTGAAGGATTAGGTAGACTAGAGATTGGGTTTGGTTCTCAATTTTGGGCTAGTTGCTTAATACCCAAATTACAAGATAAAATAAAAAAATTATAATAGAATTTCTAATTGGCCAATATGCCATTATTACTGCTAATAATCTTAAACTAGAATATATCTTCTCAGTAACAGATCTGGATTTTGTTCCCACTTTTAGTGCTAACTTGCTTTTTTTCTCAATTATCGTACAATGTGGAAATAAAGATAATTAATTATTTTTATAGAATTATTGATGTTTTGTTTAGTGAGGTTGCTAAGAGTATTTAGGGTTTCTCCATTAACACTTAATATGTTAAATCTTTAGAATAGATTTTCTACCTTAGATTCACAATGATCTAGTGTATCAATGTCATACCTCTTATTATTTTAGATAAATAGAGCTCACCTGACCACTAGAAGTGGTTTTGGGCCATATATTCGAATAGTTGTCTTGCCTCTCACATACTCTTATTCATTAGTGGACCACTAGCTATACCATGAATAGTCATTGAAGTGTTGTAGAGGGACCATTATAAATGGTCTGGATGATCAACTAGTCTTCCAATCAATGATGCGGACACATAATCAAGAGGACTTTGTACCTTACCCCCAACATCATATAGTGATTCCCTTTCCTTCTATGTAAAGGATGTTATCCGATTCCTCACTTCAACAGTCTTTCATGGATGGAATTACTTGGCAAGGAATGATTTTGAGAGTTGATCCCATTTAGTTATAGCCAATAGAAGTTATTGTAACCAAGCCCTTGCCTTATCTTGTAATGAGAAAGGGAAAAAACATAGCTTGATAGCAACATCTGATACTCCATTTATCTTCAAAGTATCATAGCAATGTTGGAAGATTGAGATATGTAAATTAGGATCTTCTCTTGGAGTTCCACAAAGTTGGTTCTACTGGACCATGGAAACAAATGAGGGTTTTAGCTCAAAATTGTTGTTAGCTATATTAGACCTAGTGATGCTTAATTTTATGCTATGAGATGTTGGTGAATCAAACAACTTCAAACACTAATCTTATTAGTTAGGATTTTGTAAATTTTCCATGGTTATATTTCTATTTAAATTTATTGTTTCTCAAGATTATACTCTACTAGTTCTCGAAGATGTTGGGATCGGGAAATGAAATGGTGCCTACACAAGAAAACAAAGGAAAGATAAAAACGTAGAATGAAAAATAAAGAAAATCTCCAGTCCAGTAAACCAATTAAAAAGAATCAATATAAATGTTGCCGAAGTCCCTAAAAATGGTGTTAAAAACATGTTCTCTTAAATCTACGAGCATACGGACGTTGTAGTAGCAAAATAAGGCCATACCCTCAAGGAATTTGATTTTAACTACTAATTTTAATTTCTTCTGACAATGTTAATGGATTAATTGGAAATGTATAGGTGATAAAAATAGGCAAATACAATAACAAAAATGTTGGAAACAGCTAATTATGAATTCAATAAATTGGAAACAAGCATAGGATAAAATTTTAGTTATAATTCTAATGTAACTTAATTAGTTAATCTCTCTTGTGTAATATTTATTCAAGACATTAGGAAAAATTATCAAAAATTAACCATTAATATCTTTTGACAACTAAAATTTATGCTCAAATAAATCTAATAACATATTTTCATGGTTATAGATCTAATCAAAGCCAATAATACCAAGCTAACTCAATCATTTCTTGATAATATCTAATCTATTTTCATAAGTCATTAATTTTATTTCAATTTCTAAGTTTTGGTAATATTTACAATATTTTTGTTCCAATTAACAACCTAATTAGATTAAAATGGTGATTAATTTTTCTAACCCTACTTAAATAAATACTAGATATTGAATAATACAATTTAAATAATTAAAAGAAAAATTCAATCAATTATTTAAATTAGTAATGGAATCAAACCAAATTTGATCCTTGAATAATTAATTGCTCATGAATAATTGAAATCATAAAGAGAAATAATGAAATCATACATATACTAGTCAAAGGGAAATAGAAGAGTGTAATAGATCGAAACATCGAGATGCAGTTCAATGTGGTGCTTCAATTCTACCTAATTGATGTTACAAATTAAAATTAGAGGATTTGATCTAATGGATTTATTTTTATAAAAGAGGGATGAAATCAAATAGGAATTTGAGAGCAAATAGAAGGAAGGAAAGCCCCTAATATCTTCCCCAAGTCTTCCTTTAATAGGTCTTTAAATATCCTCTACTAAACGTAACCATCCCATCCTTTAAAATCATATTGAGAAAATAAAATTTGACACCCAACATGGTCATGTTGGCTTCAAAGACCAAGTAATCATGCTAAAAACCTATATGAACATGTTAGCTCATAACTTCTTTGTTTGTAGTTGAAATAAGGTGATGTTAGATGCATTGGTAATTTGAGAAGAAGATCTATAACTTTTGTTCATTGTACTTTTCCAAATTGAGATTGAATCAAAGGAAAAATTAAACACATTTCAATAAAAGCCTTTATATTTTCATATATTAGCCTTATTTGCATCCATTATGTGCACCCACAAAATAAAATTCTAAAGGATGCAGTATCTAAAAATCTAACAAAATGACTAAAAATATGCATAATGAATCCATCGAAATAGGCATATATAGAGAGGGAAAATCATCTTAATAAATAATCTAAGAATCAATACCCTAAAGACATGGTTTAACCCATGATTGACTTCGGATTTTTGCTATTGTGCCGTAGTTCCCCATCTAAGCCCAATATCTTACTTTATTTAGCTCTACGGATTGATAGGGGGTATACATACTTATGGATTAGGTATTTTTGTTGATAAGGTACTATATTATGTTTGTGTACCAGTGCAACTAGGGTACCTATAATACCTTATTTTTAGAAAACTAAATCATAAATTGATGCTTATGTGAAATTAGCTATAATAGTTAATTTATGAGTTATGTATTAAATGTATGAATATTATGTGTATTATTGTAAGACATTTAATTTAAATTAATTAGGGTAAAATTTGAGATAAAAATGGGTATATTAAATTTAATCCTAGTTATAGCCTAATTTAAATTATTTTAACCTAAACCTAATTTTAAACCCACAAAATCTTATTCTCCTTTTCTTCTTATTTTCTTTCTTCTTCTTTTCTTCCCCACCATCATGATCTCCTTTCCTCCTCCATGCCATCATCCCTACACATGCTTTCACTATGCGCTATACTCCATCAACTACACCTTATCCCATTAAATCCCACCTTTTGCACATATAGTTTAGCTTGTTGGCCATGTTTCCCCTCATCTCTCCTTTTGTACATAAGGGGGTTTTATGTCTCTCTCTCTCTCTCCCGCTATATACATACATATATATATATATTTGAACTATTTATTGCTCTCTTTGTTAACTTGATTCTAATTATATTTGGACTCTCATATTCTCTTGCACTTTCTCTCTTTTGAATTTTGTAACCACCAAGGTTAATTTAATTTAGCAGGGTACTTATCTATTTTTTGTCTCTATTTTATTTCTTGTAATCATGTTATTAATTTACGTGGAGTAATGGTAGAGGAAACTAGAATTATACCAATTGTGGTGGTAACACCTTACATTTTTATTATTTTACCATCCATAATTAATTGTTTAAACAAAGCTTTCAAGTCCTAAAAATGGGGAGTGTTACACATAGTGATAGGGAATTTTTTATTCCCTTCTAAAATAGGTCATTGGCCATCCTTACTGTTTCTATAGATTATACAAGACATAGATGACATATATAAATATAGTTGGGCTAGGCTATATTAGCTTTTTTTATTCCGTGGTCAATGTCTTGCTTCACACTTTAGCACTAACGAGATTACTAGTTGCTTAGTGTTATTATAGGTACTTATTTTCTTATATAATATTTTATGTTTTTTATTTATATTTTTTATTATTGAAAATAATTGTCATCTTATAAATTTGGTCATGGGATTTCCAACTATTTCATGTGTTGATACTTGGGTCACCGTTAATGCTTGTATGAAATTAACGTTGATGTTATCAATGATGATGAAACGTGGAGAATAATAGTACAAAGGTAATTACTTGTGTATGATAATACTATTTTTTTAATGTATCTTGTTTATCCTAATTTAAGGAAATGATTTTCATATTTGGGAACAAACAACCTTGACTAGTATCCTTGCATGTCTTTAGGTTGTTATAGAGACCATTAAGATTCGATGAGTGAGGCATGTATGAATTCCCACTTTCTAAATTCGTCCTATTTTTTTATAAATATATACTCAATATTTATATGTTGTATTTGAATGTATATTTTGCGGGTGATTTGGATGCCTTATGTTGACATGTATGATGACCTCCCACCATCAATCTTAGCATACCACATGTTAAAGAGGAGGAATAGTTTAATTATTTAACATTTGTTTGTAGAGTTGTATTGGACTCACTATGTGTTGAGATAATTTGGTATGGTGCAACAAGTGTATGCATTACCACACCTATTAAATGAAGAAATTCATAAAATGTTTGGGTTTGGTAACATTTCACAGAATGGGAGTAATTCCATATGTAATACATTCAGAAATGGATTTATAGCGAGGATTCTAGCACCATAGCATATGATGACTATATATATGCTTTTTAATATCTAGCCAATTATATTGAGTGGTACCAGTGCATCACCTACCTTCTTATTCCACAATCAACTTTACTACGGGAGCGTCAGATTTACACATCTCAATATCAATCATGTTCATACATAATTAAAAAAATTGGTATGCCATGTTATTGTATATGGTGTATATTATGTGCTTTGTTTTATCAGGGGTATGGTGTTATTAATTAGCTATTTTTTTCATAATTATTTCAAGTCTATGAATTACATGGTTTGAAAACTAAATTGAGCTAACAAAACACAAACTTTCTTTATGGATTGTCAAAGAACAATGAATGAAATAGTATCCATGGGTGAGGCTTGTCTACAAGAAGTTGTTAAAGAAGTAGAAGAATATAAGCAAAAGGAGCAAGAACAAGAGGAAGAGGAAAAGGAAGAGAAAGAGGTAGAGGAAGAAAAGGAAGAAGAAGAAGATACACTTAGGAGCATGATGTTATTGAGTCTCAAGTGACATATATCACCTAAATTCCGAGTTCTCCAAGAACATCAAAGTGAATAAGGAATTAGTTGTGGATGTATTGAATTTGTAATTTTAAAGATTTCATTTTTTTCACTTATTAAGTGAAATCATATATGGGTGTACATTGTGATTATGCATTAAATTAATCGACTTTAACGATTTCAAATTTGGTACAAAACTAAATAAATATACCTGATTACATGTTATAACTCACATTTTAATTAAGCATAAAGATGACGAACTTTGACATTTTCATATTTGGTAAGATAATAGGAAACACGCTTCACAATAGGGCTTGTTGTCCTATAGTAAATGACTAACTATTATGATTTTTTATAGCTTCATCAATGCCTTTACTCTCGAGAAATAAGAGACCTAATGATCAAGCATGGTTATAACTACATCAATGGTGTAGAAATTATAAGATATCTTGTGAAAATAATGGAGTATGGTGTAGAAATGATGGGAGTTTAGTGTTCAAATGATAAGTTATGGTGTTGTAATGATGGGGTATGGTGTAGAAACAATAAGGTATGGTGTATATGGTATGGGGTATAGCATAGAAAAAATAGAAGTATGGTGTAGAAATGATGGCATATATGTGAAAATGATTGGATATGGTGTAGAAATAATGGGGTATAGTGCTAAAATGACATAATGTGTTTTACAAATGATGGGGCATATAAATGATGAGGTATAGTGTAGAAATGATGGCGTATGGTATAAAAATGATGGTGTATGGTGTAGAAATGATGGGGTATTATGTACACATGATGGATCATAGTGTCCAAGGTATGGGGTATGGTTTAGTAAAGGTATTATGATATAATAATGATGGGTTGTGGTGTAGAAATGTAGTATGGTGTTGAAATGATGGGTTATGGTGTAGAAATAATGACGTATGGTGCACAAATGATGGGGCATGGCATAGAAATGATAGGGAATAATGTAGAAATGAGGGGGTAGGGTGTTTAAATTATGGGGTAAGTGGTATAAATGATGGGTTATAGCATACAAATGATCGGATATGGTGTACAAATGGTTGGGTATGACATACAAATAATTGGGTATGGTGTACAAATGATGAGGTATACTATACAAATGATGGGGATAGTGTAGAGGTAAATGAGAAAAAAAAATATTACAAACTATCAACATTAGTATTTGGTAGACACATCTTGTAACATGCTAAAATAATGAGCATGCCTAGAATCCAACATAGTTAATATCACATAATTTAATTATTTTGTAAAATATTCATTAATATACCATTGATATATACTGACTAAATTCCTTAAAATGTTATAAAACCTCTTCTCTCCATTAAATTCAAATAATACAAACATTTATCATCGTGGTTGGAGACAGGCATCATTTAATACCCCTAATAACATAATGATATAAAAGAAAAACGTCAAAGAAACATATAAATTAACCTTTTTTCTAATTAAATTTATAATGATATAAAAGACAAACTTATTAAAGTCCATACCCTAAATGAAGAAGGTAATAGCTGAGATTCGATGGTGCTACCCATGCCTACAAATTGAAGGAATAAATTTTTAATTCATAGAATATAATAGTACCATTACTAATTGAATAGTATAAATATAAAATATTAAACCAAAAATTTCATTCACAATGCATGTTGTGTTATCCCAGATAGTTTCTAGTTTTATTTTAATATATGCATGTAGGATTGAATAGTGGGTGTATTTACCTCTTTATCAATCTCCTTTACCATTTGCATTATAGATTAAAAAATTATAGCCATATGGATCACTACAAGCAAAATAAAAAACCTATATAACGAACACACCATTATACATAATGAGATATCAATATGACACTGTAGCTTCACAACCACACTTACTCATTATTAGAACTTTGTGGCCAATTGTCGACTAATTCAATTGCATTGCTATCAAGTTAGTAAAATATACACAACCATGGGTAAAAACCTGTATATAAGGAAAAAATATAGACATAATTAAGAGAAGACAAAACATATATAGGTTCAACAAACATACCTCTGTGTATATGATGTAGGAGCATCTAATGATTGTCATATTCATCTTAATTCTCAAGGTAAGGAAGAATTAGCTTTCTTAATGTTGGAGCCTATCATATTAAATGTTCTTGATAATTTGTATCTGCTTGGTGTTGAAAACAATTCAAGTTGTTCTTGTAGGTATATTACATATTTGCAAGAAGAAGATGTTAATAAACCTTAAAGTGTACAAGTATTCAAAGCATACAAGACTATGGCATACATGGGATGATACTTTACAATAAGAATATATGGTGATGATTCTCATTAGTTGTATTAACTTTTTGTAAACCCGAACCCTAAGTGTATTTTATGTAAGTTAGGGTTTGATATAATTTTAGGTATGTATCATAGTTAATTGTATGGCTTTGTAATGTTAGTCATTAGTATCATTTAGCCAATGATATTATGATTAGGATTAATTATTATATGGGATTAATTCAATCAAGTTAAATGGGCTTGAATTAAGGGTAAGAATTGACTGGATGAGCTTGTTCGAACCAGCCGAAACTTCCACCTATATATATATACCTTGTACACGCAGAAAATAATGAATGAATGAAATAATGGAATATATAGAATTTTGAACACAAAATTGAGCATAGAAAGTCTTATCTCTTCTATTGAGTCTTCTTTGAGCAAGCAAAGCCTGGGTAAAATTCCTTCCTCCATTGTTCTCAATATTCGAACCTTTGAAGCTTGATTCAAACCATCGAAAACCAACCTGCATTTCAACTTATTTTTCAATTTTAATCCATATTAAACCTTCGTTACTTCTACTGAATTTTGTGATTAATATCTCCAAATCAATAGCAACCGATACAACCCTTCCCTCCACTTTGATTACACATCATTTTTGGTATTATACCTTCGGTTGTTTGGAAGGTTTCGATCGAAACCCCCTCCTGCAGACAGGTTATCATATGTGGTGTTCTTGCATCAAGAACTCACCGTAGCTTGATATTTTCTTTGAATTCTTGCATCTTTATGATTTTCTTGAATCATCCTTGAAGTTCTTGGTTGGAATTCTTGGAATCTTTCAATAATCTTGTTGCATTTTCCCCAGCCAAGTTGCATCATTCTCCCCAAGTTACATCATCTTCAACCAAGGTTGTAGTTCCATACGCAACTTCCTTATGTGTGTTGCTTTTTATTGCTACGAGTTTGTTCTTCCCCAACATTTCTTTTCCCCCTTAATTATTCTCCCTATCTGCTCATGATCTTGTGTTAATCCATCCATTTCATTTTCATTTAGTGTATCAATCTGGAAAGGAAAACCAAAACCCTGAGACTTGGAGTGTATTTCAGCACACAGCCAAACAAACGCGTGTGTATCCAGGCTTCCTTGAGTTATTTCCTCTCATTTGTCTCTCAAAGAACCACTCTATACTATCCCTTTGTGTCTTCTCTATATCTTCTATGAAGCAAAAAGTTTTAATCTTCAACTTGAAGATGTGTATATGTTGAAGAAACCTGCGACACTCTATGATTTTATGGGCCATATAAGAAGAACATTTCCATCCTTTGTGTCCTTGCGTATAGTCGATGTTCTTGTCGTTATATCTTCTCATTTTTTCCTAATCAAGGAATGCAGGTAGTGAAATTTATTTTGATTGTAAATTAGAAAAATTATTGTGCCTTGTTTCATTGTAGAAAAAGAATTCCAACACCTACACATTTGTGGAATCCTTTGTGTGCAACAAAAAGAGTTGTGTGACAACCTTCACTGTGGCTAGTGAAAAAGTGTGTGCCTTGGTAGAGTCTATCAAGAGCCTCACCACACAAATGGATGATTAATATCAAAATCAAAACACACTTCAACATCAACTACAAAGTGTGGAAGCTAAATTGGTTGAACAAGAAAGGCATAAACTATGGCAAGTTCAAATAGAAAGTATACATGATAGTGTGGAAGGAAGGATGAAGCCTATCTACCATGCAAAGAGTGGACGTGTACATTCCAACATACATCACCATGAATATGGAGAAGATGATATGAGTTCCTTTGGCTCAAGCAACCAAAGAGGACCACCTACATTTCAAGTAAGACATGCATACCATGAAGATCAAGGTATTAAACTTGACCTTCCTGAATTTTTATGGTGATTTGAATGTGGAGTCATTTTTTGAATGGTTGCATGAGATTGAGGCTATTTTTGAATTTAGAGAATATGAGGATGAAAGAAAATTCAAACTAGCTACTCTTAAATTCAAAGAGTTTTCTCGAATTTGGTATGATAATTTAAAACAAACAAGAGAAAGACAAGAGAAGTCAAAAATAAAATCTTAGAAAACTCTTAAAAAGCACCCAATAAACAAATTTGTGTGTAGAGAGTATGCGAAGGATATGTATGTTAAAATGAATACTCTAAGATAAGGTTTATTTAGTGTAGAAGAATACACTATAGAATTTGAAAGACTAGCCCTTATTTTTGATGTTCATGAAAGAAAATAACAAAAATAAGCTAGATACTTAGGTGTCTTGAATATTTTGATAAGAGACAAAGTTGACATGTACTCTTATGATTCTCTTGATACCTTGATTAAATTGGGTATGAAATTTGAAAGACAAACCAAAACAACTAAAGCCGATGTTAAGTCTAATGCTTCAACTTCAACTAAACCCTATTCTAACACCTTTATGCCTAAATCAACATCTTCATATGATAAAAAGAATAATAGAGATGATAAAGGTAAAAATAAGGTAGTTGAAATGGAAAATAAAAAATGTTTCAAATGTAAATGATATAGACATTTTTCTAGAGATTGTCCTAACCAAAGAACCTTGACCTTGCATGAAATAGAAAACATGGAACCATGTAGTGATGATGAGGAGTTAGAAGTTGAATCTCCTAATGAAATATTAAATATGGAAGAAGAGGAAGGAGATCCATGATTTGTAATTCAAAGAGTTTTATAAATACAACTTGGTGTTACACCTACTCAAAGAGATGAAATATTTGATTTGTAATTCAAAGAGTTTTACAAATACAACTTGGTGTTACACCTACTCAAAGAGAGGAAATTTTTAAGAGTAAGTGTAAAATAGGTGACATGGTTTGTAGACTCATAATTGATATTGGTTCATGTATAAATGTTGCTAGTGAATCAATGGTTAAGAAACTTGGTTTGGAAACTACTAATCATCCTAAACCCTATTCGTTATAATGACTAAATAAAGATAAAGGGGCTAAAGTAAACAAAAGAGATTTAGTCACATTTTATATTAGAGACTATCATGATGAAGTTCTATGTGATTTTTTGCCTATGGATTCTTGTAGATTAATTTTAGGTAGACCATGATAATATGATAGAAAAGCAACTCATGATGGGGTAACTAATGAATATGTGGTGAAAAAAGAAAAGTAATCGTATAGGCTAACACCTTCTTTATGTGATCATATGCCTTTGAGTGATGACAAAAAGATATTATTTTTACATGAAAAGGCTATGGAAGAATGCATAGAAGAAGAATGAATTTGTTATATTTTAGTTTCTAAAGATTCTAAACCTGAAAAACAACAAATTGAAAATCCTAATCTAGTTAAGTTTCTTGATGAGTATAATGATCTATTTCCTGATGACTTACCTCCTAGACTACCACCTAAAAGAGGTGTAGAACATTCCATTGATCTTGTTCCTAGTATACCTATCCCTAATAAACCAGCTTATAGATGTAACCTAGAAGAATATAAGGAATTACAAAAACAAATACAAGAGCTTATAGATAAAGGATTTGTGAAAGAAATTATGAGTTTTTGTATATTTCTTACAAATACTGCTTATGTCAAGTTTATGAGTTATTTTTGGAAAGCTTTATGGCATATGCTTGGTACTAAATTGTTGTTTAGCACTTCATATCATCCACAAACTGAAAGTCAAACTGAAGTAACTAATAGAACTCTTGGTACATTATTAAGAGGTTTAGTTAATAAGAGTACTAATGATAGGGATGTTAAGTTAGCTCATGCAAATTTTTCTTATATTCATAGTCCATTGACACGTTCCTACCCACAAGTGCAGGGGGTCAGAGTGGTAGTCAAGGCCGATCCCACAAAGATTGGTGAATGACTACTAGGACAATGATAGACCTTAACTATGTCTAGACTACGAGATGATATGAAATAATAAATTGTAGGCTAAAATAACTAAATAAGCTAAAAAGAAAGGAAAATAGCACTCAAGTGACTCAAATAAATAGAAGAGCTAAGGTTGTGGTTCATCGCCCCCGATCCTCACATGTAATCGAAGATCACGTCACAAAATAATTCAACAATCATAATCAATCATGCCAGTAAGGATATAAAGTTTTATGCTTTCTCAAGCTACAATCACCCTTTTACATATTTATGGCCCTAACTATCTCTAGCTTAGAGTCTAATAGAATGTAATGCATTAAAGTCTATAAACTGTCCTCCTTTATTGTTGTAGAGGTCAAATTGATCGTCTCTCGACCTAAAATTTAATCTCCCGTTGTGTTATTGGGTCTAATACTGGATTATCTCTCGATCTCACCGGTATACCCCACACCAAAAATCAGAACCCGACCGTTGTTCAAAAATCCGTCAATCAATCAATAACACAACACATACATTATGAATTGAATAAAAAAGGATGCAATAATTCAACACATTAGGATCTGGGAAAATTCCCCTTAACCTTAGCACAAGATCTAGCCCATCAAATTCATAGCAAGAATATTAAAAACAATAAGAGATTCCATAGATAGAGGAAATATCATTAGATAATACCCTTGATGTTCACAAATTCTTGCAAAAATTTAACTTCTTGAACATCCGTCCCTAATTTACAAGAGAGATCTTGATGAATTGGGGAAGATGATAGAGAAGAGAGAAAATAGAGGGAGTGGAGACTGCCTCGAGATATTAGAATGAGAGTTTTTATATTACCACCTCATGGATCACTAGGGTATTGGTAAAGATGGGCTTCTCGTGCCAGCTTTAACAATGATGCGTAATTTGACCATAACGTTTTCATCATAACTTTGATTAAGCTTTTTTTAGATGCGTTGGAAAGATATTAAAACGATATACAACTTTGATGCTAAAAGCTTCTCCAAATTCAGACCTTTTCCTAGTATATATTTCACTTCTTTCAGGCCCATATACTTTAAATATGCATTCTTGCTTTCATTTTATTCTAGAATTTACATTTTAGCTCTAAATCCCTTTCCACTTTAACTTTTGCTCCTTTTTGCTCCTTTTTTCTCCTTTCTTCTCCCGTTAAGCTTATTCTTTTTTTCATCCTTCATGATTTTTTTGTTGCTTGAGACCCTGTAAATTTTTACAACACAAAGGCAGTAACAAGAATAAAAAGGGAGAATTCCGATTGAAATTAAAGGTAAAAACTCTTATAAACCTTAAGAATAAGATGTAAAAGTCACACTTATCATCCATCCAGTACTACTCAAAATAGTCCATTTGAGGTGGTGTATGCTGTGAATCCTCACATGCTTATTAACATTATTCCTTTGAACAAAGGTGAATTACAAAATTATGAAGCTAAAGATAGAGTACAATTTTTTCAACAGCTTCATCAGAAAATAAAAAATAACATTGAAAAAACCAATGCCAAGTGTAAAGCTCAAGCAAATAAGCATAGAGACTCTTATGTGTTTTCTACTGGTGATTTAGTTTGGTCACATTTGCGTAAAGAAAGATTTCCTAATTTACATAAAAATAAACTAATGCCAAGAGCTAATGGACCATTTAAAATACTAAGAAAGTGTTGAGATAATGCTTATGAACTTGAAATTCCAGATTATTGTGGTGGAATTTCAAAAAATTTTAATGTTGGTTATTTGTCTCCTTATTATTCTGATGAAAATTTAAGGGCAAGTTCTTCTCAACTTAGGGAGAATGATGCAGGAGCATCTAATGATTGTCATATTCATCTTAATTCTCAAGGTAAGGAAGAATTAGCTTTCTTAATGTTGGAGCCTATCATATTAAATGTTCTTGATAATTTGTATATGCTTCGTGTTGAAAACAATCCAAGTTGTTCTTGTAGGTACGTTACATATTTGAAAGAAGAAGATGTTAATACACCTTGAAGTGTACAAGTATTCAAAGAATATAAGACTATGGCATGCATGGAGTACTACTTTACAAGAAGAAGATATGGTGATGATTCTCATTAGTTTTATTAACTTGTTGTAAACCCTAACCCTAAGTGTATTTTATGTAAGTTAGGGTTTGATATAATTTCATGTAGGTATCATAGTTAATTGTATGTCTTTGTAATGTTAGCCACTAGTATCATTTAGCCAATGATATTATGATTAGGATTAAGTATTATATGGGCTTAATTCAAGCAAGTTAAATGGGCTTGAATTAAGGGAAAGAATCAACTAGATGAGCATGTTCGAACCAACTGAAACTTCTACCTATATATATACCATGTACATGCATAAAATAATGAATGAATGACATAATGGAATATACAGAATTTTGAACATAAAATCGAGCACAACAAGTCTTATCTCTTCTTTGAGCAAGGAAAGCCTGGGGAAAATTCCTACCTCCATTGATCTCAACATTCAAACCTTTGAAGCCTGATTCAAACCATCAAAAACCCACCTGCATTTCAACCTTTTTTTCTTCGAGTTTAGTCCATATTAAACCTTCATTTCTTCTATTGAATTTTGTGATTGATATCTCCAAATAAATAGCAATCGATCCAATCCTTCCCTCCACTTTGATTACACATCAGTATTTCTTCGAAACTTCGTGGCATTTGATTTTCATTGCTAACTTTTTTTCATCAATGCTTCATAAGGACTATGAAGCACCCAAATATGTTTTAAAGACTAGGTAGGATCGTTAATACTTTTAGCATTGTTATATTAGTAGTGATACATATATTCTAATTTAGCACCATCAACATTTACTCCAAAGTTTATAAAACATTAAATTTTTTGATGGTATTCGATAAATAGGGTGGGCATAGACATTTTTTTCTCAACACTTTTGAAAACCTTCTATTGTCTTAAGCATACACCATGCTCTTTTTGTAAAAAATTACATTCAATTTTTAGTTCTTCATACTTTAACTTGTAATTAGGAATTGAAGGGTATTGATGAAAATATAATGAACATAATGGAAAAGTATTAGTTAAAGCACTTATGTATAGACAGAAAATGAGAAACTAAAATGTATATAATTATATCTACAAATATATTATACCAATGTTGATGATGAATATGAATCAATGTTGTATACATAAACTTCATTCACGGTGTCATTACTCATCTATTATTTGGTTGGCTCTAATTGAATAATACTTTATAAGCATGTCATAACACCATCTATGTTTTTATGAACATCATACCAAATGAAAGACATTGATATATGACCAAACTAAACATTTTGTTCAGAATCCATCCTCTTCTATAATACTTCCATTGATTGTTTAAAAATCTTACCTTTCTTATAATCCAAAAATTTATATCAGATGAAGGACCATAAAATGATAAATGCTTAATAGCCTAGACATGACACATTATTATAGTCATATATATAAATATTAAATATGTAGTTTACAACATAAATATTTACAAGCTTTTTTTTAGGTTTATTACCTTAAAGACGTGAGCACATCGACATAAGTTGAATATGATTTTGCATTGCTTTGTGATGTTCATTTAAGCCTTCTTCCATTTGAAACTTATACACTAACAAACCTTATGCATAGGCAGATAGATGTTCAAAATCATATAAAATTCAAGTAAACTTGCACCACGTTTGTTGGAATGGTGAAGCAAAGAAAAATTTCACACAAAATTGACTATAAACATAATATCTTTATCAATCTTTTCCAATAGAAAATTTACTATTGCTTTGATGCTCTATTTTTTTTTCAAAAGATACGGATCTAGTGTTTTATAACCTTACAAATAAATTCCAGAAACAACCAAGTCTATAGTATGTATCTAGCTTATTGGTATGCCATAAACTCTAAATCCTAAAATTAAATATATGTTAGATAATTCAAAAGGAATGCATCTACTTACTATGTTGGATCTTTTTCTGTCTGCATCCCAAGTAGATAATTATCAACTCAATAGGTTACTATTTATGTCTATATCAAGAAGTTCTAATAATAAAACAAATGGATTCCTTCAAAACATTACCCTTTGCGCATTTGGTAGATAATTACAAACATTATCTAGTTTGTTAATTTGGTGAAAATGTCTAATTCACTTTGCCATGACGCTGGAACAGTCAAAATTTACTATTAATTATGATAAATATACTAATCTCGTGATAATATTTAACTTTATGAAATCATAAAAAAAATTCATAGCCCTGATGTGCTTTCACAGATAATTCAAGTTAAACCTTAAATACGCAAAAAAAAACTAAGGAGTCAGTAGGGGTCAACCCCATGTATCCTGTAATTTTATTTATAGACTTCTTTCATCATATAAATTTCCCCACTTTTTTATTGATTAAAAACTAATTGCAAATAATGAAAACAATAAAATAACAATAAAGTATATGATTAAATAAAAATAATGGAATAACAAGTGTTAGAAGACATACTCTACATAGGAATATCAATCGATATTAAATAATATGGCTATATCATATTTTTAATGTTGACATATAAAATCTTGTACACGTCTACTTCCTAGCTTTGCCTTATGCAAATAAACAACGATCCACTTATGATTTATTTTCCAACTAATTAATTACCTAGAATAAAATCTCTATATTTAATTAATGGCAACATTAATGATTAGGGAACAATTAACTAGAACAATAATTACAATCAACTCAAATAATGTAGTTCTAACGATTAATATACTAGATTAAATTAATATATTTCTTTAGAAATTAATTAACCTAGTTACTTCTTGTAGATGTACATGTTAATAATTACAGATTGACTATACTATTTTAGCATTTGATTAGTCCTCAAATTAACCTGGTGATCAATGAAATACCCTAGAATTAATTATTTTGGGAAATAAGTCATTAAATAAGGATTATTGGGGAATTTATTTAATTTATTACTCTTTTTAAATTAAAAAGGGATTTTCTAGGGCAAGCTAATAGGAATCTTGAGATAATTTATATAGGGTATCTTTATATATATATATATATATATATATATATATATATATATATATATATATATATATATATATATATTTTGGGCCCTAAATTAGCCTAAAAAGGAGGATAAATATTTTATTTAATTATTTAAATATTCTTACTCTAAGTACCCAAGGTAAATACCCTAAAAATTTATATAAAATAAAATACTAAAATAAAATAACATAAATAATCCTTTCCTCATTTTTCTCCCTTTTTCCATTACCTTCTTCCCCCCCCCCTCTTCTCGCCGTTGGGCCAGTCGCGGCCCAACTCCCTTTCTTTTCCTCCTTCCCCGCGGCCTAGCGCCGTTCGGCCCCCGTAGTAGTAAAACGCAGCGTTTCGTCCCTCCTTCTGCCGAAACGCTGCACTCTGATTAATGAAGTAGTCGTTGCCTGCCAGCTACTCGACGCCGCGCTTTGTCCAAAAACTCACCAAAATGCCGCGTTTTAAGAAGGCGTTTTTACCGTTGCTGAACCGGCCGGTCCCCCCTCCTTTTTTTCCCTTCTTCCCGGACCACTGGTCCGGCCTCCTCCCCTTTTCTTCCTCCCGCGCATAACCTGCAACACGCCGCCATCCCCCTCTGCGCCGATCGCCTGTCTGCGCCACCTGCGTCGCCGCCTTCCCCCTTCCTGCCCTTTCATCTACCCTCCCTCGACCAGCGGACACCCCCCATCACTCCTAGGCCGCCCCACACGTTTTCTTTTCTTTTCCCGACCAGCCCACATGTCTGCCATGGCAGACCTGCGTCGGCTTGCCACCGCCAGCCAGCGTGCCCAAATCGCCGCCTGACCTGCCTTCCCTTATCCCCTCTCTCGATTATCCCCCATTTTGAGCCTATAAATACCCCCCAAGGATCCAGCTTCGGTGTTTTCGAAACCAAAAGCCCGGAAATCACCTTGCACCGCCCCTACTTCAGACAGCCACCCCGTCGCTGCCGCCCATCGCCACCGCCCGATCCACCCCCGAAACTCTTCCTTGCATCATCCTCCACCAACCCAGGCCTCCCTCACCCCTCGGTTTGCCTTGCACGTGCAGCCCCAGGCGTGTAAAGTACCCTTCCCGACCAAGCGAGCCTCGAACTCCGTTACCCTTCTCACCGCCGCCCACCGCCGTGCCGCCACTTCCAGCACCCCCTCTACCTCCCAAAACCACCAAGGGAGCTTCCCCAACCTCCCTAAACCCTCTGTTTCCCCTACCAACCCCTCATTTTCCTTCCTTCCCCCTCCACCACTTCTCCACCTTTCTTCCCCTCCAACGTCGCCGCCGCCGCTGCCACCGTGTGTCGTGCACCGCCACCTGTGCCACCAGCACCCCTAGGTGGTCCTCTAAACTCCCCAACCCCTAAATCCTTGTTATACAAATGATAATTATTTTTAGAATTATTATTAGTATTATTATTAATGTTATTATTATTATCATTATCCTTATTATTATTATTATTATTATCATTATTCAACCTAACCTTGATTTACTTATAATTTTTAGTACTAATATTATTAATGACCTATAACTTTAGTATTATTATTTTAACATCCTTATTGTTATTATTAATAGTGTTACTATTATCATTATTATCATGGTTATTATTATTATTTTCATTTTAGTTCCTTGTCACTATTAGTAATATTTCATATATCTCTAACCTCACTATCGCTACTACTATCACCGTTATTAGTAACATTAAACTACTACCATTAATAATAAATATTATTAAAATTTCTTTTAAAATATTTTAGCTATTAAGACCTACTTTTATTAGTAGTAGCCAGATTAGCTACCTTAAGAATAATGACCATACCTTTACTTATAAAAGTAATATTTTATTTTTAGCCCTAAAGGTAAGTTAAAGATAAGAGTAAGGTATAAGAATAGTGTTTGGTTAGAGGAAAATTAACCTCTAGTGTTCCCCTCTTATAGGCGAATCAAGTCGACATTCGGAGGAGGCATAGGAACGTGCTCCAAGACCGGTGTCGTGTTAGGTAAGGACGAAGTTATGGCCTTGTGCTATGTGTAATATAATGTGTTGATGAATGATGAGTATGCCATGATAATGTGTATTATGCATGTGTTATGAATAACCCGTTTTGTGTAGCGCAGCGTGGATAATGAGGTAGATGTGTGTGCCTTACATTATATGAGTATGACATGTTCTATGTTGATATTTGATGTTGATGATGTGACAAGATATGGCCCTCTAGGACATGCATGCTAGGGTTGGTAGCATGAAATGATAATAAAAGAACACGGGAAAGTGGACCTTTGGGAAGTTTGCATGGGGGGACTAGATCTTGCATGGGCGTGACCCCTACATGGGAAAAGTTGATTTGGGTTGTAAGTAAGAGTTGGGAGAGTCTAAGAGTGATTGGAGACTTGGGTGCAAAATTTTGCGTGGATCAATGTAAGGGTGTCTAAGGGGCCTGATTAGGGTTTGAGAGAGAATGGGGAATTTGGAGGGTACAAGGGTAAAAGTGATCAAGGAAGGAGGGGGTATGGGGTTGAGAGTGAGAATTAACTTATATAAAGGATGAGTATGGGTTTCTAAATGAGAGAAGAGGTTTTGGGGTGAAAGAGGGAGGTTACTTGTTGAGGAAGTAAAGTGCTAGGGTTTGGCCTGGTCAACTAGGGTTTTGGATGGTCAACTGGGGCTTGTTGGTCACATGTGAACTAGGGAGATAAAGTATTACATTTGGGGAATTTTCTAATAAGAACGAGGTGCGAGATGGAGAACAAAGTGACGTTTAGGTAAGTACGAAAGAGTTGGGCCACATAGGTGCGATTAGGGCCTCCGAGGAGGAAGCCTAGAGGGATGAGGACATGCGAAGTCGATATCATATGTGTTGGGATGGCCTATATCCTTGAGGTTTGTGTCTTACTATATGCTACTTTACCTAAGTCTATAGGGGGTGGATGTCGGGTGTGAGAAGAGGTATGAGTCTCAAAATATGGGACGGTCCCTCTGGAGGGGAAGAAGTAGAGTATCAACTGCATGCATGTCAAGGGTGTGATGTGATTCAATAAGACATGGATAAGACATTAATTACGTAAAGCGAAAGACTGATGAGCCCGACCCAGTCCGGTCTACCGGTTAGAATAGTGGCCAGAGGCGTTCTACCCTAGGTGTTTATTTCCGGTCCACCGGCTATAATAGTGGTCAGAGGCGTTTTGCCATGAGTGTTTATTCCGTTCCACCGGCTATAATAGGGGGGAATTCGGGCTCGACAAACCCAAACTAATAACTTAATCCATGGAAAAATACTAAGTACTTACAGCGAAACACCATGTAAGGCGGGGCCAGTCCGGTCCACCGGTTAGAATAGTGGCCAGAGGCGTTCCGCCCTGGGTGTTGATTCCGGTCCACCGGCTATAATAGTGGTCAGAGGCGTCCTGCCCTGAGTGTTGTTTTCTGGTCCACCGGCTATAATAGTGGGGTCACCCCACTTACATGGATTAATGAAGAGCGTGTGAAAAGGACTTATTAACATAATGGGCCATAAAGGATAAAGTACAAGTATGAAATCAGCCTTCCTCTTGCATGTCATTGTATGTTGTTGATGTGTCGAACATGTATCTTGTGGTGTATGTGTCGGCCTTAGCTCGTCTGTTACCTTACTCAGTACGTAGCGTACTGATCATCCGTTTCATGGGTGCTGCTCATTCCCACGAGCAGAGGGCCCATCTGACCTTGTGCAGGTAGGAGACCACGTGTTCGATGCCTACGATACCTACGAGGCATCAGGTGGGGCGGAGTGATGAGTCTATCTTGGTTGGGGCCGAGAGCGAGCTGGCCGGACTCTTTTATTTTCCTTGCTGTCATCTATCTTAGCTTGTTGCATTTATATTATGTTCGTATTTCGAAAGTGGGACTTTTAAATTGTAATCTTAACGACATTTTGTCGATGGTTGACACCTCATTTTCATGAATACTTTACGATAACGATGCATTTATGTTTGATGATTCTCAATTACGATTTCTTGTTTTAGCCTTAGCACTTAGCATCGGGGCGGTAGGAGTGAACCAGTCTGGTGCTAAGTGTGGCGGTAACACTCTCAAGTTTATAGTTTTAATTCTTTTGCTTCGCGAAAACCTTTGTCTTAAACGAAATTTTTCAGTAGTAAATTTGGGGGTGTTACAATCAAGCTGCAGAACAAGTCACAAATCTTAGATAAGTGATCATTATTCACCATTTATTAATCCAATCAAAATACAAATAATAACTAAATTCAATTCATATGTCATAATCAATTATCCCATAACCTTCAATTATCCTCCTATCCTTACTAACCTAGCCTAGCATATTAATAAAACCATAAAATGTAGAACCTAAACACATAAAAATCATAACATTAATTAACATAGAAAAACAATATAGAAAAAATTAAATTTAGATACACAAAATCACAAACTCAATTAATTTAACCAATAATTATAAATTCATTAAACATTACAAAAAGTATTAAATGAATAAAAAAATAAAGGAAAGAAAGAACTTAAAATATTATAGAATCACAAGAACCTTTTGATCTTCTATCCTTTTATTATAACAATAAACTAACTAAATCTAATAAAACAAACTTTATGGTTTAGAAATAATGCAAATAAAGTCAAATTTCTAGCATTGGTCCTCTGCCTCAATATCTATTAAACCTAATATATGTTATATGTGTATATAGATAGAAGACCATATGAATATGATCCAAAATTTGGCAAAAATATGGTATGTATTAGTAAATATGGGGTACACATATTTTTTCCTTTATAGATATGCACACAAGATGATTTAATGAAGCATTTAGGAGGAAAGAAAATCAATATGATCCATAATTCCTAAACATGTGGCCCCATATTTCCTACTCGTAAATCCTTGACCCCAATACTTCTTGCTCCTTCATTACCTTGTTTTGATTTTTCTGCATATAACTTCTCTTTTAGAATATTGCATGATGGTACATCCAAACTTCCATGAATCGAAGCTTTTCTCCTAATCTTTTTCTCTATTCCTTAGTTATCTATCCAATGTAGCTTGATTTCATCTTTTCCTACAAAACTAGGCCAATAGATAAGACTTGAGAAAATGGTTCAAATGCCATAACAAATATAGAAATTTTGGTCAAGGTATATCAATTAATTCCATAATATATGCAACTATCAAGCACTCAACATATGTTAATATTCTACACATATCAAAAATTATTTTTTAATTGACTAAAAGCTAAATTTCATGTAAAAATCTTCACAAAATATTTAGATATACAACTATAATAACAAATATATACAAAATACTAGTATTGAAAACTAAAACACATAATAACAAGCATAACCTATCATAGCAATATATTCATACATTATCAAATTTTGGATAAAAATTTACACAAAATTATGAAATTTTATCTAAAAAAATAAACAATTCATTTTAAATGAAAAAATATTACCTCAAATTATTAGTGAAGAGTGTAATGGTGAAATGTAGTGTGTTGATTTAGTCAAATGAGATAAAGATGATGAATTTTTTAGGAGAGTTGAGGTCTGGGTTTGAGATTGATATAAATTTGAAGATGACGATGTTAAGTTAGTGAGGAAGAAAGTGAGAGAAAGAAAATAATATTGAGTGTTGGCATAAAGGGAACCATTATGTGTTTAGGGCTTAATAAACATGCCTGATGGATGAGTGTGTATAAGCTTTACATAAATAGACTTGATCATTAAGAATTTTTTTCTTAAATTCTACCCTTCCCATGCATGGAATTTTGAAATAGGTTTTTCAGCATTTTTATGAAACACACTTGATGATCAGGCATGTTTCATAATTACCATATGTTTTTCATAACGGATAACTATTTGGGTTATTATTTAACTAAAAGGAGTACTTTAGTATTTCATAAACAAAAAGCCTATTTAAGAACTTTGTTGGAAGATTTAGAGTTTGATTTTTAAAATTTGAGTTTTAGTTACTAGAAATTGTTTGTTAAGTGTATATATGGAACTTTATTTAATAGATTTATAGTTTTTGATGAATTTCTAGGAATTCAAAAATTTATCGAATTTTTATTATAGGAAAAATAAGTGATGGGTGAAACCCCTATAGAGAACCTTCTTTAAATGCCAAATAACCCATACACAGCCTTTCTCTATAGGTAAACAACTCATACATGCCTTCCTCTAGTGGGGGGATAATCCATTAATCTCCTTCTTTACTATAGGACTTACCTATTACATAACCCTAGTGCATGGTTGACCTATATTCATGCCTTTCCAACGAGTGGAAAACTAGACCAAACCATGACCAACCGATACTC
Organism: Tamarix austromongolica; assembly: GCA_039764185.1. Classification (NCBI taxonomy): domain Eukaryota; kingdom Viridiplantae; phylum Streptophyta; class Magnoliopsida; order Caryophyllales; family Tamaricaceae; genus Tamarix; species Tamarix austromongolica. Next base: position 56,779,887 of record CM077814.1, read on the forward strand.
TTACCTTTACTCCTAACTAAAATCTAAAACCATTCACGCTTTCCCTTAATCATCTATAGCCCAAAACCTAAACCCTTAAGGGCTCAAAATAACCCATAAACCTAAAATTAGATATTCATAACAATAAAATTATACATATTAGTCATATAAGAGCCAAAGTGAGAAACTTTTTCAATCTAAAAATAAAAAAACCTCAGTATATAGGGATTTAACCAAGTCCCTTGCATATTTATTTATCATTTATTAGTGAAAGCTCATTCTCAAATGTCTCATGTTTAATTTATTGTAGAATATTCTTTCATATGTTGGAAAATTTCTTCCAATGCTACACTTATTAGCTTATTTTGTAACACCAAATAAAATATTCTTATTAATGTCCCATCCACATAAGAAAGAGGTTCCATTAGGAAAGAATTTGATCACTATTTTCGTTGATTCTAGTTTCCTATCAGTTATTAAAACATTTGGTTTATGAGAATCAATTAATCTCATTACCTTATCAATCACCCATATTTAGTTAACTTCATTTTTCTTTGTCATAAATGCTAAATTAATGCTAAAATTCTTACCACTACACACAAAACTAATGACCTCCAAGAAACGTAGGTTATAGTTATTAGTTTTCTATGTGCTATCAAAATAAATGACATATGCCAATGCATGTATCAAAGTAATAAATTATGAGTTCAAAAATACAATGCCACTTACCACATCACACTCTAGTAACTGATAATGCCATGAATGATATTTTTTGGCTTTCATGATATATAAGAACCCATGAATGACTATAAGTCCCATCAAGCTCTACACTCTAAAATTATGTAGTTTATTATAAGAATTGTATTATTATCCTTATCACTTCATTGCAACTTATCATAAATATCCATGCATTTGAAATTTATTAGGGTTCATTTGTGCCCTAGCTTGCTTTCTTAAGGTGACATTTGACAAGTAAACAAATTCCTTTTGACATAATTTCCAAATATATGATTGCAAAAACTATATATAATAACTAATCTTAACCACCACAAGCATTTTTCCTTCCAATGCATCATAAATTGACAACCACATTTGTTAGACCTGATAGACCAAACATTATTTAGATTCACTTAAAATTATTTTCTATATACACCACCTCTCTCTAATAATATATCCAAACCCAAAAATTTTTTTCCCGTTTTGATATCAAACACCATATGATGTGACATTCTTATTTCTTTAAATTCTCAAATCATTAACTCATGATGACAAAAAATTTCATTCATAATGAATATTTTGCGTACATCATTATTGAGTAGATCTTGATTTTATAATTAAAAAAATTATAATGATTACATAAATATAAAAATGAATAAAAACATATATAGAAGAATGGGACTTTTGGATAATTGGCTCAAAAAAACTTCTAGATAAATAGACTGTTAAGATTGCCATTAAACGGGTAAGTGTCCCTTTATAAAGGTGCATATACAAGTGTAACAACCATCCAACATATCTTCTAACTAGTTGCTTGGGTAGATTTATGGGTAACTAACCTAGTAGGAATGGGGATTAAGTGAGGATTTTATCAAAAGAATAGAATGACTTACCATAACTTTGTCAAGTTCTTCTAGCTAAAATATTCATTAACATCTTTTTTTTACAATTTTTTATTTGTGTTAGAGATTGGGTGAAATGCTTTGTAGATTGATGGATAATAAAGGATAAAAGATAGAAAAGAGAAGTGAATAAATGAAGATGGTGAGATGGTCAAACAAAAAAGATACCCTTTTTGAAAGGTGTGAAGTTAGAAATTTGGAGTTTAAGTAACAAATCCCATGTTAAAAGCATGACATCTATAGGAAAGGTTCTAGTATGTAGCTGGTGTACATTATAAAGTGTATCCAAAGTATAAATTAGTAATGTTTAAATTAAAAAAAGGACTCCCAACACACTATTTATACATATTTCAGTTAATATTTTCTTCCTCTATAAGATAACATTTATTTAAGTTTTGGTTGATATATTTCCTTCTTTATTTTGATGTTTATTTAAACTTTGCTTAATATTTTCCTTTCTATATGTTGATATTTATTTTAGTTTCGGTTGATGTTTTATTATTACACTCATTATAATAGTAATATTTATAATAATAATAATAATAATAATTTTAGATGTTAAAATTAAAATTTTAATTGTTATAAGGGAGTTGTTGTATGCCCACAAAAATTACTAACTTCATACCCCTTAAAACCTTTTTTTGTTTCACAATTTTATTCCTTTCATTTCCCCATTCCTCTCCTCTTCACTTCTCTTTTCTCTCTTTTCCTCCATTAATCTTTAATATTGAGTTTAATGAGTCTTCAATACAATAACCAATGAAGAAGATGATAATGATAATGATTGTTTTTGTTAGGGAGAGCCCGACAAAATAATGTTAAGTTGTATTTTTTCCCAAACATTTTAGACCCAATGAGTAAGTTACCATAATATCCTCACTTTATTTGGGTAATTTACCTACTAGAGGGTTAGGGAATGAAGTGATTCCCTTGTTAGAGTTTAGGATTGATGGGTGTTTCCCACGTTAGAGGGTAAATATGATGGGTCATTCAACTGATTTGACGCTAAGTATGATGCCCATTCACATGTTTGATGTTAAGTTCTAATCGGCCCTTCACATGTTGATCTTATAATCTTATGAGCAATATACCCAAAAACCCTCCTTCCATTTTTTTTATTAATTTTTATATTTATGTATTTCCTATAATTTCATATATCTATATCTATATATATATATATATTAGTAATTATAGAATCAAGATCCACTTTATACTAATAGGAGCTATTTTTTTACTACATATGATATTTGTAATGATCTTGAGCCATTATGAGTTAAGGAGATTAGAAGGACACATAATATGGTTTTAGGTATTGGTAGGATTAAAAAAGGTAGAGCTTGAATACCTTATGAGAGAGATGGTGCATATAGAAGATAATCTGAAAAGTGTTCAATCTACCAGGTTTAAAAAGTATAGTTGTAAATTTAGGATACATGGGAAAGAGTTGCTTGTGGTCATTAGAAACTAGTGATAGAATGTGGTATGCATAATCATAGATTAGAAAAAGTATTTGTAGGCAAATTTTTTCCTTTTCGGGTTGGTGCATGAACTAACCCTGATGAATGTTAGACAAATGGATATTATTGACAAGTTGAGATGGGATGATGGGGATAATACTATAATGCATACAAGAATATACAATGCTAGACATAATTTTAAGGTGCAGAGCTTAAGGACGTAAAATAATGCAGTAATTGTTACATCTCATGGAAACCAATAATTATTGTTCATGGCATCATCAATTGTTTGACTCTAATGAGATAAAAAATATTGTATTTGGACACCTAGATTCTATTTGTTTATTTCATTTATTTCCATATTTCCATTTTTTTTATTTTACATACGAAACTAATAAGTACAACCTTTATTTCTTGGAGGTTGTTGACTATGTTTGTCTAGTGGTAAAAAGCTTACCATTACCTTGGAATTTATGGCAAACGATAAGGAAGATAACTGCAAATGGGTTTTTAATAAGGTAAAGAGACTGATAATACCATGAACCAAATTTGGTTATCATTGGTAGATAACCAAGAATGACACAAACCGTTTCCAAAGTCTTTCTAATACAACACCCTTCTTATATAGATGATTCATTAGTAAGAATGTTCCCTCTCATGCTATAGACAAGATGGTAAGTTTAGCATCAAGATAACATTTCCTAGGTAGATGGAGGAAAATTGTATAAGAGATTATGATTGAGACATATGAGGAAAAGCTTCTAATTGTGTACAAAAATGGGGTAGATTTCCACATCTAATACGATATGCATCTAGCATCGAGTTAAATCCATATAAACAAAGGTTTAGTGCTATGTGGGTTGAAAATATCATTAACTTTTGGCGCTCGTATTACCAACAAGTATAATTTTTTTGTTGAAATATCCAATGCCATATAATACCCTGTATTATTTTTATGATTTATAGAATATATAATTAATGTGTTTAATGATTTTGATAATATATAATCTCGATTTGGAACTATATTTTTGGTTTGAGGTAATAATTAATGTAAGAAAATTTTGGAAAATTTTAATAAAATAAGTTTTCTAGCAGACCAATGGACGTGTACATCATTTCACCTAAGGATTTTATTCAATGAAACTAAGCGATTGGTTTGGGAAAACAGACTAAATAGTTTGCATAGTTAACTGGTTTGGTCATATTGATCAACTAGTTTATCCGGTTGAGTACTTTTTGAAGCTTAATTTTTTGGGAAACCAGTTGGTCAGTTTTGACAAACCGGTTTGTCAAAACTAATCGACTACCAAGCTGATTGACTAGCATTAAGGAACTCTAGGATTTAGGTGAGCCAAACTGACCAACTGGTTCGACCAAAGTGTGTTATTTTGTCATTATGAAATTGCTATGCTTTGAGACTTTGCATAATGCTATAATTTGATCATTCAATTATGAGAACACCCATCATGGCATGAACTAACAAACCTATTGGATGGATTAAAGATATTATAATTCATGATATCCTATTTAGTGTCTTTGTAATACTTTGATGAGTAAATTGGAATGATTATACTTGAATGATACATTTAAATGAGATAATCCAGATTTTTGGCATAATTGGATTACCTTAATGGGTTGATCTGAACTTAGATAAGCACTACTGAAAATCTCATCACATGGTTGGAGGGTAGTAATGGTTAAGATGGAATGAGTATGTTGATGTTTTACTCGGATGTTGCATGGGCTTTGTCTAATAACATAACCTTTTAAATAACAAACTAATAACTTAAAGTGAAAGATAATTGAATTGTGCATGGTTATAGGTTACCCGATCCTCAATTAGATACTAGTAGGTAAATCTGCCTTTAGGCATTTATTGGTTCCTTCATGCAAGATCCTAGTCAATCTAGGTACCTTAACTATTCTAGACACTAATGATGTACTAAGGGGTATCAATACTAAAGGTTCTCATTACCCAAATGAGTTTCTTAGCTATACTTAAACTTTATTCCCTTTAGTTTTGATAGGCTTCCATAGTATGTAAGACCATAGGGTGGTACATAGCCCATCACTTGATAAGAATAAGAATAAGGAATAGATAAATAAAAAGGAAAAGAATAAGAATGAGAATAAGAATAACAAACAGAAAAGAAATAATGGCTTATAAATAAACAACCTAATAAACTATGTAAGCTTGGAAAATAGATCTAATAGGAAATTATGTGAATGGAGGATAAAAGTAAAATGCCCCAAAAATATTTATTTTCAGAAATATAATTAAATAAGGATTTATTAGGGATTTAATTTAATTAATTATTTTATTTGAAATGGGAAGAATTTATTTAGGGTAAATCATTAAGGAATTTACAAATATTTTTATAAGGGCAAATATGGGGATTTTTGCTAATTAAAAAGGAATTTAGGAAAAATCTTTTAAAAACCCTAAACTAGCATAAAAAGAAATTTTAATATTATTTTATTTAAATATTTTTATTTTAAATACCTAAAATATTCTAATTAAATTAATTGACCCCAACCTACTTAAATTTTTCTTTTATGTTTTTCCTTTTTTTTCCTTCTTCCTTTTTCTTTCTTTTCTTTCTTTTTCTTTTCTTTCTTTCATTTTCTTCTTCTTTCCGATTGGGCCTGTTGCAGCCCAATCGCTCTTTTTCCTTCCTCCCTTCCATGACCCATCCGCCACTTCTTTTCTTTCCTTCTTTCGGTAGTCGAAACGTTGCGCTTTGTGTCTTTTCTCCCCTAGAACGCTGTGTTCCATTTATAACCATTATAAACATTACCGACTGGCCTGATTCTTCTTCTTTTTCTTTTCTTTATTTTTCCACAATTTCCCAGTTCACCTCCTTCTTCCTCCTTCCTCATCCGCCATTGACTTGCACCTTCGAAGCTCCAAAAATGGTGCCTCTGGCCACGCTGGACTTGATCAGTCGTTTCCCCCTCTTTCTCTTCCCCTTGAATCGCAGTTTGACCCTGCCTAACCCACTTTATTTTTTCCGAATGCAAAATTCTACTTTTCCTACACGAAAGTTTGACCCCAACCTAAAATTGCCCCGATTAACGCCGCCAGCTACCCCAAACCCTACATGCATTATCCTCCTGCCAACCCCTAGAACCCTAACTTCCCCTCCAAACTTTATAAATACCTCCTATTTAGTTAATTTCAAAACTTTTTCCCAAAAATCCTAAGATCCTACTCTGTGCACCACCGTGACTTCAAATGACCTTTCATCCACCGTCAGCTAACTATGCCGCCACCTCTACCTACCAAAGTCTTCCCTACACCGCCCTCTAACTAACTAAGCCACCCATCTCCCTCGATTCTTCTCACAAGAGCCACCATAGCCGTACGAAGTTCCCTATCCATCAAGCCAAATTTTTACACAGCAACCCCTCGCACCATCGTCCTCCACCACATCTGCCACTATCACTACCTCCTACACCACCCAAAATCTACTACTAATCTTTCTCCACCTATCTATACCCTTCTTTTCTCCTTTCTCCTCCTCCTCCCCTATCTTTCTTCTTCTCTTCCTTTCAGCCACCACCTCTACCGCTGTGCGCCACCGCCACTTGTTGCGCCACTACCCTCACTTTACTCCTCTCAGCCTAGGCTACCACCAACACCTCAACCTCCACCCTCAGTCTCCACCCTTTCTTCTCAAACCTCAACTTTTCCCTTTTCTAACAACGTTTTTGGCCACCACCATCGCCGTCTTGCACCACCGCCGGTGCCTCCCATTTCCACCGCTTAAGGTGAAACCCTAGACCCTCTTAGCCCTTTTTCCCTATTTATTTAAGTTTATTCTATTTTATTTCAATTTTTATCATTTATTTGATTATTAATATTATTATTATTAGATGTAATATTAATGTTATATTCTCTTAGTAGGGTCGAGAGTAGTTATAAATTATTTAAGTTTTTAGTTTTGAATTATGGGTATTAATAATATTATTATAAGTTTTATTATCATTATTAATATTATTAGTATTAGTATTATTAATTTGTTATCATTATTATTTATCCAAGGAGGGCCGAAGCCCTATTTTATTTTAATGGAGTGCATACTCCTATATTTATTATTAATATTACTATTTCTACCATTATTAATAATATTATTATTATCTTTATTATTATTAATATTATTATAAGTAATATGTGTTATTAATATTATTACTATTATTATTAAATGGTACTTTTACTATTTGGAGGTAGGGTATAAAACCGCACCTTGTATTGTTTGGGGAAAGTTATTATTATTATTATTATTATTATTATTATTATTATTATTATTGTTATTATTATTATTATTATTATTATTATTATTATTATTATTATTATTATTATTATTATTATTATTAGCATTATTTTGGTGGAGGGTAGAAACCCTTATATCACCATCTGTTTTGAATTACATTAATATTATTATTAGTATTTTTAGTAGTATTTCGTATAGTTATTATTAGTATACTATTATTAAAAACCAAGTTTTAGGATAAGTTAATAAATAATAGTATATTTAGGAGGAAACCTAATTTTAGTTTTTCCCTCATAATAGGTGAGAAAAGTCAAAGCCCTAAAGAGGTATAGGAGCGTGCTCCAAGACCAGTGACATTTTAGGTAAGGGAGTAATAAGGCTGTTTGTGTATTATGTGTTTTATATGCCATGTGATGTGAATTATAATGTATTTTATGTGGATTTGTATAACTATTTTATATGCAACATGATATGGAGTTGAGGTAAGATCGTACATTAAATTGTGGCATGTGTATTTTATGTATGGGTATGTTATTATTATGGTATGATGTGGCCCATAAGACATGCATGATAGTGTTGTAAAATAATGATAGGGAGTGTAATAATGTGGTGTTAGGGTTTGCATGGAGTTAGGGTTTGCGTGGAGTTGGGGTTTGGATGGTGCTAGGGTTTGCATGGAGTTGGGGTTTGCATGGAGTTGGGGTTTGCGTGGAGTTGTGGTTTGCATGGAGTTGGGGTTTACATGGTGTTAGGGTTTGCATGGAATTAGGGTTTGCATGGAATTAGGGTTTGCGTGGAGTTGGAGTTTGCATGGTGCTAGGATTTGCATGGAATTATGGTTTGCATGGTGTTAGGGTTTTGCATGGAATTATGGTTTGCATAGAGTTAGGGTTTGCATGGGTGTTATGGTTTTTCATGGTTAATATGGTGGTGATGGTTAACTAGGGTTGGAGTGGTTAACTAGAGTTGGAGGATAAAATTTGTAGAAGTCAATCATGCATGTCTGGGTGAAAACTTGTGAATAAGATACTTAAGACATTAATCACTTAAAGTGGAAGATATTGAGATGTGTCCAGCCGATCCACCGGTTAGGAATAGTGGTTAGGGTTTTTACCCTATGTGTGACCGATCCACCGGTTATAATAGTGGTTAGGATTTTTACCCTATATGTGACTGGTCCACCTATTATAATATTGGTTAGGGAAAGATGCTCTATGTGTGACCGGCCCACTAGTTATAATAGTGGGGGATCCCAAGCTCGATAAAAATAAATCAGAGTTCTTGGTAAGGCAAATAAAAGACACTAATTACTTACCGTGGAGCATTATGCGAGTAGGAGCCAAACCAATCTATCAGTTAGGAATAGTGGTTAGGGTTTTACCTTATGTGTGATCAATCCACCGGTTATAATAGTGGTTAGGATTTTTATCCTATATGTGACCGACCCACCAGTTATAATAGTTATTAGGGTAGGCTGCTCTATGTGTGATTGGCCCACCAGTAGTGGAAGGTTCTTGTACTTTCATGGATTTGATAAAAAGCATGGTGTGAATCAACTTCCGATAAAAGATTAATTAAATAATTAATCTAGAATTTTTAGGCCTTTACGTGTGGGCTTGATCATTTGTAAGTTGTATCATATTCTACATGACTTCTTATATTATATGTGTGAATTTGGATGTGTGTAAGTTGAATGTAATCATGTATGATTTTAAGTGCTTATGTGGTGGCCTTAGTTCTTGGTTACCTTACTCAGTACGTAGCGTACTGATCACCCTTTTCAAGGGTGTTGCTCATTCCCATGAGGAGAAGGCCCGTCTAACGTGTTGTAGGTAGGTGATGCCCTTTTTGATGCCACTGATGTCTATGGGACATTAGGTGGGGCCGAGTGATGATTTGGGTTGCATCAGGTCCTAGAGTGGCATGGCCATTTTTCCATTTATGAGATTATTATTCCTGTTCTCTTTTAATTATGTTTTAAACTTCAGAACCAATTTTATTATTGTAGCTATTTTTATTCTCTGAAGAACTATCTCTAGTATTTCGAATTATGTAAAACTTATGCGTACCCTAAATATTGATTTTGCGAACTTTAACTTATGTATTAATGTGTGATGATGGAAATGTTTTTCTTATCCTTAGCACTTGCTACTAGAACGGTAGGAGTGAACCAGCCTGATACTAAGTATGGCAGTAGCATCCCCAGAATTTACGGGTTTTAAATTTCAAGGTCTTTTTAAAAAAATAGTAAATTTTGGGGTGTTACAAGTTGGTATCAGAGGGATTGGTCTTGTTGACCACGCTCGTTTTTGAAAATAAAGTTTATTTTGGAATTCTTTATTGAATTTCAAAAAGGATTTCCCGCTCTAACTAAAAATTGTTCTGTTTTAAAATTCGGGAGCCCAGCCACGATAAGGAGTACAAGGGTAGATTAGGGTTTTTCCCAAAAAGGGGAGGATTTTGCTAATAATTTCGGACTAGTGGGTTTGTTTCTAATGTTTTCTTTTTGTGTTACTAGATGGAAGCTAACGATAGAATCAACCAATTGGAGGAGGCCGTCATAGCCTTTTTGGAGTTCACCCAGCGCTCTCAAAATGCTGGAGAATACTGGTCCTAGAGGGGTGGATCCGAGATTTGGATCGCACCTTCAAGGCCGTGGATTTTACACCAGATAGGCGGCCCAAAATTGTAGCATTCTTCCTCCGGGGCGTAGCAGACGCCTGGTGGGAGGAGTATTGCACCAGAGACGGTCCTCTAGCTATCTAGGAGGCATTTAAGGCCGCTATCTGTACCATATTCTATCCCGAGAGCCTCAGGAGGGACAAGCTCCAGGAGTTCATGTAGCTGATGCAGGGGCAAATGACAACCCGTCAGTATCACGCCTGTTTTACAAAGCTACTCATGTTTGCTCCAAGAATCGCCTCCAACGATTCCACAGTGGTTTTCAAATTTGAGGAGAGACTAAATTTCAGCATCCGCCGAATAATGGGTGTTGTACCTTTCACAGATCTAGCATCCCTATACAAGTGTGCTTGCATAGTAGACACGTTGGTCCCAAGAATTTACGGGTTTTAAATTTAAAGGTCTTGTTAAAAAAAATGTAAATTTTAGGGTGTTACAAGAAGCCCTAATAAGTTGCTTGAATAACCTAATTATTTATTGTATGTTGATATCCATGATGTTTAAGTTATATTAATAAGATGAGTCTTGAATTATATAATTCATGTATGGCATAAATTCCTGATGCATTATTTGACCATGATAGAGCATACATATCTAATTTTTTTGTATAAGGATGATATGTGTTCAACATGATCTCCGCTATATACTAGGACCTTGTATTCTTATGACTTCTATTGAAAAGGTAACTTGGTTAATTTAGTGCAAAGCATACTGATGTGCTTGTTCATTTAGCTACCTGCTCAATCCCATGAATAGAAGACCATGTGTAGGTTTTTGAGGATGGTTATAGTGGCTTACCTTATTTTAGTCTTGGGGCCTAAGAGTGTGGACATCCAATGAATTTTGCTCAATCCTTAATGGACAAGAGTTTGGGGCTGCACCCTGCCTTTGTTTTCTCCCATTGTTATAATGTACTTCAGTTTAATATTCTTTTATGTATTTGAATATTTTGAGGACAATTAAGGTCCTATTATGTAAATATTTTCTTTAGTATCTATATATCATGTTTCATGCACATTCTACTCTTCTTTTGAATTGTTTAGTTTTTTAACCTTGTATTTAATATGGGATGGGCCACTAATACCTATCCTATTTTAAGTGTGGTGATAGCACACCATTTTTCCTAGATGTGTTTGATAGCTTTCCACTTCTGCAATATTTTAAAATAAAATGATCAAATAGTAAAAAATGGGGGCATTACATGTTGGTATTATATCTTTCTTTTATATGTGTTTTATTTTAAATTACTTTTAAATGATAACACAGATTAGTTTTAGGACATTGATATAGATTTCCTACCCGTCAAATCAATATTAGGTAGCATGAAATGTTATTTGGTTAATTTCCCAAATTTTTGAGTATTTTACTAAAAGTTCAAGTATTTTCAAGCATGGAATGATAGTTAATGAGAGTGGGTTAGGAATGTCCTATAGATAGCCCCGGTGACGATTTGTTATATGAGTCATAGTACTCAGTACAATGGTTGTTTCTTATTAATTCTAGTATTTAGTAGTCTATGGATGCAACCACCATTACGAGCACATCGAGGCATTTAGAAAGATTGTCAGTGATTACAAGGAGGGCCAAATCCAAGAAGCATAGACACTACAAATGCTAATACCTTCACTAGTTTTGGAGGATGGCTCAAGAGGGTTAGGCATCATGACCTACAAATTTATGAGGGTTAGGATCGTGACATCATGGAAAAAGGGCTTAGAGACAGAGAAAACCTTCATTACTTTTGATTCCACGTTGGATAAGAGGGTTGACGTGTTAGTGTACTACCTAAGTGGATGCGTAGATGCACAGTGGAGGAGCATCCAATGTAGAGGTAGAGAGCCTACTATTTGGGGATCGTTCCTTAAGACTCTTTAAGTCTAATTCTACCCCACTCATCTCCTTATAATGAAGACTAATGAGTTTATGACCTTTCAACAGGGGGGTCATGTGGATAGAGGAGTACTACACAAGGTTCATGGACTTGGTTCAGTTCTCTTTGGAGGTTGAAGCTAGTAAAGTGATGGAAGTTCACCGCTTTAAGATTGGACTTGGAATCAAATATCAAGATTTTCATATGGGAGTTACCCTATCGAACATAGTTGGAATATATGATTAGGCCTTAGAGGATTCTCAAGTATCAAAGCCAGGAGTGCCTAGTTGGGAAGCAAGAGAAAGTTATAGGGTTACCAACATTAAGGCAATAAGAAGAATGCCTACTCTAGAGTAGCATGTTGCGTAGGTATGGTAGGAGCATAGAATCAACACACCAATATTTTGATCAATCTTAGGGACATGTTGATGAGATGCATTAACACTACAATCATTGTAGAGCATATCATATAGGAGTGGATTTTGAAGGAAATAATGTGGCTTATCATTGATGTTGTATGGTGGGACATAGAGCTTATGAGTATCGTGTATGAAGTGAGAGTGTTTAGAGAGGTCGGTTTCAAGCTTATAGAATCAGATCTATACAACATCTACAACCATAAAATCTAAGAGTTCTTCAATCGCCAACTAGTGTATTCAACCATACTAGTGAGTCTAGGGATTAGAGACCCCACATACTTTAGCAAGTCAAGGGGTCAAGAAGTGTTGTAGGGAATCCTTTAGGTAGATGCCAGAATTTGATTAACCATACTAAGGTAGTTCATTAGGCTACGATGGTAACAGGTATTATTACTATCTCTACCTTTATAGCACGCGTGGTCTTTGAATCTAGTGCATTACATTCTTTTGTGTCACTTGTATTCATGGCTAGAGCTAATTTATTTCATGCTTGTAGTATTTCCACTTCTGTTGTGCTTTCTTAGGGGGGATAGTATTACATGTTCTACATTTTATAAGGGGGTGACCTTAGTAATTGGGAAAGTAGAGTTTCCCTTAGATCTCATGGAGATTGAATTTCTCTATTTTGATGTGATTATTGGAATTAACATGTTGGGGATGTATTAATCATTGATAGATTATGCATAGGAGTGTGTGGTTCTTCGAGGACCAAAGGGTAATAAGGTCTTATACCAAACGTGTGAACCTGAGACTATACATGAACTACCAATGGTTGAATTAGGTTACACTTAAGAACCATTTTCTATTTCCTATGAATCAATGATCTATCCAACCAACTCAAAGAAGCCTCAATGTTATCAAAGATTGATATTTGATGAGGTTACCATAAACTAAAAATAGAAAACCAAAATATTCCAAAGATGACATTTCAAACAAGATATGGCCATTAAAAATCACCGTAATACCTTTCACACTCACTAATGTTCCAATAGCGTTCATGTTTCTCATGAACCATATTTTTTGACATTTTTTGGACTAATTTGTCATAGTATTCATTGATGAAATCCTCATATACTCTAGTGCTCAAGAGAAGCACATACAACATTTGCGATGGATCTTGGTATTGTTAAGGACACAACAATTCTTTATTAGGATTTTGAAGTGTGATCTTTTGTTGGATCAAGTGGCTTTCCTTAGGCATGTAATTTTGAAGGATAGTGTGGTAGTGATCTCTTAAATGTTTGAGCAGTTTTTAAGTGTCCAACACTAACTTATATCAAGGAGGTGTGTAGTTTTTTATAGTTGGTCGATTACTACCACAAGTTTGTCGTGGAATTCTCCAACATAGCTCGTCTGTCGACTAATAAAAGGCTACATGGTTCTAATGGGACAAAAAGTGTGTTGAAGCCTTCAAGGACTTGAAGAGTTGTTTGACTAACACCCCAGTGCTCAAGTTATCGAGTGGATATGATGGTTTTGAAATTTAAAGAGATGCTTCTAAGAATGGGTTTGGTTGCATGTTGATGTAGCATGGGAGAGTGGTGGCGTATGATTCTTGATAACTAAATAAGTATTAATAGAACTAGCTGGCATACGATTTAGAGCCTACTGTAGTGGTTTTCACCATGAAAACTTGGAGGTATTACCTGTAACACCCCCAAATTTACTACTGAAAAATTTCGTTTAAATCCTGAGGTTTAGCGGAAGCAGAAGAATTAAAACCGTAAACTTGGGGGTATTACTGCCACACTTAGTACCAGACCGATTCACTCCTACCGTTCCGATACTAAGTGCTAAGGCTAAACTAAACAATCATTAAGTAAGAATCATCAAAACATAGGTACGTAGTTAACATAGGTCATTCACGAAAACACAAGTCAACAACAGTTAGAATATCGTTTAGGAATACAACTTAAGAGTACGGTTTCAGAACATGAAGCGTAGTACGAAATATCGCTAAATAAAATAGGTCCCAAGGGACCAATATCCAGATCGCCTACTCACTCAAGTCAAGCCGTCCACCCCATAATTAGTAACCGATCAAACCTGCATAGGAGGTCTGCTCCCCACCATCGGTGGATCATCACAAGACCCATTCAATCAAGGTAGTATCAGTACGGGTCCAATACTGAGTAAGGGCACAGGTGCGCTAAGGCCAAGCATACAATCATACCACATAGTATACATAGCACAATCATATAGACAACATGCGATAACTAGCAAGATAAGGCCTGAATACTTTTCTGGTGACTTATTCTTATTTCTAATTAATAATACGTTCATTCCACACATATTCTTTAATAGTCCATGTGAGTGCGAGAACCCCACTATTATAGCCGGTGGAACGGTCACGAGGGCCATGCCCTGCCACTATTATAGCCGGTGGACCGGTCATGAGGGTAACATACCCTGCCACTATTATTTGCCGGTGGACCGATCTGGCCTCGACTCACAAGGTGTTCCACTGTAAATATTTGTATCTTTCCCATGTCTCTTACCATTATTCTGATTAGTTGTTGAGCACGGAATCCCCCACTATTATAGCCGGTGGAACGGTCATGAGGGCCATACCCTGCCACTATTATAGCCGGTGGACCGTTCACGAGGGTAACATACCCTACCACTATTATTTACCGGTGGACCGGTCTGGGTCCGGCTCGACATCTTTCTCTATAAGTGGTTAGTGTCTTAACATATCTTATTCAAAAGATCTTCACCATTCATATGCATAAATCATTCTCTTCATGCTTTACACATCACAAATAATAAAATTCCACATTCATAACTACACTTTAATCAATAATACACATGATAACACAAAACAACTCTAAGTAGCCATAACCAACCCTAATTGTCCATACCAAACCGTGGTTAACCACTCTTAACCCTATTTTACCATAACAACCATACTTAGCCACCCCAAACCTTAATTATCCTCAACAAATCACAATTAGCTACTCCAACCCTACTTAATCACAACGACCTAGAGTTAATCACTCCAAAACCCTAATTATGTCTCCTCCATACCCTTATACTACTCCACGTACTATTCTCCGTCCAAAATAGTTAAACACCCACATAATGCTTGCATTTCCTCCCTTACATCCCAAATCGATCTTTCATACGTAAATTTTTCTCTCACGCAAACGTTACACATCCCATGCAACCTCTAGAAATTTTCACACAAACCCTAAATCCCATACAATCATTAACTCCCATGCAAAACCCTAACTCCACCATGCAAACCCTAGTACCACCATACAAACATTAATACCACCACACAAACCACAACACCACCATGCAAACCCTAATACCACCATAAGTCATTAATACCACCATGCAATCATTAATACCACCATAAAAACATTAATGCCACCACACAAACCATAACACCACCATGCAAACCCTAATACCACCATAAGCCATTAATACCACCATGCAATCATTAATTAAACTCTCCTGTGCAAAGTCATAAAAATCATAAATCAGATTCTCCCACAGGAACCCTAGAATTCTCATTTTATTCTTTCACTCATGATTCATTAAAATAATTAGATCAACTCACCTCCCTTGGTCAATCTCCTTCCCCATCCTCCTTTCTAATACATCAATTCCCTCACATGCATGTCTTACAGGATCACGACACATATCATCACATATACATAATACACATGCCATGTAAACATACCACACATATTTCATCTCCATGTCATGCACACGCAACATAATTGATAATGATAAACGTAGGGTACATAGCATGCGAAACACATATTACATGTAGACACACAAGAGGCCTTAGTTACGTCCTTACCTAAGGCGACGCCGGGCTTGGAGCATGCTCCTATAACTCCTTAGGGCTTTGGTCGGGGTTACCTATAAAAGATGAAAATGCTAAGTATTAGTTTCCCTTGCAAGTACCATCAACCCTGATTCTAGTTTAGGATTAGGGTTTTTATTACTAAAGAGGGTATTATACAAAAACTAGGGTTTTTACCTTAGAATTAGTATACTAAATATTATTAGTCAAAATATATTTATTTTTGATACTTATTGTTACACTTATTTTATTAAACCCATTAGTTCTAATCTTGTAGTAATAGGGTTCATGCTAGCTATAGAAAAATAGTGTTAGTATTAATAAAATAGTGACACTAATGTCTAGTGATAGAAACCCTAGCGTTTTAAGGCCAAGTCTATTAATGGTGTT
The DNA here is from genome assembly GCA_039764185.1 of Tamarix austromongolica. Taxonomy (NCBI): domain Eukaryota; kingdom Viridiplantae; phylum Streptophyta; class Magnoliopsida; order Caryophyllales; family Tamaricaceae; genus Tamarix; species Tamarix austromongolica. The sequence continues at coordinate 56,796,394 of CM077814.1, forward strand.
ATATTTGAAATGATAATATTATAAGGTCACAATATTACAAGTAAACTATTCCTAAGGGTGATAATGATAATAGTTGTATATTCTTGAATAATAAAAGGGTTCAAATTCTTTTGATTACAACAATAAGGTAGTGATAGTAGTAATAATAGTAATAGCTAATAATAGTGTCATAGTAATGAGGTTAGGGTTAATGTTAAGTGGTATGGTAATAAGGTTCAAGTACTCTTCTTAGTTAACAATCACATGATATTTACTAGCTTGAGTTAAGTAACATGGATAAGAACAAGTAGTATTATTGTTAACAAAATGATAAGGGTGTTAAGTATAATAATAATAATAGTAATAATAGTAATAATAACACTAATAATAATGATAATAATAATAATACTCCTAGTAGTAATGGTAATAATAATAATACAACCAAGTAAGGTTTAGCAACCACAATAATAACCGTAGTAAGGATAATAGAAGTAATAATAGTAATATTGTTAATAATGTTAATACTAATAATTATAAAAATTAAGATTAAAGTTAAGTATAATAAAAGTTAGGGTTCAAAAGGGGATGTTAGTATTAGTAAGAAAGTAAGAACATTAATAATAGAGACAATAATAATGGTAATAATGATAATAATAATAATAATAATAATAATAATAATAATAATAACAACAATAATAATAATAATAATAATAAAGTAATAATAATAATGATAATAATAATAATAATAAGTATATTAATATTAATATTAGTAGAAAATAGTAGCAGTTATATAAAAGGGTATTAGGGTTTGGATGAGTGGAGAATCACCTAGGGTCAGTGGTGGTCCGGTGGCGGCGCGTGGCGACGAAGGCGGCGGCGGTGGAGGTGGAGAAGAGAGGAAAAGATGGAGGTGGTGGTTAGATGGGAGAGGAAAAGGAGGAGTTTGAGGTGGGGAAAGAAACAGCAGGTGAAGGGGAGTGGAGTGAGGGTGGTGGCGTGGCAAGGGGTGGCAGCGCGCGGTGGTTGGCGCGGCGGCCGAGGGTGGTGAGGGAGGAAGGAGGAGAGGGAGGCAGGGGGAGTTGAAGGTAGGGGAAGGTAGAGGAAGCTTCCCTGGGTGTTTTGGAGGGTGGAGGAGGTGCTGGTGGCGGCTGGGTTGGCGGTGGAAGGCGACGCAAGGGCGGCGAAGGCTGGGGGTGGTGGTTTTCGGGATAGGAACTTTACACGGCTAGGGCGACACATGCAGGGCAAGGTGGAGGGTGGCAGTGGCTTGCTTTTGTCGAGGGAGTTGCAGGGATGATAACGGTGGGCAGACGTGGAGGCGGCGGTCTTCGGTGACGGCAGAAAGCCCGTCTTTTTGAGGAGGCGGAGAGGCAGGGTTTCGGGGCAAAAATCGAAAAGGGAGCTGATCGGGGCTGCCAATGGGGGGTATTTATAGGCAATTGGGAGGGGAAAACGACAAGGGAGGAAAGGGACGAGCGGGCTAGGTGCGCAGGTGGTCGGTCAGTGGCAGGCGGTGCAGGTCCTGCCATGGCAGGTTGGGTCGGGAGGAGGGGAGAAAAAGGGAAGGGAGATGGCACGCGGGGAGGGTAGCTGTGGATCTTGTTGGGGTCGAAAAAGGGAAAGAAAATGACGGGAAGGGCAGGGGAGGACGGTCGGTACTGGGCTAGTGGCCGCCGGCGAAATTCGAGCTGTAGGCGTCGAGTTGCAGGGCGCGTGAGGGAGAAGGAGACAGGGCAGGGTGGACCAGTCGGTCCAGGGGAAAGAAAGAAAAGAAAGAGGGGGCGGTTCGGCCGGCTGGGGCAACGGGCGACGAGCGAGGGGGAGCAGGCCGCACGGCTTGGGCTGCGCGGGACGGGGTAGGGGTAGGGGGTCTGGGCCGATGGGCTGGCCCAACCGGAGGGGAGATGGAAATAATGTAAAGGAGGAAGAGAGAAAAAGAAAGGAAGGGGAAAAAAAAGAAAAATGGAAAATGGAAAAAAATGATAAAATGGTTGTGTTGGGGGTATTTGGGTATTTATTTATTTATATATTTAATTTAGATATTTTATTTTAATAATAATTATTTTAAGAATAATAATTAAATTTATTTTTAGATTAATTGGGCTATTTTGGATAAATTTTCCTTAACTTCCCTTCTAATTAGTAAAATGTCAAAAAAAATTAAATAATTTATTTATTGATTTATCTTTATTTTCCTCAATTAATTTCCTCTTTATTTAATGAAATAATTTATTTTCTTACTTTTCCCTAATAAATCATTATTTGCCATAGTTTCTAAATTAGGATTTTTGAGGTATTACATTACCTCTATGATGTTTAGTGCAAGTTCTACACTAATCACAAGAGCCAAAAGTACATTTTCACGTAGTAGGAGTTGAATTTGAGATACCACTTGTAACAACCCCAAATTTACACAAATTGTTTTAACCATACTTATAATTTAAAACCGTAAATTCTGGTGATATTACCGTCACACTTAGTACCAGACCAGTTTACTCCTACCGTTCCAATACAAAGTGCTAAGGCTAAGAAACAACTCATAATATTAATAATAGTTTAAATTCATAAATACGGGAATTAGATACGCACAAGTCTTTATTCAATCGAAAATACGTGGGTAGTTTTTCAGGGAAAAGAAATAACTACAATCATAAAATTGTTTATGAAGTGTCCAACATAATTAAAAGAAACTGGGAAGAAAATCTCAATGGAAAACTGGCCATGCCACTCTAAAACTGATTCGGCCCAATCATCACTCAGCCCCATCCAATGTCCCATAGACATCATTCCCATCAAAGTAAACATCTCCTACCTGCAGCAAGTCAGATGAGCCTTCTACTCATGGGAATGAGCAGCACCCATGAAAGGGGTGATCAGTACGCTACATACTAAGTAAGGTAACCGAGTACTAAGGCCAACACACAAAAATTCACATAAACCAGGCATAAGAATAAACGAGCATAAAGGAAAACATAATAACACAATAATGAACCATCATTCGGTGGATATATAGAAAGGCCCATTTATAGTCCAGATTAATTAGTGAATTAATCTCTGATCGGAAATCGATCCACACCATGCTTTTTATCAAATCCATGTGAGTACGGAAGCCCCCACTATTAGAGCCAGTGGATCGAAGGCGCATAGGGTATCATACCCTAACCACTATTATAGTCGGTGGATCGGAGACACATAGGACTATGCGTCCTAAACACTATTCCTAACCGGTGGATCGGTTGGTCCCGACTCACATGGTGTTCCACTGTAAGTAATAAATGTCTTTTAGGTATTTTAACGAAACTCTGGTTTGTTTTTTTTGAGCTCGAGAACCCCCACTATTAAAACTATGGATCAGTTTACGCATAGAGCATCCAACTCTAACCACTATTAAAAACCCTAACCACTATTCCAAACCGATGTATTGGTTGGTCCCGTCTCAACGATCTTCCACTTTATATAATTAATATCATAAGTATCTTATTCATAATCTTTGACTCAGACATGCATGACTAACTCCATGAAAACCCTAGCTCCCATGCAACCCTAGCTCCACGTAAACTACACTTCCATGCAACCCTAACTCCATCATGCGAACATGAAATCCATTCAAACCCTAATACCATGCAACGTTAATACCCCCATGCAAAACCCCAACACCACGCACCATTAATATCCCCATGCAAAACCCCAACACCATGCACTATTAATACTCCCATACAAAACCATAACACCATGCAACATTAATACTCCCACCATGCAATACTAATACTCCCATACAAAACCCTAACACCATGCAATATTAATACTCTCATACAAAACCCTAACACCATGCAATATTAAATACTCCCATACAAAACCCTAACACCATGCAATATTAAATACTCCTCATCATTGTTTTGAAACCCTAACATGCATTTCTTAAGGCCACATCGCATATCATCACATATAAATAAAACACATGCCATATAACAACCCAAGATCATACGCGAACTCCACATCATATCATATATGACATAATTAATAATGATAACATAGAATACATGGCATATGAAGCACATAATGCATATAAACACAAAATGACCTTAGTAACATCCTTACCTAAAAGGTCATCGGTCTTGGTGCACGCTCCTATTCCACCTGAGGGCTTTGACTAGGCTCACTTATTATGGGGGGAAATACTAGAATTAGCTTCCCTCCTAAAATACTGTTAGTTTTTAAGTTATCCTAAGTCTTGGTTCTTAATTAACTACACCAAATACTACTAAAATGCTAATAAAATACTATTGTAAATTTAAAGTAAAGGTGATATAAGGGTTTCTACCCTTCACCAAAATAAAGTTAGCAAAGGTAATAATAATAATAATTATTATTATTATTATTATTATTTTAATAATAACAACCTTTTACTAATAATAGTAATATTAATAGGAATCTTAATAATAATAATAATCTAAGCCTTAAAATTACAAGGTGGGGTTTCGACCCTACCCCTAAATAATGAAATACTATTCAATAATATTAATAACATATATTATTTATAATAATATTAAAATAATAATAATAATAATAATAATAATAGTAATAATAATACTATAAAGCATATGTACGAATAATAATAAAATAATTAAGGTATTTTCCCTTCCATAATAATTAAAGATAATAATAAAAATAATTATACTAATAAAGATAATAATAATAAGAATGGTAATAAACATATAATAATTCAAATAATACCTAAACTTCAAAACTAATAACCCTAATTATTTTATTCCTACTCTCTACCCTAAAAAGAAAATTTAGCATTAATATTCCATATAATAATAATAATAATAATAATCAAATAACCATAAAAATTTGAATAAAAACATAATAAATGTAAATAAATATAAAGGAAGGTCTAAGAAGGTCTAGGGTTTCACCTTCACTCGGCAGGGATGGCGGCGCCGGCGGTGGTGCACGACGGTGATCGGAAAAAGAGTCTAAGAGGGAAAAAGATGAAGAAAAAGAGGGAAGGAGAAGGGGAAAAAAGAAAATAAGGTTATGGTTCAGTGGAGGAGAATTAGAGGGAGTTTTTGGGTGGTGCACAGGGAAATAGAAGTGGCGGCAGTGGTGGCAACTACGGCTTAAAGGTTGCGGGGTACAAATTTTTGCAAGATGGGCAGGAGATTTCACACGGCTATGGCGGCTCTTGCGAAAAGAATTGAAGGTTTTGGAGAGCTTAGTTAGCTAGAGGGAATTGCAATCTAGAATTTGGGATGCAGCAGTGGCGGTGAGGTTAGATATCGGCGGCGGTAAGCTTGTCTGAAGTCAAGCACGTGCACGGCTGTCTCTTAGGGTTTTTGGGGAGGAAAAGTTGTGAAAACACTCCAATTGAGGCTATTTATAGAGGTTAGAGGGGATATTAGGGTTTTGGGGGTTGGCAGGAGGGTGTCCTATGTAGGTTTTGGGGAAGCCAGAGGCGGTAATCGGCCGGCGAAGGATTTGGTCGGATTAGATACTTCGAGAGAAAATAGAGAGAGAAAGGGCGGGATTTAAAGATAACCGATCATGCCAAGATATTGGGCAAGTCAAGAGGGAGAAAATAAAGGGAGAAATGGCCGGTCAAAGTCCTCGTGGTCGGCAGCGCCGTTTTCAAGGGTGGGAGAGTCAGGCTTCGACGAAGGGGGAGAGAGAAGGAAGAAGGATGGAGGTAGAGGTGAATCGGCGATCGGGAAAGAAAGGAAAAGAGGAGAACCGAGCCGGTTGGGCAACAGTTATATTTTCATTAAACGAGACGCAGCATCTCAGAGAATTAAGGGGCAAAACTCTGCGTCAGGGTGCCGCAACAAGAAGAACGAAATGATGCTGGGCAGCGGAGGAAGGAGAAGGAAAAAAGAGATTGGGCTGCATCCAGGCCTAATCTGGTGAGAAGTAAAAGAAGAAAGAAAGGAAGAAAAGAGGAAAAGAGGAAAAAAAAAGGAGGAAAAAAATTAAGGGTTTTGGGTTTACATAAAATATTTAGAATTTTTTTGGGTATTTAGAATAAAAATATTTAAATAAAAATGTTAAACCTCCTTTTTAGGCTAATTTAGGACCTTTAAAAATATTTCTCCTAAATTCCTTTTTAATTAACAAAAAGCCCAATTTTTTCCTTTATAAAAATATTTATAAATTCCTATTAATTTGTCCTAAATAAATCCCTCTTATTCCAAATAAAAGAATAAATTAAATTAATTTCTCAATAAATCCTTATTTCATAATATATCTTAAAATAAATAATTCTGGAGCATTTCATCACTACCCCCTTAAAATCAGACTTCCCCCTTGAAGTCTCCTACAGCTCTCTAGGGTTAGGGCTAGGGCTAGGGTATTCTAAACTTCTATAATAACACATCATTTTCTATACTTAAATCATCCCCCCCCCTTAGAGACAAACTAGATAAAATAAAAATATAACCTGTAGCGAAAAGCTCTGGCTATGATTCTCGCATATCTTTATTGGTCTCCCAAGTAGCTTCCTCAGTCCCATGTCGACTCCATAAGATCTTAACCAGAGGCACCGAACTCATACGAGTCTTTCTTAATTTAGTGTCGAGAATCCGCATGGGTCGCTCCTCGTAAGTAAGGGAATCATCTAATTCGACCTTATCTGGCTGAATTACATGTGATGGATCAGCAACGTACTTCCGCAGCTAGGAAATGTGGAACACATTATGCACTCATGCCAATTACGGAGGAAGAGAAAATCTATAAGCAAATTTACCTACTCGCTCCAATATCTCATAGGGCCCAATATATTTGGGGCTCAACTTACCTTTCCTTCCAAACCTCTACACCCCCTTGGTAGGCGAAACCCTTAGCAACACTTTGTCTCCAGGCTCAAAATCTCCATCCCTGCGCCTCTAATCGGCATAACTCTTTTGTCGGCTCTGAGTTGCTTTCATCCGATCTTGGATCTATCTAACCTGACGAGTCATATCTTCAATCATTTCTGGTCCCAGCACAATCATCTCGCCGATGTCGCTCCAACACAAAGGAGTCCTGCACTTTCGTCCATACAATGCCTCGAAGGGAGTCATACCAATACTAGCATGATAACTGTTATTATATGAAAACTCAACCAGGTGCAAGTGCTCCTCCCAACATCCCTGGAAATCCAGTACGCATGCCCTCAACATATCCTCTAGGGTCTAAATGGTCCTCTCTATCTGTCCTTCTATGGCAAGGTGAAAAGTTGTACTTATCTTCAATTTGGTCCCTAAAACTTCCTGCAGCTTTCCCCAAAAGTGAGAGAGGAACCTTGAATCTCGATCTGAAACTATATCCTTCAGGACTCCATGGCAGCTAACCACGAACTTCATATAAGCGCTCGCCAATTACTCCATACTCCAGGTGGACTTCATAGGAATGAACAAGGCTAACTTGGTCAATCTATCAATAATAACCCAGATAGTATCACAGCCACTTTGGGTCCTCGATAAACCACTCACAAAGTCAATAGAAATGGAGTCCCATTTCCACCCTGGCACTTCTAAAGACTGAAGTAATCTCCCTAGTCTCTGATGTTCAATCTTCACCTTCTGACACACAAGACACCGGGATACAAACTCAGCTACTTCTCGCTTCATACGTGGCCACTAGTACACCTTTTTTAGGTCCTTATATAACTTTGATCCTCCTAGAAGAACCGAATAGGGAGTCTGATGTCCTACTTCCATAATACAATGTTTAAGATCTAGACAACTCTAGGGCACACACCAAAAACCCCTAAATCGGATACTGCCATCATCATGGACTTTGAACCCTTCTACCTTGCCATCCCACATCTTCTGTCAGATTCTCTCCAACTTAGCATTTCCAACCTGGCCGGCTCAGATCTCTTCAAATATAGTCAGAATAAGCGTTAAGGAATTCATACGGCCTTTGAGGTCTCCCTGCCAAATCATCTCGATCTCCAGATTTGATAACTCCCTTATTCTCTGATCAGCAACCACACAACACAGCATAGAATGTGCAGTCTTCCTACTCAGAGCATCAGCAACCACGTTGGCCTTACCCTCATGGTAGGTCAACTCAATTTCATAATCCTTTACCAGCTCCAACCATCTTCTCTGCCTCAAGTTGATCTCCTTCTGCGTGAAGATATACTTGATGCTCTTATGATCAGTAAAGAATTTACACTTCACCCCATATAGATAATGCCTCTAAATCTTCAAGGCGAACACAATAGCAACTAACTCAAGATCATGCGTGGGATAATTTTGCTCATGTTTCTTCAGCTGTCGCTAGGCATAGGCTACCACTTTACCCTTCTTCAACTCTCGAAAAGCCTCTTCACACACCTCATCCCACTGAAACTTCGTTGTCTTCTTCAAGAGATTAGTTAACGGTCTAGCTATCTTAGAAAAGTTCTGCACAAATCATCTATAATATCTAGCCAAACCTAGAAAACTCGGAATCTCTGATATATACGTAGGAGGCTTCCACTCTATGATGGCCACAGTCTTAGCGGGGTCCACATCCACTCCCTTAGCCGATACAATGTGACCAAGGAAAGCTACCTCCAAGAGCCAAAACCTGCACTTCGATAGCTTAGCATACAGATGATGCTCTCTTAATGTGCTCAAAATGGTGCGTAGATGTTGTTCGTGCTCCTCATTTCCTAGGGAATACACCAGAATATCATCTATAAATACCACCACAAATTGATCGAGGAAAGGTTTGAATATCCTCGTCATCAAATCCATCAATACTATAGGAGCATTTGTAAGTCCAAAGGGCATCACTGTAAATTTGTAATGCCCATATTGGGTCCGGAATGCAGTCTTCATAATGTCAGCATCAGTGATTCTCAACTGATGATACCTGAACCTCAAATCGATCTTGGAAAACACCGTGGCACCCTTCTGTTGGTCAAACAAGTCATCTATTCTCTATAGTGGATACCGGTTCTTTACCGTCAACTGATTCAACCCCTGGTAGTCAATATAGAGATAGAGACTACCCTCCTTCTTCTTTACAAACAAAATCAGTGCTCCCCACAACAATACACTAGGCCGGATGTACCCATGCTCTAAGAGTTCCTTCAACTGGGCCTTCAATTCTTTCAACTTAACTGGTGCCATTCTGTAAGAAGCCTTGGAAACATGCTCAGCTCCCGGTACTAACTCGATCTTGAAGTCAATTTCCCAAACCGAAGGCATACCTGGTATTTCTTCGGGGAATACGTCCGAAAATTCTTTAACTACCGGAATACTATCCAATGCGGACAAATCCTTGTTGAGCTCCTACACACTGCATAAATATTAGGGATACCCCTTTTGGATCAAAGCGTTCAATGTGACCACTGACACCACCTTAGTGGTCGGATCGAGCTAAGTCTTTCGGTAAGAAATCCTAGTTCCATTCGGGCCTCCAAAATCACCCTCTCCTGGGCATAATCGATAACTGCTTTGTACTTCCCCAGCATATCCATGCCAAAAATCACGTCAAAGTCTCTCAGGTCCATCCCAATTAGATCTACTAGGAAGTCTACCCCTCCTATATCTAAGGCCATGTCGGAAAACCTCCGACTACACTCCATTTCGTCCCCCGACGGAAATATAACAGATAGCTCTACTCTAGCAGATAGTGACAATCCAGCCTTAGTAGCAAATGCAGAGGAAATGAAAGATAACGTAGCACCAGAATCAAATAGAACATATGCTAGTAATGAATAAATGGTGAACATACTAGTAACGACATCCAGTTTTCGGTCTACCTCGGCCTAACTAATAACGTTCAGGCACCCTCCTGACTGACCTCCCTTCTAAGGATGAGGCCTAGATCCTTGTAGTCTTCCCCCTATCTCCCGAGCTGGGGTACCGGATGGAGTAGGTGATCTTTGATAGTGCTGTTGGGGTGAGTTCTGACAGTACCGTTGATAGGGTTGTTGCTGAGGTATGAGAGCTCCTTCCTGTTGATATGATCGGTTCTGACTCTACTGGAAACAAGGGGGCCTCCAACACTCTAATGCTCTATGACCCATTTTCCCACAATTTAGGCATGTAATCAGCTTGCCTGCACAGGTTTTGCCTGAGTGGGTCCGACCACACTTCCGACAAGCTAGGCCTCTTGGGGGCCCTTGGATTCCGCTACTATCTCTCGGTGGCGGCCTCCTGGACTCTCTGACCCTGAGCTAGGTCCTACTCCCAGAACTCTGGACCTCGGGCTTCCTCTTTCCTAAAATGGTGGCCTATTCGTGGACCAGCGTGTCTGCTATGCAAGCACTCTCATACAAGGACGCCAAATCTGTGAACGACACGGCACCCATCATGCGGCGGATGCTGAAATTTAGTTTCTGTCCTTACTAAAAGACCACCGTGGATTCGTTGGCGGTGATCCCTGGGGTAAACTGAAGCAGCTCAGTAAACTTAGCATGGTACTAACGAACTAACATTGGCCCTTATGTCAGGTGCATGAACACCCAGAGCTTGTCCCTCCTGAGGTTCTCAGGATAGAATCTGGTACGGAGGGCAGTCTTAAATGCCTCTCAGGTAGCTGGAGGACCTTCTTTGCACGAAACTCCTTCCACCAGGCATCTGTTATGCCCCGGAGGAAGAATGATGCAATGTTGGGCCGTTGGTCGATTTGGCAATTCACGGCCTCAAAGGTGCGATCCAAATCGCGGATCCACCCCTCTAAAACCACTGGTTCTCCTCCCTGGAATATGTCGGAGGGTGATGTCCGGTAACCCTCCCAATCTAATCTTCCTCAACGTTTTGGGAGCGATGGGTGAACTCCAGGAAGACGGTGACAGCTTCCTCCAAACGGTTAATCCTCCTATTATTTGCCATCTAGCTGTACAAAAATAAACACTTAGAAATGAACCTACTGGTTCGAAATTATCAACAACATTTCTAATCCTTAGGGAAAACCCTAATCTACCCTGATACTCCTCACCGTGGCCGGGCTACAAAATTTTTTAAAAATAGAAAGATTTTCACCTAAGGCGGGAAATCTTTTTTTTTCAAATTTCAGTAGCAACTTCCAAAAATTAATTTTATTTCCAAAAACAAGTGTGGTCAACAATATCAACCGCTCTGATACCAACTTGTAACACCCCCAAATTTACACAAATTTTTTTAGCCATACTTATAATTTAAAATCGTAAATTATGGGGATGTTACCGCCACACTTAGTACCAGACCGGTTTACTCCTACCATTCTAATACTAAATGTTAAGGCTAAGAAAACAACTCATAATATTAATAATAGTTCAAATTCATAAATACAGGAATTAGATACGCACAATTCTCTATTCAATACAAAATACGAGGGTAGTTTTTCAGGGAAAAGAAATAACTACAATCATAAAATTGTTTATGAAGTGTTCAACATAATTAAAAGAAACTGGGAAGAAAATCTCAATGGAAAACCAGCCATGCCACTCCGAAACTGATTCGGCCCAATCATCACTCAGCCCCATCCGATGTCCTATAGACATCAATTGCGTCAAAGTAAACATCTCCTACCTGCAGCAAGTTAGATGGATCGTCTACTCATGAGAATGAGTAGCACCCATGAAAGGGGTGATAAGTACGCTACGTACTGAGTAAGGTAACCGAGTACTAAGGCCAACTCACAAAAATCCACATAAACGAGGCATAAGAATAAACGAGCATAAAGGACAACATAATAACACAATTATGCACCATCATTTGGTGGATATATAGAAAGGCCCATTTATAGTCCGAATTAATTAATTAATTAATCTCTTATTAGATATCGATTCACACCATGCTTTTTATCAAATCCATGTGAGTACGGAAGCCCCCACTATTATAGCCGGTAGATCGGAGGTGCGTAGGGTATCATACCCTAACGAGTATTATAGCCGGTGGATTGGAGACACATAGGACTACGCGTCCTAACCATTATCTCTAACCGATGGATCGGTTGGCCCTAACTTACATCATGTTCAACTGTAAGTAATTAATGTCTTCTAGGTCTTTTGACGAAACTCTAGTTTGTTTTTGTTTAGCTCGGGAAACCCCACTATTATAACCGGTGGATCAGTTTATGCATAAAGCATCCTGCTCTAACCACTATTATAACCGGTGGATTGGTCACACATAAGGTAAAAACCCTAACCACTATTCCAAACCGGTGGATCGGTTGGTCTCGTCTCAACGATCTTCCACTTTATATAATTAATATCATAAGTATCTTATTCACAATCTTTGACTCAGACATGCATGACTAACTCCATACAAACCCTAGCTCCCATGCAACCCTAGCTCCACGTAAACAACACTTCCATGCAACCCTAACTCCATCATGCAAACATGGAATCCATGCAAACCCTAATACCATGCAACGTTAATACCCCCATGCAAAACCCCAACACTATGCACTATTAATACTCCCATACAAAACCCTAACACCATGCAATGTTAATACTCCCATACAAAACCCTAACACCATGCAATATTAAATACTCCCATACAAAACCCTAACTTCATGCAATATTAAATACTACCCATCATTGTTTTGCAACCCTAACATGCATGTCTTAAGGCCACATCGCATATCATCACATACAAATAAAACACATGCGATATAACAACCCAAGATAATACACGAACTCCACATCATATCATATACAACATAATTAAAAATTATAACATAGAATGCATGGCATATGAAGCACATAATGCTTATAAACACACAAATGGCCTTAGTAACACCCTTAACTAAAAGGTCACCGGTCTTGGTGCACGCTTCTATTCCACCTGAGGGCTTTAACTGGGTTCACCTATTATAGGGGAAAATGCTAGAATTAGCTTCCCTCCTAAAATACTGTTAGTTTCTAACTTATCATAAGTCTTGGTTCTTAATTAACTACACCAAATACTACTAAAATGCTAATAAAATACTATTGTATATTTAAAGTAAAGGTGATATAAGGATGTCTACCCTTCACCAAAATAAAGTTAGCAAAGGTAATAATAATAATAATAATAATAATAATAATAATAATAACAAACTATTACTAATAATAGTAATATTAATAGAAATCTTAATAATAATAATAATAATCTAAGCCTTAAAATTACGAGGTGGGGTTTTGACCCTACCCCTCAATAATGAAATACTATTCAATAATATTAATAACATATATTATTTATAATAATATTAAAATAATAAAGATAATAATAATATTATTATTATTATTAATAAAAATAGTAATAATAATACTATAAAGCATATGTATGAATAATAAAATAATTAAGGTATATACCCTTCCAGAATAATTAAAGATAATAATAAAAATAATTATACTAATAATAAAAAGAATAAGAATAAGAATGGTAATAAAAAATATAATAATTCAAATAATACCTCAACTTTGAAACTAAAAACCCTAATTAGTTTATTCCTACTCTCTACCCTACAAAGAAAATTTAGCATTAATATTCCATATAATAATAATAATAATAATAATGATAATAATAATAATAACAATAACAATAATAATAATCTAATAACCATAAAAATTTGAATAAAAATAGAATAAATGTAAATAAATATAAAAGAAGGTATAAGAAGGTCTAGGGTTTCACATTGAGTTGGCAGGGAAGGGCAGCGCCGACGGTAGTGCACAACGGTGGCTGGAAAAAGAGTCTAAGAGGACAAAAGATGAAGAAAAAGAGGGAAGGAGAAGGAGAAAAAAGAAAATAAGGTTATGGTTTGGTGGAGGAGAATTAGAGGGAGTTTTTGGGTGGTGCAGAGGGAAATCAAAGCGGCGGCAATGGTGGCGAACGACGACTTAAAGGTTGCGGTGTACAAATTTTTGTGAGATGGGCAGGAGATTTCGCACGGCTATGGCATCTCATGCGAGAAGAATTAAAGGTTTTGGAGAGGTTAGTTAGCTAGAGGGAATTGCAAGCAAGTATTTAGGATGCAGCGGTGGCGGTGAGGTTGGCTATTGGCGGTGGTAAGCTCGTCTGAAGTCAATGTGGCACATAGCTGTCTCTTAGGGTTTTCGGGGAGGAAAAGCTGTGAAAACACACCAATCAAGGATATTTATAGAGGTTATAGGGGATATTAGATTTTTAGGGGTCGGTAGGAGGGTGTCCTATGTAGGTTTTGGGGCAACCAGAGGTAGTAATCGGCCGGCGAAGGATTTGGTCGGATTCGATATTTCAAGAGAAAATAGAGAGAGAAAGAGTGGGATTTAAAGATAACCGATCATGCAAAACTAATGGGTGAGTCAAGAGGGATAAAATAAAGGGAGAAACGGCTGGTTAAATCCTCGTGGCCGGCAGCGCCATTTTCGGGGGCGGGAGTTGTAGGCTTCGGCGATGGGGAATAGAGAAGGAAGAAGGATGGAGGGAGAGGTGAATCAGCGGCCGGGAAAGAAAGGAAAAGAGGAAAACTGAGCCAGTTGGGCAACGGTTATATTTTCATTAAACAAAACGCAGCGTCTTAGAGAATTAAGGGGCGAAACGCTGCGTCGGGGTGTCGCAACAAGGAGAACAAAACGGCGTTGGGTCATGGAGGAAGGAGAAAGAAAAAGGAGATTGGGCCACGTCCAGGCCCAATCCGACGAGAAGAAAAAGAAGAAAGAAAAGTAGAAAAGTAGAAAAGAAGAAAAGAAAGAAAAGAGGAGAAAAAAGGAGGAAAAAGAAAAATTTAAGGGTTTTGGGTTTACATAAAATATTTAGAATGTTTTTGTCTATTTAGAATAAAAATATTTAAATAAAAATATTAAACCTCCTTTTTAGGCTAGTTTAGGACCTTTAAAAATATTTCTCCAAAATTCCTTTTTAATTAACAAAAATCCCAATTTTTTTCCTTTATAAAAATATTTATAAATTTCTATTAATTTGCCCTAAATAATACCTCTTATTCCAAATAAAATAATAAATTAAATTCATTTTCCAATAAATCCTTATTTAATAATATATCTTAAAATAAATAATTCTGGGGCATTTCACCATTAATGGTTAAAATGGGTCAAGGATTATAACATGGAGTTAACCTAACATAAGGGTAAGGCTAATATGGTGGTAGATTCCCTTATTCAAAATATATCACATTCCTTGAGCACAATTGTGTGTTTAGATCATTTGTGTCAAGAACTTAGTGAGATGGAGATCAAGTTGATTACCACTAGTAGTTTGGAATAAATTATGAGTGCAATCACAATCACACCTTCAATCTTTTAAAATATGTAAGCCATTGAACTTGGTGATGCTAAGCTCAAGAGGATCAATCACAAAACTAAAGAAGTTTGAGCCAATGAGTTTCAGCTCTACGAGGAAGGTAGAATCAAATACCATGGAAAGTGGTGTATCCTATGAGGATGTGTTGAGGAAGGTCGTTATACTCCTTATTCCATCCATCTTGGAAGGGATAAGTTATATATGAAATAAAGAAGGTATATTGGTGACCCCATATTAAGCGAGAGGTTGTAGAGTTCATTGCCCAATGTTTAACTTGTTAAAATGTTAAGATTGATCATAAGAGACCAACAAGTTTAGTACATCCACTTCAAGTTGTATAGTGGTAGTGGGTTAACATATCTATGGAATTTTTAATGGATCTCTCCAAGAACCATAAAGGATTTATTCCTTATGGGTAATTGTGCTTATCTAACTAAGTCATTAGTGTTTGTACTAATGAATATGACTTAAAGTGTGGATCAATTAGCCAACACTTACAAGAATCACTAATAGGTGCATATTTTATGGACTTATTTGATATTTATTAACCTATCTTATGCTATTCATTATGAAAATTTCACCCTTTTCCTTAAGTTTTCTTTGTAGACCTAGCTTTGTAGGAATATATGAAATCAAAATAATTTTGGTTTATAAGTAAAGAAAATAAGCAACATACTAAAAGAAAACTTAGAGACATGGAAAAGTGGATGTACCATCATGCAAGATCCTAAACGAGAAGTTATGTGAAGAAAAATCAAGTTAATAAAATCAATAGGTAGGAAATATGGGTGCCCCATATTTATGTAAATATGATCCACATTTCCTTGGTTCTCTTCCCATGATCTCCATTAATTACAACTACATGGATAGTGTAAGTGCAAAAATATGGGTACCCCATATATATGAATACAAACCATATTTGTAACATAATTTGGATATGATTTGTACAACATTCTGTTTATATATACAACTTCTATTCAGTGGAATAGAGGATTGAAGAGCACTACTTTCAAAACTTCAACTTCATTTTTCATTATTTCTAAACGATTATGATTCTTTTTTTAGATTTAGTTAGTTAATTGATATAATTGAAGGATTAAACATGATATGATGCTTACAGTTCTACAATCTCCTATGTTATCTCTTTGCTTGGTGTCATTTATTTGTTTCATGCTTATTATTTTGTTTAATAGAAGTCTAGTTATTCATTAATTCAATTGAGTTTGTGATTTTTTGTAGTTTAATTTAATATTTTTTTCTCTATTATTGTGAAAGTTGTGATTTTTATGTGTTTAGATTATGTGTTTTCTAGTTTAATTAATATGCTGGGCTAGATTAGTAGGAGGTAGGAGGATAATTGATGGTTATGGGATAATTAATTGTGAGATGTGAATTGGATTTAATTATTATGTGTATTTTTTGTTAGATAAATAAAATTAGTTTAATGACCACCGATCAAAGATTAGGACTTTATTATCTAGATTGGCCACCAAGGTAATTTAACTATTAATTAGTTACTAGGATAGTATAGTTAATAGGTAATTGCTAACATATGCGTCTTGATAAGTTCATATTTTGACATATTTTATACCCTTATAATCTTAGTTTTTAGTATTTTATTTAACTAATATAGGTGAATAACTATGATTTTATGCTTAAGTGGTAATAATTGTATAAATGCTATTATTTAAGCTAAAATAATAGAAATTAAATAAATGAAGAATAAAATAATATTTATTTAATTTTATTTTGTAGGTATTACTTTTAAATAAAATACAAAATTAATTAATAAAAATAAAAGAACCGGACCTTTGGACCAACAGCCGAAGGCCGAAGGCCCAAAGGCTAAGGAACGATGAGAAAAAAAATCATAGCCCAACGAGCAGTGCAAGAGGAGTCGAAGAAAAGTCAAAGAAGAAAAAGGAAAAGGAGGGCTAGAGGCTCGAGAAGTAGAGGGTTGCGAGATGAAAGAAAGAGTCAGCAGGGCTGATGTGGAAAGAAAAAAATGGCTTATAGACGCGTGGAACAAGAATCAAAAGGAAAGGACGGCATAGCCACAAAAAAAATAGAGAGTAGTCAGTGGCTCAAAAAGAAAGGAAAAGTTGTGCAACAAGGCACGAAGAAACAAGGGAAAAAAAGCTGTCAGGCACGAGAGGACGACGTAGAGCAATGCCGCATAGAAACTAAAGTGAGAAGGGTGCAGCAGCCGACACACGGAAGTCAAAGCACCCGTGCCCCGTCAGCTAGAAAAAAACAAAAGAATTAGTTGCATAAAATTCAAGGCCAACGAAGAGAAGAAGAAATATGGAAGAAATTTATCCAGAAGAATTTATTTCAGATAAAATTAATTTTTATCTGAATAAATTCTTAATTTTTCATCAAAAATTAATTCTGGTTAATTCTTTCTCTATTTCTATTTTATATCTTAGATATATATTTCTACGTAATAAATTTAATAACTATGGTTGGCTAAATATTTGTTACTAGGGAACAAATTGAAACCCTAGATTAGGGTTTGAAGTATAATTTTATTTTCTTTGTTTTGTGAGATTGTTTCTTGACTCTATTTTAATTTTTATCATTTGTATATATAATTTTGTCAAGTATAATTTATTTGGTGCATGCGTTGTTCTGGTTTCCTCATAAGTGACAGTATGTAGGATTATTTACCTACTAGGTGGCCATATAAATATACTAGAATTTATATGTATAAATTGCAGCTAGATTAGATAACAATTCACCTAATAGTTTTGTGACTCTAACCGAAGTAGTAAAACGTTTAGATATGTGTGGGTTAAGGAAAAGAAATACAGCTAGACATGCTTTGTGTACTAGTTTGGGTAATTAGATTGATAGCCTTCCAATTATACTTAATGCATTAAATCTAGCTAAATATAGGAGCCGCTTGTTGCTGCTATACTGCTAGTATTGAATAGGGTTAATATTGGTATTTTTTCATAGTAATTAATTAAGAAAAGTAATATAAGGTGTATGGACCCACTTTTGGTGTATAACTTGGTCGATCTCTTTTTCATGATTAAAAGATGACTTAGAAATAAATATTATATTTTGAACCAATATAGTGGTGGATTTCAATCTCCTAGCATATTTATCATATCTACAAGTTTCCTATTATTTTTTTATTATTTTATTTTATTGTATTTATTCCTTTTATTATTTTTATTTTTATAACCCCCATTAGTATTTTATTATTTATTTATCTTGTGTTATTTAGGATTTTTATTTTTTAAGCTAGTTAAATTGAGGTGAGCCCTCTCAATCTATGGCCTAGAACTATACCCTTATTTACCAATACTACAATTGACAACAAGAGGGTTTAAATTACGTGTCGGCTATAGCCACACCATATTTGCAAATGGAAAATAGGTTATTGATTTAATGTATGTTTATTACTCTTTAGGATTACATAATTTGAGCATATTGTAATTATGGTTCTAGTTAAGTTCTCCATAATCATTAATATTTTCATTAGTTAAATCTAGAGATCTTATCCTAGGTTATTACTTAGACAATAAAACATAAGCAAGCCTTAGTTTATTTTCATAAGGGGATAATAAAAATAACACATGTATAAGCTTATATAGGTATCATTAGAAATACAACATAACCATCTTATTCGATGATCGGTTTTTATCCTTGTGCTGAATATATCACCTTACCCCTATTATCCCATTATTGTTATTTAGTTACTTTCTTAAAAGTTACTTTATTCTTTTCATTATTAGTAATTAGTTTTTAATTAGTTAACAATCAGAGGAATTTATATGATAGTAGAAATTTATGAATTGACCTATAGCCTTTATGGGATGGACTCCTACTCACTATTTATTATTTTTTTGTGTGTTTGGGGTTTAATTTGGAGTGTCTATGACAACACAACAAGCACATTATGCCACTATATGGGGTCCCTAGAGACATCGTATAGCACGAAGACCTTAGATTCTTCTTACACTTTTGCCAATAGTTATAAGTGAAATGCCCCAAAAATTTTTAATTTTAAATAGTATATTTAAATGAGATTTTATAATAAAAGTTAATTGAGTATATTACTTTATTTAAAATAAAAGGAAATTAATTAGGGCAAATCAAGAATAAATTTATGAGTATTTTAATTAGGAGGAATTTGGGTATTTTAACTAATTAAAGATTTTAATTTGGGAATTAACTAAATAAATTATTTTATTTAAAATAAGGAGGATAAAATAGTTCCAAATTAATATTAATTTTATAAATAATTTAATGGAAGAAAATTAGGGTGTTTTGCTAATTAAAATGGAATTTATGGAAAATCTTTTAAAAATCCTAATTTAGCCTAAAAAGGGATTTAAATATTATTTTATTTAAATATTATTATTTTTAAATAACCCAAATATCCAAATTAATTTAATTAAGCCAAACCATTATTTTTCCCTTTTCCCTTTTTCTTTTTTCCTTCTTCCTTTTTCTCCTTCTTCTTTTCTTTTTCTTTTTCTTCTTCTCCTCGAACTAGGCCACCTACGGCCCAGTCTTCCTCTTCTTCTTCCTTCTTCGGCTCAGCCACATCGCGCCCCCTTCGTCCCCCTTCCAGCACCGCATTTTGCTTTCGTTTCCACCGAAACTCATCGTTCTATTTAATGACACCCTCCCTCGCGCCGATCAGCCAGGTTCTTCCCCTTTTCTTTTCTTTTTCCCAGCCGACCGGTCCGCCTCCTTTTCTTCTTCCTTCTTCCTCCCCTCTCCTCCGTCGACGCTGCTGCAACTCCCGCCCCTGAAAATGGCATCTCCGGTTACAGAGACTTTGACCGGCCATTTCTCATCTCATTGTATTCCCTTTGACTCGAGGAATAAATTGGCATAACTTTCGTCCATTATCTCTCACCCATTTCCTCTCCCCAGCCTCGCAAAATTTCGAATTAACCCAAGCGCTGGCCGACCATTTTCCGCCGTCAGCTGCCCAAAATCTCGCACCCCATAACTTCCTGCCGACCCCCAAAACCCTATTATACCATCTACAATCTATAAATAGCCTTGTTATAGGAGTATTTGGAGTTTTTTTCTTCCCTGAGACCCTAAGCTCGAGTTGCCAACCACCGTAACTTCAGACGCGTTTTCTGCCGCCGTTAGCCAATCTCAACACCACCGCCACATCCCAAATTCTTCCCCGCAACGCCCTCTAGTTAGCTAAACTATTTTCAACCTTTGATTCTTCTTGCACGAGCCTCCATAACCGTGCAAAGTTTGCTGCTCGTTTCGCCATAATTTTACCCCGAAACCTTAAACCACCGTCCGTCGTCGTGCGCCGCCACCTTTGGCTACACCACCACCATCATTTTGTTCCTCTCCTCCTGGGAAACCATAAACACCTCTTATCTCACCTCAATTCTCCCTATATTTTTCCCAACACCCATCTTTCCCTCTTTTCTTCTATTTTTCCGGCCACCCCCGCCGCCTCCGTGTACCACTGCCTGTGCCGCCTATCCCCACTAGCTTAAGGTTGAACCCTAGACCCTCTCAACCATTTTCCATATTATTATAAGCCTTGATTTAATTTATTTCAATTATTTGCATATAAATACCATTATTATTATTCTTAATATTTATATTCTTAATATGTTTTATTATTATTATTATTATTATTATTATTGTTGTTGTTTTATTATTATTTATGTTGAGGGATGAAGCCTTATTGTATTTTAATTCGATTTTATTTTTATTCCCCTTATTATTTCTTTTATTACTATTATTAATATTAATATGTTATAAGTATAATAATTATTAATGCAAATATTTTACCATTAGTATTGTTAATAATGTTATTATAGTTATTACTATTGTTATTATTATGATGATTATTATTATTATTATTGTTATTATTATTTATATTCTCATTGATATTAGTTTTATTATCTTTGATATTATTATATTAGTATCATTATTATTATTAGGGTAAAGTATTTAACCCTATATTATCAAGGTTTATAATTTCTCTATTATTTTTATGTCTTTAGCAAAGTTAGAATTTTGTTAAGGTTATTTTATTAGTATGTTATTATTTGGTCAAAGCCCTAAGGAGGCGTAGGAGTGTACTCCAAGACCAGTGACATTTTAGGTAAGGGTTTACTAAGGCCTTTTATGTGCTAATGTGAATTGTGTGCCTTGTATGTTATGCATCCTATGTTATTATTGTAATTATTGCATATTTTGTATGGAATGGAGCTCAAGCATGCTTTTGTGTTGTTATATGGCATGTGTACTATGTGTATGGGATGATATGTGTTATGACCCTAAAAGACATGCATGTGAGGATGTTGATGTGGCTTGTGTGGGAGAAAAGAGGAAAAAGGAGGATGGAGAAAGAAGTTGATTAAGGGATGTGAGTTGACCTAAGTATTCCATTGATTCATGAGTAGAGGAATAAAATGGAGAATTTTAGGGTTTCGTGTAGGAGAATCTGATTTGTGATTTTTGAGGTTTTGTATGGAGAATATAATTTATGGTCTTATATGGGGAAGTTTAGTTTATGGTTTTGTATGATTTTGTGTGAGAGAATTTAATCTATGGTTTTGTATGGAAGAATTTAATTTATGGTTTTGATTTGGAGAATCTAATTTATGGTTTTTTTTGGAAGGATCTAATGTAAGGTTTTATATGGATGAATCTCTTGTTTGATATGGTTCAAATCTAGGGTTTGGTATGGATGAATTTTTGGGTTGTATATGGTTTGAATTTAGGGTTTGGTAAGGATGAATACTTGGTTTGGTATGGATGAATCTTTGGGTTTTATATGGTTTGAATCTAGGATTTGGTATGAATGAATCTTTGGGTTATGTGGATTGAATTTAGGGTTTTGTATGATGAAATCTTGGGTTTTGCATAGAGGTATTAATGGTTGCATGGTGGCATTAGGGTTCTCATTGTGGTATTAGGGTTTGTATAGTGGTGTTAATGGTTGTATGGTGGTATTAGGGTTTGCATGGAAGTTAATAATTGCATGGGATGTGTAAAGTTTGTATGAGAGTGAAGTTTACGTATGGAACGTTGATTTGGGATGTGAGGAAAGTAATGTAAGTGTTGTTTGGGTGATTGAACACTTTGGATGGAAAATAGTGCGTGGAGCATTATATGGGTACGTAGGAAACTGAGCTAGGGTTTGTGTGGATAATTAGGGTTTGGTGTGACTGCTTAGGGTTTCTGCGGTATCAGGTGTATTTGGTGACTAAAGTATAATTATGAGGATGGAATTTATGATTTGTTATGTGTGAAGTGTAAAGGGAGTGATTTATGCATGTCCATGGTGAAAGCTTTGAATAAGATACTTAAGACACTAATTATTTAAAGTGAAAGATCGTTGAGCTGGGACCAACCGATCCACCGGTTCGGAATAGTGGTTAGGGTTTTTACCCTATGTGTGACGAATCCACCGGTTATAATAGTGGTTAGAGTAGGATGCTCTATGCGTAAACCGATCCACCAGTTATAATAGTGGGGGTTCCCGAGCTCAACAACCGCAAACCAGAGTTTTTCTAAAATACCTAAAAGATGCTAATTACTTACAGTGGAACATCATGCGAGCCAGGGCCAACCGATCCACCGATTAGGAGTAGTGGTTAGGACGCGTAGTCATATGTGCCTCCGATCCACCGGCTATAATAGTGGGGGCTTCCGTACTCGCATGGATTTGATATAAAGCATGGTGTGTATCGACTTCCGATAAAAGATTAATTAAATAATTAATCTGGACTATGATTGGGCCGTTATGTATGTACCTAAATGATTGGTCGATATTATGATATGATGATGGTCTTTATATTCTTTTATTCTTATGCATGATTTTATGTGCTTATGTGTTGGCCTTAGTGTTTGGTTACCTTACTCAGTACGTAGCGTACTGATCACCCTTTTCATGGGCGCTGGTCAATCCCACAAGTAGTGTGCCCTTCTGACTTTATGCAAGTGGGTGAGATATCCGGTGGGGCTGAGTGTTGAGCATGTTTGGCTCAAAGATCGAGAGTGTCGTGGCCGTAATTTTCTTCTTGTGATTTCATTTCCTCATGTTATTTCTTTTGATTCGCATTTATTCTTTTTAATTGATTACCTTGTATTAAGTGTTTCGATTAAACCTTTTATAAATTGTAAGATTATTCCCTTCGGGGAATTTTAATTTCACACTCTGATTTCTATTTGATTCATGATTCTTTACGCGCACTCTGATTTTTATATATGATCTTTCTAGTTCTTTTATGAGCTGTTGGTTTGAGTTTAATGCTTATTTGGAAATTGGATTGTATTGAATTATAATTTATTATTTATTTTCTTAGCCTTCGCACTTGGTATTGAAACGATCAGAGAGAATCGGTTTGGTACTAAGTGTGGCGGTAACATCCCCAGAATTCACAGACTTTAATTCGATTACTTCCGCTTTTAATAAAAAAAAATTAGTGAATTTTGGGGTGTTACAATAAGTTGCTTTTAGGGATCAGTTGAAGATGATGCTACTTTTCACCTAGCAATGGATGGTTAGACATTGAGGACCATTCAAACCTTAGAGGACATACTCCAAGCATGTGAGTTGGATTTTATGGGTAGTTGGAAGGACCTCCAGACTTGATCTATAATACCCCAAATTTTTAATTTTTCATATTTAACCCCTTACTTGGAATTATTTAATCCTAAATTATTAATTTAATTATTTTGTAGACCTTTGCATTATCAAAATATGTAGGATTATTTAATAAACAAATATAAATACTTTCTTATTATATCATACTCCTTTTTATTTATATAAATTTCCTAATCCATAATTTACTAAAACCATCCTATTACATTAATAAATTAAATTTTGATAAATTAATTTAATAAATGATTTTTTCCTATTAGTATAAATTCTAATCCTAACTATAAAAATAATTTTATTTTTCTTTTTCCCTTTTTACTTTTCCTTTTTTCCTTTTTCCTTTTTCTTCTTCAATTTTTTAACTTCTTTTTCCTTTTCTTTCTTTCTTTCTTTCCTTTTTCTTTAGGTCAGTTGACCATCTTCTCCTTTCCTTCTCCACTCTTCGCCGACCCAACTTTCTCCTTTTCTCCCTCTCTTTTCTTTTCTTTCTCTCCTTCTCTTCTCCCCCATTGAGTAAGCCCAACTCCATCATTTTTTTACCTTTCCCCCTTGCTTGGGCCATCCAGCCCATTCTTTTCTCCTCCCTACCCAACCTCCTTCTTCTTCCCCTTCTTCCTTCTTCTCCCTTGCATTGTCAAGCCAGATAGCCTCTTGCCAGCACCTCACATGATTGTCACCTTCCTCTCTCCTACACCTACAACCTAAGCCTGCTCTTCTCTCTCCTATACCTTTCCATCCATTTTTGGCCATATACACCCCCTACAACCTCCCTCACATGCCTTTTCCTTCCCCTTTCCACTTCCTCTCCTTGCCACCATGCATGCCGCCTCCAACTCTCCCTCAACACCCACCTAACCCCTACACTGAGTTTGCCTCTCTTTTCCTCTTCTTTTTCTTCCCCTTCTCCTCTTCTCTTTTTCCTTATCTCGCTCCCTCGAGCCCTTCTCTCCCTATAGATTTTCCCTTTCCTTCTTCTTCTCCCCTATTTTTTTTGCACCACCCCTAACCGTTGTCTCCATCGCCCAATAAACTACCACACCAACTCTTTTTCCCTCTACTTCCTTCTTGCACCACCTCAAGTAGCCACGCTCACCACCTGCAGCCAACTCCCCCTTCCTTTTCTTTTCTTCTCCTCTAGACCACCTCCCTACACTACCATCTCCCTTCTTCTGCTACTGCTGAAGCCACCCCTCAGCCACTTGACATCACCCCCAACACCTCTCTACCTCATCTTACTTGAACTCCCCCTACAACCCCTTCTTTTCTCCTCTTTCTTTTTTCCTTTCTTCCTCTTCTCCCTCCCTTCTTTGCACCCTCTTTTTAGCAATTATCATCACCGTCACTACCACCTTGAGTCGCCACTCCACAACCACTAACCATTACCTGTACCCTACCATCTCTCCTACACCCAACAACCACCCCAATTTACACAAAACCTTTTTTCCCACCTTCGTTGAAGCTTTCCTTCCACCCCATTTCCTCCTTTTGTGCCATGCAGACTCACATTGCCCATTTGGCGTGAGTCTTAGTGCATAATTTTGAGGTTACTTAACTAATTTTGAGGTATAATATGGTTTAATAATAAAGGTACTTAAGAAGCCTTTTTGATAAAAATCATTCTTTTAATTATCTACTAATAATTTGCTACTTGTGATATTATTTTAAGGTACAATTTTTACTAATCAAAGCTGAAGCTTTTAAACCGGGATACCGGTAAAGTTTGGTTGTTCTCGGAAATAAGGTAGCCAATATACCCTACTAAAATGTATGGATTTAGATATGTTAGCAGATTAGTTTTTTGGTATGTGTTTTGTGTGTATTTGATGATGGTAATCATCTCATGATTTGTAATGTTATATTGAAAGATAGGAATAAAAGTATGTTATCTTATATGTAATGTGACATATGTAGAATTGGTGGTTAAGAAAGGAGAATGATGTCAATAATGATGTTATGTGCATATGCATACTATGCTAAGTAAATATGGACACGTGTAGTATAAATAATGTTAATATGAGCCCTAGGGGCATTTTGGTCATTTGGACATATCATAATGTTTAAACCTAAATTAGATGCTTAATGTGTTATATTTGATGCAAAATGGAATAGGGAAGTTTTGTGGAGTATAAGTATAAGTGTTAGTAAAAATATCTATATTTATAG
Organism: Tamarix austromongolica; assembly: GCA_039764185.1. Classification (NCBI taxonomy): domain Eukaryota; kingdom Viridiplantae; phylum Streptophyta; class Magnoliopsida; order Caryophyllales; family Tamaricaceae; genus Tamarix; species Tamarix austromongolica. Next base: position 56,822,338 of record CM077814.1, read on the forward strand.
CCTAGGGGTAAGTTGGTAACTTTCATGTGTGGTGTATATTTTTTTAATGAAATTGTTTACATGCTAAGTATTGTGGGAAGTTGAAAATGATGATAGGAGTTTATAGCAATAAAAATACTTGTTCCATTATGAAAAATGTTATTTTATGTTTAAAGGGCATTTAGTAATTTTACATATTCACAGAGAGTGACCTAAATATATGTGCATGGTAGGTGGTAATGGGTGTTAAGAATAATAATAAGGGTTTGTAGTGTTAAATGATACAAGTGGGTAATGGATATTAATATTTTATGTGCTACGAGTATTTTGGTAATTTTACAAGTAAGAAGGGTAATTTGGTAATTTTACAAGGAAGAAGGAAAATTTTGTAATTTTACAAGCAATAAGGAAATTTTGGTAATTTTACATGTAAGAAGGGCATTTTGGTAATTAACAAGTAAAAAAGGCATTTTAATAAATTTATAAGTAAGAAATGTATTTTAGTAGATTTGCAAGTCAGAAGGGCATTTCAATAATTTTGTAAGTAAGAAGGGGTAATTGGATAATTTTACATATAATTTGGCAACTAGTTTATGAACCGTCATAATAAGTAAAAAGTAATGTTAAATAAGAGAATAGGGGTTTATGGCCTTAGTATCACCTCTTTGAGTATAATTATATATATTATAAGGTCAAGGGTATTTTAGTAAATTGGACTATATCATAAAGAATATACATGGTTTAGGGTTAAAATAGGTAATTGAGGGTGTATTGTGATGTTATCTTCATAGACATGCAAGAGGTACCTTGATTGCTGATTATGCATGAAAATATGTGTTGGTTGTTCTAGAAGAGCATGCTAGGGTTTATGTGTTAAATGATCATTTAGTGTGTAGGGTACTTTAACTTCATAACCAATAGTATGATCATGATATGTTCATCTATTATGGCATGTTGATAAATGAAAGTGAATTATATGATGAAAGTGGATGATAAGAGGAAGCCTTAGCCTTAGGGGATTTTTGGTCATTTCGACCTAAGGTGCCTAAGTATGAGTAGTGGAACCTAGGATGGCCTTAGTAGACTATTTATGTTTACATTGACAATAATACTTATATTGATTACTTTATAATAATGGAAACAAATAAGAATGATTCAGTATATGATTTACTTGTTTCTCGTGATCATCTTAACTAAGACTTAAAATAGGAGACCTCGAGGTTGGGAATGGTGGCTTTTTAGTGGTCACTGCCTTAAAGACATGGCTTAGCCCACAATTATTTTGGATTTTGCTAGTGTGCCTTAGTATTCAAGCTAGGCCCTACATCTTACTCTATTTAGCTCCACAGACCTACTTAGGGGGTATACATACTTATTAATTAGGTTTTTTTGTTAGTAGGGTACTGTGTGTCTTCGTACACCAATGTGACTAGGGTACATTTGCATCCTTAGGTTGATATTTGATAGAATATTGTGCTCTTTGTATGTGCTAGTATGATTGGTGTAGCTCTATGTCTCCTGGTTTGTGATCTCTCTCTCAAGTTAATAAATGGAATTGGTGTGTCAATTAAATGGAAAGACACTAATTACTTATAGTGGAACACTACGTTAGTCGGGACCATGTGGATTATATTATTTGTACCCAGTCCACCGGTTAGAATAGTTACCAGAAGTGTTTTACCTTGGAGTTGTATATATTTAACAATCCACCAGTTATAATAGTGGTCAGGTGCGTTTTGCCCTAGAGTTGTATATTTTACCGGTCCATCGATTATAATAGTGGCCAGATGCATTTTCCCCTCGAGTTATATATCTAATGCTTTGTCTGCCTATTATAATAGTGGGGTCCCTGAACTTGTGGATATAAATTGAGAGATTATTATGATTAATATCTAATTAATGGCTTAAGTCCATATAATGATGATTGTACTATTATAACCTATTATTCTAATATGATAGTGTCCTTGGTGACTTTAAATGGAGTAGTGGTTTGCATTAGTTGAGTATGATGTTGGATAATTAATTATACTACAAAGAGCTTCACTTGGATGCTCTCTTGGTAAGTGTTGTTAACTTTGAATAAATGAACTTTATGACATATGATTTTGAAGTACGTGTCTATTCTAATGACTAATATATCTAGTTGTATATGTATGTATAATTTACAGTTCATGTGTTTGACTGATGTGTTACATGCAAGCCCTACCTTTTAGTTTAGTATCATAATACTGAAGGGTTTCTTTTGTGGGCATCTTCTTATTCAATAGGTAGTGTCATTTGTAGGTTAGCCTGTAGGTGTTACCCAGGCTTTATTATCGAGTTAAGAGCGTAGGAATATCCGAGAAGATTTCAGGTTTTCCTTAAAACTTTCATATTACCTTGTTCAGCAATTTTTTTTAACCACTAATAGTGGATTTATTTTTGTAATTTAAATTTCGCACTACTCTATTTTAAGTTTGCAATCTTGGATTTGTGTAAAGATGGTTCTCGTTTTAGCATTAGCACTTGGTACCGGAGCAGTGGAGGAAAACTGGTCTGGTACTAAGTGTGGCAGTAGTATGCCTGAAATTTACCATTTTTTCTTCAGCTATAATTTTAAAAATGAAAATTTTCAGGAGTGAAATTTGGGGGTGTTACATGATTGAGTTCTCCTACAACAACAGTTACCACACAAGTATGAAGATGGAACCTTTTGAGGATGTGTATGGGAAGAAGTATCGTAGTCCCTTATGTTAGAGCAATATCAGCAAGAAGATTGTGTTTGGACCAAATATGATCAAGGAGAAAATAAGGTAGATCTAAATAATTCAAGACCATTTGAAAGTAGCCCATGATCATAAAAGGAGCTATGCATATTTGAGAAGGTATACTGATGGTTATAAGGTGGGTGATAGAGCCGTTTTAAGGGTCTCTCGCACCAAGGGATTAATGAGGTTCGACAAAATGGGTAATCTCAACCCAAGGTACATCGGACCATATGAGATCATATATCAAGTTGGGGATGCCACTTATCGTTTAGCATTACCGGTGTAATTGTCACAAATGCAAAACATCTTCCACATTTTCTAATTGAGAAATTACATATAAGACCCTTTGCACGTCATCCAATGAGATTAATTAGTACTTCATGAGTCTTTAGCTTACAAAATAGCAAGCACTTAGCATTTTGGACATGAAGACCCAAGCGATGTGCACGAAGACGACCCTACTAGTGAAGGTCCTTTGGTCACAACATGGTGCTAAGGAGTAGATTCAAGTGAAGTATCTAGACTTGTTCTCCTAGTGAGATACTTGTTTGTGTGACCTTTTATTATAAGGGGGTAGTAACCCCTCTTACCTTGTTGAATGTAACATGTGAATTGCATTGTATTCTTTATAAAGTGTTTGGATCATCTTTAGTAGGATTTGGGGACACAACCACTTTAAGAGGAAATGCTTAATACCCATATTTTTTTAAGATATATATATTGGAAAACTATTATGTTTAATAAAATTTAATAATGTTTAATCTAAATTTAGAACTATAGCTTGGGTTTAAGATAATAATGAATTTGAGAAAACTTTAGAAATTTTGAATAAAATAAGTTTTCTAGAACTGATCAACTAGTTCATTGTTTCAGCTAAGATTTGTTTCTACCGAACTAATCTACTAGTTTGGGGAAACCAATTAACTTGTTTGTTAAATATTCGATAGGTCGATCCAAATCGACTGATCAACTCTTTTATCAAGCTAAGTACTTTTTGAAGTTTGATTTTCTGTAAAATTTCTTACATCATTATGGAAATTTCCTAATATAACTCCAATCTATTCTTGGAGATCCTAACCCCTTTTAATGATTTATTTGGATTTAGTTTCTACCCTAAAAAGATCTGAGGGCTCAATTTTGACTATTTAGAGAGAGGATAATCTCACTCTTTTCTTCTTCTTCCTATGTCCTCTACACACCTCTAGAAGTATGCTTCAAAATCTTGTATGCCCTTGCACAGTTAGGAGATTCCCTACATATGCCGATCTTCCATTTCCCTTCCTTTTTCTTTGATATGTTCTAGATGAGCTTGACCTACATTCTCCAAATAATCACCATTTTTGCACTGAAATGGAATTCAACCTATTCTTGATAAATTCTCTTGTTTATCTCATATTTGAATAGTAAAATTAAAGTTTTGATTTGTTTCATAACCTCACTCATTCCTTAACTAATTAATTAGTTATAAATAACCATTATCACCCACTCTTCTCACCTTTCTTTCAGTCTCCAAAATATCTAAGTCCTTAATCACTTGTGTTAATTCTTCGCCACTTTGAGCTTACATTCAAATCCCTAAGAAGTTATTCAAATAGACTTCTTACATAATTGTATGTTAATACCCATGATGTTTATGTTATGATGATAATCATGATGAATTCTGAATTATCTAAGTTATGCATAGCATGAAGTCCTAATGCATTATATAACCTTAATAGAGCATGTATATCTAATTGTATAGCATAGGCATGGTATGTGTTAACTATGATCTCCACAATATGCTAGGACCATGTGTAATACCCCAAAAATTTTGAAAACCTATATTTTGATAAATGACTTTATTTGAAATAAAATTTACTTGTAAAATTATTTATTTTAATTATTTTATGGATTTTAGAGTATATAAATTTGGGTAAGATTATTTAATAAATTAAATATAGATATTTTTCTAATTATCATATTATTTTTATAAATTCCCAAACTAATATTTTACCAACTTTATCCTTTTTAAACTAATATATTAGATTATAATAAATTAAATTATTAAATTAAATAATTTATCAAGAATATTACATTTTATGATTTTATAATTGAATTTAATTTATTTCTCCTATTTTCTCATTTTTCTTTTTTCTTTTCCTTCCCCTTTTTCTCCTTTTTCTTCTTTCTTCTCTTTTCCTTTTTCTCCTCCTTGGGCCGCCCGCACCGGCCTGCTTCCTTCTCCCCGCGCATTGGGCCTTCGGCTCGCCTCCCCCTTCTCTCCCTCGCGCGCCGCCCAGCACGCCAGCCCGGCCGGCTCCCTTTCTTTTTCCCTTGGACCGGCCAGCCTTTTCTTTTCCTCCTTTCTCGACCGGCCGCCCGCAGCCTCCTTTCTTTCTTCTTCTTCTCAGGCGACAACAGCCCGACCCTCTGCAGCTGCCGCTCGACCACCTGCGACTGCCGCCGCCTGCCACCGCACCTGCCCCTGCTACTCCCTCCCTTTACCCTGTCCTCTTCTCCCCTCTTTCGAGCCGAGCTACCCCTGCACCCTATCCATGTCTGCAACTCCCTCCTTCCCGTCGCCACCCTCTCCCTGCCACCCTACCGCCTCCCTGCCGCCCTATGCCCTGCCATCTGCCCCCTTGCCTTTCCTCTTCTTTTCTCCTCCCATTCGTGTAACACCCCCAAATTTACTACTGAAAAATTTCGTTTAAATCAAAAGGTTTAGCAGAAGCGAGAAAATTAAAACCGTAAACTTGGGGGTATTACCGCCACACTTAGTACCAGACCGGTTCATTCCTACCGTTTCGGTACTAAGTGCTAAGGCTAAATCCGATCATCAATAAGTACGAAGTATCATAAAACACAAGACGACATTTAGCATAAATCGTTAATAAGATATAAGTCAAACAGAAGTTTGAATACGATTTAGGATTACAACCCCATAATACTTTTTCTTTAAAAACGAGAAACGTAATACAAAATATAGCTAGCAAAACAATCCCCAAAAAGGATCAGTATCCGGATCACCTACTCACTCAAGTCAAGCCTTCCACCCCAAAATAGTAATCGATCAAACCTGCATAGGAGGTCTGCTCCCCACCATTGGTGGATCATCACATGGCCCATTCAATCAATGTAGTATCAGTACGGGTCCAATACTGAGTAAGGGCGCTGGTGCGCTAAGGCCAAGCATACAATCACACCACATAGCACGCATAGCACAATCATATAAGTAACATGCGATAACACACAAGATAAGGCCTGAGTACTTTTCGGTGACTTATTCTTTATCCTCGTTAATAATATGTCCATTTCGCACATATTCTTTAATAATCCATGTGAGTGAGGGAACCCCACTATTATAGCCGGTGGACCGGAAAGTATACACTCAAGGCAGAACGCTCCTGACCACTATTATTTGCCGGTGGACCGATCTCTAGGCAGAACGCTCCTGGCCACTATTATTTGCCGGTGGACCGGTCTGGCCCCGACTCACATGATGTTTCACTGTAAGTACTTAGTGTATTTTCCATGACTTATTCTTTATTCTCATTAATAGCACGTTCAATCCACACATATTCTTTAATAGTCCATGTGAGTGTGGGAACCCCACTATTATAGCCGGTGGACTGGAAAGTATACACTCAGGGCAGAACACTCCTGACCACTATTATTTGCCGGTGGACCGCTCTCCAGGGCAAAATGCTCCTGGCCACTATTATTTGCTGGTGGACCAGTCTGGCCCCGACTCACATGATGTTCTGTTGTAAGTACTTAGTGTATTTCCCATGGTTTAACTTACTTACTTTGGTTTGTCGATCACGAAATCCCCCACTATTATAGCCGGTGGACCGGAAAGTATACACTCAGGGCAGAACGCTCCTGACCACTATTATTTGCCGGTGGACCGGTCTCTAGGGCACCCCGGCTCCTGGCCACTATTATTTGCCGGTGGACCGGTCTGGGCTCGGCTCAACAATCTTTCACTTTACATGATTAGTGTCTTATCCGTGTTTTATTAGATATCATTCCACCCTTGACATGCATGTCATCGATGTTCTACTACTGTTCTCTCAAGAGGGCCCGTCCCATATTTTGAGACTCTTACCTCTTCTCACACCCGACATCCATCCCCCCTAGACTTAGGCATAGTGGCATATAGTAAGGCACAATCTCCAAGAATATAGGCCATCCCATTACATATGATGTCGACTCCGCATGTCCTCATCCCTCTAGGGTTCCTCCTCGGAGACCCTAATCGGACCTATGTGGCCCAACTCTTTCTTACTTACCCAAACGTTACTTTATTCTCTATCTCGCACCTCATTCTTTTATTAGAAAATTCCCCAAATGTGTTACTTTATCTCCCAAGTTTACGTGTGACCGACAAAACCCTAGTTGGCCATTCAAAACCCTATCTGACCACGCCAACCCTAGTTGGCCGCACCAAACCCTAGCACTTTACTTCTTCAACAAGTAACCTCCCTCTTTCACCCCAAAATCTCTTCTCTCATTTAGAAACCCCCGCTCATCTTTTATATAAGTGAGTTCTCACTCTCAACCCCATACTCCACCATGCAAACCCTAGTACCACCCTACAAACATTAATACCACCACACAAACCACAACCACCATGCAAACCCTAATACCACCATAAGCCATTAATACCACCATGCAATCATTAATACCACCATACAAACATTAATGCCACCACACAAACCATAACACCACCATGCAAACCCTAATACCACCATAAGCCATTAATACCACCATGCAATCATTAATACCACCATACAAACATTAATGCCACCACACAAACCATAACACCACCATGCAAACCCTAATACCACCATAAGCCATTAATACCACCATGCAATCATTAATACCACCATACGAACATTTATACCACCATACAATCATTAATACCACCATACGAACATTTATACCACCATACAATCATTAATACCACCATACAAACATTAATGCCACCACACAACCCATAACACCACCATGCAAACCCTAATACCACCGTGAAATCACTAATACCACCATACAAACTTTAAGACTCCCATGCATGGTTCCCAACTCTCATTTATTTCGGACATTCCTCCCACTTAAATATTCTCTCATAGATCATGAGGTACTTAGGTCAACCTCATATCCCCCTTAGTGGTCTCACTTCCCATTTATTTCCGGTCATCCTTATATTCCCAACTCATATTACCATTTACCCTAACATGCATGTCCTAGAGGGCCATAACATAATACATCATAAACAACATACATATAAATGTCATGCTCATGTCACGGAAGCACATACAACATACCTCAATCTCCAAGTTGCGCTACACATAAGACAAGTTATCCACAAATCATATAATACATGGCATAGCATGGCATACACAACATTCAACACATCCATGTCACACATAGCACAAGGCCATTAGCTTCGTCCTTACTTAAGGCGACGTCGGGCTTGGAGCACGCTCCTCTAACTCCTTAGGGCTTTGGTCGGGGTTACCTATAAAAGGGAAAAATGCTAAGTATTAGTTTCCCTTATAATGACTATCAATCCTCATTCTAGTTTAAGGTTAGGGTTTTTATTACTAAAAAGGGTTTTATACAAAAACTAGGGTTTTTACCTTAGAATTAGTATACTAAATATTAGTAGTCAAAATATGTTTATTTTTAATACCTATTGTTACACTTATATTATTAGACCCGTTAGCCCTATTCTTATAATAATAGTGTTCACTAGTCATAGTAAAATAGTGATAATAATAATAATAATAATAATAATAATAATAATAATAATAATAATAAGACTATTAATAGTGACACTTATGTTTCAATTAATAGAACTCTAGCGTTTTTAAGATTTAAGTCTAACAATGGTGTTAGGTTTGAAAGAATAATATTATAAGGTCACAATATTACAAGTAAACTATTCCTAAGGTGTGATAATGATAATAGTAATAATACTAATAATGATGATAATAATAGTAATAATAACCATAATAACCCTAGCAATAATAATAACAATAACAATAACCTAGTATGGTTAAGTATCAATAATAATAACCTTAGTAAGGTAATAGAAATAATAATGATAAAATGTTAATACTAATAACAATAAGACCAAAGTTAAGTATAATACCAGTTAGGGTTTAAAAGGGATGTTAGTAGTAGTAAGAAAATAAGAACATTAATGATGGAGACCATAATAATGATAATAATGCTAATAATAATAATATTAATAGTAATGAAAGAAATAATCATAATAATAATAATAATAATAGTATTAATATTGGTAGAAAATAGTAGTAGTTATATAAAAGGGGTATTAGGGTTTGGATGAGTGGAGAACCACCTAGGGTCGGTGGTGGTCCGACGGCGGCGCGTGGCGGCGACGGCGGCAGTGGTGGAGGAGGAAGAGAAGGGAAAAGATCAAGGTGGAGGCTGGATGGCAGGAGGAAAAGAGAAGTTTGAGGTGGGGGAGAAGCAGCAGGTGAAGGGGAGTGGAGTGAGGGTGGTGGGGTGGCAAGGGGTGGCGGCGCGCGGCGGCAACGGCGGCGGCTGAGGGTGGTGGAGAGAGGTGGAAGATGAGGGAGGAAGGAGGAGAGGGAGGCAGGGGAAGATGGAGGTATAGGAAGGTAGAGGGAGGTCTGCTGGGCATTTTGGAGGGTGGAGGAGGCTCTGGTGGAGGCTGGGCTGGCGGTGGAAGGCGGCGCAAGGGGCGGCGGCGACTGGAAGAGGGGTTTTTCAGTAGGGAGTTTCACACGGCTATGGCGGCACGTGTAGGGCAGGGTGGAGGACGGCGATGGTTTGGTTTTGTCGAGGAAGGTGCAGGGGTGTTTTTGGTGCCAACGGTGGTGGCGGCGATCACCGACGGCGGCGGAAGCTTCGTCTGATTTTCAGGCGACAGAGAGGCAGAGTTTCAGGGTAATTTTTGCAGCACAGGTTATGGTTTTCAAAGGGGGTATTTATAGGCAATTGGGGGGAGAAAACGACGAAGGAGGAGAGGACACGCCAGGTCACGGCAGTACGCCGTCCGGCGGCGATCGGGCAGGCCTATAGATTCTCTATCAGTAGGTTCTGGCTCGGTTTGGGTGAGAAAGGAAAGGGGGCAGGGCCTGGGCGGTGCAGGATGGTAGGCTGGGACAAATCGGGAAAGAAAGGGACGGGAAAAAGGATGAGAAGAACGGCAGACTGTGGCGTTGTCGGCGTTGCAGCGGCACGGTGGTCAGAGGCGCGAGGAAGAAGACGACAGCGGGGTAGGTTGGACCGGCGGTCCAGGGAAGAAAAGAAAGGGGAGAAACCGGTCGGTCGGCAACGGTTATAACGTTCCTAATCTCGACGCGTCGTTTCATTGTTTAGAAGGTCGAAACACAGCGTCGTGTCGCTGGCTGGCAACGGTTATAAGGCTCATTAATCGCGACGCGGCGCTTCAGCGGATTGAAAGGCAAAACGCTATGTCACACTCGGGCGTTGGCCAACGAACGACGTTGGGCCGCGGGGGAGGGAGAAAGGAAAAGAAGAGAAGGGCTGGGTGTTGGGCAGCCTATACGCGAGACGGGGGAGGGGAGGGGGATTTGAGCCGGTGGGCTGGCCCAACCGGGGGGGAGAGGAAGAGAAAAAAAAAAGAAAGAGGAGGGAGAAAAAAGGAAGAAAAGAGAAAATAAGAAAATAAATAGGATGGAAAAATAATTAAAATAACTTATGGGGGAAATTGGGGTATTTTTGGGTTATTTAGAATATTAATATTTATAAAATATGAAATAAATTCATTTTTGCTTATTTTAGACTATTTTAGATAAATTCCCTTAACCTCCATGCTAATTAGGAAAAATACCCAAATTTTCTTCTAATTAAATTCTTTATTATTTTCCTCCTAATCTACCTTAATTAACTCTCTACATTTTAATAAATGAATTTATATAATTAATTTTTCTAATAATTCCTTATTTAGCCATAATTTTAGAAATTAGGATTTTGGGATATTATAATTCGCCCATTTTCTTGTCCCATTTTCGAGCCATCTTCTTTCCCCCGAGCTCCCTCCTCTCTCCTTCCTTCTTTCCATTTTCTATTTTCTCTCTGCGCCGCCGCCGTCCGCCGCTCCGACCGCCGCACCCAACCCCTGCGCCGACCCTTGCCACCACCCCCTACTGTCTTGCACCCCACGCCACCCCCTTGAGCCCTACACTTCCTCCCTTCTCCACCCCTTCCTTCTTTTCTCCCCATTTTTCCCCTTATCACCAACCATCTTCGCCGCCTTGCCGCCGCCATATCCGCCGCCTTCAGCCACCACGAAACCATCCTTGGCCACCACCAACACCCCCTCTTCACTCCTGCATCCTTACCTTGCCTCCAAACCTCCCCCAACCACCCTTTTTTCTAGCCCAAAGACCTCAACCCGAACATGGATCATTTTCTTCCTTCACCCCTCTTCGAGCCTTTTCCCCTTCCATTTATGCATGACACTCATGCTGCATGAGCAGCGTGAGCTTTTCCCCTTGTGTTGGAAATTGTTTGGAAAATTTTTGAGGTATAATGATAATTATTTAAAGTGTTTTATTAAATAAATTTCTTTTATAAATCCTTATCCTTTTTATTTCTTATTTCTAACACAATAGTGATGAATGTTATTTTAGGTGTTGAATTGCTAATTATGCCTGGTAAGGTTTGACATTTTGCGGGATTAAGGTAACCGTTAAATCCCGCTTAAATGCATGGATTAACGCATGTTATCACATTAGGCATTATTAATGTGTATTATGCTTGATATATGTTGCTTAGCATATTATATGTGGTTATTGTGTTTATTGATGAAAAGGAAGCATGATAGATTGATGGTATGTATGGGGATAATATTTAAGGTAATAATTTGGTGGTTAGGGAAAATGTTAATTATTATCCATGTTGTCATATGCTATGGTGATATTTAATACATGGTTAATATTTTGCTAGCATTAGGGGGATTTTATTAATGTATATTGTACAAGAGTATGGCCTAATACATATATATATGCGCTAATAAGCATTATATTAATTGTAAGAGTCATGGATGAGGCATTAAAGTTAATATTTCATGTAGTATTAATAACGATTTAATAATAAGGGTGTATAAAGAGTAAAATGGTAAATTTGTTAATAAAAGGAGAAATTAATAATTTTGGAAGTAGGGGGGTAAAATTGTAACTTTGTGAATAAAGGATGAAATAGTAATTTTGTAATAAAAGGGGGCAATTTGGTAATTCTGTAATAAAAGGGGCAACTTGGTAATCTTAAAAAAAAGAAAAGGGAATGGCAATTTGGTAAATTATAATAAAAGGACAATTTGGTAATGTTATAATAAAAGGGTAAAATTGTAATTTTATAATTAAAGGGCAAAATAGTAATTTTATGATTAAAGGGTAGAATGGTAATTTGGAAATTAAAGGAGGTAAGATAGTAATTTTATAAGGATAAATGGAAATATTATGAGTAAAAGGGCGATATGGTAATTTTTGGGAGTTAAGGGGGTAAAATGGTAAATTTGAAGGTAAAGGGGTAAAACGGTAATTGTGTAAATCAAAGGGGTAAAAGTGAACATTGGAAAGGAGTAAATTGGAAATAATAATTATTGAGAAGGGTAAAATAATAAGTTAAATAACTAAAGGGTAATTTGGTAAAATTAATAACGAAGAAGGGCAAAATTGTAATTATGATCATATGCAAGGGTAATTTGGTAATTTCACCAACCAAAGGGCAATTTGGTAATTTTGACAATGAGGAAGGGTAGTTTGGTAATTTAGAATAAAGGACAGTAAATTGGTAATTAACTAAATAAAGGGTTAATTTGGTAATTAGGATAAGGAGGAAGGGTAATTTGGTAATTTGACCAACTCAAGGATAATTTATTAATTATAATAAAGGAGAAAGGGGCAAAGAGTTAATCTAACCAATTAAATGGAAAGTATATTAAGTGTAATAATTATTAAGGGGGAATTAATGTCCTAATAAGCATGATAAATAATTTAGTAACCTAAATCAAACAAGGGATAACTTGGTGATTTTGTAACAAGGAGGGTAATATGGTAATTTATCAAATAAGGAAGGGGAGACGTAGTGATTTTATAAGTAAAGGGGTAAATAAGTAGTTTGTATCTAGTATATCATTATGATTGTGGAATTCATAACATGGCTCTAATAGTGTTGATTAACGAGGTAAGAATATTTGATGATTAGTAAGTATCACGAGAATGAGTTTTAATTCGGAAGTAGACGAGTTTAGGATGGCCTTAATGATTCTCCTATGTTACTTTGGATGACCATATGAATAAGAAATTTCTGATGATATCTGATCAATTAAAAGAGGAAATATCTGATTGTCGTGCCCTTTGTGATCACCCTTAATTAAGACACTAATACTTAAAGTGAAAGACCTCGAGATCGGGAATGGTGACTCCTTAGAGGTCGCTACCCTAAGGACGTGGTTTAGTCCACGATTATTATGGTATTTGCTGGTGTGCCTTTGTGCCCCAGCCAGGCTCTACATCTTACTCTTTCTAGCTCTACGGATCTAGTTAGGGGGTATGCATACTTAAGGATTAGGTGTCCTTGTCGGTAAGGTACTGAGTTCGCTTTATGCACTAGTAGGACCAGGGTACCTTTGTGTCCCTGGGTTACTAGTTGAAGGGTACTGAGTTGCTTTTATGCACCAGTGCAACCGGTGTACTTTTGTGTCCCGGGTTCTTGATCTCCCTACCGAGGCAAATAAAATGGAGTTGTTTTGCTGAATAAAAAGGGAAAATACTAATTGTTAAAGTGAAAGATTAACGAGCCGGGACCAGTTGATTTATATGATGAGTACCGATCCACCGGAAATAATAGTGGCCCAGGGTGTTTTGCCCTGATTGATGTTCATGAGTATTGATCCACCAGATATAATGGTGGCCCAGGATGTTTTACCCTGGATGATATATATATATATATACACGTATTCCGACCCACCGGCCAGAATAGTGGAGGTCCTGAGCTCAATAAAATTTATTTTGGATGTGAATGAGTTATGGAAAAATACTAGTCATTGAGACGATTGATTAATGGCCTCAAGGCCCGAAAAAAAAATATCTCGATTACTCATCATGGCCTATTGATATTGGTTGATTGGTTAATGAATATATGAAAGTTGAATTTTACGTATATGCTATTAATGTATGATTGAATTATTGGATGTACAAATAATTGGATCCGAATACCATGTTTATACCTATGGTTATATCTGAATGTAGTAGTATCATGTGTAATATGGTGTGCTTGTATTTTAAGTGCGTTTTTAAAGGGTTACTCAGTACCGTAGTACTGAAGGGTTCCCTTCATGGGGCCCTTGCCTATTCAATGGGCAGTACCCCTTGCAGGTTGTATTCAGGTGCTATTCAAGTGGGCCCTTGGGGAGAGCGTAAGGTACTGTCCGGAAATTTTTAGGGTTTTAATTTGTCTCCTTTAAATTCAACGTATTTGTATTTTGTAATCACCATGGTTGGATGTTCTCTTGTAAAGTATTTACTATGCTACTCTGATCTTCAAATGCTTAAGTTCTCGTAAAATTGTATTTTACTCCTTTAGCCTTAACACTTAGTACTGGAACGGTATGAGTGAACCGGTCTGGTACTAAGTGTGGCGGTAATACTCCCAAAGTTCACGGTTTATTAAATTGTTTCCGCTAACTTTCTTTTAATTAAACAAAATTTTTCAATAGTGAATTTTGGGGGTGTTACACCATGTATGCTAGTGACTCCCATTTAGAAGGTAACTAGGCTTACTCCAAATGAAGTTTACTTATGTACCCATTTGTTATGTCACTTGTTCAATTCCACTAGTAGAAGACCATGTGTGGGTTTTTGAGTATGATCGATAATGGTTCTACTTCATTTTGGGATTAGCACTTGGAAGCGTGGACATCTGGAGACTATGATTTGGTCCTAATAGACTAGGGTTTGGGACTATCCATACCTTTGTTTTCTACCATTTTATTTCTATACGTTAGTTTAATCTTCTTTAATGTATTTGAATATTTCGAGAACAATCAATGTTTTGTTTTGTAAATGTTTTCTTTATTATCTATATATCGTGTTTTTTGTACACTCTAGTCTTGTTTTGATTGGTTTGGTTTCTCAACCTTGTATCTTACATGGGACCGATAGGCAACGTCTATCCTATGTTAGGTTCGGCAGTAACACTCCATTTTTACTAGGAGCGTTTTGTATTTATCCACTTGTCCAATGATTTAAAACAGAATTTTTAATAGTAAATAATGGGGATGTTACATGCCATTTAATTTTTCACTAAATAACTACTACTTATATTTTGTAGTTCTTATCATGGATTGGAAAGTGAATCAAGAAAGTATAACATATATAAATTATTAGGTTCTCATGTGTTTTGATATGTGAGATTTCATTGGGTATTTGATACACAACCTAATAGAGTTTTAGTTCATCAAGTTGCTAGAGAAGTGTATTGTTAGCATGTGCATTATGTGACAAACAGGAGGCCTTATGTTTGTCTATAGAATGTTTTAGGTTAAATTTTGGGGAAATAAAAAAAATTAACAAGGTTTGCCCATGATTCCTATATGTGGAACATGTTTTTTGCAACTCTACGAAACACGTTATTTTGTCGTGTATGGTTTTATTTGATATAAAAAAGATGTGATAAAATGCAAACAGATGTCATGCTTGTGAATCTTCTTTCTCCTCTATTGTGTTATCTTTATTTTGGAGAAATTGTATTTGTTTTATTTGTTTAGTGATTTATTTAATGCTATTGTAATTACATAATTTCATGAATAAATATCTCTAAATGTTTCTCTTTTTGTTTTGTCTTGTGATTGAATTCTCAATTGGTTCAATTATTTTGTTAGTTTTAATACTTTTTCACATCACGTTAATCAAAATTATTCTACAACATGATGATTCCAAACAATTGATTTGTGATTAATTTTATTTGTAAATATATTAGATGTTTTTAGATTTTCTAATGAGAAAATGGAAAGGTACAAAACTACAAAGATGACTAGGAACACTTATGTTGATCAAATTGCTAAAATATTCATAGTTAATGGATGATTTGATGTGAAGTATCAAAGAAGTATTGAAGTTAATTCAAACATCTTAGAAGATTGAATCTCAATGTATTGATCACTAAGCTACTAAAGTAAATGAAATCAACACTAAAAGATGCACTTTTAGCTTGATACAGATTTGGGAACATTCATGGACATGACACTATTTTAACAATGTCAATTTCCAGTATCATTCCTAATTTCACGTAATATGTTTGTGCTAAAGATGTCCATATATTAACGAATTTATAAGGACGTCTAGATTTTGGATAAATATTGAAGACATGCTTTTAATTCTTAGGAATTAGCTGATAATGATTCTTCACAGAGCTAAAGGTACAATATCAAGATTTCCTATAGATATTTTTAGGTGGATATTAGCTAAGATTCAAGGATCAACAATATTCAATGTCTATTTAAACTTGAACTTCAAAGATTTAAAAAAATAAATAAATGAAATGAAAATAAGTTATTTGGTATTTGAGAGAAAACCAATACACATATAGAATAATTCATAGAGTTGGTCAAAATTCAAGAGAGTTTTATCTACAATAGCAAAATCATAAAATGAGTATTTGCTTATCATAGAAGCACAAGAGTTCAAGAAAATTTATCTATTCTTCATTCACATATTTTGTAAGATGGTATGAGTGTTCTGAGAGCTATTATGTAGAGTAATAGGGGAGCACAACTAGAGTTTGTTGTGGGTTGACTAGGTCTAGATTTAGACTTGAGTAATATATAAGTAAATATTTACTCTCGAAGTAGATTGATGTAATCTAATAGCAAGTGCATGGTTTCAAGGTAGCACTCAAGGTTGATCCCACTAGGGCTAGAGAGTGAGAACCAAAATGATGATCAAAATTCCCTATATTTAAATTATTCTAGAAATTATGAAAATTATGATATGCTAAATAATCTTGCAGATCCTAACCCATAATTTATGCTCAGTGTGATAATAAGGATAATTATTGGTATGCTTTCCCAAGTCACAATGATTGTTTGACAATTACAAGTCCAACTATCTCTAGCCTAGATTTTTATAATTATCAAATCAATAAATTCAATTATTCCACCTTATTATTGTAAAGATTAGATTAACATCTCTTGACCTATTAATTCATAATCTCTAATTGTATTGTGAAGATCTACTACCTATTTCATCTCTTCATCTACACACAAATTGAGGCCTTAGTAGTAAGCCAATTCTTTGCAAGCTTCTTCTTAGCAGCCATAACCCCAAAATCAAATGAATATGAGCACGAAGGAGTATAGAGAAGGAAAGGAGAGAGAAAGAGGAGGTGAGAGAATGAGGGAATATAAGAGAGCAACATGCCTTGATGGATGAACAACACCTATCCCTTGACGATTGCCATAAGAGAATCGAGAGTCATAGAGAGAGAGGAGGAGGGTCGAGGTAGTTGGGTTTCTTCTCTATCTCTATGGAAGTTCCCAATATCAAAATTCGATCAATATTTTGACTAATACATTCAAACTCAAGACAATTCACATGAATATAATCTCAACTCAAAACATATATAGAAAATTCAAAACAATGAGATCACAAAATTCTCCTATAACCTTAGCATGAGTGAATTAGAAACATATAATTGTAAAATTAAATGTATTAATAATATTAAATAGATCCATAGAGAGAAATATATAAATTAATAAATTAACCTTGAGATTTCTAGTTTTGATCAAAAATCTCCAAATCACAATTAAAAAAATTAGAAAAACTCCAGATTAATTTTCTTCTTCTCTCACTAAAGATCACTAGAGGTGTGCTCAACTAGTCTCCAAAATATCTCTAATAAAACCCTAAATTATTTCCTTTTATACCCTCAAAATATCTGATAACCAAACCCTTCAATTTCATAAGTAAAACAGTGGAAATTTGAAACATGATATGGTCATGCTAGATGACTCATCAAAACCCCAAAACATATCAAATAAACTCATATGGACCCTACAACTCATCGAACTATGAAACAATATTCTTAAAAATAGTTTTTGTTTGCATACTTAGGAAAGAAATGGAAATGTATTTTTGAATTCTCTAGAAAAGTTCCTGCAAGGAGTAACAATAAAGGATAATATGTCTTATGAGTTACATGGAACCATGAGCTAAACTTATTCAAGACTCAAGTTTCAAATTGGCAACATCACTTTTGGTACTCGGACACTCCTCTCTTGTGTATATTTATATAAATCAATTTTAAAGTTTTACTCAATTCCTCACACTCATGAACATGATCGTCTACATGCTTGCAATGCTTCTCAATTATCCACCACAATAAAGAAAAAGAAAAAAGCAAACACACAAAAATCAAGAGGTCTTATTCAAGGCCATAATGGGGAAAAATATTAAAAGGTTGGGGCTATAAGTGTAATATTAATGAGTTGTGATCATTGATAGAAATACAAGACTCTTTCACCTCATTTAATTTTTTCTTTTCTTTCTATTTTCTTTCATTATTTTTAATAGCCCCAACATCTTTAATCATGATAAACAACCCAAAATTTCTTGTTCATTTATTTTCTTTTATCTTTATTTTTTGTCTTACCTAATTTTTCACCTTTTCACACCTCTTCCATACTTATACCTTTGTTCTCATTTTACTCATCTCCCTACTAATATTATACCAAGGTAGGGATACACAAACAAATGTTACAAGTGTGGTTAGATCAACGAAGCAGACTAAAAGCTTAAAAGGGTTAAGAATGGATAAAATGGTAAGGTTAGGCTAATGTAAGTTTTATAAGAAAATAAATATTACCTCTATCATCTTAATGCATATCATAAGTCATATAAAATTTTAAAGAAAATCATTACAAGTTCTAGTTTCACAAGTCATGGTAGGATATCACAAACAAGAAAAATATTGATACTACTTTTTGATGAGTTAGTAATTTAGTCTCAAAATCCCATAAGGTTTGAAAAAAAGAATCATGTTCCAATCCTTTAAATAATAGAAAGATGTAGAGCATAAATATGTCACAAAAAAATATCTTAATGAATATATAATAATTAATTTCAGCCATATAGTTACACATCCTTCAAAAGGGTACAACAAAAACTTTTGAAGCTTAAAAAAAATTGTTTTTCAAGAAAACATTAAGGGGACTCAACAAGTTAAGTCAACAAAATGCAACTTTATGCTAAACAGTCTTCTATTATCATCAATAAAATATTATTTCTTGCTTTTATTCCTCTCTTTTTTTAATTTCAAATTTTACAAATTTTTTTCAATTTTTAGTTTTTTAAATATTTGAATGATAAAAAAATAATAAAAAGACATTAATGACAAAAAAATTAATGACTCATGACACATAAAAATAGTAACACCAAAGATGATAAAGAAAAGATTTGGATGGAATAAATAAAGCATAAAAGATTCATATACATACAATAACTTCAAAACTACACCCTCATCTTTAATAGACACATTGCCTATAATATGGTTACAAGGTGAAAAGGGAGAAGAAGCACTCATACACCATGTCTACTCGGTGGGTGGTGGCTATTGAGGGTTATGATACCTAAGCTACTAGGAGTGTATCTTCTTGAGTAGATAATGCATTTTCCCCAATTGAGTTTCCATTGAGTAAAATATAGTATCAATGTGGGAATCCAAGTTTTTGCACCTTTGGTTTGTTGACCTCCAAAAATTAGTAAAGTGTTGATCTTAAGTGGCTAGACTATCTGAGATCTTGTTGTAGTATTCCGGTGATTGGGGAATTGCAATGAGGAGGAACCTTACGCAAAATGAGGATATCCTAGAGTAATAATACGAGCGTCAATGTTTTGTAGGTTATATGGATTATGGGGCATCCTATTACACTCATTCTCATTATTTATATGCTCCTAATCAAGTAATTGGTATTGGAACTCTTCTACAAAGACCAACTAACACTTTTTTATCAGGTTTTGTAATTAAACCAAATGAGTTGCAACTATCAAAATCTAATCTATGTTGGGGTGAGTGAATATCCTCCTCTAATAAGTCATATCCTAGTCAATGTGCAATGACAATGATTAAACCCCCATCAACTATGATACTAGTCTTATGATGATCTACTTTCTCAAATTGTTTGGCTATAAAAAAAATTGACGTCAATCTTAACATCATTTTCCATGCACCATAAGATAAGCAAATTAGATTCACAATAGACTTCTGCCCTTTCACCTTGACCGCCAGAAGTAGCAAAACTTGGGATAGTAGATGAGGGACCCTTTAGCATGAGATGGATTATATGTAGAGAAACCATCTACGTCATGAGAAATGTCTCACAAAAATAAGGTCCTAACCACCGATTATTTACTACTTGTAAACCTCCTAAAAGCAAGTTAAATAACTTATTAATGTCGACAAAGGGTAAAGATCTAGATTTGATTGAATAACCAAAGATGCACTTCCCTAGGATCACTCATATCATTCTTTTTACCAATCACATTTAGTGAACTTAAAAACTCCAAAGTGATACGTGTATATATATAACACCCATCTGATTTACAAATTTGGTGCATCTGACATTTCCATTCAACTTAAATACACCATCTCTAATTCCTATATCACCTAATACTTCATTATCTATGAATATGGTGCCCACTAAAGGTATTTTACACATGAAATTGTATCCAATAAGCTAGTCAAGTTTATAAAAAATTATGCCACAAGGGTTCTGATTACCTTGGGCTATGGTGGTGGCTGAGTAGTGGCATAATTTTCTTCTCCATTTTCAAATAACTTTAGAGCCATGAATAATCTATAATTATGTGGGAAATAAAAAGCCTTAATTTTTCAAATGGATACTAAACCTTTGAATCAATATTTTATCAATTAAGCCTTAAATTCAGTAATTAGAATCATATAAGTATAGATCAAGACAATATAGGCATAAGTCAACCAAAAGAAAAAGTAAAAGATGAAAAATGGTGAAAAATGTAATATGAAGATGGCTATGGAAGTAAAATTTCAAGGCTTGAAACAAAGGAGGAGGATGGAGAATGAGATTTATAAGGTGGTTGAATCGTACATTACAATGTAACACTATTAGTAGAAAATGGGTGTCATTACAGGCATGTCTTTCTATACAGGAACCTCATGTCATAGCACCTGATGCATATTTTAATGGTCATGGTTATGTTGATGACATGGTCATGTCATGTTGGCTCGTGTAATTCTATACTTATAAAATTTTCATCCCCTATTTTTCAATATGGATCCCAACACTTAGAAAATTATTCACACCCAAAATGGTCCAACATTTCAACACATAGAATTTTATCCCATCATTTTGCTCCCTCATTTTGGAGAAATTATTTGGAACCTACATCATACTCTTTGAGACTTTATCACCTAAACCAATAAAAATAGAGAAATATGTGTGAGTTAATACAAAATAAAAAAGTTAAAAGGAAATAAAGAAAACAAATCTATCTAAATGAAAACATAAACTTCAGTTGCCTCTCCAGAAGCACTTGTTTAATGTCATTAGATTGACTCCTTCCATTATTAGGCATCATCATCCAAAAGGATGATGATCTTAATCTCTAAAATTATACCACAATCATACCACTTCAATCTCTGACCGTTCTACTTAAACGTTGCTTTTTTAGGGTGTGATACCTCCACAACCCTTGAAGGATACACCTTCATTATTGAAGATAGACATGAATATTGTGGCTTCAATTTTCTAGGGAAAATGCTCAACTAGGAACCATAAAGAAGCACTTTTTTTCCTTCAACGAAATCACATCCTAAAATATACTTGTCATGTAATCATTTTGTTTGTTCATTGTAGAGTTTAACATTATTATATGCCTAAATTGAAATTGGTTAAGCTTATTCAATTGATTCCTTCTCTACACTACTATAAAACTCAAATTAAAATTCAAAAGTTTCAATACCTAATATGCTCTTTGATCAAGCTCAACTAGAAGGTGGCATGTTTTCCTATAAACCAATATCTATGGAGACATGCCAATTGGAGTCTTAATACAAGTTTATATACCCATGGTGCATCATCTATTTTAAAACCCCAATCCTTTCTAGATGTAAAAACAACATTTTCCAAAATGATCTTAGTTTCCCAATTAGATGCATCCAATTGACCACTAGTCTTAGGATGGTGGGGAGTGTCTATCTTATGGTTGAAAACCTGCTTCCATTGAAGGATTTCAAATTATTTATTGCAAAAATGCTTCCCCCATCAATAATGATAGTGTAATCTCCCAAAAATTTTAAAAACCTATATTTTAATAAATGACTTTATTTGAAATAAAATTATCTTGTAAAATTATTTATTTTAATTATTTTATGTATTTTAGAGTATATAAATTTGGATAAGATTATTTAATAAATTAAAAATAAATATTTTGCTAATTATCATATTATTTTTATTTAAATAAATTCCCAAACTAATATTTTAACAACTTTATCCTTTTTAAACTAATATATTAGATTATAATGAATTAAATTATTAAATTAAATGATTTATCAAGAACATTAAATTTTATGATATTATAAATTAATTTACCTTATTTTTTCCTATTTTCCATTTCTTTTTCCCCTTTTTCCTCTTGTTCACTTCTTTTTCCCATTTTTTCCTCCCTTGGGCCGCCCTGGTGTGACCGTAGCCGGCACGCAATTTAAACCCTCTTGTTGTCAATTGTAGCACTGGTAATTAAGGGTATCGTTCTAGGCCGGGGATTGAGAGGGCTCACCTCTCTGTGACGCATTTGTCTCTCTTCGACGTCCGAGCCTGGGAAGGCTCTCGCCCTTCTCCTCGCTCTACTCCTATGCAGAGCCTCTCTTCTCTCTATTTATTCTTGTTTCTGCGGTCGTCTTCTAATTTCTTTTTCGTGCCTCCACATCAGCCCTCGGCTTTTCTTTGATTCCATGCGCCGAGACCTATTTGGTTTCGTTGGCTTACTCGCCGTTCCCTGGCCTTTGGGCCTTTGGCCTTCGGTCGTTGGTCCAAAGGTCTTATTTCTTTTTTTTTAATTTTCTTTTATTTAAAAACAAAACCTGTAAAATAAAATTAAATAAATATTAATAAAAAATATTTTATTCTAAATTTACTTAATTTATATCATTTTAGCTCAAATAATAAAATTTATGCAATTTTTACCACTTGAGCATAAAACAATAATTATTCCCCTATATTAGTTAAATAAACTACCAAAAACTAAGATTATAAGGGTATAAAATGTGTCAAAATATGAACTCATCACACCCCCACACTTAGCTTCTTGCTTGTCCTCAAGCAAGCTATTACTCTAAATAAATAAAATTAAATTAACTAGCCACTTTCGTAGGTCTCACAATTACACTTAGCATATGCAACAAGCCCTTTACACCCCTAGGTCACCCATCAAGGATGAGTAAGGTCTCGTGAGGGTTTCGCAGATGATATACCCACATATCACACACAAATAAATAAATAAAAATAATCAAACTACACCTAATACCTTTAACCATTTTTTTCTTTCAGAATCTTTTACTTTGAAACGTCAAGATTAGCAATCAATCAAGATTCAGCATTGGGAGATTTAAATGATCAATTTCAACATATGGTTCACACATAAACATGAAAACTATGAATAGATCAATATTATGGATGAAAATCTACCACGCCTTAGTCACATCAAGATCCATCTTCACTATGGATACCCTCTATTTTTTTTTCTTAGATTCATGGCTACAAATGTATAGAAACACTCATGTATGTGAGATAAGATGATAAAAATAACAAATAACTCACATATATAAAAAAAGAAGGCTCATGTTCTTGTGGATAAAACCTCATGAAAGATATCAAATACTTGCCAAATGGACCGAACCATATGCTTAACTCTTGTGATTAATCTCCATCAGATCAAAGGCTACTCATCTTGAGAATCAAATAGGACTTACTTATTGGTTGTAATGGGGTTTAAGGTAAAGAAGGGTATGGAGTATTTTAGGAGTGTGGTGCTAAAAAGATCAAGAGCTAGTGGAATCTAATAGGTAGATGAAATATAAGCTTAATTCCACATCAATGATTAATGATACACCTCTCCACCTTCACACCAAAATATAACATGAATAGAAATTTCTCAACATCATCTCCATAACTCCTTCTCTTCCTTATTTCCTAACATTTTTTCTTTTCTTTTTTTTTGACAATTAAAAATTTTTTTTTGACAATTAAATTATTTTTTTTTTGACAACTAAAATTTTTTCTTTCTTTTCATTCATTTTTTTCTCCACCAAGCATAACCAATCCCCTTTCTTAGCATAAATACATATATTTCTTTCACATACACACACACACAACCACTCTTTATATCCATAACGATTTGATTTCCTTCCACTAGCTTTAAGCAAGGGTAAAGATATTAAGGCATGCATGTTCCATGTATAGGCTCAAAAGGGTTTCTATAGGATGTATATCATGGATACACAAATTTGGTTAAGCTATTTGGTCATGTGATGAAAAATTCCTAAGCTGCCATTATCATTTTCTCAATTAGAGCATGTTTTGACTTTAAGCTTCGACTAGTACAAGAGTAAGTTCTAGTAATCTCTATAGTCCATTACAAGATTTATGGAAAATAATTTGATCAAAGCAATTAAACATATATGAGGTTTACAAAGAACATTTTGAAGCCAAGAAAAGTAGATGATTTTGTGTAGATTCACTCAGAAAAAGAGAAGTTACATATGGTTCAAAAGCTCACTGAGGAATGTGATGAATCTCAACATGCCATGTCGGTGATTAGACAATCATACATATTCTTTCTCCATTCACATTTAGGCACATAGATATGTGTTCCCTATATCGAAATTAACACAAAAAAAATCTCCACTTACTTTATCTCGATTTCATGATCCTCTGTTCGTTAGATTTCAAAGATATATTCCTCATTGACTAATTAAGGGTTTCTACGACTCTAAAACACTAAACATTCTATAAAAAAAATCTAAAAAAACTAAACACTCTAAAAAAAATTGAAACAAATTTTTTTTTGACACGTACATAAAACAAATGCACCCCCACACTTAAATCACACATTGTCCTCAATGTGTAAACAACTAAAGAAACATGTAATTTAAAGTATGGAGATAAAAACTAAATAAATAAATAAATAACTAGAGGATAGAAAACTCCCTCATGACATTGGGTTGCCTCCCAAGTAGCGCTTGTTTTTATGTCTTCAGCCTGACGTGATCTCGATTTTTATCGTTCAAGGTGGATACGTCCACTTTAGAGCTGCTTCACCAAATCCTTCCTTGTGCTTATCATCTTTATCCTGCAAGGAAGAAAAAGATAAAATGTTAGATTTAATGAAAGATTTGATCCAGCAAGAACGTAACTTACCTAGCATGGAATTTAAGCTCGTGTGTAAAGAGATAATGTTTTTCCCAATGTCCATATATGTTGATCTCTCTATCAACGGAAGAAAATATTTTCCCATCTCAAAATCTTTAAACACACCCTTCCAACATAACCTCTCCTTTGGAGCATCACGCTTCTTATTAAATGTATCTAAGGTGATTTGATTACTCTCTTCACTCTTGGATCCATATAACCTGCTAAAAAAAAGGGAAAACAAGGAGTGTGGTTAGCATAAATAAAATCAACGTGGTTCAAAGGCTTACCTTGTGTCTCATGGTCATCTCCAAGCAAAAGTGGGGAATAAATGTTCAAAGATGGTATATGGTAGGTGAAAGTGATAGTCTTGTCATCCATATACTTCTCTTTGTTCACTTGATCCTCATTTTCATAAGATTCTTCTTCTAATTTTACAAGCTCATCTTCCACTTGATCTTGCTTTTCAATATTTTCCATGGAAACCTCCTCAACTAGCTCATCCTTACATTCAGATATGGCATCATCACCCTCATAACTCTCATTTGAATTTGGAATTGAAGTACTAGAGAGCTCTTCTTGTGCTTGTAATTGATTCATCATGATGACAATATCACCCATTTTCTCCTCTAGCACTGACACCCTTTCATTTTGTCTAATTTGACTTTGTATCTGTTGATTTAGGTTGTTTGTCAATGCTTCAAAAATCTTATCCATTTTTTCTGAACTTGAGGTCTCTGAAACTGGAGAAGATTCTTGTTGAGGATATTGATAATGTTTTGACGCTTCATAATCGCACGTGTAAGGGTCTTGATATGGCACTTGATACTGATCATTCATCTCCCATCCAAAGTTGGGTTGATGCCTCATTCCCGAATAGTATGTGCTTGTATAGGGATCATGTCCTTGAAAACCATTGAAAGACTGAGCATTAGGTTGTGTCCATCCTCCTCCTCCCATAGCTTGTTCATGGTAAGCATATGGATTTCCTTGTGTATGACGCACTCCACTTGTATTCATAACTCCAGTAGCTTCAACTGCCTGCAAAACAAGAGTGAAGAATTGGTGAAGTCTATCATCAAAATTTCTTAAACTTACCTCATTTACTCTTGAATTAAGATTCATGCCAAGTTTTCCATAACCCAAGGATCCTCTCATAGCCACCTGAAAATACTAACACTTCAAAGGAAAAGGTTAAGAGAAAAACAAAACACACCAAAAATCCTAACAAAACTAAAAGAAAAAATAAAAACACACTAAAAATAAAAACACACTAAAAATACTAGCAAAATAAAAGTGAAGTTACCAATCCCCGGCAACGGCACCAAAAATTGGTGTGACCGTAGCCGGCACGCAATTTAAACCCTCTTATTGTCAATTGTAGCACTAGTAAATAAGGGTATCGTTCTAGGCCGGGGATTGAGAGGGCTCACCTCTTTTTGACGCGTTTGTCTCTCTTCGACGTCCGAGCCTGGGATGGCTCTCGCCCTTCTCCTCGCTCTACTCCTATGCCGAGCCTCTCTTCTCTCTATTTATTCTTGTTTGTGCGGCCATCTTCTAATTTCTTTTTCTTGCCTCCACGTCAGCCCTCGGCTTTTCTTTGATTCCGTGCGCCGAGACCTTTTTGGTTTCGTTGGCTTACTCGTCGTTCCCTGGCCTTCGGCCATTGGTCCAAAGGTCTTATTTCTTTTTTTTAATTTTATTTTATTTAAAAACAAAACCTATAAAATAAAATTCAATAAATATTAATAAATAATATTTTATTCTAAATTTACTTAATTTATATCATTTTAGCTCAAATAATAAAATTTTTGCAATTTTTACCACTTGAGCATAAAACAATAATTATTCCCCTATATTAGTTAAATAAACTACCAAAAACTAAGATTATAAGGGTATAAAATGTGTCAAAATATGAACTCATCACGCCCGGCCAGGCCAATCCCAACCCCTGCACATTGTGCCTTTGGCCCGCTTCCTCCCCTGCCCCTCGCGCGCCCGCCCAGCCTCAGCCTTCTTTTCCCCCTGGACCGGCCGGCTTGCATTATTTTCTTTTCCTCCGCCGGTCCACCCACCATCCCTTTCTTCTTCTCCTCTCTTCTTCTTCCACGTCCGACCACTTGCAAGCTTTGATCCTAGGTCTTCCACCACCAAGCTACCCTGCAACTGCCGCCACCTACCTCCCTCTCCCTCTCTCTCTTCCCCGTCATTTTCTTTCCTTTTTCGAGCCAAACCGGCTCTTGGACCACACCCTGCATGCTTCCCCCTTTCCTTCTTCTCCCCTCTCTTTCCCCCTGCCAACCAACAGCCCTACCACCACTGCAGCACCGATCGGCCGCTTGCTCCCCCTCTCTTCTCCCTCTTCGTTTTCTTCATCTCCCTAGCCCTTCGTTTCCCCATTATTTCGAACCATCATCCCCTTCTCGAGCTCCCTCCTCTCTCCTTCATCCTTCCCCATTTTCTCCCTCGGTTTTTATTACCGCCTCCCTCCGCCACTCGAACCACCAAGCCCAACCTCTACGACGCCTTCTGCCACCACCTACTACCACACTGCACCACCACGCCGCCCCTTGAGCCCTACACTTCCTCCCTTCTCCACCCCTTTTCTTTTTCTCCTCAGTTTTCCCCCTTACCACCGAGCCACCTGCAACCACCATTTCCGCCACCGTCCGGCCACCTCTTCCACCACCCAACCCACCATTCGACACCCTGCAACCCCCTCTACAACCGCCATGCATTAGTTGGCCAAAATCAACCCTTGCACCCCTCCATTTTTCCCTCTCCTTTTCCTTCCTTCGTAGCCCCTCCACCTCGACCCTTCTCGGTAGCCAACTTCGCCGCCTTGCCGCCGCCGTCTCCGCCGCCCTATACCGCCGTTAAACCACCCTTAGCCTCCACCTACACCCCCTCTTCACTTCTACACCATTCCCTTGCCTGAAACCTCCCCCAACTACCTTCTTTTCTAGCCTAAAGTCCCTAAACCAATCCACCTCTCCCCTCTTCTACCTCACCCCTCTTTGAGCCTTTTCCCCTCATATTTCTACATGAAACTCATGCTGCTCATGCAGCGTTAGCTCCCCTTTATTTTGAAAATTATTTGGCTAATTTTTAAGGTATAATGGTATTTTATGTTAAGTGTTTTATTAATTAAATTTTATAAAGTTTTATGCTTGGATTATTATTTCTAACATAAATATGATGGATATTATTTTTAGGTGTTGAGTTGCTAATTATGCTTGGTAAGATTTGATATTTTGCGGGATTAAGGTAAACGTTAATCCTCCCTTAAATACATGGAAAAACGTATGCTAGCACATTAGGGATTTAGTATGATTTTATGCATGTTTTGTGTGCTTAGCATGAAAAGCATGATAACTTTGGTGCCATATGTAGGTATGTTAATTAAGGAAGGAGTTTGATTGTTGATGGAAATGCTAAATGTTGGTATATGATGTAATATGTTGCTAATGCATGAATAATATTATTGTCTAAGGGTATTTTAGTAATTATGCTTATGAAGTATGTGATCTAATGTATGTAGTTGCTAATGAGTATTATGTTGAATAATGACAAGTTGGTGGACTTAGATGATAAGAATGAAGTATTAATATCATTATTTTATGTAGTGTTGGTAAATTCATAAAAATGGTGAATAAAGGGGTTGAGTGGAAATTTTGTAAGCAAAAAAGGGCATTTTGGTAATTTCAAAAGAAAGGGGTTAAATGATAATTTATAAGTAAAAGGATAAAATTTTAAGTTGTGAGAAAGAAGGGTATGATGGTAATTTTTGAGATAAAAGAATAATATGGTAATTTTATGATTAAATGGCCAAATGATAATATTATAAGCAAAGGGGTATTATGGTAATTTTTGGAGAAGAGGGTAAAGCGGTAATTTTGGAGTCAAGGGGAAATATAGTAATTTTATAAGTAACTGGTAAGAATGGTAATTTTGGAAGTAGGGGTAAAAAAGTAATTTTGGAAAGGAAGGGCAAAATGGTAATTTTGTAAGGAAAGATAAAAATGGTAACTTTGGATGTAAAAGGGTAAAATAGTAATCTGTAAAGAAAAAGGAGTGTTATGGTAATTTTACAAGTAAAAGGGGTATGGTGGTAATTTTCATAAATAAAAGGATATTATGGTAATTTGAAAGTAAGGGGAAAAAGGGTAATTTTGTAAATAAAAAGATATTAGGGTAAACTTGGGAGTAAGGGGTAAAATGGTAATTATGATAAAGGAGAAGGGCAATTTGGTAATTTATCCAACTAAAGGGGCAATTTCGTAATTTAGCCGATTAAAGGATAAAGTGATAATTATTTAACCAACTAAAGGGGGTAAAATAGTAATCATGATAATGAAGGAGGGTAATTTAGTAATCTATCCAACTCAAGGGCAATTTAGTAATTATAACAAAGGAGGAGGGCAATTTGGTAATCTAACCAACCAAATGGAAAATATGATAAGTATAGCAATTATGAGGGGTGGATGGTGATTTAAAGAGTGTAGGGGATAATTTGGAAACCTAAACCGTATAAGGGGTAATTTGGTAATTATCTAACCCAAAGAGTAATATGGTAATTTGGCGAGGAAGGAATGGATACTTAACAATTATATAAGTAAAGGGCAAATGAGTAATTTGTACCTAACATGCCTTTGAGATTGTGGAACATTATAATAAGATTCAAATAATGTTGATTAGCTAAGTAAGAGCATCTGATAATTAGTATGGCCTTAATAGTTTCTCTACGATATCCTGGATAATCATCTGAATAAGAAACGATTAATGATATCAGAACAATTGAAAGTGAATAAGTATCAGATTATTGTGCTTTTCGTGATCACTTTAATTAAGACACTATTACTTAAAGTGAAAGACCTCTAGATTGGGAATGGTGACTCCTTAGGGGTCGCTACCCTAAGGACGTGGTTTAGTCCACGATTATTTTGGTATTTGCTGGTGTGCCTTTGTGCCCCAGCCAGGCCCTATATCTTACTCTTTCTAGCTCTACGGACCTAGTTAGGGAGTATGCATACTTATGGATTAGGTGTCCTTGTTGGTAGGGTACTGAGTTAGCTTTATGCACCTGTACGACTAGGGTACCTTTGCGTCCTTGGGTTCGTGGTTGAAGGGTAGTGAGTAGCTGATATGCACTGGTACGACCGGTGTACCTTTGTGTCCTAGGTTATTGATCTCCCGTTCGAGGCAAATAAATATGATTGATGTGCTGATTAAAGAAAGGAAAGATACTAGTATTGAAAGTGGAATATTAATGAGCCGGGCCTAGTGATTTATGATATTGAGTACCGGTCCACCGGTTATAATAGTGGCCAGGAGCGTTGTACCCTGGATGATGATTCTTTATATATCCAAAAACTTGACACGTTCCTACCCGCAAGTGCACGGGGTCAGAGTAGTAGTCAAGGTCGATCCCACAAGGATTGGTGAATGACCACTAGGACAATGATAGAACATAACTATGTCTAAACTACGAGATGATATGAAATAATAAATTGTAAGCTAAAATAACTAAATAAGCTAAAAAGAAAGGAAAATAGCACTCAAGTCACTCAAATAAATAGAAGAGCTAAGGTTCCGGTTCATCGCCCCCGATCCTCACATGTAATTGAAGATCACATCACAAAATAATTCAACAATCATAATCAATCATGCCAACAAGGATAGAAAGTGTTGTGCTTTCTCAAGCCACAACCACCCTATTACATATCTATGGCCCTAACTATCTCTAGCTTAAAGTCTAATAGAATGTAATGCATTAAAGTCTATAAAGTTTCCTCCTTTATTGTTGAAGAGGTCAAATCGATCGTCTCTCGACCTACAATTTAATCTCCCGTTGTGCTATTGGGTCTAATACTGGATTATCTCTCGATCTCACCGGTATTTCCCACACCGAAAATCAGAACCCGGCCGTGGTTCAAAAATTCGACAATCAATCAATAACACAACACATACATTATGAATTGAATAAAAAAGGATGCAATAATTCAACACATTAGGATCAGGGAAAATTCCCCTTCACCTTAGCACAAGATCTAGCCCATCAAATTCATAGCAAGAATATTAAAAACAATAAGAGATTCCATAGATAAAGAAAATATCATTAGATAATACCCTTGATGTTCACAAATTCTTGCAAAAATTAACTTCTTGAATCTCCGTCTCTAATTTACAAGAGAGATCTTGATGAATTGGGGAAGAGGATAGAGAAGAGAGAAAAGAGAGGGAGTGGAGGCTGCCTCGAGCTATTAGAATAAGAGTTTTTTACACTACCGCCTCGTGGATCGCTAGGGTTTCCGTAACGATGGGCTTCCCGTGTCATCTTTGACCATAATTCGTATTTTGACCATAACTTTTTCATCTTAACTCCGATTAAGCTGATTTTGGATGCGTTGGAAAGCTATTAAAAATATCTAAAACTTTGATGTTGAAAGCTTCTCCAAATTCAGACCTTTTCTTGGTCTAAATTTCACTTCTTTCAGGCCCATATACTTTAAATATGCATTCTTTCTTTTTCCACTTTAACTTTTGCTCCTCTTTGCTCCTTTTTTTCTCCTTTCTTCTCCCTTTAAGGTTATTCTTGTTCTTCATCCTTCATGATTATTTTTTTTGCTTGAGACCCTGCAATTTTCACAACACAAAGGCAGTAACAAGAACAAAAAGGGAGAATTCTGACTGAAATTAAAGGTAAAAACTCTTATAAACCTTAGGAATAAGATGTAAAAGTCACACTTATCAGTATGCATACTTATGGATTAGGTGTCCTTGTTGGTAGGGTACTGAGTTAGCTTTATGCACCTGTACGACCAGGGTACCTTTGCGTCCTTGGGTTCGTGGTTGAAGGGTAGTGAGTAGCTGATATGCACTGGTACGACCGGTGTACCTTTGTGTCCTAGGTTATTGATCTCCCGTTCGAGGCAAATAAATATGATTGATGTGCTGATTAAAGAAAGGAAAGATACTAGTATTGAAAGTGGAATATTAATGAGTCGGGCCTAGTGATTTATGATATTGAGTACCGGTCCACCGGTTATAATAGTGGCCAGGAGCGTTGTACCCTGGATGATGATTCTTTATATATCCCGGTCCACCGGTTATAATAATGGCCAGGAGCGTTGTGCCCTGGATGATGATTCTTTATATATCCCGGTCCACCGGTTATAATAGTGGCCAGGAGCGTTGTGCCCTGGATGATGAGTTATATGTATTCTGGTCCACCGGCAATAATAGTGGGGGTCCCGAGCTCAATAAAATCAGTTATGTATGTGAATAAGATTATGGAAAAATACTAAATAGTGGAACACCATGTGAGTTGGGGCCAGACCGGTCCACCGGCAATAATAGTGGTCAGGTGCGTTCTGCCCTGTGTGTTTACTTCCAGTCCATCGGCTATAATAGTGGGATTCTCGCACTCACATGGATATAAAATATGATACTGATTGAATGGTGACGGAATAATGGCTTAAGGCCCAAAGTACCGATCGTGACTTATAAATTATTATGCATGTTATTGTTATGTATGCATCTCTCATTATTCATGTATGTAGCTTGCATTATGTGTCGTATGCGGGCCTATCTTTAAGTGTGGTATTAAAGGGTTACTCAGTACCGTAGTACTAAAGGGATTCCCTTTATAGGGCCCCTGCCTATTCAATGGGCAGTGGCCTTGCAGGTCTTTTCAGGTGCTACTCAAGTGGGCTACGGGAAAGAGAGTAAGGAGTTATCCGTTATCGTTAGGGTTTTCCTCCTTCTTCGTTTAATTTCTTGGTTTTGATGTTATGTTGTTACTTTAACCACCATTGGTGGATTTTATTCCTGTAAACGATTTGATGCACTACTCTGATTTAAGTATGTTCAATTCCTTGCAAATTACTCTGATTTATGTATGTTGAATGTCTTTCAAATTGTATTTCATTTTTCTTAGCCTTAGCACTTGGTACTGGAATGGTATGAATGAACCGGTACGGTACTAAGTGTGGCAGTAATACTCCCAAAGTTCACGTTTTACTTAATTTGCTTCCGCTAATTTCCTTTAATTAACGAAATTTTTCAGTAGTGAATTTTGGGGGTGTTACAGATAGTAGTAATTCTAAAGTGACCTCCAACCTCACTAATATTGCAGTGATGGAGTATACAATCAATACATCTTTTTATCTTATGATCAATATAAATTCTAACTATATAAGGATCATCCCAAAATTAATGTCTGCCCTCTAAAAGATTTTTTTTTTGATGATATGATAGGTTAGTGGGTAATATTTTACCTAATAATAAATTGGTTATGTTGGCATACCATGGTTCTGGTGTGTTTTGAATGAGATATACGCGCTCATCAGGAAATAAATTGCTTATTGGATTTGATGAATTATCTACCACATCATAGGACAGCCTTGATTAGTTATCAACGACACTATTCTCACTACCCTTATTATCCTTGACTTCCCATTCATACTCTTGGAGAAATAGAATCCAATGAATTATCATAGGATTATCATCTTTATTAGAAAGCAAAAACTTAAGCACATATTGATTAGTATAAACAGTAAACTTGTTCAGCAAGAGATAAGAACAAAACCCATCTAATGAAAACATAATAGCCAAGAGTTCTTTTTTGGTAGTCATACTTTTGTTGTGAAACATTAACAAATTTTTTAGTATAATAGATTGAATGCACAAGATTTTCCTTTCTTTGCCCAAGGATTAACCCCTTGGTTGAATAACTCACATCACATATAAGATTAAATGGCAGATTCCAATCAGGGGATGCATAGTAGGTGCATTAATAAATTTCTTTTTAAGAGTGTTAAACGCTAACATACATTCATCATAAAACAAAATAGAACAACATTATCAAGTGACACAATGGTTTTTCATTATTAGAGAAATATTTTATAAGCCTTCTACAAAAAACTACATGCCCTAGAAAGCTCTTAAATCCTTTCACATTAGTTGGTGGTGGAAGTTTTTTAATTACTTTAATTTTTTCTCTATCCACTTCAATCACCATATAGATTTTTTTACCTAGTACTATGCCCTTCTACCCTATAAAATGACATTCTACCAGTTAAGTACTAAAGTTGTCTCCTCACATCTTTGAAGAACTTTGTTCAAATTATGCAAGCAAATGTTAAAGGAGAACCAAACACACACACTCACACAAAATTCATTCATGAAGAATTTTATGAAATCTTAAATCTTATCATAAAAGATAGCCATCATGCATAACTATAAGATAGTAGGGGCATTACATAAATTGAAAGACATTCTCCTATACACAAAGGTATCATATAGAAAAGAAAAGGTAGTTTTTTTCTTGGTCCTTAGGTGCAATTAAAATTTTGGACATAACCTAATTACCTATCTAAAATGTGGTAAAACTTATCCTACTAATCGTTCAATCACCTAGTTAGTAAAGGGAAGGGGGAAATGGTATTTCCTTGTGGCATCATTCAATTTATCTATAATCTATACAAACATACCAACCAATGACTATCCTAATTGGGTTCAACTCATTTTTTTCATTATGCAACACAATCATACCACCCTTCTTAGGGACTACCTACTTGGGAGTGACCCATGAACTATCAGAAATAGGGTATATTACCCCACTATCAAACTATTTAATTACCTCCATTTTAAACACTTCTTGCATCATTAGGTTATGTCTCCTTTGTGTTTGTACTACCTGCTTATTATCTTCTTCCATAATAATCTTGTGCATACAAATTGATGGGATGATTCCCTTTATATTAGTGATGGTCCACCCAAAAGATCTTTTTCACTCCTTAAACTCTTGTACCAAGTTATCCTCCATTAAAATTCTCCAAGAAGAAGATATAATCACCGAAGAGAAGTAGAACCATCTAAAAACTCATACTCTAAATGTAAAGGGTTGAGCTCAAGTTTAGGGGGTTTCTTAATGGATACTCTTTGTTTTTTCTTTTTTTTTTGCCCTTATTCTCTAATTAGTGGTCTTGTAAGTCTTGGATATGAAGGTAAGATTTACAAATATTGGAATATTTCTACATGGACTTTATCCTATTATTCCTTATCAAACCTATGGATAAGATAAGCTACCAATGGACCATCTATGCATTACATCTGAATATAATCATTAGCATACTCATCAATAGGATTAATGCATAAGAAAGTATCTTCTTCACGAGGAAATTTCCTACCATCAAACACAATAAAAGTAATATTCTAGTTATTTATCCTCAAAATATATTTACCCTCATGAACATAGATTAAAGTTCTTCCCATGAAAAAAATTGGTCTCCCTTAGATTAGAGGCACCTCACTATCCTCTTCTATATCAAGAATGATAAAGTCTAACGTATAGATAAACTTATCATCTTTTACTAACATATCCTTCATGATACCATTAGAACACTTGATTGAATGATCTGCCAACTAAAAAGAGAAGGTTTTGCCCTTTGGTTCTCCTAGTCCAAGTTTCCTAAAATATCAAATGGCATGATATTAATACTTTCCCTTAAGTCACATAGTAATTTATCAAAATATAAACTATAAATTTTATAAGGAATAGTAAAAAATCCCTAGATCCTTTTGCTTGGATGGTAATTTGTTTTGGTGCACACCAAAACACTCCTCACTCTATCTAATAATCTCAAAATCCTCTACCTTCCTTTTATAAGCTAATATTTCCTTCACAAACTTAGCATAATTGGGCATCTATGTCAATGCATCATCAAATAGAATATTTATAAGCAATTTCGTATAAAATTTTATAAACTAATAAAATTTTGTATCTAATTTCTATTGGTTTAACCTTTGGGGAAATGGGATGTGAGCATGATACGGTTTTAACTCACAGTGTGAACTCTCACAAGGTAAGGTGTCATATCTTACCTCCTTTTCAAAATTAGATTTCTATGTGTTACTCATCAATGATGTTTTCCTTACCCTTTTCTTCCAAGCTCTAGGATGATAGATCGGACAACTCTTCACCGCCTCTCAAGAGTTATTTTCTTTGTTGCTAGGAAAAAAAATTTAATCTCTCCAAATTGTACCTCCAATTTTATCACAGAAGCCTCCAAATTTACATTTGAGTGTCTTAATTTTGGAATATAGACTCATTTTGGTTAATGCATTTGAGGTGGTCTCACTTGTCTTTGAGCTTGGATTGGATTTGGATTTTACCATTACAAAGTAAGGTGATTCTTCCATCCGAGGTAATACATGTTTGAATACAAATTATTGTTCAACTTGTCAAAATATGAAGCATAGTTAGATTCCTCAAAAAATTGCATAAAAGGGTTATTAGCATGGGATTCAATGCTAACGTGTAGTGCCCCACATATGTATCCATCGGGACATGCACTTTAGCCATACTCAATTAGAAACTTATTTGTTAAATGCATCCAAATAAGTAGAAAGATTATTCACAACATCAATAGAGTGAATGCCAACGTTCTTCATAGGTAACTCATTAGTTTTTCATTGATGGTTGTTAGTAGCTAACTATTTAATAAAGGTATAGGCATCTTTAGGGGTCTTGTTGATTACTGCCCCACTATGGTTTCATCTATCATAGAATGGTTATTATAAGATAAACCATTATAAAATTTTGAACCTACATCCATGTCGATAAACCATAGTGAGGAAACTTCCTAAGCAATTCTTTAAATCTTTCTAAGGTTTTATATATAGAATCTTGATCATATTACACAAAAGTAGTTATGTCACTCCTCATATTACTAGTTATAGATTGTTGGAAAAATTTAGCAAAAAAATACCTAGCCATCTCACCCCATGTAGTAATGGACCGCACTAGTAAATAATGTAGCCAATTGTTAGCTTTATCCATAAGAGAAAAGGGGGGAAATTCTAAGTATTATGGCATCATCAGAGAGACCATTCTTTTTAAATGCATCACACATCACCAAAAAGTTAGCAATATGTACATTCAGATCATCATTGGGAAAACCTCTGAATACTCTAGATCATCTTAATAATAGCAAGCTTAAACATGAAATTATTTTCTTGAACATTTGATCTCTTGACACTAAAATCTACACCCTCAATATTTGAAGTAGTGTATTCTCAAAGGGACATTCCCACGGGAACATGTGCTTGAGGAGGGTTAGCATCTTATTATAGGGGAGGACTTTGGCATTCCAAAATAACTTGTCCTAGCAATGGAGCATATTGATTCCGAGTATTTTCCATCTGGTATTCTCCTAAATTAGGCCTACATAGACGATGGAAAGTCCTTCCGATCTAGGGATCAAATGGCATTAGTCCACTCCCACCAGCATAGGTTATGCACTAGAGTACTTATACTCAAATAAAATGCCCCTCAATCTAAGATTGGACGAACATAATAGAAAAATTAAAATAATAAAAATAAATAAAAATAAATAATAAAAGAAAAAAATTCCTAATTATATAAGAGTTCTTTTTATCCTGATGTTACCTTTGCCTAATCCTTAACAACATTACTAAAAACTTACGTACACTAACAATAAGTGCACGCTTTTAATGTAACTCAAGGTCGATCCTACAAGGACTAGAGAGTGAGCATAAAAATGGTGATCACACTTAATAATTGATTAAATTAATTATTCCAAAAATTATAAAAATTGTGTAAAAAAGGAAACACTTTAAACAAAGTAATTAAAAAGATCAAAATCAAACTATAAAAGATTATGAAGTTTCAGTTAAATTCTTGAATTTATGATATGCTAAATAATTCTACATATCCTACCATAAAATTTATGCTTAGTGTTCCATAAAGGATAATTATTTCTACATTTTCTCAAGACACATCAGCCTTTTCCCAAATATATTTCCAACTATCTATATTTTAGATTTATATAAATTTCAAATCAACTAAATTTAACTATTACCCCTTATTGTTGTAGAAATTATATTAACGTCTAAACCTATTCTTTCCTTATCTATAATTATATTATATAGATATATTAACCATTTCATCTCTTAATCTTGATGAAAGTTCCCAATATCAAAAGTAGGTTAATGTTGTAACTAAAATATTCAAACACAAAACAATTCATATGAATAGAAACTCAAATTAGGACATATGTAGAAAATTCAACCAATTAGGATTGGGTAATTATCCTTTCACCTTACCATGAGTAAATTAGAAACACATAACTGCAAAATCAAAGATATTAATCATATTTAATAGATCCATAAATAGAAATATATAAATTGAGAAATTAACCTTAAAATTTGTTGTTTTGATTAACAATATCTAATTCATAATTACAAAGACAAAAAACCACCAAATTGGTCTTATTCTTATCTCACTTATGATCAATGGAGGTGTACCCAATTATTCTCCAAAATCTCTTCCATAAAACCTTAAAATATTCTATTTTATACCCCTAAAATATCTTACTACCAAACCTTTCAATTACATAAGCAAAATGGCAAAATCATAAAAAATTTAAGCATGACATGGTTGTGCATGATGACATAGGTACCCAATGCCATGCCCCACTTTAGTGTTTTTCTCCTTCAACCAACAAGGCAATTCTTGACAACATGGTCAGATGATGTTATCTCTCGACTTGTGAGGCAACTCTGATAGTGCAGCATATTTTGGCCATAATGGTTTTATTCAACCTTATATTGAGGTGTTTAGTAATGTATTGGAAAAATAAAAAAAAAGATATACAACTTTTATGTTTACCATATTTCATATTCAGATTACATCATTGTAGAATATTTCTATCTTTCCATCCTTACACACTTTGAGTTTTCCTTTGTTTCAATTATTATAATTTAGCTTCTTTTGATCCCAATTTCTCTAAATACCTTTAAATATAATCAAGAGTAGTAGCTAAGAAAAAATGGACTCAAGTATGTAAAATTCATCAAATAGTTATATTAAATATTTCCATTAAAGTGCCAATTAACCAACATAAATCATACATATCATAGATATTTATGGAAGACCAACACTAACCATGGACATATATCTTAGGGTTCATTAAAATATGTAAAATATTTGTGTTCTTTACTATTTTATTTTATTCGTTCACTAATACAATAGAAGAAAGAGTAATGGGTACCTTGCCCATTATAGTAGTATGAAAAAATTCCATAAAAGCTAAAATTTTGTTAATAAATCTGAACAAATGTTAAAATTTT
This sequence comes from Tamarix austromongolica, assembly GCA_039764185.1. Classification (NCBI taxonomy): domain Eukaryota; kingdom Viridiplantae; phylum Streptophyta; class Magnoliopsida; order Caryophyllales; family Tamaricaceae; genus Tamarix; species Tamarix austromongolica. Next base: position 56,861,671 of record CM077814.1, read on the forward strand.
ACAATGCTCAATTCACCTCCCTCTTTAGTGTACTATTGAGAATCAACAATTTGTAACAAAGAGGGTTATTCTCAAAAGGGTGTTATCTAGGGAATTACAATGATGTTTTTACAAGTTGACTCTCAATATATAACATCTATTATTGCCCAATTCAATGGAAAAGGATTTTCTTGGTGGAAAAACAAAATGATGATCTACGTTAAAAGGGTTGACTATTAATGTTGGAAGATCATTTAGGGAAACCCTTCTTGATCATCAAGATGAATAAAAAGGGAATTAATATTCCTAAATAAGAGAAGGAATACAAAGCTAAAGAATATAAAAAGATAGAGAAGATATCCAAAGCTATATAGATGCTTAAATATTCCATTGGACATGAAGAATTTGATTGAGTATCAGAATTTGAAATCACCAAATAATTATGGGATTCTATAGATCTTATAAACAAACAAGTAAGGTAAAAACAATTTAGAATTGATTTACTCATGCCTGAGTATAATTTTTTCTTGTAAAATGATAATCCTATCAAGGAAATAATCACAAGATTTACCAAAATCTCTAATTAGCTCAAATCCATAAGAAAAAGCATCTCTATAGAGGAAAAGGCAAGGAAGATCTTTAAATGCTTTACTAAAAAGTGGTTGCCTAAGGTGGCCATTATTCAAGAAGCTATAAATATTTCAAATATTACCCTTGAAGAACTCAAAGGATCACTTATGACCCATGAGATGCTGCTGGAATCAAATGCTCTTAAGACATCAACCAAAGGTAAATAAATTGCTTTCAAGGTCAAATTTATTGATGAAGAAGTAAAATTTTATGAAGAAGAGAAAGAAGAAGGTGATGACAGTGATGATAAGGCCACAATGGATCAAAGATTGAATAAATAATTCAACAAAAATCATGGTAATATAAAGAAAAGTAACATCTTCACCCAATGTATGATTTCTTATAATTTTAATAAAAATCCCTATAACCTAAATTATTTCAAGTATGGAGAACCAGGTCATATGATTTGTGAATTCTCAAAATGGGAACAAGAGAAGTAAAAAAAATAAACAAGGAAAGGCCAAAAAGGGATTCAAGAAGGCTTTGATTGCCTTTGTACGGGGATACTTAGAATCCAATGAAGATGATACATCATATTAAGCTAATCTATGCGTTATAGCCTTATTAGAGGATTGATCCCACTACAGAACCAAGTACCTATCCCATTATGGAATAGGAAGTAAAATTTAAAAGGGAAAACATTTTCTGATGGAAAAGAAGTAGGAAACAAAGATGACTCTCAAGTAAATCTAAAAAATCTTAAAACTAAACTATCTAAATTTCCAAAAGATATATGAATAAGCTTGTTTGACTATGCTATTGATGAATAAATGGAATTGAGTGATGCATTTCATACTTTAAAATATGATTATAAAATTGCCAAGAAATCCATTGTTTCTTGTTAGAAAAATGTTCAAGTTTGATGGAAAATAGTGATAAACTTAAAAAGTAAAACAACTAGCTAGACTTTGTCCTATAAGAGAAAAAAAATTAAAAATGAGGTCTTGAAAGAAAAATATAGTTGAGATAACCACTATTCCAAGTCCAAACCCCACTATAGATCTTCATAATAAATGTAAGCAAAACATTACGTATTTGATGGAATAACTTAAGGAGTTGAAACCATCAGACAGAAAGGTAAGTACCTCCCTAATTTTAGGCCAGATCAAAAGGAAATAAAGAGAAATCTAGATAATGTTTTAAAGAAAATTAATGCACTAAGCTAGGAAAATATGGAAATCACAACTAAAGTGGAGAATCAAACTAAAAGAATACATGCTTACTAAAAAGAGAATGCAAAGTCCTTCACTAGTAAAAAATCAAAGGATACTAAAAAGCCAAACCGATAACCCCAATAAAAGAAGATTTGGTTATGTTGTTTAGTGAAATAAAACTATCAATAGATATAGTTATAGTAATCAAAACAATATAGGGAACAATACAAAGAACAAGGATGAGAACTAGATGAATCATTTTAAGAGACACAAATATGTTTATTTTCTTGACTTTATAGTGTGCATGCATTGTGGAAATGATAGTCATAAACATCCAATTTCCCTAGGAAGAAGAATGTTTTATGTAAGAAAAATTAGTCATATTAAAAAAATTTGGATTAGAAAAATTATGTTGACTAATGTAACCCTAAGGGGCCCAAGCTTGTTTTGGCTCCTAAAATAAAGAATAATTTTGTGTTTCAAGCTATGATTAGAGGGAAAAACCATTGATTTTTGGATAGTGTTAGTTCAAGGTGCATGATGGGAAATCCTACACATTTCCTTTCACTACTCATGTTTGTAAGGTTGGTAAGTCTTCCTCATATGCCATTGATAATTTTCTTTTAGTTAAGGGTTTAAAAATTATTCTTCTAAACAATTCTCAACTATGTTACTAAGGAAATAAAGTTGAATTTAGACATGATACTTGCCAAGTTAGTAACACTACTATCACTAACTATTTCTAACTATGTTACTTTGGTCCATTACTTTAGCATAAGAGTCTTGGATATGATAGCTCCAAAATTCTACAGACTTTGGAATTAAAACTTGGTATAAGGGCTAACTAGAATCATGTTTGAAAAGGAAAAAATATGAGGAATATTCTAGGTGAAAACATGTTAAATATTCTTTTATGTCCAAAAATATAGTAAGTACATCTAGACCTCTAAAACTTATTCATATTTATATACGTAGTTCAATAAGGGTAAGAAGTAAAGGAGGAAGTATATTTTCATTAATATTGATGATTACTCAATATTTTCATGGTATATCTTCCTTGGTTCAAAGGAGGAAACATTCCTTATATTTTCAGTATGGGTGAAAAAGAATTAAAATCAAGTAATTCATCAAATTTGAAACATTATATCTAACCATGTTAATAAATTTAAAAAGTCTAAATTCATTTCATTTTATAGGGATAATGGAATAGATCATATTTTCTCATCCCCAATGACTCCTAAATAAAATGGATTTGTTGAGAGAATAAATTGTACATTTGAAGACATGGCAAGGAAAATTCTAGTAGGTCATCTGTATCCATGTTTCATGCACATCCCTTTACCATGAACCACTACTGTAAAAATTGAATAACACCTTATTTTCCCTTAATTCTTCATTCTTTCCTTCCCTTAAAAATCTATGATAATCTTTATTAGTTCTTCTCAACCATCTTATCTTCTATATTGTTATGTGGTCAAGATTCTTACAATAAGATGTTAGGAGGATTATTTTCAATGAGATCGGTGTAGCCTTTGGTAAGGATATACCTCACTAGTTAGGGTTTTGATGTCATATAATATTTATACCTAAGGTGCCATGTTATCATTTTTTAATTATAAATTAGGTTTTAGAATATTATAAGCTTTACTTATGTATTTTTGTGGTTTTCATGATAATGTGTGTTTCATATAATATTTTTAACATACCATGCTCAGGCCAATATAGGATTTATTTCTATTTCTCAAGCATGATAATGTGTTATTTTATTTTAATATGTAGGTCATTAAGCATATGAAATGGCTTGTAAGTATTAATATTATGATATAAGATGATGTTAGAATTCTTGATTGATTTTGTGTGAGGATTATTAGGCTTAGGTATTTATAGTTTTACGAGATCAATTTTATTAAGGCTGACTATATATTTGGATTTTTAATATTGTAGGGGAGTTTACCTATGAATTTGGTTAGCTCAATAAAAATTGATGTTTTGGAATTTCAGTGTTAATCTCGGTTCTATTGCATTTTAGTCAAATTGTGAGATTTGTGGAAAATATTTAATTCATTATATTCATTAGGGATTTATATAAAGTTTGATATTTAATATGCTAAGGTTTTATTGTGAATGAGTTGATTCATATATTTATACACGTTTTATGATATTTAGCTAAATTAGGGTTATATTTATCATTTTGGGGTATTACAAATGGTATCAAAGTTTTTTAATGTTAAGAATAGTGGTTTGGTTTGAAACTTAATTTTCATTATCCTCAATTTTTTTGAAATTTTCTAGCCTATTTTTGAAATATGGATTAACTTTGTGAGGAATCAGGAATGGGGTAGTGTAAGTGTATTATATTTGTGGGTTGATGTGATCTTATGTGCTTAGTATGTTAGGATTTTCCCTAATGTGTTATTGGTGATAGGGCTTGTAAAAGCTCAAATGAGTGTACCTATCACATCAATGATTTTGATGGGCTAGTAGCCTTACCAACATAATCTCTACTCATGATCGAGAGTCCCTTTTCACATCTAGGAGTTGTTGTAGGAGGTAACAGAGGTGAAGATGAGGATGAGTACTATATTTAACATAACTATAGATGATCAAGCCTTGATGTTGACTCAAGTTCTCAAAGATGGTTTTTGATGATCATAAGAAGTGTCAATGTGGACTTTGAGGAGTTTCAACAAACAAGTGATAGAATTTAAGTAGCCCTTTAAAAATCATTTCTACATATTAAGAAGTCTAACATTAAATGAAAGGAGGGTAATGAATTATGGGATTTTTTTTCTATGTACTCATGTAATATTTTCTTATTAACAATGAAACTAAGGCATCAAGGTAATAGTGGTTGAGTGCAGCCATACACATCTTTTTCTTAGCATGGAAAAGATCATAAATGAGCTAAAGGTGGCCCCATAGATAATTATTGGGTTGTGACATATCAATTTGAGGATGCTTAAATTGTCCTACTCTTTTTTCTTTTCTTTTTTGTACAATACTCATTACTACTTTTCTTACCTTCATTTTTATCATTCCCATATATATGAATTTAGGCTAAATTTTCTTGTCTAAGGCTCTCGATGTTATCCTTTATTTTCCCTTTCCCTAATAAACTTTTGTCTTCATTAATGCCTTTTCATTCGACCCTGGTTGCTCATGAGTTATTTTCTATTGACTTTTAACTTTGTCACCCTTTTCTTCATGGTATATCACGTAGGTATTAGCCTTGAAAAGATCTTTTTCATGGGGGAAATACCATGGTTTATTAACCTTGATTAAATTGTCTGTGATCTTTCTCTTGGTGACCCTAAGTTATACAAATTAATATCCTTGTAACAACCCTTATTTCCACATGTTTTACCTCTACTGCCTCTACCTCTTATCTTATCTCTTCTTCATATTGACACCTTTTCTCACCCTACATTAATTGATTCATTCTCTAATCCTTGAAACCCTTTTGATCATTAACTTATCTTTTTAAATTGCTTATTTTTAGAAATACGATGACTTTTATCCTTGCTTCTGTTAAATTCATTCTTTATCTTTTGCTTCATGATTTGAAAAATTATCCTATCAATATCCTTTTCATTAACCCCTACCTCTATAAATCATTTTTCCTTGATAAAGTGAATTTTAGACCTATCTCACATAAGAAAAACTAATAAGAGTGAGCTCATAGATTAATTATAATGAAATACCATTGCAGATTCTCAAGACCAAGGTATAATGAACTCTTACTAGTTCAAATCCTATATGTGAAGATATTTTTGTGTCACTATGGAGCTAATGATCCAACCTAGGATTCAAACGAGGTCATGTGAGGCCTACACCCTAACCCCCTAGGTTATGCGTATTTTAGTTTTAATTTTTCTCTTGGGGGTTAGTACCCTAATAGTTCTTGTGCCTAAATCCATATGGTTAGCCCATAGTGATCAATTTTATTCTGTCACTTCCCCTTACCATTTTAAATCCTTTAAGCTTTTAGGTAAAGGTATTTTTTAAGGTTTTCTAACCTTAATCTCGAAGAATTTAGCTTTTAATCCTTCCCTATCCCTTATCATTGGTTTAATTATCATATATTATTATACCCCCTTCTTATGTAGATTATTCTTCCTAGTTTTCTTCAATCCCAACCATGCTTAAACACACACTCAACCTCACCTATACCCCCTTCAAATTTTCATGATAGCCCCTATTTCTTGTGAGCCATATCCCTCCAATTGATATTGACCTCATATCATATCATACTCCCTCACACCACTTCTCTGTATTTTATTTTCATGCACACGTAATTATATCTTCCACCAATCTTTTCCTTTAGTTGACCATATTTAGCCTTACGTGCCTTCTTTCCTTTAGTTTTTCTCAAAACGTTTTTTAGCTAAACATCTTGCTTAAAAAATATTCTTCCTCCTCCACTATTTCACCAATCTTTTTTCACTAAACGTACATTTTTTTTCATCAACCGAAAGATGCAACTCCTCCTTGTGTGCCCATTCATCACATTGATCTTCCCTTATCCAACCATGATGTAACACCCCCAAAATTCACTATTGAAAATTTTCGTTTTATTAAAAGATAATTGCGGAAGCAAATTAATGAAACGTGAACTTTGGGAGTATTACCGCCACACTTAGTACCAGACCGGTTCACTCATACCGTTCCAGTACTAAGTGCTAAGGCTAAAGGAAAATGAAATACGATTTGCACGAAATTCAACATACGTAAATCAGAGTAAATTTGCAAGAAATTCACATACTTAAATCAGAGTAGCGCATCAAATCATTTACAGGAATAAAATCCACCAATGGTGGTTACAGTAACAACATAATATTAAAACCAGGAATTTAAAGAGAAAGAGTAAACCCTAACGATACCGGATAACTCCTTACTCTCTTTCCCGTAGCCCACTTGAGTAGCACCTGAAAAGACCTACAAGGGCACTGCCCATTGAATAGGCAGGGGCCCCATAAAGGGAATCCCTTCAGTACTACGGTACTGAGTAACCCTTTAATACCACACTTAAAGACAGGCTAGCATACGGCACATAATGCAAACTACACACATAAATAATGAGAGGTGCATGCATAACAATAACATACATAATAATTTATAAGTCACGATCGATAATTTGGTCCTTAAGTCATGTCATAGTGTAAGATCAATACATTCGGGCCTTAAGCCATTATTCCGTCATCATTCCATCAATCTCATATTTTATATCCATGTGAGTACGAGAACCCTACTATTATAGCCGGTGGATCGGAAGTAAACACACAGGGCAGAACGCACCTGACCACTATTATTGCCGATGGACCGGTCTGGCCCCGACTCACATGGTGTTCCACTATTTAGTATTTTTCCATAATCTTATTCACATACATAACTGATTTTATTGAGCTCGGGACCCCCACTATTATTGCCGGTGGACCGGAATACATATAACTCATCATCCAGGGCACAACGCTCCTGGCCACTATTATAACCGGTGGACCGGTACTCAATATCATAATCATCTTGGCCCGGCTCATTAATATTCCACTCTCAATAATAGTATTTTTCCTTTCTTTAATCAGCGCATCAATCTTATTTATTTGCCTCGAACGGGAGATCAATAACCCAGGACACAAAGGTACACCGGTCGTACCGGTGCATATCAGCTACTCAGTACCCTTCAACCACGAACCCAAGGACGCAAAGGTACCCTGGTCGTACTGGTGCATAAAGCTAACTCAATACCCTACCGACAAGGACACCTAATCCATAAGTATGCATACCCCCTAACTAGGTCCGTAGAGCTAGAAAGAGTAAGATATAGGGCCTGGATGGGGCACAAAGGCACACCAGCAAATACCAGAATAATCGTGGACTAAACCACGTCCTTAGGGTAGCGACCCCTAAAGAGTCACCATTCCCGATCTCGAGGTCTTTCACTTTAAGTAATAGTGTCTTAATTAAGGTGATCACGAACAGCATGATAATCCGATACTTATTCACTTTCAATCGTTCTGATATCATTAATCGTTTCTTATTCAGATGATTATCTAGGATATCACAGAGAAATCATTCAGGCCATACTATTTATCAACACTCTTACTTGGCTAATCAGCATTATTTGAATCATATTATAATGTTCCACAATCTCCAAGACATGTTAGGTACAAACTACTCATTTGCTCTTTACTTATATAATTGTTAAGTATCCATTCCTTACTCACCAAATTACTATATTACCTTTTGGGTTACATAATTACCAAATTACCCCTTGCCCAATTTAGATCACCAAATTATCCCCTACACTTTTTAGATCACCATTCACCCCTCATAATTACTACACTTATCATATTTCCCGTTTGGTTGGTTATATTACCAAATCGCCCTTTATAATTACAAAACTGCCCTCGAGTTGGATAAATTACTAAATTACCCTCCTTCATTATCATGATTACTATTTTGCCCCTTTAGTTGGTTAAATAATTATCACTTTATCCCATAATTGGCTAAATCACAAAATTGCCCCTTTAGTTGGATAATTTACCAAATTGCCCTTCTCCTTTATCATAATTACCATTTTACCCTTCTCAATTATTTTAATTGCCATTTTACCCTTTTTAATTATCACAAATCCCAAATTACCCTTCTTCACAATTACAAATATTAATTTACCCTTCTTCATAATCATAATTACTATATTACCCTTCTCCATTATTAAAATTACCATAATGCCCTTTAATTGGTTAATTTACCAAATTACCCTTCTATAGTATCATACTTATCCAATTGCCCTTCTACAATCATAATTTAATTACTAAAGTATCTTTTGTCGTTATCATAATTACCAAGTTACCCCTTACTCCCAAGTTTACCATAATATCCTTTTATTTACAAAATTACCATTTTACCCCCTTACATCCAATTTTACCATATTACCCTTTTGCTTGTAAATTACCATAATACTCCTTTTACTTTACAAATTACTATTTCACCCTTTTATATCTAAAAATTACCATTTTTATCTTTCCTCACAAAATTACCATTCTTACAACTTACTTATAAAATTACCATATTGCCCCTTAACTCCAAAATTATCGCTTTACCCTTTTCTCCCAAAAATTACTATAATACCCCTTTACTTATAAAATTATCATTTGGCCATTTAATCATAAAATTACCATATTATTCTTTTATCTCGAAAATTACCATCATACCCTTCTTTCTCACAACTTACAATTTTATCCTTTTTACTTATAAAATTATCATCTCACCCCTTCCCTTTGAAATTACCAAAATACCCTTTTGTTTACCAAATTACCAAAATGCCCTTTTTCACTTATGAAATTTCCACTCAACCCCGTTATTCACCATTTTTATGAATTTACTAACACTACATAAAATAATGATATTAGTGCTTCATTCTTATCATCTAAGTCCACCAACATGTCATTATTCAACATAATACTCATTAGCAATTACCTACATTAGGTCACATACTTCATAAGCGAAATTACTAAAATGCCCTTAGGCAATAATATTACTCATGCATTAGCAACATAATACATCATAAACAAGCATTTAACATTCCCATCAATAATCAACTTCTTCCTTAATTAACATACCTACATATGGCACAAAAAGTATCATGATTTTCCTTTTTATCAAACAATATAAGAAAAAATATACATATCATGCTAAGCACACCAAACATGCATAAAATCATACTAAACACCTAATGTGCTAGCATACGTTTTTCCATATATTTAAGGGAGGATTAACGGTTACCTTAATCCCACAAAATATCAAATCTTACCAAGAATAATTAGCAACTCAACACCTAAAAATAATATCCATCATAATTATGTTAGATATAAGAATCCAAGCATAAAACTTTATAAATTTTAATTAATAAAACACTTAACATAAAAGTACCATTATACCTTAAAAATTAGCCAAATAATTTTCAAAATAAAGGGGAGCTCACGCTGCATGAGCAACGTGAGTTTCATGCAAAACCATGGGGAGAAAAGGGCTCAAAGAGGGTGAAGGGAAAAAAATAAGCCATTTTCGGGTTGGGGTCTTTGAGCTAGAAAAGAAGGTAGTTAGGGGGTTCTAAGGCAAGGGAATGGTGCAGAAGTGAAGAGGGGGTGTAGGTGGAGGCTAAGGGTGGTTTCGAGGCGGCATAGGGCGGTAGAGACGGCAGCGGCAAGGCAGCGAAGTTGGCTGCCGAGAAGGGTCGAGGTGGAGTTATGAAGGAAGGAAAAGGAGAGGGAAAAAATGGAGGGGTTTAAGGGCTGTTTTTGGCCAAATAATGCATGGCGGTTGTAGAGGGGGTTGTAGGGTGTCGAATGGTGGGTTGGGTGGCAGAAGAGGTGCCCGGACGGCGGCGGAAGCGGCGGTTGCAGGTGGCTCGGTGGTAAGGGGAAAAATTGGGAAGAAAAAGGAAGAGGAAGAGAAGGGAGGAAGTGCAGGGCTCGAAGGGGCTTGGGGGGTCTCGTGGTGGTGCAGGGTGGTAGTAGGTGTAATACCCCGTATTTTTGAAACCTAATTTTATTAAGCTTAATGATTTTATTAGCGTAATTTTATGCAAATATTTAATTATTTTAATTTTGATTCGTTTTATGGATTCATTGACGTTTTTGAATTCATATTTGAATTTAATTAATCGTTGTCGTTGTCAACCATTTTAGATAAATTCGTTCACGACCATGATTTTATTATATTCTTATGATTTCAATTTTTAGTTAAAAATATGCATTCCCGTTTATTCTCGGATTTTGATTTTTAATATTTAGATTCGTTTTCGATTATAACTTCGTCGTGTGATTACGAATTTATTTTGGAGTTATATTTCGTTAACGAAATATGTTATTTAAATTATAGAATTTCTGTTTAAATAGTCAAATTTATTTTAATAATTTTATCCGTAGAAAATATTTCCGACTTTAAATTTATTCATTTTCGGTAATCGTTAATATTTTCGGAAAGTTTTAAATAAAAAAGGTTTTTCGGAGATTATATATGAATTTCTTTCCCGAATTAATTTTCTTCCGTTTTACGCTTTTTGGGTTGCGGAAAATCGATTTCAGATATTATTTAAATTAGTCTCGGTTTATTAGAATTTAACTTAAATATTTTATTATAAGCTTTTAAATAATTTTTTGAGGTTTTATAATATATTTCCGTAAATAATACAAATTTTTATGTTCGTTGGTAAATTCCTCCGATATGTTTTTGAAATTCTTTATATAGTTCTTTTATTAATTTTAACCTTCCTTACGAAATAATTTTTCGTTTAATGAATTTTAGATAAAATCTTCCAATAATAATCTTAAATATTTAGTAGTTTATTTTATACTTGTATTTGTAAAAAAAAAAAAACATAGCACCCCCCCACCGATCGAAACCCCCCCCCCCCACTTCTTTCCTTTTCTCTCTTCTCTCCCTTCTCTTCTATTTTCCCTGTTCCCCGACTCCCTGCCCCTATTTCGCAACCCTAGCTAACCGCTTCCTCCCCAGCACCTCCCTCCTCCTTCGTCGACCATCGGCAGCTACAGCCGACCGCCACCAACCGCGAGCAGCTGCGCACAGTAGCCATAGCAGCAGCGGGCGGCAGCAGCAGGCGGCGGCAGCAGGCGACAGCAGTACCCGCATCGAACTGCAGCGGGGCAGCGATGAGTCGCGCAGCTCACATCGCCGACCGGCCATGGCAAGCTCGGGTGATGACCGGCGAGCCATCCTCAACCTCCGACACATCTTTCCCGGCCTTCACCTACCTTGATTTGTCGGTTTTTCGTTTGGTATAATTTTCTGAAAACCCTAATATGAATTTGATTAATTGAATGTGATTTAGCTTGTGAAAAGCTAAATTGATTGTTTGTTTATGTATATATGTGTTGTTAGAATGATTTGGATAGGTTAATTGTATGGTTATGTTGAGATTTTGGAAAAATTGGATTTTTGGCCGGGTTATGCCCGAATTTTTCGGATCCGTCCATTTTTACGATTTCGGACAAATTGATTATACAATATGTTTTAAAATGTATCCAATTTCATTTTGGAACCGTCAATTTGAGAAATTTATGCAAGTTTTATCGGAATTTGATTCCTAGGTCAAATTTTGGGTGTAATGAAATTGGGTCGTATAATTGAGCCATTTCGCTCAATTGATTTTATAATATTATTTAAAATGTATTTAATTTTATATTGGAAGTGTTGATTTGGGAAAATTGTGTGTAATTGATCGGAATTGGATTTTTAGGTCAAAACTCCAGCGGGTTTAAATTGGTTTGAGTAATCGGGTTATTTTATTCAATTGACTATATAAATTACATTATAATATGTTTAATTACATTTTCGAACTGTCAATTGATATGTTTTGGCAAGGATTGATCGGATTTGCGTTTCGGGCTCAAAAATCCTAATTGTGCTAAATTGCGTATTTCTTTTATCGGTTTTGAGCACTTGATTATTTGATATGTTATAAAATGGGTTTAATTACATTTCTAAACATTTAATTTGATTAAATTTATAGAATTTTAACGAATTGCATTTTCGGGCCTAAAACCCTAAATTTCAAGTGAAATTATGAAATCGATTCCTTGTATTATTGTTTTTCTAAAATTGCATGTATAGAAATAATTGAAATGGTATTAATTGCTTCTAATACCTTTAACTTGAATTGATTAAATTGAATTACTTGAGTTTGTGTCGTGGGCTTTAAAACCCTAATTTTCGGGGATGATTTTATAAAATTGATTTTGCTATGTGTATTTTATCTAATCGAATTCTATCTTTGGGTTTTAAATCATTTAAATTCTTTTTTAACCTAATCAGTTTGGATTTGGTTCTATGTAAATGGTTACGTTACCTATTTAATTGTAAAACCTAATAAATAAGTTATTTTCGATAAATTAACTTATGATCGATTATTCTTTCTCGGGCTTTCCAAATTAAGTTGAAATGTCCCAAGTGATATTTGTATTAATTCGTTTTGATTTAGTTTTAACCTTAAATCTTAATAAAGCTACGCTTTTAAGTTCTAATTTTTTGTCACATTTTCTAAGAAAGATCATTTGGGTTGTTTGTGTTTATTTAATTAGAGTATGTGAATTATTGATTGATAGGATAGTTTCTAATTTAGTTTTTCGATTTCTATCGGATCTAGGAAAGCTTTCTCGTGGATCCACGAGCTAGTGATCTCTCTCCCTCTTATCTCGCTTAGCTAGCTTCGGATCCAGGTAAGTCTCTACTTACCTCTACTTATAGGTATTTAGTAAGGACAAAGCTATGGCCTTGTGCTATGTGTGATGTATTGATGGATGATGAGTATGTCATGTTAATGTGTATTTATGCATGTGTTGTGAATAACCTATCTTGTGTAGCGCGGCATGGATATTGAGGTATGTTGTGTGTGCCTTATGCTATATGTGTATGGCATGTTCCATGTTTGATGTTGATGTTGATGATGTGACTTGTTATGGCCCTCTAGGACATGCATGCTAGGGTTTTGGGTAGCATGAAATGATAATAAAAGGAACAACGGGGAAGTGGACGTTTGGGAAGTTTGCATGGGGGGACTAGACCTTGTCTGGGCATGATCCTTACATATGAAAAGTTGATTTGGGTTGTAAGTAAGAGCTTGGGAGAGTCTTGGAATAATTGGAGAATTATTATGAAAAATAGTACGTAAGTTAGTGCATAAGAGACCTTATTAGGGTTTTGTGAGTAAGTGGGTGTTGGGGAGTCTGCATGGAGTGTTTAAATTGTGCATGGGAATGAATCTTACGTGAGGAAAGTTGATTTAAGAAGTAAATAAGATGATGTCAAAGTTACGGGTCCATTGGAGACTTGGGTGCAAAATTTCACGTGGGTCGATGTAAGGGTGTCTAAGGGACCCAATTAGGGCTTGGGAGAAATTGGGGAATTTGAAGGGGTACAAGGGTAAAAATGATCAAGGAAGGATGGAGTATGGGGTTGAGAGTGAGAGTCCACTTGTATAAAGGATGAGTATAGGCTTCTAAATGATAGAAAAGGTTTTGGGGCAAAGAGGGGAGGTTACTTGAGGAGGAAGTAAAGTGCTAGGGTTTGGTGTGGCCAACTAGGATTTGGCGGTCACATGCGGAGTTTGGGAATAAAGGGATATATTTTGGGAATTTCTTAGTAGAGATGGGATGCGAGACAAGGAACAAAGTAAAGTTAGGATGAGTAAGAAGGAGTTGGGCCATGTAGGCCCAAATTAGGGTTTTCCAAGGAGGGGCCCTAGAGGGGTGAGGACATGCGGGACCGATATCATTGTGTTAGGGTTATCCCACATTCTCGAGAGAGTGTGCCCTTACTACGTTTCCTTATGTATAAGAGTAAGAGGGGATGGACATCAGGGTGTGATAAGGGGCGTAGGAGTCTCAAGATATGGGACGGGCCCCCTGGGGAGGAAAGAAGTAGAGGGTAGTTGATATGCATGTCAAGGGTGGAAAGCTTTTTGATAAGATACAAATAAGATACTAATTACTTAAAGAGTAAGACTGTTGAGCTGGGCCCAGACCGATCCACCAGCATAATAGTGGCCAGGTGTCGGGGTGCCCTAGAGACCGATCCACCGGCGTATAATAGTGGTTAGGTGCGTTTTGCCCTATACGTGACCGATCCACCGGCTATAATAGTGGGGGATCCCGAGCTCAAAAAACCAAACAGTATGTTGTAATTAAACCATGGGAAAGGTACTATATACTTACAGTGGAACACCATGAGAGTCGGGGCCAGACCGATCCACCGGCATAATAGTGGCCAGGAGCGTTGTGCCCTGGAGACCGATCTACCGGCATATAATAGTGGTTAGGTGCGTTATGCCCTCTAAGTGACCGATCCACCGGCTATAATAGTGGGGTTCCCGTACTCGCATGGATTAACAAAGATTATGGTGTGAAATGACTTATAAACAAATAATGGAAAGATACGTTATAATCACAGTGAAACACCATGAGAGTTGGGACCAGACCGATCCACCAGCATAATAGTGGCCAGGAGCGTTCTGCCCTGGAGACCGATCCACCGGCATATAATATTGGTTAGGTGCATTATGCCCTATAAGTGACCGATCCACCGGCTATAATAGTGGGGTTTCCGCACTCTCATGGATTCATAACGATTATGACGTGAATCTACTATACTTACCAGAGATCTAAAGAATGAGCCTACCCGGACCATAACCGGCTTTTATTATCTGTATTACCCCATGCTGCTTATGTGCATAATGAGTTACTTTAAATTTTGGTCATAACACCCTTATATGTTTCAATACGATGTTACACATGTTTCATATGTTACTATATGGGTATGGTAGGACTTGTGATGTGGGTTTGAGTATGCGTAATAATGTATCAACGTTTTGTATCATGATTTAATACGCACTTGATATATAGTTACATCTCTCCCATAAAATAGGGTAGTGGAACTTACTCAGTATTGGACCCGTACTGATACTACCTCGGTTGAATGGGTCCTGTGATGATCCACCGATGGTGGGGAGCAGACCTCTTGTGCAGGTTTAAGATCGGATACTGTTTTGGGGTGGAAGGCCTGACTTGAGTGAGTAGGCAATCCGAATATTGATCCTTCGAGATTCGTTTTTGTTTAGCTCTATTTTGGTATTACATTCCTGTTTTGAAAAACATATTCTGGGGTTGTAATCCTAAATCGTATTCTAACTTCTGTTTGACTCACCTCTTGTTAAGGATTTATTTTAAATGTTGTCTTGCGTTTTTGATACTTTGTACTAAAGGTTGATCGCATATAGCGTTAGCACTTAGTACTGGAACGGTAGGAGTGAACCGATCTGGTACTAAGTGTGGCGGTAATACCCCCGAGTTTACGGTTTTATCCTTTGCTTCCGCTAAACCTTTTGATTTTAAATGAAATTTTTCAGTAGTAAATTTGGGGGTGTTACAGTAGGTGGTGGCAGAAGGCGGCACAGGGGTTGGGCTTGGTGGTTCAAGCGGCGGCGGGCGGTGGCGGTAAAAAACCGAGGAAAGAAGGATGGAGAAGGAGAAAAGAGAGAAGAGGCTCAGGAGGAAGAGATGAGGCTCGAAAAAAATGGGGAAATGAAGGCTTGGGAGATGAAGAAAAAGAAGAGGGAGAAGTGAGGGGGCAGGGCTGGCCGGCGATCGGTGCTGCAGGTTGCACGGTTAGTCGAGTAGCAGGGGAAAGGAGGGGAAGAAGAAGGAAAGGGGGAGAGCATGCGAGGTTGTGGTCCAGGGCCGGTTTGGCTCGAAAAGGGAAGGAAAATGACAGGGGAAGAGAGAGAGGGAGAGGGAGGTAGGTGGTGATGGCAGGCAGCCGTAGTTGCAGGGCTGGCATGGCGATGGGAGCAAGTCGGGCAGAGGTAGAGGAAGAGAGGAGAAGAGGCTGGGCGAGCGGCTGGACCGGCGCAGGAAAGAAGAGAGTCGGCCGGTCCAGGGAGAAAAATAAAGAAGGCTGGGCGGCTGGCTGTGCGCGGGAGAAGGAGAGGCTGGGGGAATGGTCTGGCCCAACGCGCAAGGGAGAAGGGAGACAGGCCTGGCCTGGCGGACGACCCAAGGGAGGAGAGGGAAAAGAAAAAAAAGGGAAAAGGGAAAAGGAAAAGAGAAAATAGGGGAGGATAATTTAATTTAACTTAGAAAATAATAAAATTTAATACTTTTAATAAATAATTTAATTTAGTATAATTTAATATATGCGCTTAAAAAGGATAATTTTAGTAAAATATAGTTTGGAAAATTATTTAAATAAAATAATATGATAAATAGCAAAATATTTATTTTTAATTTATTAAATACTCTTATCCTAATTTACATACTCTAAAATCCATAAAATAATTAAAATAAATAAGTTTACAAGCTAATTTTATTCCAAATAAAGTTATTTATTAAAATATAGGTTCTTGAAATTTTTAAGGTATTACACATGACCTCAAGAAAAACCCACCCACCCTTTTCAAAAAATAACCCCAAAACCTTATTCTAATTATTTTTTTAACCCTTGATTAATAAACCAAAAAAGTTATTATATAATCGTCCTAATAATTTTTCCATTTTTTCTTTTTCCTTTAAACCTCACTCCTAACTTGTTATTTTCCCTACTTGATTTTCTAACCATATACCCTCACCTAACAAAACTAACCTGTAAAAAAAATAGCTTAGTCCAGCACTCTAACCCCTTACCTTTTTCTCTCCTCATATAACCACTATACACCTCCTACTTTTCTTGTGCAACCTAACTCCCTTTCACACTTCCTACTATACACAAAACTTTACCCTAAACATACTCTTGCTCTCAACTATATATTTGGCCTTTTCTAGTTTAATTAAGCCTCTCACTTTCTCCTTCTTCCTTTCATATTCCCTATATTTGTATTTCTAGCCACCACCGTCCCTTCTTATGGGTTTTCATTTGGAGCATGACACCTCTAATGAAACCACTACCATAAATCTCATCATCATTTTCCTCCATCCCTGATATTTTCTATTTTAATTTTCTTCCACAACAGAACGCCTAGCCCTAACTATCCATTTTTTTTTCAACTTCCTATGATCCCCATCATTTTTGGAAATCAATCATCTCATTTCTTTCTATTTTTTGTCCCTTTTCCATCTCCATTCTTCTACACTAGCACCAACACCCATTTGTTACCAACAAATCACACTAGTTATCCACCATCCTCACCTATATTCCTTTTGCTACATAACCTCATGTAGCTTCACCAACTCACACTACTCAACCCTCCTATGTGCAAACCTATCATAATATCATCTCCCCATTAAAGCCCCCCACGTAATCTTATCCTTCTAGTGTCATATGCTCACTCTACTTTAATCAATCGGATAAGGTAAAACATTGATCTTCACACCACTAATCCTTCTCGATGCATTCTTCTTTATGTTTCTTTCTCCTTTCTTCAGTCTATTCCCATTATTCTCCATCATTGCCATAAGTAATAACCCTTCTTCCCCTAATTTTTCTGGCTACAACTTCTAGAGCAACCCACACTACCTAACACTTTGCTTCGCCATTCCTTTATGCACCATTTCCTTTGTTGTATGGCTAGCTTTCACAACCCAAATATTGTTGCATAAGTGGCTTATGTTAGGGTTCATTTTTTTGTAAGTGTGAGTTTTACCCCTTTTTCTAGCCACAATTTTGGATAGTATATTAATGAGTTTAAATTATCTATTTTGATGATATTTTGTTATATAATATGATCTATATATTATTATAAATAAATTATTGGTTTTATTTTTAGGTAAATGAGGAGGATTAGTGAAGCCTAATAATCTATGTTAGGTTAATTATAATTGTGATTTTGCTAAAAATTAGGTAACCCATATGTTTTATTGAAATGTTAAATATCACATGATAGCATATTAGGGTTCCAATATATTAAGCTGTAAATATTTTATAGACCATGTATTTTTATGTCATATTTATTTTCCCTAATAATTTTAGCATGAACTTAGGTATAATTGAGCATGTTAAATTGTTATAATATTATGCATAAAAAAATGCAAGAATAGTTGTAAGGGCATGGAGTAATTATACATGATGTAAATTTGTAATACAATAGGTTAAGCATGTTTAGGTGTAATTTTGCATGATTATTATCATTGTATGGCCTAGAGGTAAATTTATATTTCAATTGTACCATGTTTAATTTATTCTAGTATATATGACTTATGTGTGCCTTAGTGCCTTAATAAGGCCCTAAACTACTCTTTAGTTTATCTTTGGGCTCTATAGGGAGGTATTAATACTTAAGGATTGGGGGATAGAGGTTGGAGGATATTATGCTACCTTAAGTTTTATAGTATGACTGGTTTACTTTATATGCCTCTAGGTTGTATGGTTAGAGGATATTATGATGCAAGAGAATCTATAGATGATCCTCAAGATGATAGTAATTTGGCATAATTGGTAATGGAACCAATCACATTATGTATCTTTGATAATATTACTATGACTAACCTGATGATATTACTTTAAGTCTTTCTTGAAAATATGTAACATATATTCAGGAAGAAGATAAATCCATTTAAGAATCCAATATACCTAGTATTTTTCAAGTGTTACAAGCTATTACAAAGGAATATATTATGCATGAAAGTCAAGTTAAAAAGACCTAGCCAATCTTTCAATTCAACATCATTATTTTGATTAGGATTCTTGTTAGTTATTATCATATACTACTTAGCTTACTTTATTTGTAATATTCTTTATTGATCCCTCTATTATATAGGATATCAATAAATTATTAATACTAGTTTATCTACTAGTAAGTCATTTCTGTGTCATGTGAAAAAGTTAGTGTGCTAATGAGCAATGTTATATTATAATATAAAACATCAGTTGTCGACACATTGTAATAAGTTGTTGGTTGAGTGTAATAAAATCTAATAAAATTAATTTACTTGGTTAATTCTCTCTTTGTTATTGAATAATCACTTCTAAGACTACTTGGAGTAATCGTATAGAGGAGACATTCAAAGTTAAGTTCTTTAAGTTCTTGTAGAATTATTTTTAAATTCTTACTTGAATCTTTTCATTTCTTCTTCCAAATTGGACAACCACTAATCCTAATTCAACTACAATCACCTAAATCTTCATCTACCCTTGAACACATGTGTGCTTTTTTGTATCAAAGCCTCTGTTGGTTTTTTTCCAATTCAAACCATTCTCTCCTTTCTTCTTCTTTCAATTATGAGGTCTGCCAGAATTTTTTCCTCCCATGTACGTCCATGCATGTAGGTATTCTTCAACTTTAAAGTTTGAAGTCAAGTAGTAGATCTTCAACCAAGTCATAGAATATCTTCAATATGTTCTTCATATCTTCAACATCAAAGGTTGAACATTGCCTTGCCTTCATCCATACCTTTGAATCTTGGAGGTAAGTGGACTATGAGATTTTATTGGGTATTTCAACACAGCATAATATTGTGTTAGTTCGTGCATGTGTTAGAGAAGTTTGGTATAATTTAGATTCATGTGTATGAAACACTAGGGGGTTAAATTACATGGATCATGTTTCCTTGATGAATTCTAGATATATTTAGGGAAAAAGTTAAAGGTAAGGAAATAAAAATAGGAGTTATATGTCTTATAAACATGAATCATGTTTTTGCTTATTTTTAAAATATGATGTCTTACTCCATAGGCTTTTTTCTTCTATAAAAAAAAAAGACATGTTGAAGCCCTAGCTGTCAAGAGTTGTGAGCCCCAACTTCTTCTTCTTTTCCATAGAATTCTCCCTTTAAATAAAATTTTTGATTTGTGTAATTAAGTGATTGATTGGTTAAATCATATTGTAATTACATAAGAGCACAAATACGATCTCTACTTTTTCATGAATTATTCTTTTTGTGTGTGTGTTATCAATTGTGCATAATATTGTTAATCTTGATTTGGTTTGGATCTCTATAAATCCACACAATTTACATAATAATTTGGTATTAGAGATGTGTTCTTGAAGAGATCTAGTTATTGCAATGAGTACAATATTTGATATTGAGAAGTTTGATCGATATTATAATTTTGGATTATAGAAATTAAAGATGTGGGCAATTCTAATCCAGAGAGGAATAGAAAATCTTTATTCATTTATTTTAAGAAGCTAGAATTGAAGATGGATGAGAGATTTAATGTAGTAGATCTAAAGGCCTTCTCCTCCATACAACTATGCTTTCCTAACAAGGTTTAGTGGGAAATGAAAAAAGAATCAACAATGGTTGTCTTATAGTTGAAGCTGAAATCATTGTATATGACAAAGTCAATAACAAATTGTCTATTGTTAAAGAGTTAGCTTCATGAGCTGAAACTAAGTGAGGGTCAATCTTTAAAAAGTCATATGGATAAATTTGACTCTATTGTTATGGATTTACATAATATAGAGGTTAAATTAGATGATGATGATTTGGCTATTAAGTTATTATATTCTTTTTTTATGGAAGAGAAAACACTCAAGAGTTGCCTTTTATAATTATAGAACCAATTATTCTTCAATTGGAAAGTGTCTCTCACAAATTTGAAGACCAACGAATGGTTATGTTGCTTGAAACATAACAAACAAGCAACTAAGAGTCTACATGCATGTGCATAGCATGAAAGGAGGAAATGACCACGTGCATAAGGAGTATATTGGTGGGATTTTCAAGATTTATTAAATTATTTATCTAATTTATTAATTAATTAATAATATTGGGGGTATAAAGTTAGCATAAAAGTAGCATATTATCTTTTATCTTGGAATCTTTTGGAATATGCTTTAGCTAATGGTAGAAAGGTTATATTATTCATTAATGTTGAGAATGTTGGAGGTATTATGAAGAATTGAAGTTGATTATCAACATTGAATGAATTCTGTGTGAGTTCAAGCTCAAGCAAATCGAATTTGTGTGAGCTATTTGGCTTGAAAGTTTTAATCTCTTCATCTGTGTGAATTAGAGATTAATCCATATCTTTTATACCATTCTTAATCCATATTTTCCTACCCTAATTACCACCAAATTCCTACTCTATTTCATGGTTAAACCAAACCCTAAATCGGTATACCAAAATCGAAACCCTAAAACATTCATTTGAAACCTTAACCATCCATACCAACCAAACACCACCTTATTTCCTCTTTTCGAGCCAAACCCTAACCCTAACCCTAACTCTAAAGCACAATTCTAACCAAAATCCAAACCCTAAATTTCAACACTAAGCATCATCATCAATCAATCATTGAATGCATAGATTAATTAGCACACACCATTCGAACCATCATCATTAACAAACCACTATCACTAAATCACCATCATCATTCTTCTACCATAATTTGAATCACCATCATCTTAAATACATCACTTTTGAAGCTCTAGTATTTTAAATCACCATATCAAAACACTTATCATCTTATCAACTCCATTCAAACCATTAGTTTCTCATAATTGAAGATTACACCCTCCCAAATACATCAATTTTGATATATAAGCCATAGGTTGGTGTAATTGCAATCAAGATTCAATCTTTTTTTCAAGATTCATTAAGAAAGTGTCTTATCTTCAAGAATCTCTAAGAATTCATTATGATAATACAAATGGGCCGAGCATTTAAGGGCTTTTTTGGAAGGGTAATAATTGGTTGTTAAGAAGAAGAATGGAGAAGCAAGGAAAAGACTTAAGAGATTTTCTCAAGACCTTCATGGAGGAAATCAAGGAGGTCAAATTGCAGGTGGGAAGAAAAGCTTCCCAAGCCCATAAGTCCCATGTGAAGCCACAAAACTGATGGGAATAAGTAGAGGAAGGGCACATGAGAAGAGCATAAAACCAGGTGGAAGAAGAAAAAGAGAGCGGGGGAAATTATGTAAGGGCAAGTGACACTTCAAGGAGAACTTATGATGATGTGGAAAAGGAAATCCATTTTAATCTTCCTGACTTTGAAGGTAATCTCAACCCAGAATCTTTTCTTGAATGGTTGCAAATTATTGAGTCAACTTTTGAGTATAAGTAAATTGATGATGAGAAATGGTGCTGAATAGCAATATTAAAGTTTAAAAAGTTTGCTAGAGTGGGGTACAATAATTTAAAAAGGTGATGAGACATAGAAGGAAAATTGAAGATTAGGTCGTGAAAAAAAGTAAAGAAATATTTGAAGAAGAAGTTTGTACCTCGAGAATACGAGCTAGAAAATTTTATAAAGATGGCTACGCAGAGGCCAGGGTTACTTGGAGTTGAATAATACATTCAGGAGTTCGAGAGGCTAGCTCTTATATGTGATGTCCAGGAACAAGAAGAAAAAAGGTGTGCATGATTCATCGATGGTTTAAATATGAATCTTTAGGAGAATGTAGAGGTGTACCCATATGAAGTGTTTGAAGACCTAGCTAAGTCAACTATCAAGTTTGAGAAATAGTTGAAGAGGATAAAGCCACCAAGCAAGTCAACCAATGCTTCATATGGTTTAACTTTCAAGGGTGTGTTGAAGCCACCAACTTCTCAAGCCAAAAACAAAGACCATGCTAGGAAGTTCACTTGTGAATAGAAGGTCAAAGATCAAGTGGTTGATAAAGTGAACAAGCAATGCTTCAAGTGTAGATTTATGGCCACTTTGATCGAGATTATCCAAATAAAAGGGTATTGACTTTGAAAGAGAGCAAATATGGAGGCTTGTGAAGAGAATGAACGCTTTGATGAAGGCCTAGAATATGAGACTGATATCCCAAAGGATTCTTTGGAAGAAGGCCAAGTGGATTGCTACGTGTTACCAAGGGTGCTCTAAGTACAACCACAACCTTTAATTACTCAACGGGAGAAGATTTTCAAGGCCAAATGTAGAATTGGTGATAAAGTGTGTGAAGTCATCATTGATAGTGGCTCATGCACTAATGTTGCTAGTGAGAAGATGGTGGAAATGCTTGGTTTGGAGACCAAGGGTCATCTAAGACCATATTCACTCCAATGGCTTAACAAAGATAAAGGTGTAAGGGTAACCAAACAAACTCTTATTTCTTTTAAGATTGGAAATTATTTTGATGATGTTTTATGCTATATCCTACCTATGGATGTGTGTCACATTTTGTTGGGGAGGCTATGGAAATTTGATAGGAAGGTTGTGCATGGCAGGGTCCTTAATGAGTATTTGGTATGCAAGGGTCCAAAGAAGTTTAGGCTCAAACCTAATTGAGATGGGGAGGATTCGGTTTTCAAGAATGAAAAGAAGGAGGATGTCAAGTGTGGGAAAGGAAAAAGAAGAGTAATACAGAGTTGTTGATCCTTAAGGAGTGTGAGATGAATGAAGCCATCTAAGATGAAAAGATATGCTACGCCTTAGTGGTAAAAAAGGTCCAATGAAGGGAGAATGCTAATATAGATCCCAAATTGCAACAATAATTGAAAGAGTATGCCGATGTGTTTCCAAAAGAGTTGCTAAGTGGGCTACCTCCTTTGAGGGCTATTGAGCATGCTATTCATCTTATGCTAGGAGTTCCATTACCAAATAAGCCAGCTTATAGATGCAATTTGGAGGAGGCTAAGGAGCTACATAAACAAGTATAAGAGTTTTTAGACTATGGTTATATTCGGGAGAGTATGAGTCCATGCGGTGTTCCAGCTTTGTAGTTCCTAAGAAGGATGGTACATGGAGAATGTGTATTGATTCGAGAGCCATCAATAATATCACAATCAAGTACAGATTTTCATTGCCGAGATTGGATGGCATGTTAGATGAGTTACATGGTGCAAAGGTATTCTCGAAGATTGATCTTAGAAGTAGTTATCATCAAATGAGGATAAGGGAAGGGGACGAGTGGAAGACAGCTTTTGAGATGAAGTACGGGTTGTATGAGTAGTTGATTATGCCATTTAGGCTATATAATGCACCAAGTCCTTTCCTAAGCTTCATGATGGAGTTACTTAAACTATTTCTTGGGGTATTTGTTTTTGTTCACCTCAATGACATCTTTGTATATAGCAAGAGTGATTTCGAGCACATACAACACTTGAAGATGATAGTTCAATTGAGTTATTAAATCTAGTTTTCTCTGATCGAAACCCTATGTGAGTTTCTCTATTCTATGTTTATGTTATCTATCTTAATAATAAAATAGATTTATCTCTAAATTATCTTATATGTGTGAGTGATAACTTAGAAACCCTTTATATTTTACCTATGTGGGTTTGTATAGAGTTATCTAGTGAAGTTTACTTTGTATTTCTTCATTAGAGATCATTTGAGAGTTATTTATGTGAGGATTTCAATGCTATTTTGAAGAATTACTTTGTTTGATCCTTCATCCATATCCTCAATTTAGAATTCAACCTTAGTTTATCATTACAAAACTACATAAAAGTGGGTAATTTTGAAACCACTCGTTTTGCTACACATCATTTTCCTCCTTGCTTTAAGAATTTTCATGAGACTATTTTGTATGGAAAGGACGAGTTAGTCCTTAAGGATGTGAAATATGCCCTGCTACAATGGGAGTTGATTGATAGCCAATTTACTAATAGCGGTACTTTTAGGGACTCATATAGTGAGGGTTTGGTAGCCATGGGAAGCCATAGGAGTGGGGGTCTGGTGATCAGAAGATGTCCATATCTAAATCAAAGATTTGGAAGAAGAATGTGACATGCCATGGTTGTCGCATGAAAGGTCACATCAGGAGATACTATCCCAATAGGAAAACTACAAATACTACTAATGTTGTATCTGATGAGTGTAATGCTGCTATAGCTAGGGGCGATGATGATGGTGATATACTAACTACCACAGATGGGTAGATTAGATTAGCTGATAGGTGGATTTTGAATTATGGGTGCTCCTACCATGTATGTCCCAATAAAATCTAGTTTTAGATATGCGACACTGTTTGAGGTGGAGTTGTTGTCTTAGAAAATAGTGCTTCGTGCAGAGGTTCTACGATTGAGACTATGAGGGTGAGGATGCATCATGTTGTTAGGAGATTATCTAGTGTTCATCACGTTCCTGACATGAACAAGAGCTTGATTTCATTATCTTCCTTAGATAGCAATGGTTATAGGTGTGTCATTGAGAATGGAAATGAAGGGTTTGTGATGAACTCTAAGGTAGAGTTTCCAAATAAACATGAAAAAATTGCCAACTTCTAAACAAATAAGGTTGAATTAACTAGACCTAGATCAACCAATGATAAAATATCAAGGTAATATCCAAAATCTTAGGGTGTAATGAATGAATCAAAGGTGTCTAAGTTATTTAGTGCAAGAATAAAGCGATGGAGAACAAATCAAGAGAGAAAGAGATGTGTGAGTGCAAGAGCAGATAGAGATTTCAATGAGAGTAACAATAGAAGAGAGAACGAGAGAATTTTTATTCAGATATTTCATCCATCGAAAAGTAACATCTCTACAGTGGTATATGTGACTTATATACTAGCAACCCAAAACCCTATTAAGGAGTATTCGGGATTAGGGTAGAAGCATGGGATTGGGCTTGTTACCACTCCAGCCCATTATTAAGTCTCCTACTACATAACATGGTAAATGCACCAAGAAACATATAAATGGACCGGATACTTGTTAATATAATTAGCCCAATTACAAAAAATAAAAAAATGTCAAATTTTACAATTATCCTAATCTCCCATCAACTATAATATATTGCTAATTGCAGAGAATAAGGGACTACATAGGCAGCAGTCCAGCTAACCTAGTGTGGGTCAGGTGGCTACTTATGTGGGCCAACAGTTAATTCTACTAGAATATAAGTCTAGCGATTGCATCATTTAAGATTACATTTATCTAATATTCAAACAATCATTATCAATCAACAACGTTAATTTCTAATTATCACAATCATCTGCTACACCTGCTTCCTTATTTTTCCTAATTATTCATAGAAAAAGAAAAATAGTAAAATATAGTTAATATATCACAATTAATTGGAAAATTATTTGAATAATAATTAAAATTAGTTGGATATACATCATTCCCCTATTGTTGGAGAGGTTTTTTCCTTGAAAAATTAGATATTCTAACAAAAGGGTACATATTAGAAACATTAAAAGAGTTACTAACATTACCAAATTTAGTAGGTGAATCAACTTTGTATGCATTGTCATTAATCTTTTCAAGAATAGTAAAAGGTCCATCACCCCTTGGGTCTAAATTAGACTTCCTAGAATATGGAAACCTTTCCTTTCTTAAATGAACCCATACTAGACCACCAGGTTGGAATATAACTTTTTTTTTCTTCATTTATTAGTAGATTCAACCATTTATTGAACTTTATGACAGATTTGTTTACTAAAAGATTCATGCAACACTTTTATTTCTATGGTACCAAATTTAGCCTCAAATTTATATAAATCAAAAATAGGAAGGGGAACTAAGTCTAAAGGGATTAAAGGATTAAATCCATACAAAACCTCAAAAGGGGATTTCTTTGTTATGGAATGTACAACCCTATTGTAAGCAACCTCTACTTGATATAGAGCATGTTCCCATTGGTTAAGGTTTTTCTCAAGTGTGGCTCTCAACATATTCCCTAGAGTTCTAATCACCACTTCAATTAATCCATAAGTCTAAAGGTGACATATGGTGGAAAATAATAATTTAGTACCTAATTTCCCCTATAATACCCTCCAAAATGACTTAAAAATATAACATCCTAATCAGATATAATGGTCTTACGCACTTCATGAAATTTGAATATATTTGCAAAAAATAAATCTGCTACCACAACTGCATCATTAGATTTATTATACGGTATGAAGTGTGCCATTTTTCTAAGTCAATCAACCACAACTAGTATTGAGTCCTTAGACTCACTAGTCCTAGGTAAACCCAAAATAAAATCCATGGAGACATGAACCTATGGTTGGGTAGGAACTGCTAGAGGTGTATACAACCCAGAAGGTTGGGTGGTGGATTTGACATGTTTACAAGACACACAATTCACACAATTCCTTAAAACATTACTTTTCGTATGTGGCCAATAAAATGATCAGTTAAAGCGTCCAAAGTCTTTTGAAACCTAAA
This sequence comes from Tamarix austromongolica, assembly GCA_039764185.1. Lineage (NCBI taxonomy): Eukaryota > Viridiplantae > Streptophyta > Magnoliopsida > Caryophyllales > Tamaricaceae > Tamarix > Tamarix austromongolica. The sequence continues at coordinate 56,888,954 of CM077814.1, forward strand.
ATGTGTTATTAAACCACCACTATAAGCTTCCTGAACTAGTAATTTCCTATATGAACAATTGGTCACACACAATCTATTTTCTCTAAATAAGTAACCATTAAAAGGGTAGTATTTTCCTTAAGAAGCATTACAAAAACTATGATACGGTTCCATAAACTCAAAATCATCCTTATAAAGTGTCTTGATATGAGAAAAACCTAACAAATTAGCATCTACTATATTTAACAATGCATATCTCCTAGATAAAGCATCACCAACTATATAATCACCTTCCTTCTTGTACTTTATCACATAAGGAAAACTCTCAGTAAATTCTATCCATTTCCTTTGTCTCCTGTTTAACTTTGATTGATTCTTCAAATACTTAATAGACTCTTGATCAGTATTGATAATAAATTTTTTAGGCCACAAATAATGTTTCCACATTTCTAAGGCCTTAACCAATGAAAATAATTTTTTCTCATAAGTTAAATAGTCCAAAAGGCTCCCACTTTATATCTCACTAAAATAAGTTATAGGCTAACCCTCCTGAGAAAGAACATCCCTAATTCTAAGCCCCAAAGCATCACAATCCAATTCAAACAGTTTATCAAAATTTGGTAATGCTAGTATAGGTACCTGTGTTAATTTTTCCTTAAGTATTTCAAAGGCTTTTCGTTATTCCAAACCACATTTAAAACTAGTATCTTTCTTAGTCACAGTAATTAAAGGGGCATCCAATATACTAAAGTTCCAAACAAACCTATGATAAAATGAACATAAACTATGGAAACTCCTAACTTCAGTAACAGACTTAGGTACTAGCTATGTAACACCCCAAAATTCACTATTTTTTTAAAGCGGAAGCAAATAAAAATAGAATCACTTAAAACTTGTGAATTCTGGGAATGTTACCGCCACACTTAGTACCAAACCGGCTCTCTCCGACCATTTCAGTACCAAGTGCTAAGGCTAAAGAAAGGAATAACAATCAATTATAAATCAAGACAAACTAAAGCAATAAACAGTTGTAAAACAAAATCAGAGTACACATAAAGAAATGTAATTCATTTCCAAAAGAGAATTAAACTTACAACCGATAAAAGATTAGCAAAAAGAAGTAGAGTCATATAAAGACTATAATATGGCCACAAATCTCTCGAACCTCAAGCTAACACATGCTCGACACTCAGCCCCAACTGATGTCTCGCCCACCTGCACAAATCAGAAGGGCGTACTACTCGTGGGAATGAGCAGCACCCATGAAAAGGGTGATCAGTACGCTACGTACTGAGTAAGGTAACCGAACACTAAGGCCAACACATAAGCACATAAAATCATGCATAAGAATAAAAGATCATAAATACCATCATCATACTATCATATCGACCAATCATTCAGGTACATACATAAAGGCCCAATCATAGTCCAGATTAATTACTTAATTAATCTTTTATCGGAATTCGATACACATCATGCCTTTTTTATCAAATCCATGCGAATACGGAAGCCCCCACTAATATAGCCGGTGGATCGGAGGCACATGGGGTATCATACCCTAACCACTATTATAGCCGGTGGATCGGATACACATAGGACTACGCATCCTAACCAATATTCCTAATCGGTGGATCGGTTGGCTCCGGCACGCATGGTGTTCCACTGTAAGTAATTAGTATCTTTTAGGCATTTTAGCAAAACTTTGGTTTACGGTTGTTGAGCTCGGGAACCCCCACTATTATAACCGGTGGATCGGTTTACGCATAGAGCATCCTGCTCTAACCACTATTATAACCGATGGATCGGTCACACATAGGGTAAAAACCCTAACCACTATTCCGAACCGGTGGATCGATTGGTCCCGTCTCAACGATCTTCCACTTTAAATAATTAGTGTCTTAAGTATCTTATTCAAAGCTTGCCCTGGACATGCATGAATCAACACACATCACAAATCACAATTACACTTTAATCACCAAATATACTTGATACGACAAAAACCCTAAGTAGCCACCACAAACCACAATTAGCCTCAACAAATTATAATTCAGTCTCCTCCGTACCCTTAATTTGCTCCACGTGCTATTTTTCATCCCAAGTGCTCAAACGCCCAAACAACACTTACATGACCTTCCTTACATCTCAAATTAACTTTCCACACGTAAATTTCATACCCATGCAGACATTAATCTCCCCATGCAACACCTTAACTCAAAACCCTAATACTGCCATTCAACCACCAATGCCACCATGTAAACCCTAATACCACAATGAAAACCCTAATGCCACCATGCAACCATCAATACTACTATGCAAAACCCAAGATTTTATCGTACAAAACCCTAAATTCAATCCACATAACCCAAAGATTCATTCATACCAAACCCTAGATTCAAACCATATAAAACCCAAAGATTCATCCATACCAAACCAAGTATTCATCCTTACCAAACCCTAAATTCAAACCATATACAACCCAAAAATTTATCCACACCAAACCCTAGATTTGAACCATATCAAACAAGAGATTCATCCATATAAAACCTTACATTAGATCCTTCCACATAAAACCATAAATTAGATTCTCCAAATCAAAACCATAAATTAAATTCTTCCATACAAAACCATAGATTAAATTCTCTCACACAAAATCATACAAAACCATAAATTAAAATTCCCCATATAAAACCATAAATTATATTCTCCATACAAAACCTCAAAAATCATAAATCAAATTCTCATACACTAAACCCTAAAATTCTCCATTTTATTCCTTTACTCATGAATCAATGGAATACTTAGGTCAACTCACATCCCTTAATCAACTTCTTTCTCCATCCTCATTTTTCATCCTTTTCCCCCGCACAAATCATATCAACATCCTCACATGCATGTCTTACAGGGTCACAACACATATTATCATACATAAATAATACACATGACATACAAAACATACTTCAAGTCCACGTCATATCATATACGACATAATTAATAATCATAAACATGGAATGCATAGTATATGAAGCACATAATGAATAGAAGCACACAATAGCCTTAGTAAACCCTTACCTAAAATGTCACCGGTCTTGGAGCACGCTCCTACGCCTCCTTAGGGCTTTCACCAAATAATAACATATTAATAAAATAACCTTAACAAAATTCTAACTTTGCTAACGACATAAAAATAATAGAGATATAATAAACCTTGATAATATAGGATTCAAGACTTTACCCTAACGATAATAATGATACTAATATGATAATATCAAAGATAATAAAACTAATATCAATGAGAATATAAATAATAATAACCATAATAATAATAATAATAATAATAATGATGATGATAACAATAGTAATAACAATAATAAAATTATTAACAACACTAATGTTAAAATATTTGTATTAATAATAATGGAATAAGAATAATAGAAATTCGAAATATAGAATAATGATAATTATTATACTTATAACATATTAATATTAATAATAGTAATAAAAGAAATAATAAGGGGAATAATAATAAAATCGAATTAAAATACAATAAGGCTTCAGTCCTCAACATAAATAATAATAATAATAATAATAATAATACATATTAAGAATATAAATATTAAGAATAATAATAATGGTATTTTTATGCAAATAATTGAAATAATTTAAATCAAGGCTTATAATAATATGGGAAATGGTTGAGAGGGTCTAGGGTTCAACCTTAGGCTGGCAGGAAACAGCGGCACCGGCGGTGGTGCACGACGGTGACCGGTAAATGGGTCTAAGAGGGAAGAAGATGAAGAACAAGAGAGAAAGAGCAAGGGAAAACTTAGAATAAGGTTATGGTTCAATGGAGGAGGATTATAGGGAGTTTTTGAGTGGTTCAGATGGCAGTGGAAGTGGCGGAAACGGCGGCGGACGGTGGCTTAAATGTTTCGGGGTAAAAATTCAGGCGAGACGAGCGGCCAACTTGGCACAGCTATGGAGGCCCGTGCAAGAAGAATCGAGAGGTGAAAATGGTTTAGTTAATTAGAGGAACTTTCAGGGAAGAAAATGGAATGTTTCGGTGGCGCTGAGGTTGGCTATCGGCGGAGGAAGACGTGTCTTAATTTTTGGTCATGGCAGCCCTCGCCGAGGGTTTCGCGGTAGAAAAATCTTCCACAACTCCTACAATTAGGCTTTTTATAGATTGTAGATGGTATAATAGGGTTTTGGGGGTCGGCAAGAAGTGGTTAGATGCTATGGTTTGGGTGGCCCGCGCCAAGAAATGGTCGACGATTCCTTGGTTTTGGTCGACGGTTTGCGGGGCTGGGGAGAGGAAACGGGCGAGAGTTACGCCAATTTAATCCTCGAGTCAAGAGGAATACAAAGAGACAAGAAACATATGGTCAAAGTCGTTGTGGCCGGAGATGCCATTGACGATGCCGGGACTGCACCATCGTCAACGGAGGAGAAGGGAGGAAGAAGGAAGAAGGAAGGGAGGCGGTCGGTCGGCTGGGGAAAGAAAAGAAAAGGGGAGAAGAATCCGGACGGTCGGGCGCGTTCGAGGGTGCGACTAAATGGAACACTGCGTTCCAACAAAATAACGAACGGAACGCTGCACAAAGAGGGGCGGAAGAAGGGCGACGGCGCGAGGGTAACGGATTAAATTAAACGGTGAGTTTCGGTGGTAACTGGATCAAAACGCGGCGCAGAGACGGTAGAAGAAAAACGTCGCTCGAGCTGGGCCGAAGGAAAGGAAGGCAGAGGGAAACTGGGCTGCTGCGCCAGGACTAGTCGGCGAGGAAAAGAAAAAGAAAAAGAAAAGGAGAAGAAAGAAAAAGAAAGAAAAAAAATAGGAAAAAGGGAAAAAGGAAAAGAGAAAGTAGGGGTTGGCATAATTAAATTAATTAGGATATTCAGGTTATTTCAAGATAATAATATTTAAATAAAATAATATTTAAATCCCTTCTTAGGCTAAATTAGGATTTTTAAAAGACTTTCCATAAATTCCATTTTAATTAGAAAAACACCTTAATTTTCTTCCATTAAATTATTTATAAAAATAATATTAAATTGGAACTATTTTCTCCTTCTTATTTTAAATAAAATAATTTATTTAAATAAATTCCCAAATTAAAATCTTTAATTAGTCAAAATACCTAAATTCCTCCTAATTAAAATACTTATAAATTTATTCTTGATTTTTCCTAATTAATTTCCTTTTATTTTAATAAAATAATTTATTTAATTAATTTTTTATAATAAAACCTCATTTAAATATAATATTTAAGATTAGAAATTTTCGGGGCATTTCAAGCCACTCCTAAATTACCTTAATTTTATCTTTATCAACTAAAAATCCTTCCTTACCTATAACCAACCCCTGAAATACTACACTATATAAACAAAATCTGAACTTAGATAGATTAGTATATACTTTCTCTTCTTAAAAAACTTCTAAAACATCCCTAAGATGCACTAAATGGTCTGCCATAGACTTAATATAAATACTTATGTCATACAAATATTGGTGTGGCCGTAGTCGGCACGTAATTTAAGTCCTCTTGTTGTCAATTGTAGCACTGGTAAATAAGGGTATCATTCTAGGTCAGGGATTGAGAGGGCTCACCTCTATTTAACTAGCTTAAAAATAAATAAAAATAAAAATACTAAATAACACACAAAATAAATAAACAAGAAAAATAATAATGGGGCTTATCAAAATAATAATAAAATGAGTAAATAAAATAAAGTAAACTAATAATAAAAATAATAATGAAAATAATGGAAATAATGGGAAACTCGCAAATATGAGGAATATATTAGGGAAATAAAAATCCACCACTAGATTAGGTCGTAATATAATATTTATTTCTAAGTCAATATTTAATCGTGAGAATGAGATCAACCAAGTTGTACACCAAAAGCAGGTCCATACACCTTATATTACTTTCCTTAATTAATTAATACGACAAAGCGCCAAAATTAACCCTATTAAATACTAGTAGTATAGCAGCAACAAGCGGCTCCTATATTTAACTAGATTTAATGCATTAAGTGTAATTGGAAGGCTATCAATCTAAGTACCTATACTAGTACAAAAAGCATGTCTAGTTGTATTTCCTTTCCTTGACTCACACGTATCGAAACGTTTTACCACTTCGGTTAGAATCACAAAACTATTAGGTGAATTGTTATCTAACCTAACTTCAATTTATACATATAGATTCTAGTATATTTAGATGGCCACCTCGCAGGCAAATAATCCTACATACTGTCACTTATGAGGAAACAAGAACAAGGCATGCATCAAATAAACTATACTTGACAGAATCATACATATAAACGATAGCAATTAACATAGAGTCAAGAAACAATCTAACGAAACAAAGAAAATAAAATTATAATTCAAATTCTAATCCGGGTTTCAATTTATTCCCTAACAATAAATAATCAGTCAGCCATAGTTATAGAATTAATTACACAGAAATATATATCTAAAATATAAATAAAAAATAAGAGAAAGAAATAACCGAAATTAATTTTGGATAAAAGTTCAAAAATTTATTCAGATTTTATCTGAAATAAATTCTACTGGTATCAAATTTCCTCTTATTTTCTCTTCTCTTGGTGCCTTGATTTTCGTGCAAAAATTCTTTCCTTTTTCTTTTTCCGTCCGACTAACGGCTGACGTCCTTGCTTGCCGTGCACCTCGAAGTCCGTGCGTCGCTGTTTCTTCGTGCCCGACAGCTCTATGTCGCGCCCCTTATTGCCCGAGCATGTGAAGTCTCTCTTCTCTCTTCTCTCTCTTTGGCCTGCGGCCCTACCGCCCTACTCTCTGCTTTCCTCCTTAGGGCTCTCCGCATGCCTCCTCTAGACGCCCTTTATAAAAAAAATTGCGACTAATGGCTCCGTTTTTCTTTGACTTTTTATATCCACCTCAGCCCTACTTTTCTTCTTTTATTCCGTGCGAACCTCGTTCCTGGCGGCTACCCCTCGCCAGCCCGTGCGTCAAGGTCTCGTAGGGCTTCGTTTGGCTTTTCTTTTTGTTCCAGGCCTTTGGGCCTTCGGCCTTCGACCGTTGGTCCAAAGGTCCAATTTCTTTTTTATTTTTCTTTTATTTAAAAATAATACCTGCAAAATAAAATTAAATAAATATTAATAAATAATATTTTATTCTAAATTTACTTAATTTATATCATTTTAGCTCAAATAATAATATTTATGCAATTTTTACCACTTAAGCATAAAATAATAATTATTCCCCTATATGAGTTAAATAAACTACCAAAAACTAAGGTTATAAGGGTATAAAATGTGTCAAAATATGAACTCATCAAATATACAACTACAAATTTTCATATAAAAATCCTAAGAACATAATTCATGAGCCTCATAAAAGTACTTGGAGTGCTTAGTCAACCCAAAAGGCATAAATAGCCATTCATATAAACCTAAAATTAATTTTAAAAGCAATTATCCATTCATCCCTAGATTTCATTCTAATTTGATGGTACCCGCTTTTCAAACCTATTTTATACAATACTACAGCCCCATATACTTGATCCAACATCTCATCAAGCCTAGGTATAGGGTATCTACACTTAATTTTTATCTTACTAACATCCCTACTATCTATACACATCCTCCAACTTCCATCTTTATTAGGTACCAAAAGAATAGGTATAGCAAAAGGACTCATAGATTCTCTAATGTACCCCTTGTCTAATAATTTAGTAACCTGCTTTTTTAGTTCCTTTACTTCCTCAAGATTATCTCTATATGTAGGTATATATAGTAAAACAAATCCAAGAATAAAATATATTTGATGTTCTATACCTCTTAAAGGAGGTAGCCCATGAGGATTGTCCTCTAGGAACATATTAGAGTAATCATTTAGCAAATCTTTAACACTACCAAGTGGAGATGCTAATAAATCGGGTTGGCATTCATTACGTTCCATAAATACCATCATATATACAGTCCTATGTACACCCAGAGCACATTCAACCTCACTTTTCTTTACATAGAACCCTATAGAATTTTTAGATTCCTTAAAATGTAAATTATGCTTACATAAGGCCTCATAATCAGATTTCATTTTAACCTGATCATCATAAATTTCTTTTAGAGTAAAGGGTGCTAAGATAATCTTTCTATCTTCTTTATACAAAATATATCTATTCTTACATCCATCATGTGTGACTTTTCTATTATAATGCTAATGCCTCCCTAATAATATATCAGTAGCTTGCTACTTGCATGGTATCATATGATATAGAATCCTTATATTTTCCTAATTTTATATTTATCAACACCTGCAGATTGACCTTAACATCCCCTAATTCATTTAACCACTAAAGTTTATGAGGTTTTGGGTGTTTAGCTATTCTTATTCCAAATTTAGGCACTACAAGTGTACCGGCAACATTAATGCAGCTACCATTATCAATTACCATATTAAAACACTTATCATTTATCAAACATCTAATATGAAAAATATTATCTCTCTGTATAGCATTAGGATCAGGCAATGTATTGCTAGTTAATGTCCTACGTGACACAAAAAGCTCTCGATTAACAAGGATTATTATTTCCTCATCAAATTCATTAAGATTATTTTCCAACTCAATAGTGTCTACATCCTCACTTTTAGATTCAAAGTTAATATTACCTAATTCTGTAATTAGTATATTCCTCTTATTAGGACACTTAGATGTTATATTTCCAAGACCTACACATTTAAAGTACTTAATATCTCTAGCTCTGGTGGGTACATTACTACTACTAGATGCACTAGCCTTACCTTTATTAGTTCTATTCCCAACTTTAGATTTAGAATTCTAACCCTTAAATTTTGGTTACCATTATTCTTCCTGTTACAAGAACTGTTACCACAAATTTTTTTTCCCTAAAAGTGTTCTTAAATCCAAGCCCAGGTGGTTTAAATTGTCTATTCCATTTAATTTGTCCTTATATCTTAATAGTAATGCCTACCATTTCCTCCATTGTCCCATAAGGATATAATTCTACCTTATCAGCAATTTCACGATTCAACCCCACTAAAAAAACAATCCATTGTTACATCCTCATCCTTAGTAATCCCAGCCTTAATTAATGCCCTTTCTAATTCCTTAAAATACTCATCAATAGTCCTATTCCCCTAATTCAAAATCTATGATTTCCTATACAATTCCCTATAAAAATAATAGGTATGAACCTCTTTCTCATCAGTGATTTAAATTCATTCCAAGTCTGTATAGGTTGTTCCCCATAGCAACGCCTAGATGAAACTAAGTTATAATACCATGATAATGCATAATCAATAAATTCTAGAACTACTACTTTTATTTTCTTCTAATACGAATAGTTATGATACTCAAAATCTAATTCTATTTTTCACTCCCATTCAAAATAGTAATTTGGATCACTTCTTCCATTAAAACTAGGCATGTTAAACTTAATACTACCTAGATTCCTATCAACTTGATCTATTTCATGGTTGTTCCTATAATGTGGCCTAGGACGCCTATCATTATTAAATGACACTTGATCCTCCAATTCATATAAATTGTTAGGGGTGGGTATTTTATATCTATCTTCCATAGGAACTTTACCAAGCACACCAGCAGGGTCATATATTCTAGCACCTTGCAGATTATTTAATCTAGCATCTTCTTCCCTTAATCTTTGTTCTATGTTGGCAGATAATGCAACAAATTGGGCAGATAATTATTCTTGAAAAGATCATTAGTAGGTGTTGGAGCAGATAGATTCACATATTTTTTTATTTGACATATTAAAATTATTGGTTATCCTCTAAATTATTCTAGCAAATTTGCAAAAAAAAAAATGTAAACATGAAAGTAAGCAATCTGATGTTCATGACAACAATAGATAACAATCAAGAATCACCCACATGATAACAAACAGTAAAACACTAAAGAATCAGCAATAACTAACCAAAACAAAACAATAAGAAAAAAACAAATAAGAAAAAAGAAATGTTACAAATAGGTGAAGGGATGAGGATACAACCAAGTTAAAATGGACTTCAACAAATTTTAATGAATACACTCATCTAACTTGTTATACAACTTTAGTAGATGCAGAGATAAAAAGAAAAAAAAATATTCCACACTTATCAAGCACAAAATCAAGATAATAATACAAAGAAATTGGAATGAATTACCGCACCAACGACTATTGGCAAACGAATTTTCTTTTTATTCAACGAAAATGAAAGTGGCCCCTCTTCTTGAAAAATTAAAGGACCTCTATAGAGTCTATTTTTAGATAATTGAAATGTGTGTAGTCTACACACAAAACCAGACCATCGTAGTGTAGACATCAAACCAGATATACAAAAATGATAATAGATCATTAAATAAGTTGAGAAGAGTCAAAAAAAGAAAATTTTAAGTAATTAATATAATAAATGGGATAATTGAAGGTCAAAAAGGCTTTGACCTTTACAAAACCGTTAAGCTTTCATAAACCTAACATTAGTAATGTTAAAGTGAAAGACCATCACAACGAACAATAGATTTGTTGCCATTAACAATGGATTGTAGAAGATCCTGCTTGAAAATAAGTACATCTACACAAAAACTCTTAGGTCTGATAACTTTCCAATAGATTAAATCAAAACAGATGCACGATTTGAAATAAATGTAGTAAAAATTCCAGAGATCTGAGCAACACCGAGACAAGACTATACACTGTTCCAAATCTACTTCGCTACTCTTGATCTAGTCTAGATTTCCTTATAGATCTAGAGAATATACTTCAAATCGATCTTAGCAACTCATATTTTATTCCAACCAAAAAAATTCAAACCAAGATTTGTCAATCTTGTAACGATTTATAAACTGGTGGAAAACAAAGAAAGAAAAAAGAATAAGAAAATAAGGGGTGTTGAGATGGCTTCTGACAAGAAAAACACTCTCTGGCTTATGTTGGTTCAACTAATTGTAGAGATTAAGGAACTGCATAGGCAACGATCCAGCTAACCTAGTGTGGGTCGGGTGGCTGCCTATGTGGACCAACACTTGATTCTACTAGTATATAGGTCTAGCAATTATAATATATGAGATTACATTTATCTAATATTAATACAATCATCAGCAGTCAACATCATTAGTTTCCAACTATTGCAATCATTTGTTGCACCTACTTCCTTATTTTTCCTAATTATTCACATAAAAAAAAGAAAAATAGTTACATGTAGTTAATATATCATAATTAATTGGAAAATTACTTAAATAATAATCAAAATTTGTTGGATACACATTAGGTTGTGGTGGGGATTCTTGGCAAGTGGGTCAAGACACTATATGAGCTTATTAGCACAACTATTGGGGGTGTAGTAAGAGCAACATTGAGAGTATGTGACTTAGATGTTATTGACCTTGGCTTTGATTTGACATTACTGAGACATGGTAGTGTCCTTGTTCTATGACCTGATTACCTCTAGATCTATTACCTTTTGTGAGTCTGAAATCCTTCTTGAAAAGAAGTTGGAGTAAGAGAGTTTGTTGGGTGCTTCATACAAGGTGGAGGTTGTTGTTGATCGAGATGGTGCAGATTCTTCTAATAAGGAGGAATCTATGTGGTAGGTGGATCAATTAGGCATTGCTTCAGGCAGATCGGGTTATGCACTTTATATTATGAGTAGTATTGGTGTGTAGGAGGTTATTTTAGGTGTTCATTCTACCTTTTGGTATCTTGCTGGTAATGCTGAGGAGATGTGGTCTCTTTGGCTGAATTAGACATTGGTATGTGATGTTTTACTAGTTATTCATTTGTTATGTGTTTATTTTCTACTTGTCTTAGAAAAATAAATGTTTGAGGAGAACAAGGTGAAGACTATAGATGTGCCCAAATCTAAAGTAGTTGTGGTGGATTACTTAATCATTGGTTCATACTCTAAAGTTATGAGATACTTGATGCACGATGTGATTGATACCTACTATTGTATCGGTTATGTGGTGAGCATGTGTGTGGTCATTCTCTTAAAGCAACTTGGTTATGTGTGGTGCAGATTTTAAGATACTTCATGCGTACAGTATTGTCTTATATTGAACTTGTGTTGTTGAATATTCTGTTGATGAATTACTCTAATCTTAGTTGTGATCCTAATGATTAAAGGTACATTAGTTTGCTACTGTTCAACCTTAGAGATACTAAAGTTGTGTGTTTGGCTATGATAGAGGATTTTTAGGAACCTAGTGTCTTGGTGGCAAAGATATGTTAGAGAAAGTGGGTACTTTGGATAATCTAGCTAGTATGCTAATGAAGCCACTAATCGTGGGTAAGTTTGAGTGCTTCTCGGACTTGATAGGTTTTATAGGCCATGAGGTTGTTTGATTGGCCAAGGTTTTTTATAATGTCTTTACTTGTCATACATAACAAATACTACATCAAGGTAGAGATTTGTGAGCTTTAATAGGGCATTTGAGCACATCATAAAATTATGTTAGTTTATGCATATGTTAGAGAAGTTTGGTGTAATTTGGATTTATGTGCGTGAAACATGGGGTGGTGGCACAAAAAAAAATTTGAAAAGTTGTGGTGGTCATGAGTTTCCATGAAAAATTTCTAGCTTGCTATCTTAGTTATTCTACCTCTCGAAGTCTCTTCTTTCTTTCATTAGTTAGAGTCGAATAACCTTTGCGAATTCAATTATAGTTTTGGTAGATTAGAATCAATTAATAGCAACACACTTTAATCTAGAATAATTGATTATCATCTAGATATTCAACATCTATTTTTTTATCATTTGATCGGAATTAGAGAATAATCTATCTTCACTTGTATTTGAATATCAACCATCCATTCCACTGATTCTCTATGTTCCTTCTTCGATCAAGACTTGTTCACCACCAAGTTTACCTTGAGGTTAATCAAGAATAGTTGATAATACATACATTCCAGCATTAACCTTCCATCTCCATCAGATTCTCAAGTTCAATAATCCTTTAAGAATCTTGCCATAACATCAAGAAGATATCAAGAAGTAATTTCTAGCAAGTACTAGAGGTTGTGTCCAGATAAATTTGAGGAAATAATTCAAGCATGGGTGAAGAACTATCAATGAAGAATATGACTGATACTCTTCAACAACTTGCAGCAAGTGTACATGTAAATAATGCACAATTTCAATAACTTCCTTCCATTCAAATCCAACTTCAAAGGTTAGAATCTAGGGTAGCCAACTAAGAGACTCTTCAACATATGCATAACACCTTGGAGATTACAAATGCTTGGTTAGGAGGGCCTTCCAAGCTCAAGGTGGCCATATCAATACTCGAATGGAGTATGAAGAAAGAACACTAGAAAATTGTTTAAATGACCTTAGCCACAACTAAAGAGGTTATGCAAATCATCAATGAAGGTACAACCATTTTGAAAATAAAGGTATAAAGCTCGACCTTCTTTATTTTTATGGTAAATTAGATGTTGAATATTTTTTCAATGGTTACATAAAATTGAAGCAATATTTGAGTTTAGAGACTATAATGATGAACATAAGTGCAATTTAGCAACTCTCAAATTCAAAAATTTTGCTAGAGTTTGGTATGAAAATCTTAAGAGAACACATAATAGGTAATATAGAAGTAAAATAAAATCTTAGAAACGGTTAAAGAAACACATAAGAAAAAAATTTATACCTAAATAGTATGAGAAAGAGATGTATAACAAATTGACTACTTTTAGGCAAGGGCTTATTAATGTAGAGGAATACACTAGGGAATTTGAAATACTATAACTCATGTGTGATATGTAAGAAAGAAAATAACAAAAGCATACTAGATACTTAGGTGGCATTTACAGCTTAATTAGGGATAAAGTTGAAATGCTTGCCTATGATTCTCTGAATGATTTCACTAATTTGGCCTTAACATGTGAAAGACAAACTAAGTATGTTAAAGCCAATCATAAGACAAGTGTTTGAAGTTCAACATCCCACAAAACTAATTTGTATGCATCAATATCAAAACATGGGACACATAACTATTCAACTAATAATAAAAAGATTAGTCCTAACTAATATAATAAAGGTAAACATAAAGTTAGCGAAATGTCCACTAACTGATGTTTCAAATATAAAGAATATGGTCATTTTGCTTGGGAATGTCCTAATTCAAGATTTTTGACCTTAAGTGATATTGAGAATATGGAACCATGTATTGACGATGATGACCTAGAAACTAAATATAATGATGATCTCTTAAGTATGTATGAAGAGGATGGAAATAATTTTTTTTTTACTACAAAGGGCATTACAAATACAAAATAATGATCAATGTACACAAAGGAATATAATTTTTAAAACTAAGTGTAGAATTGGTGGTAAAGTTTGTTGGGTCATAATAAATAATGGTTCATGCACTAATGTTGCTAGTGAAAAAAATGCTTAACCAATTACGACTAGTGACTACTATATATCCTAAACCATATTCATTAAAATTGCATAATAATGACAAAGGAGCTAAAGTGACTAAACAAACCCTAATTACTTTTGCATTAGTGATTATCATGTTCGAAATGCAACTCTTGATGGTGTAATTAATGAATATGTAGTACTTAAGGATAAAAAGAAAGATAAATTGAAACCATATCAATGGGATTATGTACAATTACCTGAGCTAAAAACATCTTATTCTTATATGAATGAGAAATGATTACTTACTTTCAGTAGGAGGGTGTTTATGGTTTTATAGTAGATAAATTATCTCAGTTTGGGGAGAAAAAGTTTACTAATTGAAACCTTATTAGTTTTGTTGATGAGTATAGCAATGTGTTTCTAGATGATTTACCTCTTGGACTACCACCTATTATAGGTATAGAGCATGTTATTGATTTTCTTCTTGAAATGCCTTTTATCTTATAGACCTTTCTATCATTGTAATCTAGGGGAAACTAAGGAATTGCAAAGAAAAATTCAAGAGCTAGTAAGTAAAAGTTACTTCAAAGAGAGCATGAGTCCTTGTTGCTTACCTACCTTATTAGTCAATAAAAAGGATGGTACTTGGCATATGTGCATCGATTATTGAATAGTGAATTATATAACTATCAAATAAATTTTACCTATGCCTAAAATAGATGACATGTTTGATGAGCTATATGGTGCACAAGTATTCTATAAAATAGACTTATGAAGTGGTTAACATCAAATGAGGATTACGGAAGGGGGAAAATGGAGAACACCATTTAAAACTATATATGTCTCTATGAATGGGTAGTGATGTCTTTTCAGGTTGTGTAATTTACCTATTTATTTTATGTGAATAAGGAATTAAAATCTTTGTCCTTTTTTAGGTGACTTTAGTGTAATTTATTTAGATTATATACTTGTATATAGCAAAGTGAATATGATAATCTTTTACATTTGAGGAAATTATTTAATAAACTAAGGGAAAGTAAACTTTATAGAAAATTGGTTCCAAGTATCATCTTTCATGGTTATATTAATAGTGATGATGGTTTTAAAGTTGATCATGTAAAAATCCAAGCCATTCAAGAGTGGCTTATTCCTAAAGATATACATCAAGTACAAAGTTTTCATAGGTTAGCTAGTTTCTATAGGAGATTTATTAAAGATATTTCTTCTATAGCTATACCTATTACTCAACTCATGAAAAAAGGAGAATTTATTTAGGAAAATGAAGCTACTAAAGCATTTAATTCTCTCTAAGATAAATTGTGCAGCACTCTAGTATTATCTATTCCTAATATTGACCTACTCATAGAGGTAACTTGTGATATGAGTGTGGTAGGTAATGTTGGAGTTCTTTCTCAAGAAAAAAATACATATAGCATAATTTAGTGAAAAGCTAAATGGCATTAGATTTAGGTATTCTACATATGACAAGGAGTTTTTTTTTTCATCATACAAAGTATAGAGACATTAAGTCATTATTTGAGGCCTAAACCCTTTGTATTACATTATGATCATGAAAGTTTAAAATATTTATATGGCCTAAAGAAAATAAGTCCTATACATGCAAAGTGGGTAAACTTCTTACTATCCTTTGTGTTCTCTATAAAATACTTAGATGGAAAATAAAATATAGTGGTAGATGATATTTCTATAAGATCCATCTTACTTGTCATAGTGGATGCTAAACTATTTAAATTTGAAATGATAACACAAATGTATCCTAATGATGAATATTTTCTTTAAGAATTTTGGGCATAGAAAGAAAATCAGAACCATGGTAATTATACAATACAAGATGGATTTTTATTTAAACTTAATACCCTTTGTGTACCAAGGTTGAGTATAAGGGAATTTCTTATCAAAGTGGTAAATGAAGGACCTATTGTAGGCCATTTTTGTATTAAAAAAACATTAGTTATAGTGTAAGAAATTTTATAATTGCCATGCTTGTTAAAGGGTGTAAAAAATTTAGTAAATCTTTATGTTACTTGTAAAAAGAGTAAAAGTTTATTTCACAAATTTTTATAGACACCATTAACTATGCCTATTCAACCATGGGTAGCTGTTAGTATGGACTTTATCTTAGGGTTTCGTAGAACACAAAGAGGTAAATATTCTATTATGGTCATGGTAGATATGTTTTCTAAAATGCCTTATTTTAATCCATGTAATAAAACTAATGATTCTATACATGTCATTGATTTGTATTTCAAGCATATTATGAGACTATATAGCATACCTAAAAGTAGGGCTGTGCAGAAAAATCAGGATCCGAAAAACCGATCCGGTATCCAAAAAAATTGATCCGAAATTTTGGATATCCGATCTGGTTTTTGAAAAGCGGAGCGGATATCCGATCCGATTTTTTAGTGGATAATCCGATCCGTAAAAAATATTCGGTTTTAAGAATAAGTGAGTTATATTTAGGCATAATTTAATTTATAATCTGATTTTTTCTTTCAATCTTCAAGTTTGGATCATTTTCTTTTCTATAGTACATGAGTCCAAATATAATTTACTAAACTTCTAAATAGGTCACGACCTACACACACGCAAGCACCCAAACTAGAAAAAAAACTCCTAAATTTTTTGAACCTCTTAACTTAGGTCGTTCCATAGTTCTAGAGCGCCATTGTTCACAAATCTTGATCGCTAATTTTTTTTGGATATGATTAATCATGTATTTTTATCTTTTTGTATGCAAGCTAAATATTTAAACAAGTGTTTATGCTGAAAATTTTTTTAGTTATAGATTATATATGTAAATTTAATAATCGAATATTTTTTTTCAATAATCCGATATATCCGATATCCGACCGGATATCTGATCCAATATTTCGGATATTCGGTGTATTCGGATACGGATTCGGATATGGGATATCGAATATCCGGTCGGATCGGATATCCGAAAAAAATATCCGGTCGGATACGGATATCCGACAATGCACACCCCTACCTAAAAGTATTATTTGAGATAGGGATGAAGTTTCTTTGTTACTTTTGGAAAAAATTATAGCATATGTTAGGTAACAAATTATTATTTAGTACTTCACATCATCTACAAACTAATTTACAATCGAAATTTACTAGTTGTACTCTTGGAACTTTTATAAGAGGATTTGTAAGTAAAAGTACTAGATATTGGGATATTAAGTTAGCTCATGTAGAGTTTGTATATAATAGATTTCCCTCAAGTACTACAAGTTCGAGTACATTTGAAATTATTTATGGAGTGAACCCTTACCTTTAAGGAAATGTAAACTTAAAAACTACAAGGCTAAGGAAAAAGTAGAATTCTTTGACAAGCTTCATCAACAAATTAAGGGTAACATAAAACAAGCAAATGCAAACTATTAAAAACAAGCTAACAAAAATCGCACTCAATAGGTATTTTCACCTAGTGATTTAGTGTGGTTAAATTTACATAAGGAAAGAATTTTAAATTGAAGAAAAACTAAACTAATGTTAAGAACAGATGGACCATTTATAATCCCAAGAAAATTTGGAGAAAATGCTTACGAACTTGAACTACCTAAATCATATGGTGGTGTTTCAAGGGCATTTAATGTGGGTGATTTGTCTCCTTATTTTTGTGATATCAATTTTAGGAAAAGATTCTCATCATTTAAGGGAGAATGATGTAGGCTCATCCATAAATGATCCTTAAGATGACAGTAATTTGGCATACTTGAGTATAAAACCGGTCACATTATGTGTCTTTGATAATAATACTATGACTAATCTATAATATTACTTTAAGTTATTCTTGTTGGTATATAAAATATTTTCTAGAATAAGATCAATCAATTTAAAAATTCAAGATACCTAATATTTTCAAGTGTTACAAGCTATTACAAAGGACTATATTGTGCATGAAAGTCAAGTCAAGAAGACCTAGTCAACCTTTCAAGTCAACATTATTATTTTGATTAGGATTCTTGTTAGCTATTTTCATGTATCGCTTAGTAGGGGTGTGCATTGTCGGATATCCGTATCCGATCGGATATTTTATTCGGATATCCGATCCGACAGGATATTTGATATCCCATATCCGAATCCGTATCCGAATACACAAGATATCCGAAACATCGGATATCCAAAATATCGGATCGGATATCCGATCGGATATCAGATATATTAGATTATTGAAAAAAAAATATCCGATTATTAAATTAACATATATAATCTATAACTAAAAGAAATTTTCAGCATAAACACTTGTTTAATTATTCAGTTTGCATATAAAAAGATAAAATACATAATTAATCATATCCAAAAAAAATTAGCGATCAAGATTTGTGAACAATGGCGCTCTAGAACTGTGGAACGACCTAAGTTAAGAGGTTCAAAAAATTTAGGAGTTTTTTTTTCTGGTTTGGGTGCTTGCGTGTGTGTAGGTCGTGACCTATTTGACTATTTGTAGAGTTTAGATGTTTATTTTAGACTTTAGTTTAGTAACTTATATTTGGACTCATGTACTATAGTAAAAAAAATAATCCAAACTTGAAGATTGAAAGAAAAAAATTAGATTATAAATTAAATTATGCCTAAATATAACTCACTTATTCTTAAAACCGGATATTTTTTATGGATCGGATTATCCACTAAAAAATCGGATCGGATATCCGCTCCGCTTTTCAAAAATTGGATCGGATATCCAAAATTTTGGATCGGTTTTTTCGGATACCGGATCGGTTTTTTGGATCTTGGTTTTTCTGCACAGCCTTACCGCTTAGCTTACTCTTTTATTTGTAATAATCTTTATTTATCCCTCTATTATATAGGATATCAATACAATATTAATACTATTTTATGTGCTAGTAAGTAAATTTTTATTATCATGTAGCTAAATTAGTGTGCTAGTGAGCAATGTTATATTCTAATATAAGACATCAATTGTCAACACATTGTAATATGTTGTTGGCTGAGTATATTGAAATCTAATATAATTAATTCACTTGGTTAATTCCCTCTTTGTGATTGTATAATCTTTTCTAAGATTATTTGGAGTAATCTTAGATAAAAGACATTCAAAGTTGAGTTATTTGAGTTCTTATTGAATTCTTTTAGAATTCTTGGTTGAATCTTTTCATTTCATCTTCCAAATTTGATAGCCACCAATAATAATTCAACTATAATCACATAAATCTTCATCTACCCTTAAAGACTTGTGTCATTTCTAGTATCAAAGCCTTGGTTGGCTTTGTTCTAATTTGAACCCATTCTCTCCTTTCTTATTCTTTGACATCCATGCATGTAGGTATCTCTCTCATTTTGAGTCATCTTTGAGCAAGGAAAAGTCCAAGACATATCCTTCCTCCATTGATCTCAACCTTCGAAACTTTGAAGCTTATTCAAACCTTCGAAACTCACCAGCATTTGCAACCTGTTTTCTTCGAGTATAATCAATATTATACCTTTGTTTCTTTTGCTTAATTTTGTGGGTGACATCTTTAACACATCAGCCTTTGATCCTACCTTCCTCTACTTTGATTTATGCATCAGCTATGCTACTGAATGATGCTAAGTTTTTGGTTAGAATTATGCTAATGTCAGCCTTTTCCGATCACTAGCATCTATGTCCCAAATGGTGTTGACTTTTCCTCACTCTTAGTTGGGTGCTTCGCTTCTTTAGTCGTTGATGCCATTGGTTGCAAGCCATTTGTCATAGGTTACCCCTTCTCATTGTTTACCGCCAAACATCCTATATGGTCGTGACCTACCTCATCGCATGAAAAAGAAAGCATCTTGATACATTTTTTTTTATCTATATATTTAGTTAAACTTAATAGGATCTATATATGAAGTAATAATAGGTAACATGTAATATAGATAAAATAGATCTTTAAATAAGACATATAATAAAAAATCTAAAATTTGTGTGGAGAAATAATATGACAATAATATATTTACCAAACTTACAATTAATTGTTTTAAATTTTTTAGACGATGGGAATAGTTTATTTTATTTAGTTTTAAGTTAACTGATAATATATATGTAGTTAGGAATTAAAATTAGTAACTAGGAGAGAATGAGGGGTATTATGAATTAAGTGATTAACTTGAATATAATATGAATTTTGAAGAACTATAACATTTTTTTTATCTATGGATTAAAAGAAGGAAAGTCTTATTTTACATAGAAAAAAATAATAGCATTTAACATATTGTTTGCACCAATATGAAATGAAAAGAAAGAGGAAAAAAACAAAAAAAAAGTTTGTCTTCAAACACAAAATTAGTAGTTACTAATTTTTAATTTATTGCTTATTTATAGTTACTTATAATGAATAGCTATCTAATATAACTATTTATTTTTAAAACTCTTAAAATATTTTTTTTAAAATAAATAATTATTTTTAATAAGAAATTCCAAATAAAATTTTCTTAATTTAGCTTTATTTCGGATATATAGATAATTGTTTATTTCTATTCCTAATTTAGGGTTTTTGGTACTCTAGTTGTTCTGGTTCGATTGCTCGAATAGACTGGAAACGGAGACGAAGAGAGAAGACACGCTTGCGCTCGACTGCTCGTTGCAACAAACGGCGACCCTTGCCAGACTCAGTCCTTCGTCTGCTCTGTTCACGCCTCAGTCGCTTCATCCTTCGCCCGCAACGAGTCCAGCAACGCCGGCTCGTCTCGTCTCGTCAATCCTCGCCATTCAGCGCCCCTTGGTTCTTTCAGTTCATTTGGTGGTTCCCAACTTCTGTTCGCTCCATCAGTTCTCTGCTTCTTAATCTGGCTAGTGGTAAGTCCTTTTACCTTACCTTCATGACACTATCGATTGATTGGTTCGTCATTACTGATCAAATAGCAGGTCATATTTGATTATTTGAATATTTGGCTGCAGATTACGATTGTTGATCTTCTTGAGTGATTAATATACTCGTCTTTGCATTTCTACTTCAATTTCTATCTATGATAATAGTTTTAGATGATAAATTCTAGTATTCTACACGCTGACGTCTGAACCCATGAACTTTCCACTTTTGTGGGGATCTGATCCTTCCCAGAAACATGGTAACGGTGGATTGGTGATTGACCTAAGTTTTGTACTTGATACTGCTTTCAGGGTTCCTTGATAGAACGGGTTTCAGGGATGGGGACAGGTTTCGGGGATAGTGTCGGGTTCGGGGAAGAGGTGTATCCCGTGGGGATCGGGGTGGGAATTTCGGGACGGGTTCAGGGATTAATTTGCCTTTTGGGTTTCAGGATGGGGATGGGGTCTTAGTTCCTGCCCTACCTCGTTTCCATTAGTAGTTACTAGGTACTAACACTGAACATCGCTGGTCCTCAGTTCCTCGCGTGCAGAAGGAAAAATAAAATGGAAGAAAATTGCACTATTGAGAAATTTTCCTTGTTCAAATAACTCTTTCTAAAAGGGCTTTACAATTCTATTTCTCTGGGCTCCGGAGTCTAGAAGGTATAGGATCTAAATTTCTAGTTGGTGTACGTTTTGATTTCTCCTCTCCTCTATGGTGGTTGTGTGCTTCAAACTTAGTGGTGGCTGACGGTGAATCAATTCTCTCAATCAGTGTTAGACTGAATGAAAGGTGGTCGTCTCAGCCGACAACAGGGCTTTCTATTATCTCAATATAATTACTTCTCTATTTCTTAAGTTTTTTGCTTCGCTGTCTATCGCTTACTCTGTGATTCCCTTGAATGCATCCAATTAAATATTGGTCAATATTTACCAATATTTGCTAATATTTGTTGTGGGAAAAAAATAAAAAAAATCATGCCGTGTTAACTGTGACATATAAAGTATCGTTCACGACACCACGACCATGACCGTGATTTTATTGCTTGCTTGAGTTGTATGCTGTTGATATTTTCCTTTTGGTAGATGTTGATAAATTTCTCATCTTGGTTGTTCTTGTTCCTTTGTTCTAGATTCATCATATCTGTCCAGAATTTTAGCTTTAAGTAGGGTGTTTGATTTTTTAACTGGGGTTTTATTGTTGAACTTCCTGCTTAGATAAAACCCTAGCTACAGTTCTTAGCCACCACACCTCTTCCCTCTTCTGTGTTTTTTTCCTCTTTGCTACTCTCTTTCTGCTTATCAGCAACTTTTAGGTTTTTATTTTATTTTTTATTTTTTTTAAATCAAGTTGCAGTAGGTGAATATCTCGTTCCTATTTCAGTGCGGTCACCTTTCAATATTCAATATTTCCCATTTCCTAACTTTGTTTTCAGTTAATTCAGGAATATAGTTCTGTATTCTTAAATTCTTGTGTTTTTTATTCAATTGGTCCCATTCCCTTTTTTGGTTATTAATTTATTGAGTTTACTTATCATGTTATTTTATGCTTGAATTTGTTGATTCAAACTCTCCTAGAAGTGTTCTTTCACTTAATTTGTTGAACTTCTAATTTTAATTTGAAGTCTGTTCTTTTTAAATGTTACTTGATTCAATTCCTAATGGCTCATTGTTATAAAGCTTTATAAGAGTAATGAAAGCAGCTTTTGTTTCCTGACCATGGATGGATGTTGGTGGAAAGGAAATTGATGCAGTGAGGCTGCAACCTGACCTAATTTCTTTTACCATTGTTGTAAAAATCTTCAATTTACTGATGTTTTCATTGTTCATCTTCTTGCTATTGTTCTTGACTCAAGTACTGGTTTTGGAAGCATCTTAGATGTGGTTTTCCTTTCCTTATCTTTCTTTTTGTTTCTTTGTGGTACTGCGTCCAAGATTCATCCCTGTGGTGCATAATTGTTTGATTTGACGGATGTTTGTGGCTTGTGGAATAAAGTCCTATTATTTTCATGCATCGTTGCTATTATTTTAGTTTGTTGCTAAATTTCACCCGTGGTGCTATTATTTTAATCTGATGTAGTGTCTTCAAGTAAGCAAGGATGGCTGAAGCGCATGCTAGATTCAAGCAGTATGAGTACAGGGCAAATTCAAGTCTTGTTCTCACAACAGATTCACGTCCGCGTGATACCCATGAGCCCACAGGGGAGCCTGAATCCTTACATGGTAAGATTGACCCCAAAAATTTTGGTGATCGGGCTGCCAGGGGTAGACCTCCAGAGTTAGAGGATAAGCTTAAGAAATCCAAGAAGAAGAAGGAGCGTGAAGCTCTCTCAGAGCCTGTGCCGAGCCGGCAGAGCAAAAAACGCCGCCTTCAAGAAGAGAGTGTCCTCACTGCTACTGAGGAGGGCGTTTATCAGCCTAAGACAAAGGAAACAAGGGCAGCTTACGAGGCCATGCTTAGTGTAATTCAGCAACAGCTGGGAGGTCAGCCTCTGAATATAGTAAGTGGTGCTGCTGATGAAATCCTTGCTATTTTGAAGAATGATACTATCAAAAACCCTGATAAGAAGAAGGGTATCGAGCAACTTCTGAACCCGATCTCCAATCAGATATTTGATCAGCTAGTTTCTATTGGAAGGCTGATTACAGATTACCAAGATGGAGGCGATGGCAATGCTGCAGTAGCTAATGGGGATGATGCTTTAGATGATGATGTTGGTGTTGCTGTTGAGTTTGAAGAGAATGAGGATGATGATGATGAGAGTGATCTAGATATGGTCCAGGAGGAGGAAGATGAAGAGGATGAGGAAGATGTGGCAGAGCCACAGAATATGGGGGCCATGCAGATGGGTGCTGGAATTGATGATGATGATATGCAGGATGCTGATGAGGGATTGAACTTGAATGTACAAGATATTGATGCGTATTGGTTACAGAGGAAGATTTCTCAAGCCTATGATCAGCAGATTGATCCACAACAATGCCAGAAACTTGCTGAAGAGGTTTTGAAAATACTTGCTGAAGGGGATGATAGGGATGTGGAGACAAAGCTGATTAAGCAACTTCAGTTTGATAAGTTCAGCCTTATCAAATTTCTCTTGCACAACAGGCTGAAGATCGTGTGGTGTACACGCCTTGCACGAGCTGAAGACCAAGAGGAGAGGAAGAGGATTGAAGAAGAAATGATAGGGCCTGGGCAATCTGATCTAGCTGCCATATTGGAGCAGTTGCATGCTACTAGGGCGACTGCAAAGGAGCGGCAAAAGAATTTAGAGAAGAGTATAAGAGAGGAAGCTCGGAGACTGAAGGATGAGAGTGGCAGGGATGGTGATCGTGGTCGAAGAGGGTTGGTTGATAGAGAAAATGAGAGTGGTTGGTTGAAGGGACAGCGTCAGTTGCTTGATCTGGAAAGCATTGCATTTCATCAGGGTGGCCTTCTGATGGCAAATAAGAAAACTACTCTTCCGGAAGGATCTTTTAGGCAGCAGAAGAAGGGTTATGAGGAGGTTCATGTTCCTGCAGTAAAACCAAAGCCATTAGACCCTGGTGAACAACTAGTGAAAATATCTTCAATGCCAGAGTGGGCACAGCAAGCTTTTAAAGGGATGGCGCAGCTGAACAGGGTGCAGAGCAAAGTTTATGAAACCGCTCTTTTTTCTGCAGAGAACATCCTCCTCTGTGCTCCAACTGGGGCAGGGAAGACAAATGTGGCCGTGCTCACTATTCTACAGCAGTTTGCCCTGCATATGAACCGAGATGGTTCTTTTAACCACAGTGATTATAAGATTGTCTATGTAGCCCCGATGAAGGCACTAGTGGCAGAGGTAGTGGGTAATTTGTCCAACCGGCTGCAGGATTATGGCGTGAAGGTGAAAGAGTTGAGCGGAGATCTATCATTGACTCGTCAACAAATAGATGAAACGCAGATAATAGTCACAACCCCCGAAAAGTGGGACATTGTTACTAGAAAGTCGGGAGATCGTACATATACACAGCTGGTGAAGCTTCTTATCATTGATGAGATCCATCTTCTTCATGATAACAGAGGGCCTGTGCTGGAAAGTATTGTTGCAAGAACTGTCAGACAAGTTGAAACAACAAAAGAGAATATCAGATTGGTTGGCTTATCTGCTACACTTCCTAATTATGAGGATGTGGCTCTGTTCTTGCGGGTCAATTTGGAAAGGGGTCTTTTCTATTTTAACAACAGTTACAGGCCTTGTCCTCTTGCGCAACAGTACATTGGGGTAACTGTGAAGAAGCCTCTGCAGAGATTCCAGCTGATGAATGACCTTTGCTATGATAAGGTGTTACATGCTGCTGGGAAGCATCAGGTTCTCATTTTTGTCCATTCCAGAAAGGAGACAGCTAAGACTGCGCGTGCAATAAGGGACACAGCCCTGGCTAATGACACCCTTAGTAGATTTCTGAAGGATGACAGTGCTAGTCGTGAGATTCTTCAGACTCAAATAGATTTGGTCAAGAGTAATGACCTTAAAGACCTTCTGCCTTATGGATTTGCAGTTCATCATGCTGGAATGACACGAGCTGATCGTAACCTTGTGGAGGAACTTTTTGCTGACGGGCATGTACAAGTGCTGGTTTCAACAGCAACATTGGCTTGGGGTGTTAATTTGCCAGCACACACTGTCATTATAAAAGGAACCCAAATCTATAATCCTGAAAAAGGAGCTTGGACTGAGCTAAGCCCTCTTGATGTTATGCAGATGTTGGGTCGTGCTGGTAGACCTCAGTATGATACTTACGGGGAGGGTATAATCATCACTGGCCACAGTGAACTGCAGTACTACCTTTCATTGATGAATCAGCAGCTGCCAATTGAGAGTCAGTTTGTTGCAAAGCTGGCTGATCAGCTGAATGCAGAAATTGTTCTTGGAACGGTTCAGAATGCCAGAGAAGCTTGCCATTGGCTTGGCTACACTTACCTTTACGTTCGCATGTTACGTAATCCTACTCTGTATGGCCTAGCTTCCAACGTGCTGGAAAATGATATAACTCTGGAGGAAAGAAGGGCCGATCTGGTAAGAATTTGCATGTTTTACGTCTCTTTGTTTCTTTTTCCTTTTTTCTTTCCATCCCTCTACCCTTGTTCATGCCCATATTATAAAATTCCTTCGTTTAGTAGGCTCGTGGGATCACTAAACATAACTCTTCCTAAATTGGTTGGGGGGGGGGGATCCACCAGGGATAGTGAAAAGGGAGTCATTGCATCTTAGATGAATAAATACAAAACATTCACAAGGGAAAGGTGGCTCGATATATAGAGCTTGTTTTAAGTACTTCTCTTCAACCTGAATATCTTGCTAGGATGAAGGAGTAAAAATAGAGAGAAAAAGAACAGTATGGCATTGTAAACTTGTTGAATATGGGGTTTCTGATGGTTGAAGTTATTTTCTTCTCAGATGAAATGATCTAACATCATTCCCAACATCTCTAAAATGAAAGTGTGGTTAACTTTTTATCTTTGCAATGCTCCATTTGGTTTGAAAGAGAGACTCGGAAACAGAATTGAAGTAATTGAAAGGAAGTCGATAGGTTTTTTCCCTATACCTTCTTGTCTGGTTCAACATCATACATTATAATGCAATAACTGAAGAAATTACTATTCTGCCATCAATAGAATCCATCAATCACTGTCTCTGCATCATCATTGCACCTTGGTCCCATGTTCATTTTTTCCCCTCTGTTTTTGTGGGGGAGGTGTCTGGGGGTGGGAATTGGTGGTTGGGATTGAAGGGCTTTAGAGAATATTCTTGATCGTGAGCAAAGGGTGGATTTGAGGTGGCACTGCAGTGCAACTGTGGAAGAGATGAAAGAGGAGGGAGGCATACAGTGCAGAAAATAAGTTGGTTTTTTTAGTGGATATCATTACGATGCTCCGGCTGTGGTGGTGCTACCCACTGATTGGTTATGGATGGCAGTGCTGCAACATTCAACTATGCTTTCTGTTTCTTTTTTTTTCCATAATTTTTCCTCTGATGATTGCTATGGGAAAAAAGGCTCAATCTCCACTGCAACAATTTCCGTGGGGGGGATTAAATCAGCTGCTTTATTGTGATTCCAATTCCATGTATAATTTTGAGCAACGAAACAATAAGAACTGAAATCTTGTATTCCCTTGCCAATTCCTCATGCACATTGTTCTTTGGCCACTATGGCTGTAGAAGAGGATGATTGTTGACTGATTGGGTGGGAGCAGCATTATATCCTTGAGATGATTTGAATTTTGGTCGAGCTAGACTGGATATGATTTTTCTCATTATTTAAATGTTGTGGATATCTGACAGTCAATAAACTTCCTCATTGTTAACATTACTGATGACACTATTCCAACTCTCGGTCTGGTTCTTATCTGTTGCAGTATGTTGTGGGTCTCATATATTCATTTTGTGTTTTGGTTTCTTTTAGAGTGTTGAAATCACTTTGGTGCTGCCGAGCACTGACTTGGACACTATTGTTTTCTGTTACATCATCATTTACTTTTGTTGCTTTTCTTGAAGTGCTATTATGTCATTTGTTGATTTTGGGATATTATGAATTGAAATGTTAAATCTTTCTTGTCTAGCTCAAGCTTATTTGGGGGCTGTATTCTTTCAGGTTCATTCAGCTGCAACTATTTTGGACAAAAACAATTTGGTTAAGTACGATAGAAAGAGTGGGTATTTCCAAGTGACGGACTTGGGTCGTATTGCAAGTTACTACTACATAACACATGGAACTATATCCACTTATAATGAGCACTTAAAGCCAACGATGGGTGATATTGAGCTTTGCCGGTTGTTTTCCCTGAGTGAAGAATTCAAATATGTTACTGTGAGGCAAGATGAGAAGATGGAATTGGCTAAACTTCTGGAACGTGTTCCAATCCCTATTAAGGAAAGCTTGGAGGAGCCTAGTGCAAAGATAAATGTTTTGCTGCAGGCATACATATCTCAACTGAAGCTTGAAGGGCTTTCTCTTACATCAGACATGGTTTATATAACGCAGGTCTGTCCTTGTCATTTTTTAATTAGTACTTCAGTTTTAACTTGATAATGATGTGAATGTTTTTTCTTTACTTATTGTGCTCGCTTTTTTGGGTTTTGCAGAGCGCCGGTCGACTACTACGTGCTCTTTTTGAGATTGTTCTGAAAAGAGGATGGGCACAATTAGCTGAAAAGGCTTTGAACCTCTGCAAAATGGTGAGTAAGAGGATGTGGAGTGTCCAGACACCTCTCCGACAATTTACAGGAATTCCAGTCGAGATATTAAAGAGTTTGGAGAGGAAAGATTTAGCCTGGGAAAGGTATTATGATCTTTCCTCCCAGGAGTTGGGGGAGCTTATTAGAAGTCCAAAGATGGGAAGAACACTACACAAATTTGTTCACCAGTTTCCAAAGCTCAACCTTGCTGCACATGTTCAGCCAATTACACGATCTGTCTTGATGGTTGAACTCACAATAACACCCGACTTCCAATGGGATGATAAAGTTCATGGATATGTAGAACCATTCTGGGTTATTGTCGAGGATAATGATGGTGAATACATCCTTCATCATGAGTATTTTGTCCTTAAAAAACAGTATATTGATGAGGACCATACCTTAAACTTCACTGTGCCAATCTCTGAGCCGCTACCACCCCAATACTTCATTCGTGTTGTGTCAGATAGGTGGTTGGGATCTCAGACTGTTTTGCCTGTTTCTTTCAGACACCTTATACTACCTGAGAAATACCCTCCACCAACTGAGTTATTGGACCTGCAGCCATTGCCTGTAACAGCATTGAGGAATCCATCATACGAATCTCTTTATCAAGACTTTAGACACTTCAATCCTGTTCAGACTCAGGTTTTCACTGTTCTGTATACCACAGATGACAACGTGCTGGTTGCTGCACCGACAGGTAGTGGGAAAACCATATGTGCCGAGTTCGCCATCTTAAGAAATTATCAGAAAGACCCTGAGTGTACGATGCGTGTTGTATACATTGCTCCTATTGAAGCTCTTGCAAAAGAAAGGTTTCGTGATTGGAAAGAAAAATTTGGAAAGGGTCTAGGATTGAGGGTGGAGGAACTGACTGGTGAAACGACATCTGATTTGAGATCGCTTGAGAAAGGGCAAATAATAATTAGCACTCCTGAGAGGTGGGATGCTTTATCTCGGCGTTGGAAGCAGAGAAAGTACGTCCAGCAAGTTAGCCTATTCATTATTGATGAACTTCATTTAATTGGTGGGCAGGTTGGTCCTGTTTTAGAGGTAATTGTCTCTAGGATGAGATACATAGCTTGTCAAGGTGATAACAAAATTCGCATTGTGGCTCTCTCTACTTCTCTTGCTAATGCAAAAGACCTCGGTGAATGGATTGGTGCTACCTCCCATGGGCTGTTCAACTTTCCACCAGGCGTTCGTCCTGTGCCACTGGAAATTCATATTCAGGGGGTGGATATTGCTAATTTTGAGGCAAGAATGCAAGCTATGACCAAACCGACATACACTGCTATTGTCCAACATGCTAGAAATGGGAAGCCTGCTATTGTATATGTCCCTACTAGGAAACATGCTGCTCAAACTGCTGTTGATCTGACCACATATGCAAGTGCAGATAGTGGAGAGAAGCCAATATTTGTTCTAGGGCCAGAAGGTGAGTTGGGAACTTTTGTTGCTCAGGTAAGAGATGAGACTTTGAAAACAACCCTTAGCTATGGTGTGGGTTTTCTGCACGAGGGCTTGGTGAGCTCAGATTGTGATATTGTGACACAGCTTTTTGAAGTTGGATGGATTCAGGTTTGTGTCATGACAAGTTCAATGTGCTGGGGACTGCCATTGCTGGCACACTTAGTGGTGGTTATGGGGACACAGTATTATGATGGGCGAGAAAATGCTCACACCGACTACCCAGTTACTGATCTGTTGCAGATGATGGGTCATGCCAGCCGGCCGTTGTTGGATAATTCTGGGAAGTGTGTTATACTCTGCCATGCACCCCGCAAAGAATATTACAAGAAGTTTTTGTACGAGGCATTCCCTGTTGAGAGCCATTTGCATCACTTCTTGCATGATAATCTGAATGCAGAAGTGGTGACTGGAGTGGTTGAAAACAAACAGGATGCTGTGGACTACCTTACGTGGACTTTCATGTACAGAAGGCTAACACAGAATCCCAATTATTATAATCTTCAGGGAGTTAGTCACAGGCATCTCTCTGATTATATGTCGGAGCTTGTAGAGAACACGCTAAGTGACTTGGAAGCAAGTAAATGTGTTGCGATTGAAGATGACATGGACCTTTCTCCTTTGAACCTTGGCATGATAGCATCTTACTATTATATCAGTTACACGACAATCGAACGGTTTAGCTCTTCCCTGACTCCTAAAACAAAAATGAAGGGTCTCCTTGAGATTCTGGCCTCTGCTTCAGAGTATGCACAACTGCCTATACGGCCAGGTGAGGAAGAGTTACTCCGCAGGTTGATCAATCATCAGAGATTCTCCTTTGAGAATCCCAAGTGCACCGATCCACACATAAAGGCCAATGTGCTGCTGCAAGCTCACTTTTCTAGACAACATGTCAGTGGGAACCTCGTCTCTGACCAACGAGAGGTGCTGCTATCTGCTACTAGGTTGCTGCAGGCCTTGGTGGACGTTATCTCGAGCAACGGTTGGCTGAGTTTGGCTCTTCTTGCTATGGAGATGAGTCAGATGGTGACGCAGGGTATGTGGGAACGTGACTCTATGCTGCTACAGCTTCCGCACTTCAACAAAGAACTGGCTAAGAGGTGCCAAGACAATCCTGGAAAGAGTATTGAGACCGTCTTTGATTTGGTGGAAATGGAAGATGACGAGAGGCGGGAGCTCCTGCAAATGTCGGATATTCAGTTGATGGATATTGCACGCTTCTGCAATCGGTTCCCAAATATTGACTTGGCCTACGATGTGATTGATAGTGACAATGTAGCAGCTGGAGAAGACGTCACTTTATTGGTCACCCTTGAGCGGGATCTTGAGGGGAGGACTGAGGTTGGACCCGTTGATGCTGTCAGGTATCCTAAATCGAAAGAAGAGGGATGGTGGCTGGTGGTAGGTGACACGAGGAGCAACCAGCTGTTGGCCATCAAGAGAGTAACGCTTCAGAGGAAATCAAAGGTGAAGCTGGAATTTGCAGCGCCCCCCGAAGCTGGAAAGAAGACGTATACTCTGTATTTCATGTGCGATTCTTATTTGGGTTGCGATCAGGAATACAGTTTCACGGTTGATGTCAAAGAATCAGAAGCAGATCGTGATTAAGGGAAATTTGTTGCGTCTGTCTTGTTTACCGGATGATCTTTTCTCACTGAAAGTTTAGAATTCGTGGATTTTATATTGTACTTGTTAATTCCTTTTTAAAGTATGATTCAACTGTGTTAATCTATATCTTGATATATAGCAGTCAGCAAATTTGACGTTAGGTATGTATGTTGTATGGCAATGAAGAAATGTGAACTGTAGTAGTCGTTTGTGCCCTGGTGAAGAATATTATTTTGCAACTACATCCGAGACTTATACCTGCGCTGGAGCTCATAGGTGTAGAGTAGCGTCTTATCTCATTTGGATAGATTTGTTTGGCAAGAAAGTTTTGGATTTGAAACAATCAATGTGCACATTCGTCAATTTTGAAACTAATGAAATTATAATTAATTAACAAAAATTTTAAAAAATGACGTTTTTTTAGTTAATTTTTTAGATCAATAGTGTTATGCATGCTACCAAAAGGTTACGACCTCGTTTACAACGTACTTACACGGCAAATACGTAAAAACATCGATATTTATTCTTTCTCTTCCTTTAACGGATACAATTAAATTTATCTATGTTCAGCCATTTCTTGTTTTCTCCTTCACTTCCTTTCTCTTTCTAATTCTTCATCTCTTAAAATACTCTTCTCATGCTCATCCAATTCTCCGTCTGTCATACTCTTCGCATTATTTATTTATAATTATGGTCGATTTTTTTCATTATGTATTACT
The DNA here is from genome assembly GCA_039764185.1 of Tamarix austromongolica. NCBI lineage: Eukaryota > Viridiplantae > Streptophyta > Magnoliopsida > Caryophyllales > Tamaricaceae > Tamarix > Tamarix austromongolica. The sequence continues at coordinate 56,921,123 of CM077814.1, forward strand.
AATTTACAATTACAATAAACAATATTCTTATTAATTTGATATTTACATTCATAATGAATATTTTTGCACTAAATAATTATTTACAATAATGATTAATATCATTTTTATTAATTATAAATTTATCATTATTATTCTTATGAAATACCTTGATATTTTAGAAAATTTGACTGACTTAGATTTGGTATTGTTGGAGATTAAGTTCCCTTAGTTTAGTCATTTTTATTATATTTGTAGAATTTTAAAATCCTAGTTGCGTTTTCAAAACATTTTATTCAGAACTCTTTATTATTTCTTATAAATTTATGATCCGTGAAACTTGTGAGCAACTTTTGGCTTTAGAAATATTTCCAAATTCTTCTTTTGAGTGTATATTTGGGATCATCACCTTCTTCCAAGTTTTATAGTTTTTTTTTAAATCTAAAATTAAGTTGTTAGCAAAAAGATACTATTCATTGCTCTGATGGGTTTTAATTGTGTGTTTTGAGCATCGTTAAGTTATTTCTGGTTATTTAACTTTTATAAAACTTTGATAATCATCTTATTTTAGTACTATTGAGCTAAATATAATATCAAAATATTCCATTATTATTCATATCATTTTTAGAGTATTTTAAATATTATTAGACACGTTTACGTCATAAAATCAAATTTCTATTCTTCAATTCTTATCCAAATTTTATAAGAATTCATATAAGGCTATCATTATTGATGACAACTCAGGGGAACTACTCATTTATGTCCTCAATTTTGTGGCTCCGTTAGTGGTTGTAGCAAAATTTTATTTTGCTTCCTTAAACCATGGTTTTACCATTTAAAACTTACATTTTCTTCTTTATTTTCCTACCTTCCAATTGTAACATTCCAATTTTTACTATGGAAAAATTTTATTTTGCAGCGGAAGTAATTAAGTAAGATATTGGGGGTTACTACCGTTATCAACATAATTCTAGCTTATGCAACCATCGTTACATCAATCACAAGGCTAAAATATTTAAAGTAACACAAGGAAATTAGAAATAAAAGAACATTTATAGTATACTAATGAGTTTGGAGCCTAACTCCGAGTTAACAATACAAAATACAAAAGAAGGGATACTATAGATAAAGAGTCCAAAAAGTGTATCCATATAAATACATCGACCGAATAACAATTACTCTTCACTCAACCCCTAACATAGATGAAGTCACTCATCTCTACATAGGGCATCACAGATAGTATAATTATCTAGCTAATCATCTGAGACATGCACAAGAGATTCAAGGCCTTTTATTCGTGGGAATAAGCAACACCCATAAAACGGGTGGTTAGTACGCTACATACTGAGTAAGGGAATAATACTATCGAAACAGGGATATAAATAACACATGCTTTCACATGAGATAATAAGTGAATAACCAAATAAATGAAGCATCTCATAAGACAGAAAATGATCCAGATTCTTTTGTTAAGTATAATCCATTTTTATTCTTTTATATACGTTGAGTGCAGGAATCCCACTATTCTTAAACCGGTGGAATAATATGAAACTTCATCTTAGGGACAACACACTTGAGCCACTATTATCATTCGGTAGAACAGATCTAAAAACATTACCTTCTTGGGACAACACGCTCCCAAGCCACTATTCTCTCCGATAGAATGGGAATCTATATATATATATATGTATATGTATGTATGTATCACCTTGGTCCTAACTCACGTATTCTTCCACTTTAAATAATTAGTATCTTTTCCATAGGTTATAAGGATACAATTTTCATTTCACAATGAGTAGGGGCCCCGCTATTCTTAATTCGATGGAATAGATTGAAGTACCTTCTTGAGGCAAAATGCTTCCGAGTCACTATTTGTTTCGGTGGAACGGAGATTAAAAACATCTTCTCGGGACAAAATGCTCCCGAACCATTATTCTTCCTAGTGGAACGCGAATACATATATATATATAGGAAAATATATCACCTTAACCCTACTCATATGATCTTTCATTTTAAGTGATTAGTATCTTATTCAAGATTGATTCTCAGGCATAGAACACATTAAAACATATATACATATAGCATAGGTCCAAATCCTTAAGTCCTTTCTAACCCTAATTACATGCCCTTTAATATTCATTCTCCCATATTAGTTATTCCACACAAATTATATTATATCATCTCCAAATCCCATCATTATTATCATACCCAAAATACATGATCTAATTCCCATACACATACATTAATAATCTCATCCCGATATATTACTCGCATAAATATCCTAAACCCAAATTCTATAAATTTGTTTTGACACCTCCCATGAAATTTACATGATTACCAATTCCGATAAATAACCTTATAAGGTCAAACATTAACAACGTATTCAGAAATTTATATAACCTCTAGATCTTATACATGGAATAATGGTATTATCATTATAAGATAGCTTTCCCCAAATTATCTATTAAATCATTCAAGGACCCCAAACAATAATAATATTTCCAAGAATTTCTTATGCTATTATTATCATATTTTAATCCACCTAACACACAAAATACCAAAATTTTCTTATTATCCCATAATGACCAATTTATCCTCAAGCACAAATAAAAAATCTTTATTTTATAAAATCATGTACCTTCAACATATATTATTTTTCAAGTCCACCATTTACCATCATACCTCATGATAATTCTTAATCCATTTATCAAAACTCATTTAACCCATATTTTATACCATAAGATATATTTCCACAAATATGACATTATCCCAACAAAATATAATGATACCTCTTACCCATTCTTACTTTCTTTCAATAACGTAATATCCTTAAGTCCATATTTTATACCATGAGATATATTTTCACAAATATGACATTATTACAATAAAATAATAATGGTACCTCTTACCCATTCTTACTTTCTTTCAATAACATAATATCCTTAAGCCATTATTTCATACCATAAGATATATTTCCACAATATGAGATTATCACAACAAAACCATAACATAATGGTACCTCTCACCCATTCTTTCTCTCTTTCAACATAGTGCTCATATCATCTCAAAATATCATGATCAACACATGTTACATCATATATCAATAATATCATGAAAAACATATATAACCATACAAGAAAATAACACTAAAAACCCTAAATATCATATAGTATCCTTACCAACTAGGACACCAGGCTCTAAGCACACAAATCCTATACTTCCTCCTTCAACGATATTGGAATACCACCTATGAAAAATAACAAAATTCATGGTTAGGCTCAAAGAGTTAAATTAAAGGGGAAATCAAAGTAAAGAGGGTAAAAATAGAAATGACCATAGTTAAATGGGAGCTTGAGATGTGTGGATGTGTAGAGGAATGTGTGGAGGAGCTATGGTAATATTTTGGTGGTTTTTGGACAAGGTTTGGGGGTAAAAATAAGGGTGTATAGCTGAAAATAGGATGTTACACGACTGTGCTACAGGCGGTGCAACCCTAGTTGAGAGAAAAAGGTCAAGCATAGCTAGGTGATGCTGAGTTGTACAACTATGCTGTAGTGGTGCACACCTAGGTTGAGAGAAAATATCACATACAACCAGTCAGTGCAAAGGTTACACGGCTGTGCGATAGGAAATTTTTAGCGTTGCACGACCATGTGCTCCACAAAAATGTGACGGATAGTAGAAAGAAGTAGAAAGGAGGTGGTGGTCGGTGACGATGTTGGGGAAGGTTGGGGTGACCTTGGTGGTTGGTCCACTATCCAATGGGCTATGAGTGGTGGCCAAGGTGGTGCATGGTGGTGGAATGGGTGGTGTGTAGGCCAAAAACAAGGAAACAAAGAGGAAGAAGAAGAAGAAAAGAGAAGGAAGAAAAAAGAAGGAAGAGGGAGTGCTCTGGCAGTGGTTTTGGACACAAAGATGGGTAGAATGGAGGCATACCAAAGAGAAGGGAAGAAGAGTGTGTAGTGTATGGGCGCGCGCGCGCGCACATACACGTGCGCGCACGCGTGTGTGTGGTGTGAATCGGGGAAGAAAGAAAAATAACAAGGGAGGCGTAGGGCAATGATTATGGTGATGGTGTAAATATAAGGTGATGATGCTAATGTTGACAGTTGTAGAGGATGGTAAGGAGTAGGGCAGTAGCTATAGGGTGAGGGTGGTGATGGATGTACGTATGTGCGTTCCATGAGAAGTAAAATGACAATAAGAGAGTGCAAGTCTGGTAGGGACAAGGGAGTAGAAGGAGAAGAAGAAAAAGAAGAAAGGAAGTAAGGTGATGGGTGACGGATGTTTGCAAGAGGTGATGGTGTAAGTGGGGAAGGTAAGGCAAGTTGTAGGCGCAAGTTGCAACAATTTCAATGGTTGGGGATTAAGGTTGAAGGAAGGAGGAGAAGAAAGAAAGGAAATAAAAGGGGAAAGAAAAGGAAAAATAGAATGGTCGGGGGATTAGTTTAGGGTGTTTTTAGATTATCCATAAGTAATTAGGATTAGTGGAAATTTTAGTGGGTTTTGATTTTGGTTCATGAATTACGATTTATCTGAGTCAAGGTTTCAATTTTAGTTAAAGTTTTGGGATTAAGAATTTAGGTTAAGGCTAAAATAATATTTCTTGAAATTGGAATCAAATTAGGGCATTAATAACTCAGGATTAGGCTAAGTAATTTTTTTGGGTATTACACCAATGCCATGTGGAGGATTTGGCATCATTCAATTTTCTTCCTTATGCATTGAAACTTAGGCCCTCCACGCTTAAGTTCCATTTTAGATATTTTTCTCAAGTGATATTACTCTTATGTCCTTATTTCATTAACTTAATTCTTAAGTCTCATACCTTATCAAATCTTAGTCATTTTTCTTCTCCACCTTGTCCTCACCACCAAAACCATTTCCCCATCATTATCCTCTCAAATTTAGTGGCCTCCATTGTAATACACTAAAATTTACTATTGATAAATTTTATTTTGTGGAAATATAATAATAAAATAATTTAGTGTTATCATCATACTCGACATGAGCCCATCTTATTGTACCATTATCATGTTGAATACATGGTAAAATATTTACAAATTTAAATAAGATAAACATGAGAATGAGAGATATTTTTATAAATCTTAGATAAGAATATGGAGATTAAACTCCGAGTACAATATAACCATAATACAAAAAAATGGGTCTTATAAAAATAAGATTCCATAATATATTCAGATACAAATGCTAATAACCAGATAACATAAATTCTACTCCGATGCCCAAATAGATAATCACTCCTCCACAAAAAGTACACCGTAATTAGAAAAATCATCAAGACAGTCTCTAGAAACCTATACATCATCTGCTTATAATAATGAACACTGCCCATAAAAGATTATCAATACTTGCACATTAAGTAAAATAATAATATATATCATAAGAAAAGGTACATACTATAATACCCTATTTGTAAAAACCTTAATTATAAAATTAGTAGTAATGTGTAATTAATTTTAATAATTATTATATGATGTTCTAAATTTAATGTATTATTATTACTATGGGTAGTCTTATGGGAAATTAGGTTATAAATTCCATTAGGTTGAAATTTGATAGAATTTGGGAGATTAGTCTCAACTCTAGTTTGGACCCTTAACCTTTGTTTATTTAACTGTGGAACCCAACCTTGCCATTTGATTCTTTCCCTTTCTTTTTCTCTAGTTTAGTTTTGGTAACTAGAACTCAACTTTTGTAGAAACCCACAATCCATCCCTAACTTGTTTTTTCTCCTTCATACCAAGCCCCATGTTGTTTGATTTTCTATGCTAAGATGTGTGACATGACTTCTTCACCAATCTGTTCCTGCCTTATCTATTTATATGTTACCAACCCTGTATAACCCCTCATTTCTCCCTTATTTTTGTGTTTAGTCCCACCCCAAATTAGGGCCCCTTTTTTGTACACTTCCATCCCTTTTATATTTTATTTTATCTTCTATACATAGCCTTCCTCATCTTTCTCCATTGTTGTTTCAAAATTTTCATTGTGGCTATTTGTAGGAAACCTTAAAACCTCATGTTTCTCCCTTTTGGCTGTGTGAAACACGCATGATGTGAGGCCCTAGTTAAGTAAGCCATTAACATTTCCCTTCCCTTGGTTGCATGAAGTATTTGAAAAAGTAAGCTATTTTTATGTGAGCCATTCATATTGAGTAGTACTTTCTACGTGAGTAGTTACCATTGTTAGATCCCTATCTCTGTGAAGACCTCACTACATGCTCTTAGCAGTTTGAAATTCACACATTATTGCAAACTTGTTACATTGATGCCTCACATAGATTTCCTTTACCTTGATTATCCTCTTTTCCTTTGGTTTTTATCAATTTATGTTGATTTTTGTATTATGTTAGATGCTAATATATGTTGTTAGGTAATCATTGAGTTATCCTTGGATAAGGAATTTTTTTAATGCTTTTATGTGTATCTTGGAGGTAAATCTAATAACTAATGAGATGGTAGAAATTATGTGTGAGCATGATGGGTTATTTAGAACTAGAATCATGATGTGTTTTATTTTTTATTTTTTATTTTTTATTCAAGCATTGTAAGTGTATATGATAAGATGAAAATGTGATATCTAATAGTCAATATGTACATTTGATTTGTAATTAAATATGAGATATGTGCATACATAAATATGTAATAGATTGATAGATGCATGACTAGGGTTTAGTTAGGACATGTGGTTTCATCAAGTTATTTTCCTTCCATGATAAGTGTTCCATGACTATTGTTGCAAGTTGTAGCCATAGTTGATATATAACATGACATTTCTCAATCATGATTAAGGATAGTTGATAGATGAGATTTATAGATTATTTTCATGCTTAAAAATGTCATTTATCCCTCATTAATTTTATAAGATTTAATCTTTTCATCGAGTTTTCTTCCTTTGAATAGATTTTGCAGAAAAGAAAAAAAATTGAGGAAATTCAAGGAGAAATAAATGAAAAGAATAAATCAAGTGAATAACACATCAAGAAATGTTGAATCAAGGAGAGAAAAGTTGGAAAGGGAGCAAATGCACCAAGAGAAGCTATGCTGAAATTTCAAAAGGAATATAGTGGAAGAACCGAAAACATGGCACCCCCGTATTTTATAAACATGGGCCATGTTAATTATTTCGAGCATTGAATTAAAATCTACCTGTCGGTAGAACAGTTAGAAGAAAACACGGAGGTCCCGTGTTACCAAAACACGGACTATGTTTCCATTTAAAAATTTGTAATTGTCTGCGCGACCTGTTTCTGATATATTCTATCTCAAAACAGGGTTCGGGACAGAGAGAACGGATATCGAAACAAATGGAATGTATTCTCTTCCTCTATTCTCTTAGAATATATATGTAATGCACAATTCCAACTTTTTGATCGTCTTGAATTCTAGTGATCAATTGACAATCTGCACTTCAATTGATAAGTCTTCTCTATTCTTTTATAAATTTCAGTCTCTTCTTTTTTGTTAAATATAAGTAGATTATCTGCAATTATACTTGTGTTCATTCTATTGTCATCTTATTGTATCAATAGTGAATTTTGTGAATGTGTTGTCGTTATTAATTTTCGGTCTTTATATGTAATTGTGTGATTTTTAAATATACATATGTTTGAGTAAATTCAACAGGGTAGGATGATTTGAGGATGGAATTATATCCTAATTACAATAGCATATTTTGAATGTTTGATTCTAGATGAAATTTAATTGAATTAATGGATTGAATTGAATGATTCTGTATCATAGATTAAGATTTTTGAACTAATTAGATTGATCACCTATTTAGTTTATAACTTAATCTTTGTTAAGGCAATGCAATTAACCCGTATTTGTTAATTAATTTGTCTGAAGTACCAAAAAGATTAATTGTTAATCTTATCCATTAATTCGTGCAATTGCATAATCCGAGCTTATGTGATTATGATTGTAGTTGGTTGCTTTCCATTCATAATGCTACCATTAATTGAATCTAGCATTCGTAACCTAGGTTATTAAATGGTTAGAAAATAAATTGAGAGCATATTCAATTTATTAAGGTTTAGAGGAAGCAAAAGAATTTGTTATTATGAATTTCCTAAAGTCAAAATTAAATCATTTAGAATCATTCTTCGTACTTGAATATTTGATATTCTAATTCCATCATCAATTCATTCCTCCCCTATTTGTTAATTAGTGATTAAGACTTAGTATAATTAGATTTAGTATTAGAATCAATGAAATTTTATAAACGGGATTATAACATCAATTGCAAAATTAGTGATTAAAACATCATTCCTTGTGGGTTCGACTCCTTCTTGCCATATACTACGTATTTGGAAGTTAGGATTTATTTAATAAATTTGTTGTATTTATGACAATGCATCAAATTTTTGGCGCCGTTGCCGGGGAATGGCAATTATAATCTTTAGTTTTGTTTTTGGTGTGGTTTCTTATTTTAGTTTTTGATAAATTCTCCACGTGTACTCATTTATTCTTTGATTTTGTGAAATCTTCAGGCACTCGCAATTGAGATCATTTGCAATCGAGCATCAAGGACAAACCTGGATTAATACACGCTATACCTATTTTTATAGGTTTTAGAGACAACAACTCCATGGGTTCAGGTTGTTTCACTGACCCAAATAAATTTCTCAAGGAATTCCATATAGCTTGTTCTGGTATGAAACCGAATGGAGTAAGTGTAGAAAAACTTAAACTCAAAGCTTTTCCTTTTGCTTTAGCTGATGCTGCTAAGGAATGGTTATATGATTTACCAGCGGGTTCGGTAAACACTTGGACTGATATGCAAAAGGTTTTCCTCAAAAAATATTTTCCTTCATCGAGAGTAACTAATATAAGAAAATAAATATGTGTTATTAGGAAAGATGGAGGAGAATCCTTACATGAATATTGGGAACGTTTCAAGAAGTTGTGTGGTAGTTTTCTTAATCATCAAATTAGTGAACAATTATTAATACAATACTTTTATGAAGGTTTATATCCTATGGATCGCAATATGATAGATGCTGCTAGTGGTGGTGCTTTGGTTGATAAAACACCCATCGAAGCTAAAAGGTTAATTGCTAATATGGCATCTAACTCTCAATATTATAATCGGGGTAATACTTCCATGTCTCAACAGGTGAAAGAAACCAATATTGCTGAATTAAAAACACAAGTATCAAATTTGACAGCTCTTGTGGAAAGAGTTGTAGGCGAAAAGATTCCTGCCAAGGTATGTGGAATTTGTTCTTTTACTGGTCATCCAACTGACATGTGTCCTATTTTGTAGGAAGAACAACAAGTCAATTCCATTGGAGGACAACCACTACCAAAAAGGAATGATCCATTTGCCCAACATATAATCTTGGATGGAAGGATCACCCGAATCTAAGGTATGGAAACACTCAATAAGGTGGTAATTCATATTTCCCACCACAGATGTATCAAAATTAGCAAAGATCAAATCCACCTCCCGTGTTCTTCCAAATTCCACCAAATCATCAAAGACCTCCATTTCAACCGATGCCTCCGCCACAAGTTCCACAACAATAAGGGGGTATGCCTTTGGAAGACTTGGTGAAATCTTTGGCTACCAATACATTACAATTCCAACAAGAGACCAGAAATGGTATTAAGAATTTGGAGCATCAAGTGAGTCAGCTGGCAGATTCCCTTGGAAAACTACAAGCACAAGGATCTTCAAAATTTCCTAGCCAGACTGAAAGTAATCCTAAGGAAAATGCTAGTGCTATCATGACTCGCAGTGGGAAACAATTGTCAAATCCAAGAAAAGAGAGTGAAGAAGATGACATAAATAAAGATTCAGATGAAACAATGGCTGAAGAAGAAATAAGTGAAGATTCACAACAAACAACAAAAAGTAAGTCACATTCTCCTATCAAAATTCCTGCTCCTTTTCCTAGCAGGTTGGCCAGAAAAGAGAAGATGAACTATGATAAGGAGATATTTGAAATATTTAAGAAGATAGATGTTAATCTCCCTCTCATTGATGTGATCAAACAAGTACCAAGGTATGAAAAATTCCTTAAGGATTTGTGTACTAACAAAAGGAAGCTGAAGGAAAATGAGAAGGTAAGTGTGGGAGAAAATGTGTCAGCAATTTTGCAAAGAAAGTTCCCATCGAAGTGCAAGGATCCAGGTATTTTCACTATACCTTGCAAGATTGGAAACACGAGGTATGAAAAATGCATGCTTTACTTAGGTGCTTTAATAAATGTCATGCCTTTATCTACCTTTAACACCCTAAGTCTAGGTCCTTTAAAGGAAACCTGTGTTGCTATTCAATTGGCTGATAGATCTAACACATATCCTGAAGGGGTCATTGAGGATGTCTTAGTCCAGGTAAACGAGTTGGTTTTTCCTGCAGATTTTTACGTTTTAGATATGCAAGATAATGGTTTAGCTAACCCCTCTCCTATATTGTTGGGTAGACCATTCCTAAAAACTTCAAAAACCAAAATTGATGTCCACGATGGAGTGTTGACCATGGAATTTGATGGTGAAGTTATTAAGTTTAACATATATGACTCCATGCGATATCCTACAGATGGTGAAGAGGTATCTATGATTGATATCATTGAGAATTTAACTGAAATGGTGTACAAATTATCATCGGTTGATCCTTTAGAAATAACCTTGACACAAGGTATAGAAACTGAAGGCTTGGAAGAACTGAACAAGATGTATGATGTTGAAGAAGAGATCAAAGAGGTAGTGGCTACTTTGGGAACATGTCCTAGTAGAATTGAAAATTTTGTGGATTTGCCATTGACAGTGGATAGACCTATACCTTCCATAGAATAACCACCTGAAGTGGAGTTGAAGCCTTTAACTAACCATCTCAAATATGCATTCTTAGGAGATAAGAATACCCTTCCTGTTATCATATCTAGTGAACTAACATCTGAACAAGAAGAAAAACTGGTAAATGTGTTGAAGAAGTACAAATCAGCTTTGGGATGGACAGTTGTTGATATTAAGGGTATTAGTCCTTCAGTATGTATACATCGGTTTTAATATAAGATGATGTGAAACCAAGTAGAAAAGTACAACGTAGGTTGAATCCAATCATGATGGAGGTTGTGAAGAAAGAGGTTTTAAAATTGCTAAGTGTAGGAGTCATATACCCAATCTCTGATAGTAGTTGGGTAAGTCCTCTTCAAGTTGTCCCAAAGAAAACAGGAATGATAGTAATGGAGAATGATAAAGGAGAAATGGTTCCTACTAGAGTTCAAAATGGTTGGAGGGTATGTGTTAACTATAGAAAGCTGAACTCCATGACTAGGAAAGATCATTTTCCTTTACCATTTATGGACCAAATGTTAGAATGGCTAGCAGGTCATGCTTATTATTGTTTTCTTGACGATTATTCTGGATATGTGCAGGTCCCTATAGCTCCGGAAGATCAAGAGAAAACCACATTTACATGTCCTTACGATACGTTTGCGTATCGACGCATGCCATTTGGATTATGTAATGTGCCAGCTACATTTCAAAGGTGTATGGTAAGCATATTTTCCGAATATATGGAGAAAATTATCGAGGTATTCATGGATGATTTTAGTATTCATGGAGATACTTTTGAAGAATGCCTAGGTAATTTAACTCTTATCTTGAAAAGATGTCTAAAAACAAATTTTGTGCTAAACTCTGAAAAATGCCATTTTATGGTCCAACAAGGAATAGTTTTGGCACATGTTATTTCGGCTAAATTGAAGTAGATAAAGCAAAAATTGATCTTTTCACTTCACAACCTTATCCATCAACTGTCAAAGATGTGCGTTCATTTTTGGGGCATGCCGGGTTTGACCGTATATTTATCGAGGATTTTTCTAAAATTGCCCAACCATTATGTAAGCTTCTTCAAAAATAAATAGAATTTCAATTTGATGATGCATGCCACAAATCATTTGACCACTTGAAGGAAAAATTGATAAGTGCACCCATACTTCAACCACCTGATTGGAACTTCCCCTTTGAATTAATGTGTGATGCATCTAACTTTGTTGTTGGTGCCGTGTTAGGTCAAAGGATTGGGAAAGATCCACATGTGATATACTATGCCTCATGAACTTTGAATGAAGCTCAACTTAACTACACAACTACCGAAAAGGAGTTTCTTGCCATTGTCTTTGCTTTGGATAAATTTCGTTCTTATTTGTTAGGAACTGAAATAATTGTTTATTCTGATCATGCAGCGTTGAAATATTTGTTAGCAAAGAAGGAGGCAAAACCCCGACTAATTAGATGGATACTTCTACTCCAAGAATTCAATATACGTATTAAAGATAAGAAAGGAACAGAAAACGAAGTAGCAGATCATCTAAGTTGGTTAATCAAAGAAGTTGAAGTTGAGGTACCTATCAATGAAGCATTTTCGGACAAACAACTTCATGTCATTGGGAATGAGATACCATGGTATGCTGACATGGTAAATTTTCTAGTGGCAAAGGTATTTTCCTCACACTTTACTAAAGCACAAAAAGATAGAATGAAGAGTTAGGCAAAATATTTTGTATGGGATGATCCATACTTGTGGAAACAATATGCAGATCAAATCATTAGAAGGTGTATTCCTGATAGTGAGATTCTTTCTATGTTAAAATTTTTCCATAGTTATGCTTGTGGGGGACACTTTAGTCCCAAACGAATAGCTTATAAAGTTTTAGAGAGTGAATTTTTCTGGCCTACATTGTTTAGGGATGCTCATGAATTTTGTAAAACATGTGAAAACTGTCAAAAGACTAGGGCATTAGGTCCTAGAAATAAAATGCCACAAAATCCTATCATAGCATGTGAAATCTTTGATGTTTAGGGTATGGATTTTATGGGTCCCTTTCCATCCTCTTTTGGGTTCAAATACATTCTTGTTGCTGATGATTATGTGTCAAAATGAGTGGAGGCCAAGGCCACCCGTACTAATGATGCTAAGGTTGTTGCAGAATTTCTTTGAACTAACATTTTTGTAAGGTTTGGCTTACCAAAAGCCATCATTAACGACAAAGGTTCACACTTCTGCAACAGAACCGTAGAAGCCCTATTAAAGAAATATATGTGACACATCAAATCTCTACAGCATATCATCCACAAACCAATGGTCAAGCCGAAATATCCAACCGGGAAATCAAATCAATCTTGGAAAAAATGGTGAAACCAACAAGAAAGGATTGGAGCTTACATCTCAATGATGCTCTCTAGCTTATTGTACAGCTTTCAAGACTCCAATTGGTACGTCCCCATATCGTCTGGTTTACGGTAAGCCTTGTCATCTTCCGGTTGAATTAGAATATAAAGCTTTTTGGGTTGTCAAGAAATTTAACATGGAGTCAATTGAAATTGGAAGACATACGCGAATCCAAATACAAGAATTGGAAGAAATAAGAAATGATGCTTTTGAACATGCATTGAGATATAAAGATCGAACTAAGGTAGTTCATGATAAGTTCATTCTTAGAAAGAGTTTTGAAATCGGTCAAAAAGTTTTACTATATCATTCTCGATTGAAGTTGTTACCAGGGAAATTAAGGTCGAGATGGATCGGCCCATTTATTGTGACTAATGTGTTCTCTCATGGTGTAGTAGAAATTAAGAGTGAGAAAATAGGGAAGATGTGGAAAGTCAATGGACACTGTCTCAAGCCTTATTATGAAGGACACCAAGTGTACAATTTGGAAGTGGTAGATCTTACCATTCCCAATTATGAAGGCTGAATGAGTGGCATTTTATCACTTGGGGAATGCCCAAGTGTTGTACATAAGTTTTCCGTATCTCATACTTTTCTTTTTACACATTTAATATAATATTGTATGTTTATAATGTGTATATGTGTGGAAATACATTTTAAGTCTATTTTTATTTTTATTATATATATATATATATATATATATATATATATATAAACACGGGGGTCGTATTTATAAAACACGAACTGTGTTTATTTCACAAGAACAATTTGTAGAAATTCCAGAGAGCTCTTAAAATAACATGGGGGGTCCGTATTTCCAAACACGGCCTGTGTTTACATTTCTGCAAAAATTTTCAGAATTCCATAGAACTCTAAAAATAACACGGGGGGTCCGTATTTGCAAACACGGCCCATGTTTCCATGTTTGCAAAAATAACACGGGGGCCGTATTTTGAAACATGGCCCGTGTTTGTATGTCTGTCATTTTTTCCCTGAACCAGAGAGTTCAAAAATAAACAAGGTGGTACCATATTTCTTGAATACGGTCCGTGTTTCGCACAAGAATCCCTTTTTCTCTCCCGTGTTTACAGATCTGAAAAAACACGGCCATAATCCTCTTCCAAATAATCTCTTTGCTGCGCACCCTGTCTATTTTCCACCTTCAAAATCCTTCATTTCTCACCAAATTCTTCCCATTCTAGAAATCCATATCCACATTCATCCTCTATATTATTCCTCCACCCTCAATTTTCTTTCTCTACCCAGTTTTCTATCATTCCATTGCAGAAAACGAGAGAAACCTTCTCCTCAAACCCTAATTTTGATTCGTGCATTAACCATTCGATTTTCTGTAAATTACTTTAGGGTTTTTGTGGAAATCGACCTTCTAACGCATTCTTCCTCTAATTTCTATTATTTTCTCCACCTATTTTTACGAGATTAAGGTAAGTGGTAACTTTCCACCTTACTGCAGTAATGCGCTTCATATTCTTCATTTGTGCTATCATGTGCTGACCCAATATGCTTGGAAATTGATTATGACTATATGTTTGAAAATTGTGGGTGAATTTGGTGCACAACTTGTACAATTATAACCATGGGTTAATAACATGACTAGGGCATATGTGTTGCATTCATTTCCACATTGTTGTGTGTTGCTAATTGCAAGCTAACCCCATCATTGCAGAAGAAAAATTATTTATGCTGCAATTTCAGTTTGTGACAATGTTTCTGAACATCCAATTCAATAACCATTGGATATATTTATGTGCTATATTACACACGCCAAACAAGTGGCAATGTCTCACTTTTCTAATGTCAGTATGTTGTGTAGATGGCACCAAAAAAGAAACAGTAGTCCTTCTTAGTATTAGATTTAGTATAATTAGATTTAGTATTATAATCAATGAAATTTTATAAACGGGATTATAACATTAATTAAAAAATTAGTGATTAAAATGTCATTCCTTGTGGGTTCGACTCCTTCTTGCCATATACTACGTATTTGGAACTAAGGATTTATTTAATAAATTTGTTGTATTTATGTTAGTGCATCATTAGTTTTTTTATATTAATCTCTATTTGTATGCTCTAGGGGTAGAAATATCTTCTTGTTCGTACCATGATATTAATTCCTAGCTTAAATGTAGATTCATGATTCAAATATATATGCATGATTTGAATAGAATATAGAAAATATTAGAAATACATGCCTATGTTTTTACATAAGTTGCAAATTATATGCATAGAGGGAAATATAGTCAATCACTAAGTAATAGGAATACCAACATGTAAAGTGTCTAAATTATTTTATTTTAGATTTTTCACGAAAATTTTAATTAAAATGAAATTAGCATTTAAGTGGAGAATTTCATGGTAATTTGGGTTTCAAGGGCATTTTGGTCATTTTTAGCCTAATGCGCCTAAATGTGACTAATGAATGTAGGATAACATTAGTAGTTAATTTGGTTGACCTTAGTATTGAATTTGACTTTATCTTGATAGTTGAGCATAGGGTTGTCTTAAACAATTAAAAATAAAGGAAAAATAGTTAAATATGGAATCAGAATTACTATGCATTACGTGATAATTGTGATCACCAAATATAATGTCAATATTTAAACTGGAAGACTTTGAGTTAGGAGCAGTGGTTCATTAGGGGTAGCTACCCTAATGATGAGGTTTAAGCCTTGATTTGGTTTTATTTTTTTGCTAGTGTGTCGTAGTGCCATAGTAAGACCCTAGTCTAATTAGCTTTCTAGACTTCTTAAAGAGTATTGATACTTAAGGATTAGGTGACCTAAGAGGTATGAGGGTATTATGTTGCCTTCATGCGTTGGTATGATCTAATGTATGTCAGTTTCCTTGGGTCCTATGGTATAAGGGTATTGTGTTGCCTTAATGTTCCAGTATGATAGGGTGTACCAAGTGTTCTCATGTTGATATTATCTTTCCTCAAGTAAACTAAATAATAAGGAAGTAGCTATATTTGATGGCCTTGATATGTTTTGGATTAGTGGTTCAGTAATGGCCTTCGTGCCCTATCTTTGGTATATGGAATTAATTTATTTGGTTGGTCGATAGAGCCTCAGTGCATTACCTTACTAGTTATGGGTTATGATGTGATTGTTCTATAATTTGATGTGGTTAAGTGTGTTGGTTGATGATCATGACGTTTTAATGATGAATATGTCATCATATCTTACTATCACATATGTTTTTTGTGCGTTATGCATGTTATTATTATTATTATTATTATTATTATTATTATTATTATTATTATTATTATTATTATTATTATTATTGTGTGTGTATGTGCAACATAATTATGCTAAATCTTGTGAGGTATTATGATTTACTTAGTATGAGAAAGTTATATTAATACTATAATTGTAGATGATTACGTGTGGGTCATGGAGTGGTACGAGGTGTACAAGTGTGGCTAGGATCAGTGGAGTTCTTAGGAGGATATTCCATTCTTAGAATTAGATTTTGGGTTTAAGAGTTAGGGTAAAATAGTATCATACCTTCAAGTGCTAACTTTTGTTGTAGTTGATTTTCCTTTAGACTCTTGGGTCTCTTATTGTATTTTGGTTATTTATGTTATACAAATTATGTTCATTTGTAACATTATATTATTATCTCTCCTTTATGCTACTTTATTTTTGATCTTATGTATTTTGAGTGATAGCAATTGGTGTAAGGAATGTAAGGAGACTGAATTTATACTTAGTGTAGTGGTAAAACTAGCTATTTCGTGATTTATGCTTTCGTAAAATAAAATTTTGAAGTACAAAAAATGGGGGTATTACAGATAGATAGCACATAAGGTCACATGGAAGGACTGTACATGCATATTATCCATTACATGATATGGTTTGAGAGAGAAACCAAATGGAGTTCCATGATAGATTATTATAGATTCCAATTACTTAGTCACTCGAGTTTAGGGGCTACACTATTCATAATCAGTGGAATGGTAACCACAACTCCTTAAGAGGAAAATGGATCTGGGAACCACTATTATGTCTGGTGGATCGATTACACAACCCTTCAAGGGTAATATACTCATGGGAACCACTATTATATCTAGTGGACCAGTAACAACCATCAACCTCTTCTAGGGCATAGTGGTCCCACGAACTATTATTATTTGGTGGAACAAATTGGAAGAACTTGGTTCCGACTTAGTAATCTTTCACTTTGAATATTCATGTCTTATTAGAATTTTTGGTTACCTCATTATATCATGCATACTTAATATAAATATACAAGATACATAAAATATAATTAAGGGTAATTTAGGTCATATCCAAAATGAAAAGACTTACAAGCCATACATAAATCCTTTCACAAGAATTGCTAAACCAAAAAATTTAGCACCACATACTATATCACCATGATTACCAATATATTTGAAAATGACATTCTAATGCTAACTTTTTGCATATGTAATATTGAGCATCCCATAGGGTTACTATTCCTAAATTAAGGTATTTTCTCAAGTTTTTTGGACTTATGTTACTCAAAATTAACTCAAGTATTTCACATAATATACATAATGTGTTTTAACTCAATAACAATTTAAAATTTTAAAAATTCTATATTTAACCCAACTGACTAAAATACCCTTATCTTGCTAAAACACCTTATAACCTCTTCTTAAATGACTTATGCCATGCTCGACAAAATTCTAACATATTATACATGAAATTAATTACATATCCCCCAAGGATTATCATGCCATATTTATTTCTCCACAAAATATCATAAATGTCCAAGATACCCTTAAAATAGAAAACCACCCTAACCTTTCACGAAAGCCCTACAAGCCCCTAACATTTTTCAAGTCCCATTCCTCAACACAATCCATCATGATAAAACTTTTTCTTACACTCCAAAACTTAAATAAACTAATAGATCATGCTAACATGCTAGGGTTTTAAGAAAAGGCTTAGTGAAGTAAGGCTTATAATTTTTCATAACAATCATACTTCTCTAGTACAATACAATAGGATCATTGTATAACATAAAGGTCATGATTTAAAGAAAAGGAAGAATGCTAACATAGTATTTAATGTAATAATCATATAACATCAAAACCATTAGTTCATGACATACACCCTTACCTAAATTTCACAGGTCTCCAAGCAAGCACAATACCCTAAGTCTTCTCCTTCAAGACTACCAAAATATCACCTAAAAATTAAGAAGAACCTATGGTTAGAAGAATAGTAACACACACAATAAATATAAATAAAATAAGGAAGGAAAATAGAAGAAGGTTGAATGAGAAGGGTTAGTCTAGCTACACAAATAAAGGGAAAATGATGTGGTTAATTTCATGGGCAACTCACATTGGGATGGGGTTAGTTTCATGGTTGTCTCATGATTGTTAAGTGTAAATGTGAGGGATTCAAATTAGTGGAGGGTTACAATGTGAGTTGTGGATATTGGAGGCTTGGAGGCTATGTAAGGGGCTTGCTAAGCTAGGGTGGTGTAGTGTAGGTATCATACCCCATTTCTTAAAATCCTGACTTGTATTTGATATTTTGTACCAAAAAATAAAATTATATTATTTTAAATATTTTATTACATTATTTTATGAAAGTAAAACCCTATTTTTATTTTTGAAACATTTTTTTTCCATTTCTTAATACTTTATCACAAGTTCCTTTTTGCAAGATCTTCTAAGCCATATTTAGATATTAAGATAATTAAACATCAATATCATTATTTTATTTTTTTAATCCTTGTATTTTTATGATTCTCTTAAGTCATTTCAAAAATTTGTTCGAAGATCTCTAGGAAAAGTTCTATTCATATCTTAGTTAGCCTTATTTTAGTGTTTTCAGCTTCAAAATAACCCTTTTAGCTATCCAAAATTTACAAAAATTAAGGGATCAAAATAATTTAGTGTTATTGAGATTAAAATAATTTTAAAATACTCTTTAATTAATTTTATTTATTTTGGACTCAGTTGTCGAATTTTATTTTTCTTCTTCAATCCTATCTTAAACTTTATGAAACTCAATCTAAACCTTCTATGTGTGAAAACTAAGATAAAGGATGGAATATATCATAATTATGGCTATAAAATTCTCATCCACACACAATCATCAATATTACACTTAGTACCAAACCGATTCTCTTCGACCATTTCAGTACCAAGTGCTAAGGCTAAAGAAAATAAATAATCAATTATAAATTAATACAATCCAAATTCCAAATAAGCATTAAATGGTTGTAAAACAAAAATCAGAGTACGCATAAGGAATTATTATTCAACTAAAAAGAGAAATAGTTACAACCGATAAAAGATTAATAAAAGGAAATAGAATCACATAAAGATTGAAATATGGCCACAACTCTCTTGAACTTGAGCCAACCACAAACTCAACACATAGGCCCGACTGATGTCTCGCCCAGCTGCACAAAGTCAGAAGGGCCTACTACTCGTGGAAATGAGCAGCACCCATGAAACGGGTGATCAGTACACTACGTACTGAGTAAGGTAACCGAGCACTAAGGCCAACACGTAAGCACATAATCCATGCAGAATAATAATAGGGCGTAATCACCAACACAATAACATAAAGGTAAATGAACGATCAGGTGAAAATGCCAAGGTCCAATATAGTTCAGATTAATTACTTCATTAATCCTTTATCAAAATATTTTCACACCATGCTCTTTATCAAGTCTATACGAGTACGGGAACCCCACTATTTTTACCGGTGGATCGGTCTCCAGGGCACTTTTGGCTCCTGGCCACTATTATAGCCAGTGGATCGGTCACTTAGGGTACATGCCCTACCAATATTATATGCCGGTGGATCGGTCTGGCCCCCTTCTTGCACGGTGTTCCACTATAAGTAATTAGTATCTTTCCATATCTTAAAAATATATATGGTTTGGTTCGTTGAGCTCGGTATCCCCCACTATTTTAGCCGGTGGATCGGTCACTAGGGTAACATACCCTACCACTATTAAGTCAGTGGATCGGTCTCCAGGCTACCGGAGTAGCTGGCCAGTATTATGCCGGTGGATCGGTCTGGGCCCAGCTCAGCATTTTCCACTTTACGTGATTAATGTCTTAAGTATATTATTCAGACAATTTTAACCCTAGACATGCATAAATCACTCTTTTAACACATATCCTCCAAGTCCACTCCACATCTCAATCTAGGGTTTTATCCCGAAACCCTAATTTAGTCCTTAGTAGCCCATCTTACTCCACCTCACACAACCCAGATCATTTTAACCCTCCACACACCACAAATCATAAATAACATCCATATAATTACACTTTAATCACCAAGTACACATGATACCACAAAAATCTAAATAGCCACAACAAACCCTAATTGTCCACACAAACCCTAACTCAATCTCTTGCGTACCCTTATACCACTCCACGTACTATTTTTCACCCAAAGTGTTCAAACGCCCAAACAACACTTACATTACCTTCCTCACATCCTAAATCAAATTTCCACACTTAAATTTCATACCCATGCAAACGCTAACCTCCCTATGCAACCTTCAAACCTTTTTATGCAAACCTTAAAACTCTCGGGTAGAAACTTAGCATCAACCATGCAAAACCCAAAGTCCATCCATATCAAACCCTAGTTTAGATTCTCCCATATAAAACCACAAATTAGATTCTTCCATATAAAACCATAAATTAGATTCTCCTATATAAAGCTATAAATTAGAGTCTCCCATATAAAACCATAAATTATATTCTCCTACACAAAACCATAAATTAGATTCTCCCATATAAAACCATAAATTATATTCTCCCACACAAAACCATAAATTATATTCAACCACACAAACCATAAATTAGATTCTTGCATATAAAACCATAAATTATATTCTCCCACAAAAAACCATAAATTATATTCTCTCACACAAAACCATAAATTAGATTCTCCCTCACAAAATCATAAATTAGATTCTTCTACATGAAACCTTAAATTCCCCATTTTATTCTTCCACTCATGAATCATTACAATAATTAGGTTAACTCACCTCCCTTGGCCAATTTCTTTGCCCATCCTCCTTTTTCATCCTTTCTCCCACACAAAACACATCAACTCCCTCACATGCATGTCTTATAGGATCACGACACATATCATCACATATACATAATACACATGCCATGTAAACACTCAAAACATACTTCAACTCCATGTCATGCCATATACGACATAATTAATAATGATAAACATAGGATACATAGCATGTGAAGCACATAATGCATATAAACACACAAGAGGCCTTAGTAACACCCTTACCTAAAACGACACCGATCTTGGAGTACGCTCCTATGTCTCCATAGGGCTTTGACTGGTCTCGCCTATTATAAGGGAAAAGCTAAAATTAGACTCCCTCCTATTAAAAATACTATTAAACACTAACTTAATATAATACTAGGCTTTTGATAAAATAATAATAACAAAAATACCAAAACTAATATTAATATTAATATTAATATTAACAAGAATAATAAAAAGGCATTACTCAAAAACATAGTGAAAGAAGGGCTTCAGCCCCTTTACCAAAATAATACCAATAATAATATTAACAAAATAAATATAATAATAATAATAACATAATAATAATAATAATAATAATAATAATAATAGAAAAACTAATAGTAAAGTAGTTGGGACATTAATAAAGAAATAATAATTCGAAATAGTAAAAAATAAAATAATTACAATTATAATAATAATATCATATTAATATTAATAATAGTAATAATAGAAATAATAAGAAGAATAATAATAAAGTTGAATTAAAAATACATTAGGGCTTCGGCCCTCAACAAAATAATAATAAAATATTAATATTAATAACAATAATAATACATATTAAAAATGGAAATCTTAATAATAATAATAATAATAATAATAATAATAGGATTTATATTAGAATAATTGAAATAAAATAATTTAAGGCTTGTAAAAATAGGGAAAAGGGCTGAGAGGGTCTAGGGTTCAACCTTAGGTTGGAGGAGATAGGCAGCACCGGCAGTGGTGCACGCCGGCGGCGGCGGTGGCCGGAAAAAGAGAAGAAAGAGGGAAAAGTTAAATGCTGGGAAAAGGAGAGGCAGAATGGAGGTGGGAGATGGGGTGTTTAGGGTTTCCCAAGTGGAGAGGAATAGAATGGAGGTGGCTGCGCAGCTAAAGGTGGCGGCGGTGGTGGTGGCTGAAGGAGGGACAAAAAGAGAAAGAGAGGAGGAGAGGGAGAAAGAGGAAAAGAGAGGTAGTGGAAGGTCGAGGATGGTCTGCAGAATAATTTGGGAGGTGAATGGAGCGGCGGCAACGGCGATAGAGGTGGCTAATGGTGGTTTGAAGGTTGGCAGAGGCAGAAAAGTAGGTTGGCCGGGAAGGCTACTTCTTACAGCCGGGGTGGCTTGTGCCGAAAGAATCGAGGGGGATGGATGATTTTGTTAGCTAGAGGGAGGTGCAAGGAAGATTTTGGTGGCCACAGATGGTGGTGAAGTTGGCCGGAGGAGGTGGACGAGGCGTCTTAAGTGGCGGCGGTGGCAAGGTCAGGCATTCCTGGGTTGGGGATCAAGAGCTCAATACAGGGCCATTATGGGGGTATTTATAGGGTAAGAAAGGAGGCTAGGGTTCTGTGGGTCGCGTGGGATTAGGCAAGTAGGGTTTTGGTTTTGCTGGCGGTGAGGTTGGCAGGTGGAACTTAATTCGGGGCAGGTTGTGTAGGGAGAAAGGGGGAAAATTTTCGAGGAGAGGGGAAGTTAGTTGGATCAAAAGAACGAATGAATCAGGGGGAAGAGAGAGGAATAAGAACGGCCGGTCAAAACAGCTGTAACCGGCAGCGGATTTCTCGGACGGGCGGCGACGAGTTGTAGGTCGGTGTCGAACGGGGCTGAGGAAGGAGAAAGAAGAAGAAAGGTGGGGGACCGGGCATTGCGGGGAAGAAAGAAGGAAAGGAAAAGAGAGGTGGACCGGGCCGGTCGAGCACGAGGTGAGGGGGTGTTTAAGTGATACGCGGCATTTTGGGGGAAAACTATATAAAACGTTATGCCGAGATGTCGAAGAAGAAGAAAAGAAAGAAAAGGAAGAACGGGCCACGGGAAAGGAAAAGGAAGATGGCCGCTAGGCTGGGCCGTGTCGTAGAAAAAGGTAGGAGGGAGGGGATTGGACCGCAGGAGAGGCAGCCCAAACAGGGAAAAAGGAGAGGAAAAAGAAAAAGAAGGAAAGAAAGAAAAAGAAAGAAAAGGAAAAACGAGAAGGGGAAAAAGAAAAATAATTAGATTGGGTATTTAAATTAATTAATATATATGGGATATTTAAAAATAATAATATTTAAAGATTTTCCAAAAATTCCATTTTAATTAACAAATCACTTTAATTTTCTCTAATTAAATTATTTATAAAATTAATATTAATTTGAAACTATTTTATCCTTCTTATTTTAAATGAAATAATTTATTTATTAATTTTTAAAATAAAATCCTTAATTAGCTAAAATACCAAAATTTCTTTAAATTAAAATACTTGTAAATTCCTTCTTAATTTAACCTAACTAATTCCCTTTTATTTTAATCAAAAAATAACTTATTTAATTAATTTTCATAATAAAATCTTATTTAATAGCAAATAATAAAATTAGAATTTTCAGAGCATTTCAATGAGTGTGGGAGAGAATGTATCAGCAATTTTGCAAAGGAAACTTCCACCAAAGTGTGAGGATCCAAGTATTTTTACCATCCCTTGCAAGATTAGAAACACGAGGTATGAAATACGTTTGCTTGATTTAGGTGCTTCAATTAATGTGATGCCTTTATCTATCTTTAATGCACTAAGTATAGGTCCTTTAAAGGAAACTTTAGTTATTATTCAGTTGGCTGATAGATCTAACACATACATTGAAGGAAAATGAAATAAAATAATGAGGGATAAAGTAAGTAAATTTTTAAATGGGAGTGTTCTAACTATCCCTTGGAATAATATGGAGTAATATAAAAAGGGGGTATATGAAAAGAGGGGTTAGGGTAAAAACTTTACATAGGTAGAGTGGGTTTTGCATAGGGGTAATATCAACTTGGTGGGGCCTTGATCGGACATTGACCATGAGTAGGAGAGTGTGTTATGGGTATTTGGTAGACTAAGGGAGTTTTGGTATGTGGGAAGATGGGAAAGTGCATAGGGGCACAAATTAGGGGTCAATCTGAAGGATAGGGTGTATCGTAGGGAGAAGTTGAGGGAGTTAGGTTGTACACTGGGGTTATAATGAGGGGTATACCGCATGGAGGATGTGGTTTTTGGGGGTAACTATTTGGGAGGTTGTTATCACATGTGGCTGTTGAGGGAGTTAAATTGCAAGATTTTGGAGTAGGGGTGAATATGGTGATGTGTACTTGAATTATGGAAGATTAGGGCTAAGAAAGAATAGGAGGAGAGGCTAGAGCCACGTAGGCCATATTAGGGTTTTAAGGGGGAAACCCTAGTGGGTGATGGTGATCATAAATGGGGGAAAAACATAAGCAGGCCAAGACCCAAGAGTATGAGGTTTATAAGGACGCATATTGGTTGATGGATAATGTTGGGGGCTCCAAGGATTATTAGAGAGTGTGGATATCATGGGTTAAGGGATTAGGGTTTCCATAAGGTCAGGTTTGGTTGGGTTGGTAGTTGGTCAAGAGTCTTATTTGTTTTATGCATGGATGGGTGTGTGATATGTGACAAATATGACATGAATAAGACATTAATCACTTAAAGTAGAATATTATTGTGCCAATCCCATGTGTAGGATATTTACCGGTCCACCTATTATAATAGTGGTCAGGCGTGTTCTACCCTAGATTGTAGTATATTCTTGGTCCAAAAATTCTAGTGAATGAGTTAGTATTCCCTACTGATTTTTATGTGTTAGATATGCAGGA
The DNA here is from genome assembly GCA_039764185.1 of Tamarix austromongolica. NCBI lineage: Eukaryota > Viridiplantae > Streptophyta > Magnoliopsida > Caryophyllales > Tamaricaceae > Tamarix > Tamarix austromongolica. The sequence continues at coordinate 56,946,234 of CM077814.1, forward strand.
CAATGGTTCACCTAACTCTTCTCCTATATTGTTAGCTAAACCATTCCTAAAAATTTCAAAAACAAAAATTGATGTCCATGATGGAGTTTTAACTATGGAGTTTGATGGTGAAGTCATTAGGTTTAACTTATTGATGAAACCTTGTTAGGCTTTGAAGAAAACACCAGACCGTAAGTCGAGCGATGTGTTCGGCAATTCAGAGACAGATTAACCTATGGATTTAAACCAAAGGAAGATTAAAGAAATTAGGGCACAATTGAAATCAATGGAAACTGAGTGATTTATCACATAGAAGATGAATCAATCAAGAGAAGAGTTCAAGAGACAGAGAGAGAGAGTTTGAGAGACAGAGAGAGCTTCGAGAGAGAATGAGAGAGAGAGAGAGAAAATATAGCCTCAGCTAATGTATTATCTGTCAAAGTTGTGTACAAAGATCCATATTCCCCTATATATATGTCGTATACATATACACATACAAATACAGATAGTGGGCCAGTCGAACCAAGCCTTAAGCCAACAGCCCATCACATTATACAATTATTGGTGCTGACTTTAACTATTCAGCCCAATTACAAGAATTACAATTATTCCCAAAGGAATTGATATATTACAATTAATCTCCCATCAGCTAAATTATTTAGCTAATTGTGGAAATTAAGGGTTGCATAGTCTACAATCCTTCTAACCCAATTATAGGTCGGGTGGCTGACTATGCGGCCTACTTAATCCCACTAGCTATGATTGTCGGTGAATGCATCATATGGGAATGAAATAATTTTCCCTCACTGATATTAATAAAAGCATAAACCAATTTATTCATCAATTCCATATCAGCAACCGAAGCAACCATCAAAAATCACTCACAGTAGCCAACAACATGCTCCATTTCCATTACCCGAGTTTTCCTAATTATTCACAGAATAAGAAAAATAATTATATGTACAATGTATATCATAGCAACCAACAAAATAATCTAAATAAAAATTATTGAGATACACATCATCCCCCTCTTCTTGGTTACATTAAAAGGACTTAATAATTCCAGCAAAAGGACTTAAATTGGATACATTAAAAGAATTACTTAGATTAACAAATCTGGCAGCAAAATCAAATTTATAGGCATTTTCATTAATCCTTTCTAATACAATAAAAGGTCCTTCACCTCTGGGATCCAATTTATATTTCCTAAGTGTTGGAAAATGCTCTTTTCTAAGATGTACCCAAACTAAATCTCTAGGTTCAAAAACAATTTTCCTTCTTCTTTTATTGGCAACCTTAGCCATTTGTTGAACTCTTTTATTAATTTGTTGACTTACAGATTCATGTAATTTCTTCATCTTTTCTACATGAGACTCATCATTTAAATTATGTAACTTAGAACTAGGTAAAGGAACTAAATCAAGTGGAGTTAGTGGACTAAAACCATATAAAATTTCAAAAGGAGTTTTCTTAGTTGTAGAATGTATAGTCCTATTATAAGCAAATTCTACCTGTGGTAATATAGCTTCCCATTGTCTAATATTTTTCCCAAGTACAACTCTCAACATGTTACCTAAAGTCCTATTTACTACTTCTGTTTATCCATCAGTTTGAGGATGACTAATAGTCAAAAATAAAAGTTTAGTTCCTAATTTACCCCATAATACCTTCCAAAAATGACTTAAAAACTTAACATCCCTATTAGAAACTATGGTTTGGGGTACACCATGTAATTTAACTATGTGTGAAAAGAATAAGTCTGCCATAGTCATAGCATCATTAGTTTTATTATAAGGCATGAAATGTGCCATTCTACTAAATCTATCTACTATAACCATGATAGAATCCTTAGCCCTATTGGTCCTAGGTAATCCCAAAACAAAGTCTAAAGAAATGTCAGCCCATGGTTGGGTTGGAATCGGTAATGGAGTATACAACCCAAATGGTTTAGAAGTGGACTTAGCATGTTTACGAGCCACACAATTCACACAATACTTTAACACATCCTTTTTCATATCAAGCCAATAAAAATGATCAACTAATACAACCAAAGTCTTTTGAAAACCTAAATGTGCCATTAAACCACCATTATGTGCCTCCTGAATTAATAACCCTATGTATGAGCAAGTAGGTACACAAAGCCTATTTTCCCTAAACAAATATCCATCGAAAAGGTAATATTTTCCTTGAGCATCAGTTTCACAATTCTTGTATAATTCGTTAAAATCATGATCCTCAGCATATAAAGTCTTAATATGAGAAAACCCTAATAAAGTTGCATCTACTATATTTAATAAAACATATCTTCTAGATAAGGCATCAAAAACTATATTATCACCTCCTTTCTTATATTTAATCACATAAAGGAAACTTTCAATAGATTCTGTCCATCTACCCTGCCTTCTATTCAACTTTAATTGACTTTTTAAATATTTTTTATAGATGGGATTTATAGATTATTTTCATGCATAAAAATGTCATGTATCCCTAATTAATTTTATAAGATTTAATCTTTCTTCAAGTTTTTCTCTTTTAAATAGATATTGTAGGAAAAGAAAAAAATTGAAGAAATTCAAAGAGAAATCAACAAAAAGAAGAAATCAAGTAAAGAAAACATCAAGAAACATTGAATCAAGGGGAGAAAAGTTTGAAATGAAGCAAATACACCAAGAGAAGTTGTGCTGAAATTTTAAGGGAAGAATAGTGAAAGAATAAAAAACACGGCACTCCCATATTTCCTAAACATGAGCCATGTTAAAATCTTAGGCTTTTATTCAGAATCCAACATTTGACAGAGAATTTGGAGAAAAACATGAAGGCCTCGTGTTTCCTAAACACAGACCATGTTTTCCTTAAAATTTGTAATCGTCCGCGCAACCTATTTCTGATATATTCTCTATCAATTCAAAGTTCGAGGGAGTTAGTTTTTTAGATGTCGAAACATTTTGAATGTACTCTCTTTCTCTATTCCCCCTAGAATATACATATATTACATAATTCCAACTTCTTTTATCTTTTTGTATTATAGTGAACAATTGAAAATCTGCACTTTAATTCATAAGTCCCTCTCTATTCCTTTATCAATTGCAGTTTCTCCATTTTGATTGAATGCAAGTAAATTATTTGCAATTGCACTTTTTTTTGTTCTATTATTGTTGTGTTGTATTACTATTGGATATTGTTGGCATTAATTTCAAATCATTGTATGTAATAGTGTGGTTTCTAAATATGCAAATGTTGGAGTAAATAAAATAGGGTAGGATGATTTTAGGATGGAATTATGTTTCAAATACAACAACGTACTTTGAATGTTTGATTCTAGATGAAATTTAATTGAATTAACAGATGGAATTGAATAGTTTCGTATCATAGATTAAGAATTTAAACTAATTATATTGATCACATATTTAGTTTAGCACTTAATCTTTGCTAAGAGAACGCAATTAACCCATAATTGTTAATTAATTTGTCTAAAGTAGCAAGAAGATTAATTGTTAATCTTGTCTGTTAATTCGTACAATTGCATAATCCGAGCTTATGTGGTTATGATTGTAGTTGACTGCTTTCCATTCATAATGATGCCATTAATTGAATCTAGTGTTCGTAACCTAGGTTATTAAATGGTTAGGAAACAAATTGAGAGATTATTCAATTTATTAAGATTGAGAGAAAGCAAAGAAGTGAATTATTATGAGTTTCTAGAGGTCAACATTAAATCACATAGAATCATTCTTCCTCTTTGAGTATTTGATACCTTGATTCCATCATCAATTCATTCCTACCCCCATTTATCAAGTAGTGATCAAAGTTTAATATATTTAGATTTAGTATTAGAATTAATGAAATTGTATAACCGGGATTATAACATCAATTGCAAAATTAGTGATTAAAATACCATTCCTTGTGGGTTCGACTCCTTCTTACCACTTACTACGTAATTGGGGATTAGGATTTATGTATACGATAGACCCACAAGTTTTTTGTGCTGTTATCGGGGAATGGTAATTATAATCTTTAGTTTTTCTTTTGGTGTTGTTTCTTATTTTTGTTTTCAATAAATTCTCCAAGTGTACTCATCTATTCTTTAATTGTGTGAAATCCTCAGGTACTCGCAATTGAGATCGTTCGCAATTGAGCATCAAAGATAAATTATCTCATCCATAGATCCAAATTCTTCCTCTCCAATTGTAGCCCGAACAAGAAGGAAATTGGGGCACACTCATCATATTCCATTAGCTTTTGAAGGAAATCCATAGATTTAGAAGAAGACCACATAGAGGTTTTGTTTAATTCACCTTGTCACATCGATCCACCTAGGCCAAATCGAACCCTCAAGGAGCTAGCTGCTCCTGTATTCAATCCTAATCTTTTATGCATTAATTATCTTGCTGGTAATGATACTTGTGAGATAAAACCTAGATTAATAAGTGCTTTACCTATTTTTACAGGATTTAGAGACAACAACTCCATGGGTTCAGGTTGTTTCACTGATCCCAATAAATTTCTTAAGGAATTCCATATAGCGTGTTCTGGTATGAAACCAAATGGAGTAAGTGTAGAACAACTTAAACTCTAAGCTTTTCCTTTTTCTTTGGCTAATGCTACTAAGGAATGGTTATATGATTTACCAGCAGGGTCGGTGAATACTTAGACTGATATGCAAAAGGTTTTCCTTGAAAAATATTTTCCTTTATCTAGAACAACCAACATAAGAGAAGAAATATGTGGTATTAGGCAAGATGGAGGAGAATCATTACATGAATATTGGGAATGCTTTAAGAAATTGTGTGGTATTTGTCTTAATCATCAAATTAGTGAGCAATTATTAATACAATACTTTTATGAAGGTTTATCTCCTATAGATCGTAATATGATAGATGTTGCTAGTGGTGGTGTCTTGGTTGATAAGACACCTACTAAGGCTAAAAGATTAATTGCTAATACGGCATCTAACTCTGAATATTTCAATAGGGGTAATACTTCTATGTCTCAATAGGTGAAATAGACCAATATTACTGAATTGAAAACACAAATGTAGAATTTGATAGCTCTTGTAGAAAGAGTTGTGGGTGAAAAGATTCCTGCCAAGGTATGTGGAATTTTTTCTTTTACTGGGCATCCTACTAATATGTGTCCTACTTTGTAGGAAGAACAACAAGTGAACGCCATTGGAGGACAACCATTACCAAAAAGAAATGATCCATTTGCTCCAACATATAATCCTGGATGGAAGGATCATCCAAATCTAAGGTATGGAAATACTCAACAAGGTGGTAATTCATATTTCCAACCATAGGTTTATCAAAATCAACAAGGATCAAATCCACATCCCAGATTCTTTCAAGTTCCACCTTATCACTAAAGACCACCATTTCAACCAATACCTTCACCGCAAGTTCCACAACAATCAGGAGGAATGCCTTTGGAAGACTTAGTGAAATCTTTGGCTACCAATACATTACAATTTCAACAAGAAACCAGATATTGTATCAAGAATTTGGAAAATGAAGTAATTCAGTTGGTAGATTCACTTAGGAAACTACAAGCACAAGGATCCTCCAAATTCCCTAGTCAGACAGAAAGAAATCCTAGGGAAAATGCTAGTGCTATCATAACTCGTCGTGGGAAACAATTGTTGGATCCAAGAAAAGCGAGTGAGGAAGAAGACATGAGTAAAGATTCATATAGATTCACAATAGGTAACTAAAGGTAATTCAACCTCTCCTATTAAAATTGCTGCTCCTTTTCCTAGCAGGTTGGAAAGAAACAAGAAGATGAATTATGACAAGGAGGTAGAATTTAATCTTCCTCTCATTGATGTGATTAGATAAGTACCAAGGTATGCAAAATTACTTAAGGATTTGTGTACTAAAAAAAGGAAATTGAAGAGGGATGAAAAGGTAAGTGTGGGAGAAAATATGTCAATAATTTTGCAAAGAAATCTTCCACCAAAATGCAAGGATCCAGGTATTTTTACTATACCTTGAAAGATTGGAAACACGAGGTATGAAAAATGCATGCTTGACTTAGGTGCTTCAATCAACATCATGCATTTATCTATTTTTAATACCCTAAGTCTATGTCCTTTAAAGGAAACTCGTGTTGTTATTCAATTGGCTGATAGATCTAACACATATCCTGAAGGGGTAATGGAAGATGTCTTAGTTCAGGTAAATGAATTGGTTTTTCCTGCTGATTTTTGTGTGTTAGATATGCAAGATAATGGTTTTCTAATCCCTCTCCTATATTTTTAGGAAGACCATTCTTGAAAACTTCAAAAACAAAAATTCATGTACATGATGGAGTGTTGACCATAGAGTTTGATGGTGAAGTCATTAGGTTTAACATATATGACTCCATGCAATACCCTACAGATGGTGAAGCGGTATTTATGATTGATGTCATTCAGGATTTAACTCAAATGGTGTACAAATTATCATCGGTAGATCCTTTAGAAGTAACCTTGACACAATGCATAGAAACTGAAGGATTAGAAGAGCTGAACAAAATGTATAATGTTGAAGAAGAAATCAAAGAGGTAGTAGCTACTTTGGGAGCATGTCCTAGTAGAATTGGAAGATTTGTGGATTTGTGGATTTGCCATTGACATTAGATAGACCTTTACCTTCTATAGAGCAAGCACCGGAAGTGGAGTTGAAACCTCTACCTAACCATCTCAAATAAATATTCTTAGGAGACAAAAATACCCTTCCTGTTATCATCTCTAGTGAACTAACATCCTAAGAAGAAGAAAAATTGGTCAATGTTTTGAAAAAGTATAAATATGCTTTGGGATGGACAATTTTTGATATTAAGGGTATTAGTCCTTCAATATGTATGCATGAGATTGTAATGGAATATAATGTGAAGCCAAGTAGACAAGTACAACTTAGGTTGAATTTGATCATGATGGAGGTTGTGAAGAAATAGGTGTTAAAATTGTTAAGTGTGGGAGTCATATATCCAATCTCTGATAGTAGTTGGATTAGTCCTCTTCAAGTTGTCCCAAAGAAAACAGGAATAACAGTAGTGTAAAATGATAAGGGAGAAATGGTTCCTACTAGAGTTTAAAATGGTTGGAGGGTTTGTGTCGACTATAGGAAGTTGAACTCCATGACTAGGAAAGGGCATTTTCCTTTACCATTTATAGACCAAATGTTAGAATAGCTAGATGGTCATGCTTATTATTGTTTTCTTGACGGTTATTCTGGATATGTGCAGGTTTTCATAGCTCTATAAGATCAAGAGAAAACCACATTTACATGTTTGTACGGTACGTTTGCGTATCGATGCATGCCATTCAGATTATGTAATGCCCCAGCTATATTTCAAAGGTGTATGGTGAGCATATTTTTAGAATATTTTGAGAAAATTATCGAGGTATTTATGGATGACTTTAGTATTCATGGAGATACTTTTAAGGAATGCCTAACTAATTTAACTCTTATCTTGAAAAGATGTCTTGAAATTAGTCTTGTGCTGAACTCTGAAAAATGCTATTTTATGGATCAACAAGGAATCATTTTGGGACATGTCATTTCGGCTAAAGGAATTGAATTAGATAAGGCAAAGATTGATTTTATAGCTTTATTACCTTATCTATCAACTATTAAAGATGTGCGTTCATTTTTTGGCCATACTAGATTTTATCACCGATTTATTAAGGATTTTTCTAAAATAGCCCAACCATTATGTAAGCTTCTTCAAAAAGAAACAGAGTTTCAATTTGATTATGCAAGCGAGAAATCATTTAACCACCTGAAGGACAAATTGATCAATGCACCCATACTTCAACAACTTGATTGCAACTTTGCCTTTGAATTAATGTGTGATGCATCTAACTTTGCTATTGGTGTAATGTTAGGTCAAAGGATTGGAAAAGATCCACATGTGATATATTATGCCTCACGAACTTTGAATGAAGCTAAGCTTAATTACACAACTATTGAAAAGGAACTTCTCACTATTGTCTTTGCTTTGGATAAATTTTGTTCTTATTTGTTAGGAACTGAGATAATTGTTTATTCTGACCATGCAGCCTTGAAATATCTGTTAGCAAAGAAGGAAGTGAAACCCAGATTAATTAGATGGATACTTCTACTCCAAAAATTCAATATACGTATCAAAGATAAGAAATGATCATAAAATGGAGTAGCATATCATCTAAGTCGGTTAATCAAGGAAGTTAATGTTGAGGTACCTATCAATAAAACATTTTTGGATGAACAAATTCATGTCATTGGGAATGAGATACCATGGTATGCTGACATGGTAAATTTTGTGGTGACAAAGGTATTTCCTTCACACTTTACTAAAGCACAGAAAGATAGGATGAAGAGTCAGGCAAAATATTTTGTATGGGATGATCAATAATTGTGGAAACAATGTGCTGACAAAATCATTAGAAGGTGTATTCCTGAGAGTGAAATTCTTTATATCTGAACATTTTGCCACAGTTAAGCTTGTAGAGGTCATTTTGGTCCCAAAAGAACAGCCTATAAAAGTTTAGAAAGTGGATTTTTCTAGCTTACACTGTTTAAGGATGTTTATGAATCTTGCAAAACATGTGAAAACTGTCAAAAGACTGGAGGACTAGGTCCTAGAATTAAAATGCCACAAACTCCTATCGTAGTATGTGAATTTTTTTATGTTTGGGGTATGGATTTCATGGGTCCTTTTCCATCATCTTTTGGTTTCAGATATATTCTCGTCACTATTTATTACGTGTCAAAATGGGTTGAGGCAAAGGCCACATGTACTGATGACGCTAAGGTTGTTACAGAATTTCTTCGGACTAACATTTTTGCGAGGTTTGGCTTACCAAAAGCTATAATTAACGAAAAAGGTTCACACTTCTACAACAGAACGGTAGATGCATTGTTAAGGAAATATCATGTGACACATCGAATCTCTACAGCATATCATCCACAAACCAATGGTCAAGCCGAAATATCCAATCGAGAAATCAAATCAATCCTGGAAAAGATGGTAAAACCAACAAGAAAGGATTGGAACTTACACCTCAATGATGCTCTCTGGGCTTATCACACAGCTTTCAAAACTCCAATTGGTATGTCACCATATCGTTTGGTTTATAGTAAGCCTTGTCATCTTTCGGTTGAATTGGAACATAAATCTTTTTGGGTTGTAAAGAAATATAACATAGAGTCAAATGAAATTGGAAGGCATAGAAAAATCCAATTACAAGAATTGGAAGAAATAAGAAATGATTCTTTTGAAACTGCATTGAGATATAAAGATCGAACTAAGGCAGTTCATGATAAGTTCATTCTTAGAAAGAGTTTCAAAATCGGCCAAAAATTTTTGTTATACCATTCTCGTTTGAATTTTTTTCCAGGGAAATTAAGGTTGATATGGCTCGGCCCATTTATTGTAACTAATGTGTCTTCTCATGATGCAGTAGAAATTAAGAGTGAGAAAACAGGAAAGATGTGAAAAGTGGATGAACACCGTCTCAAACCTTTTTATGAAGGACACTATGTGCGAAATCTGGAAGTGGTAGATCTTACCATTCCAAGTTATGAAGGCTGAAAGAATGGAATTGTATCACTTGGGAAACACCCAAGTGTTGTACATAAGTGTAATACCCCAAATTTTTAGAAAACTAATAATTTAATAAATAGCTTTTATTTGAAATAAATTAGCTTTTAGAATTATTTAATTTAATTAATTTATGGATTTTTGAGTATATAAATTTGGACGGGAATATTTAGTAAATTAAAATAGATATTTTGTTATTTTATCATGCTATTTTTATTTAAATAATCTTCAAACTAATATTTTACTAACCTTATCCTTTTTAATTAATATATTATATTATAATGAATTAAATTATTAAATTAAATAATTTACCAAGAATATTACATTTTATAATTTTATAAATTAATTTAATTTATTTTACTATTTTTCCATTTCCCTTTTTACCCTTTTTCCTTTCTTCTCTTTTTTTTCCCTTTTCCCCCTCCCTTGGGCCGCCCGGTCAAGCCAGCCCTCCCCTGTGCATTGGGCCTTCGGCCCGCTTCCTCCCCGTCTCTCCCTCACACGTCGTCCATCTCCCTAGCCCGCGTCCTTCCTTTATTTTTCTCCCTAGACCGGCTGGCTCTCTTCTTTTCCTGCGCCGGTCCAGCCGCCCAGCACCTCTCCTCCCTTTCTTCCTTCTCCCACGCCCGACCTACTCCCGTCGCCATGCCAACCCTATAACTGCAGCCGCCTGCCATCGCCACCTACCTCCCTCTCCCTCTCCCTCTCCCTCTCCCTCTCCCTCTCTCTCTTCCCCCATCATTTTCCTTCCTTTTTCGAGCCAAACCAACTCTTGGACCACACCCCGCGTGACCCTCTCCCTTTCCTTCTTTTTCCCCCTCTTTCCCCTGCCACCCGACCGGCCCTGCAACCTGCAACACCAATCGCCGGCCAGCCCTACCCCCTCTCTTCTCCCTCTTCTTTTTCTCCATCTCCCCAGCCCTTCATTCCCCTCATTTTCGAGCCTTCTCCTTTCCCCGAGCTCCCTCTTCTCTCCTTCCTTCTCCCTCCATTCTTCTCCCCGTTTTTTTTATCACCGCCGCCCACCGCCGCTTGCACCACTGCGCCCAGCCCCTGCGCCACCTTCTGCCGCCACCTACTACCATATTGCGCCACCACGAGGCCCCCCAAGCCACCCTTGAGCCTCGACACTTCCTCCCTTTCCCCCTCTTTCTTTTTCTCCCCAGTTTTCCCCCTTACCACCAAGCCACCTGCAACTGCCATTTTCGCCACCGTCCGGCCACCTCTTCCGCCACCTATGCCGCCGTTAAACCACCCTTAGCCTCCACCTACACCCCCTCTTCACTTATGTACCATTCCCTTGCCTTGAAACTTCCCCTAACTACCTTCTTTTCTAGCCTAAAGTCCCTAAACCGAGCCACCTCTCCCCTCTTCTACCTCACCCCTCTTCGAACCTTTTCCCCTCTCATTTCTGTATGAAACTCACGCTGCTCATGCAGCGTGAGCTCCCCTTCATTTTGAAATTTATTTGGCTAATCTTTAAGGTATAATAGTATTTTAAGTTAAGTGTTTTATTATTAAATAAATTTTTATAAAGTCTTATCCTTTTAATTTCTTATTTCTAACATAATAATGATGGATATTATTTTTAGGTGTTGAGTTGCTAATTATGCTTGGTAAGATTTGACATTTTGCTGGATTAAAGGTAACCATTAATCCTCCCTTAAATACATGAAAAAACGTATGCTAGCACATTAGAGATTTTGGCATGATTTTATGTATGTTTTGTGAGCCTAGCATGATATATATATGGTTGCTTCTCATATTGTTTGATAAAAAGGAAATGCATGATAGCCTTTGTACCATGTGTAGGTATGATAATTAGGAAGAGTTTGATTAATGATGGGAATGTGAAATGCTTGTCTATGATGTATTATGTTGCTAATGCATGGGTGATAATATTGTCTAAGGGTATTTTAGTAATTATACTTTTGAAGTATGTGATCTAATATATGTGATTGCTAATGAGTATTATGTTGAATAATGACATGTTGGTGGACTTAGATGATAAGAATTAAGTACTAATATCATTATTTTATGTAGTGTTAGTAAATTCATAAAAATGGTGAATAAAAAGGGTTGAATGGAAATTTTATAAGCGGAAAAGGGAATTTTGGTAATTTTGTAAACAAAAGGGTATTTTGGTAATTTCAAAGGGAAGGGGTGAGATGATAATTTTATATGTAAAAAGGATAAATTTGTAAGTTGTGAGAAAGAAGGGTATGATGGTAATTTTCAAGATAAAAGAATAATATGGTAATTTTATGATTAAATGGCCAAATGATAATTTTATAAGTAAACGGGTATTATAGCAATTTTTGGGAGAAAAGGGTAAAGCGGTAATTTTGGAGTCAATGGGCAATATGGTAATTTTATAAGTGGTAAGAATGGTAATTTTGGAAGTAGGGGTAAAATAGTAATTTTGGATGAAGGAGGGCATTATGGTAAATTTGTAAGTAAAAGGGTTAATATGGTAATTTTGGAGGTAGAGGGGCAAAATAGTCATTTCATAAATAAATGGTAATATGGTAATTGTATAAGTGAATGGCGAAAAGGTAATTTATAAGTAAGGGGTAATATGGTAATTTTGGAAAAGGACAAAATGGTAATTTTGTAAGGAAAGATAAAAATGGTAATTTTTGGTTATAAAAGGGTGAAATAGTAATTTGTGAAGTAAAAGGAGTATTATGGTAATTTACAAGCAAAAGGGTAATATGGTAAAATTGGATGTAAGGGGTAAAATGGTAATTTTGTAAATAAAAGGATATTATGGTAAACTTGGGAGTAACGGGTAACTTGGTAATTATGATAACGACGAAAGATAATTTAGTAATTAAATTATGATTGTAGAAGGACAATTGGATAAGTAGGATACTAGAGAAGGGTAATTTGGCAAATTAACCAATGAAAGGGCATTATGGTAATTTTTAATAATGGAGAAGGGTAAATTAATAATATGATAATGAAGAAGGGTAAATTAATGTTGGTAATTATGAAGAAGGATAATCTGGGATTTATGATAATTAAAAAGGGTAAATGGCAATTAAAATAATTGAGAGGGGTAAAATGGTAATTATGATAAAGGAGAAGGGTAATTTGGTAATTTATCCAACTAAAGGGGTAATTTGGTGATTTAGCCAATTATGGGATAAAGTGATAATTATTTAACCAACTAAAGGGGCAAAATAGTAATCATGATAATGAAGGAGGGTAATTTAGTAATTTATCCAACTCGAGGGCAGTTTTGTAATTATAAAGGGCGATTTGGTAATATAACCAACCAAACGGGAAATATGATAAGTGTAGTAATTATGAGGGGTGAATGGTGATCTAAAAAGTGTAAGGGATAATTTGGTGACCTAAACCGTATAAGGGGTAATTTGGTAATTATTTAACCCAAAGGGTAATATGGTAATTTGGCGAGGAAGGAATGGATACTTAACAATTATATAAGTAAAGGGAAAATGAGTAATTTGTAGCTAACATGTCTTTGAGATTGTGGAACATTATAATATGATTCAAATAATGCTGATTAGCCAAGTAAGAGTATTTGATAATTAGTCTAGCCTTAATGATTTCTCTGTGATATCCTGGATAATCATCTGAATAAGAAATGAGTAATGATATCAGAACGATTGAAAGTGAATAAGTATTGGATTATCGTGCTTTTCGTGATCACCTTAATTAAGACATTATTACTTAAAGTGAAAGACCTCAAGATCGGGAATGGTGACTCCTTAGGGGTCGCTACCCTAAGGATGTGGTTTAGTCCACGATCATTCTGGTATTTGCTGGTGTGCCTTTGTGCCCCAGCCAGGCCCTATATCTTACTCTTTTTATCTCTACGGACCTAGTTAGGGGGTATACATACTTATGGATTAGGTGTCCTTGTCGGTAGGGTACTAAGTTAGCTTTATGCACTAGTACGACCAGGGTACCTTTGTGTCCTTGGGTTCGTGGTTGAAGGGTACTGAGTAGCTGATATGCACCGGTACGACCAGTGTACCTTTGTGTCCCGGGTTATTGATCTCCCGTTCGAGGCAAATAAATATGATTGATGTGCTGATTAAAGAAAGGAAAGATACTATTATTGAAATTAGAATATTAATGAGCCGGGCCCAGATGATTATGATATTGAGTACCGGTCCACCGGTTATAATAGTGGCCAGGAGCGTTGTGCCCTGGGTGATGATTCTTTTTATATCCCGGTCCACCGGTTATAATAGTGGTCAGGAGCATTATGCCCTGAGTTATGATTCTTTATATATCCCGGTCCACCGGTTATAATAGTGGCCAGGAGCGTTGTGCCCTGGATGATGATTCTTTATATATCCCGGTCCACCGGTTATAATAGTGGCCAGGAGCGTTGTGCCCTGGATGATGAGTTTATATGTATTCCGGTCCACCGGCAATAACAGTGGGGGTCACAAGCTCAATAAAATCAGTTATGTATGTGAATAAGATTATGGAAAAATACTAATCACTTATAGTGGAACACCATGTGAGTCGGGGCCAGACCGGTCCACCGGCAAATAATAGTGGTCAGGTGCATTCTGCCCTATGTGTTTACCTTCCGGTCCACCGGAAATAATAGTGGTTAGATGCGTTCTGCCCTGTGTGTTTACCTTCCAGTCCACCGGCAATAATAGTGGTCAGGTGCGTTCTACCCTGTGTGTTTACTTCCGGTCCATCGGCTATAATAGTGGGGTTCTCGCACTCACATGGATATAAAATATGATACTGATTGAATGATGACGAAATAATGGCTTAAGGCCCGAATGTATTGATCTTACAATATGACATGGCTTAAGGCCCAAAGTATCGATCGTGACTTATAAGTTATTATGCATGTTATTGTTATGTATGCACCTCTCATTATTTATGTGTGCAGCTTGCATTATGTGACGTATGCGGGCCTGTCTTTAAGTGTGGTATTAAAGGGTTACTCAGTACCGTAGTACTGAAGGGATTCCCTTTATGGGGCCCCTGCCTATTCAATGGGCAGTGCCCTTGCAGGTATTTTCATGTGCTACTCAAGTGGGCTACGGGAAAGAGAGTAAGGAGTTATCCAGTATCGTTAGGGTTTTCTCTTTCTCCTTAAATTCCTGGTTTTAATGTTATGTGTTACTATAACCACCATTGGTGGATTTTATTCTTGTAAATGATTTGATGCGCTACTCTGATTTATGTACGTTGAACTTCTTTCAATTGTATTTTATTTTTTCTTAGCCTTAGCACTTGGTATTGGAACGGTATGAGTGAACCGGTTTGGTACTAAGTGTGGCGGTAATACTCCCAAAGTTCACGTTTTATTTATCTGCTTCCGCTAATTATCCTTTAATAAAACGAAATTTTTCAGTAGTGAATTTTGGGGGTGTTATAATAAGTTTTCCTTATCTTATACTTTGTTTTTATATTTGTTGTATTATATCTTTATCATGTTTATGTGTGTGTGGAAGTAAATTTTAGGTACATTTGTATTTATATTCCTTAAAAAACACAGGGGCACTGTATTACCACAACACGCTTTGTGTTTTTCTGTCTAACGACAAACAGAAAAGGCAGAGACATTCCACAATAACACATGGGGCCGTGTTTATTAAACACGACCCGTGTTTTTATCTCAAGAAAAATTTTAGAAATTCTAGGGACATTTCAAAGGAACACGGGGGGTCCTTATTTCTCAAATACAAACCGTGTTTTTACGTCTATCATTTTTTCCAAATTCCAGAAACTTTTCAAAACAAATACGGGGTGTCCATTTTTCCAAATACGGCCCATATTTTTCTTTCAGAAATTTTTTTACTGAACTAGAGAGTTCAAAAAGAAACATGAGGGTACCGTATTTATGAAATACGATCCATGTTTCTTAAGAAAACTTCCTTTTTCTCCCTTGTTTCCAGATCCACAAAACACGGCACCCATACCAGTTTGACACTATCTCTAACCTGCGACACCATACCAGTTCTCTCCTCTCGAATCCTCCATTTCTTTACAAATTCCTTTAATTCCACTCATTCCTACTCTCATTCATCATCCCTATCATGCCTCCATCCATAATTTTCTCTCTCAGACCCTATCTATTGCTCCCACCACTGCAAAGTCGACGAACACATTTTCAAACCCTAATTTCAATTCTTGCTACAATCGTCCAAATTTAAGTGAATTACTTTCGGGTTTTTGTTTAATTCGACTTTCCTAAGCATTGTTAATCTTATTTCTGCAATTTCATTCATCCATATTCACAATCCACAAGTATGTGCCTTATTTCACATTCTCTACAAAAAAACAAAAATTTGTTTGATTATACACTTGTTATTATAATTGTAGATTCAATATGTTTGGAAATTAATTGTAACCATATATTTGCAATTGTGTGCTGCATTTGTTGTCAAACTTACAATGTACATCATTATTGATTTATTACAAGTTTAGGGCACATGTGTTACAAAAGTTCCAAATTGAAATTTTGTTTCCAATTGCATTACATTATTGGTAAATTGGGGGTATATGCTGAATTCATTCTTGAAAGATGAAATTCTTTATCCCTGCATATTGAGATTGCGAATATGCTTATGCATGATAATCTCAAAGACAATCCATTTATTAAACATTGGACATGTTTCTGTGATACATTGAAATGAAAACCAAAAATTTTTTTCTCACTTCACTAATGTCTATGTGTTTTGTGGATGGCACCCAAAAAGAAACAACAGACCAAGGGTCAATCTTCGAGGCCTCGATCATCACCAACTCAACAACGAAACCGATGCAACCGGCTAAATGAACTAGGTATCATATTTAATACTCTGGAACAACAACAAAGTTACGAATACTTATCTCAAAGGCATATTATTGGCACTAGGTATTTAGATGATGGTCGTCTGCCTACTTATGCATTCATGCGTAAGTACTGTAATTGCTACAGAATGTAGGCTTGTATAATTTCATCTATTGTGCTAATCATACATATAGGCATTTGACGTTAGAATTTTTAAGTACCTTCGAACTATGTGTTGATGTTAATGAATCCCAAAATGACCAAGGGTATATTTGTTTTTTCCTTTTTAATGAGGATAGACAATTATCCCTCCATGAACTAGCACATATTTTTATGTTGCCTCCGGGGGGTCATTGTTTCATACTTCCCTGGTTCCATGTGAACAATTTATTCACAAAAATTGGTGATGTCTCGAATATGCCTACCTCGGATACTCTCCGAATTTCTGAAGCCAAAGCTTCCTGGTTTTTCAACCTTGTCTTCCGTTATTTACAAAGACTCTTAGCTACAGCTATTTTTGGAAGGGGAGATAGTACAGGGGTGGTTCGCTCCATTGAACTTTTTTTCACTAGTGCTATGATAGAACATACTTCTATTGACACTGCTTATTTTCTAGCTAATCAATTTCAAAGGGTAGGCAATTCAAAATAGGGCGATATAGTCATCAGTGGTTTAATAACCACTATCTGCTTAAGTTTAGACATACATCTTCTTGAGGATATTCCCGTAGAAGCTATGAGCACGCGTATTGATATTGAACATTCCCATATTACACATCTTATCAAGCAAAGAGGCAATGCATGGTATCTTTTATACCAAGGCCATGCTTACTTCCCTCTACCGAACCCTGCCAAAACCGACCCTTTAAACCCACAGAATTAGCAACCATTTGATGACGAAGATGCTCCTACTCCTCTTGTCATTGAACAACATCCAATCCCTACTCATGGTGACCATGAACCACCACCTCCCACACCTCAATCACAAGCTTGTGATAGTTCATTAAGTAGAAATAGTCTTTGTGGGTGTTATGTGCATATATATGTAGTGGTACTTATTTAGTTTTATTACTTTATTTCTCTTTTGTGTGTTGGTTGTTTGGTTTTTCTTAAAATAGGAAGTATTAGATTTGAGTTATCCATTTATGAAGTAAAAAAAAGTAATGGGACTGAATTATTTTCACAAAGGATATTTTTTAAATCATATTGACTGATTTGATCAACATCTTTCAAAACCTTAAAAATAGAAATTGAGAATGTGATAATAGTGAAGGAAATAAAGTTAGAATGGTTAGGAATCAATCCATGCAATGAATATGAATGAGATGAAATGAAACTAAAAATTGGTAGATACATCATTGTGAGCGCTTAAGGCTAATCATTGGATACATTGTTTATCTAGAAAATATTTTACTTTTGTGTGTACTCTCTAATGGTATTGGAAACTAGAATTTTCCATTAACTCTCTTCAATACTGCATAGAACTTTAGGGTATTTGAATATGATAAAGGCACTCTTCTTTCTTTGTTAGCTACAAAAAAAAAAAACAAAAAAGCTTGAAAATTATTATCCATTTGCATAAACCCCTTGAGCCCAAGCCTTATTCTATTGATTTAATCATCATTAACAACTAATATCCATATGAATTTTCCTTCCCTACTCTATAACTAGTGAGGCAATAAATTTTCAGGGAAAAAGTTTATTGATAAGTTCAAATCCAAGCATGGGGTGCAAAAATTTTGGATAAGGGACTGAAAAAAAAATTCTTTTATTCTTTATATGGTTAAAGAGCAATGGTAAGATACAAAAAAAAATTGGGAAGGATTGTATCTTCCATATATATACATATATATAGTTTTCTTCTCTATTTAATGGAGTATAGCCACAATCCCAAAATTCTATCTTACCTTAAAACCCTAGCCCCATTACAACCAAATTTAAGACCTTGTGATTCTTATATACTTCAGCTCTTTTCAGCAGTGGCGAATTGAGAGTAATGGAAAACATATGGGCGATCATTATCATTTGGAGAAGTTTTGAGATTAATCACATCACACCATATACACATAAGAGTGAGTGTTTTCACATACCAAAAATAATAATCTACCAATTTGAATTTCATTAATCTTAATCTAACTTTGCATGGTGAGATACTAACTATATTAACTCTCATTCCCTAACCATTTGATAAGATTGTTTGTAAGGTGAGTTAGGTGTGTGGTTCAAAAATATATTTTCATCATTTTGATTTTATGATTTACAAGTGTTTTAAGTCCCAATGCAGTGTTAAGCTTTGTAAATGAATAATTCCAGTATAATAATTCTTGTAATCCGTGACTCATCTCTCTTGCATTTCCTGATGTATTCATGTGCATGTTATGCTATTGCTTGAGGAAAAGCAATGATTCAAGCATGGGGGTATTTGATAAATGGGATTTATAGATTATTTTCATGCATAAAAATGTCATTTATCCCTCACTAATTTTATAAGATTTAATCTTTTCTTTGAATTTTTCTCTTTTAAATAGATATTGCAGGAAAAGAAAAAAATTGAAGAAATTCAAAGAGAAATCAACGAAAAGAAGAAATCAAGTAAAGAAAACATCAAGAAACATTGAATCAAGGGGAGAAAAGTTAGAAATGAAGCAAATACACCAAGAGAAGTTGTGCTGAAATTTTAAGGGAAGAATAGTGAAAGAATAAAAAACACGGCACCTCCGTGTTTCCTAAACATGAGCTGTGTTAAAATCTTAGGCCTTTATTCAGAATCCAGTATTTGACAGAGAATTTGGAGAAAAACATGGAGGTCTCGTGTTTCCTAAACACGGACCGTGTTTTCCTTAAAATTTGTAACTGGGATTATAACATCAATTACAAAATTAGTGATTAAAATATCATTCCTTGTGGGTTCGACTCCTTCTTACCACTTACTACGTAATTAGAGATTAGGATTTATGTATTAAATTTGTTGTGTATATGATAGACTATCAATTTTATAGCTTCTTGATGAGTATTAATAACAAATTCTCTAGGCCACAAATAATGTTGCCACACTTCCAAAGCCCTTACTAAAGCAAACAATTCTTTCTCATAAGTAGAATAATTCAAAGTACTACCACTTAACTTCTCACTAAAATTCTTAACAAACCTACGATAAAAAGAACACAATCCATGAAAACTTTTAACTTCAGTCACTGATCTAGGTATAGGTCATTCCTGTATTGCCTTAACCTTATCCTTATCAACAGATATTCCATCCTTACTAATTACAAATCCCAAGAATACTACACTTTCTAAGCAAAACCTTGACTTAGCTAGATTAGCATACAATTTCTCTTCCTTAAATACATCCAAAGTGATCCTCAAATGTTTCAAGTGCTCTTCCATAGATTTACTGTAAATGAGTATGTCATCAAAATATACAACTACAAACTTCCCAATAAAATTTCTAAGCACATGGTTCATAAGTCGCATGAAAGTACTTGAAGCATTAGATAATCCAAATGACATAACTAACCACTCATATAACCTAAAATTTGTTTTAAAGGTTGTTTTCCACTCATCTCCTAGTTTCATCCTAATTTGATGATATCCACACTTCAAGTTTATTTTAGAAAAAGCTACAGCCCCGTGTAAAAGATCTAACATCTCATCTAATCTAGGTATAGGATACCTATATTTAATTTTTATTTTGTTTACAACCCTACTATCTATACACATTCTCCAACTCCCATCCTTTCTTGGAACTAAAAGAACTAGTGCAACACAAGGACTCATTGATTCCCTAATATAACCTTTACTTAATAACTTAGAAACCTGTTTCTGTAACTTTTTTACCTCCTCTGGATTAGCCCTATAAGTAGGTCTATTGGGAATGACAACCCCTGGTATAAAATCTATTTGATGTTCTATGCCCCTTAATGGAGGTAATCTATGGGGATTTTCCTTAGGAAATAATTTAGTATATTCCTCTAATAATTCCTTAACATTATTAAGTACAGTCTTAATTAAGTCTACATGACACTTATAACACTCCTTATACACCATTAGGTACACATTTGCACTTTGACTAATAGCTCTTTCAAACACACTCTTCTTAGCATAGAACCTAGATGATTTCTTAAGCCCACTTGAGTAAGTTCCAGCATGTACATTCTGCTTAGTTAACTCTTTATAATCAGAATTTATTTTAACTTGATCATCCTAGATTTCCTTTGGAGTCAGAGGTGCTAAAATAATTTTATTATCATCCTTATACATTGTATACCTATTTTCATATCCATCATGGGTCACTCTCCTATCATACTGCCATGGTATTCCTAACAAAAGATGAGCAGCATGAATGGGCACTATGTCACACAAAACAGAGTCATCATATTTTCCTAACTTTAGATTTACTAAAACCTATTAACTGACCTTAACATATCCCAATTCATTCAACCACTAAAGCCTATATGGTTTTGGATGTTTAGTGGTTGGTAACCCTAACTTGGATACTAATAAAATACTACAGTATTGATACAACTTCCACTATCAATTTCCATATTGAAACACTTGTCATTAATTAAACATCTCGTATAAAAATTATTTTCTCTTTGTATTGCATCTGGATCAAGTAATTCATTACTGTTCAAAGCCCTTCGTACTACGAAAAGATCTCTACCTACTGGAACTTCTACCTCTTCTTCTGATTCACTAATGTCACTCATCATTGTGTTGACTTCTAGTTCTTCACCTTCAGATTCAGAATCTATATCCCTAAATTCTCTAATCATAATATTTCTCCTATTAGGACATTTAGAAGCTATATGCCCTAGTCCTCCACATTTAAAACACTTTATATCTCTAACCCTTGTTGGACCACTAGCAGGGTTAGGTATATTAGCTTTACCTTTATCAACTCTGTTTCCAACTCCAAATTCATTAACTTTTCCCTTAAAATCCATTTTCCCACTATTCTTCCAATTTTCAGAACTACTTCCACCAAAATTCCTTTTTACATTGTTTCTAAATCCAAGTCCAGGTGGTTTATTCTGTCTAGTTTTCCTTATTTGACTTTCTATCTTAGCTACTATGTTAACCATCTCTTCTAGGGTTCCATATGGATATAATTCTACCTTACAAGCAATCTCAGAGTTCAATCCACTCAAAAACCTAGCCATAATGGCATCCTCATCTTAAACAATCTCTGTTTTAATTATTAACATTTCTAATTCCTTAAAGTATTCATCAACAGACCTATTACCCTGATGTAAGATCTATAATTCTTATATAACTCTCTATAATAATAATTTGGAACAAATATTTTCCTCATTAAAGCCTTAAATTCATCCCAAGTTTGAATAGGTGGTTCTCCACTCCTACGTCTAGCTTCCATTAAATCTAAGTATATTAAATTTAAGATTACCTACATTCCTATCAATTGGATCTAAATCCCTTTCTTGCCTATTAAACTATCTAGGACGTCTATCACTATTATTAGATAATTGATCCTCTAACTCTTCTAAATTAGTCAAGGGAGGAATCCTATTTCTAGGCTCCATAGGAGCTCTACTTAAAACCCCAACATGTTGTTCATTTACCCTATTATTTTGTAAATTATTAATTATAATTTCTTTTTCTCCTATTCTTTGTTCAAATTAGTAGATAATACAACCAATTGAGTAGTCATTTGTTCCTAAAAGGTCCTAAGTGTCTCTAGGAGGTCATTACTAGACACATACACAGATTGATTTACTGATTGGCCGTTATTAGACATAATGGATTATGAATTTATCCTAAATGACTTATTATCAGGCACAAAACAATCAATTAATCCACAATCACAACACACTTGAATCTAGTGGATTAATAATGTCAGCAACATTTATCACAGTATACAGAAGAATAATCACAACACAATTAGTTGTTTAAAATAATCAAACTTTAAAGATAGAACAATAATAGAACACAACAGAGAAAATTTCTTAGAGATGAACGAATGTACTGCATCAACAATTGTTGGCGGTTAAAGCCGATTAAACAAGATTTAGGACCCTCTTCTTAGAGCCTTTACCCCCTTTATTAAAAGAATGGCTGGTATTGAGTTTATACCCGCACACTCAACCGATATCTTAGTGTAGCATTATTCGGTACTACAGAATGACTGAATCTTAATCACAAAAGATAAAATTGACTAAGAGAAATACAAGGATAGAGTTTACCGAATATAGAAATTATTAACAGTTATCGTAAGAAATCAAGATTTAGACCAAACCCTAACAGAGAAAACAAAGCCGAACAGTTTGAACTAGCATTTCCAGAAAACACTATCATCCCTTTAGGGTCTTAAGATCTCGCTGGGATTATGAATTCACTGTTCACAAGTATCGTCACAAGAATCATTCGATTCTTGTCAGACACAAACCCTAATATACCAACTTACCAAATCGAGAGTAAGCGATACCAAGAATTAGAAAGAAAGCAACAAAGCAATAACAAATGAACTTTAAACCACAAGCACTCAATTATCCGAGGCTCTGATACCAAATGATGAAACCTTGTTAGGTTTTGAAGAAAACAATAGACCGAAAGCCGAGCAATGTGTTTGACAATTCAAAGATAGATCAGCCTACAGATTTAAACCGAAGGAAGATCAAAGAAACTTAGGGCACAATTGAAATCAATGGAAACTAAGTGATTTATCACAGAGAAGATGAATCTAGCAAGAAAAATCAACCAGAGAAGAGTTTGAAAGACGGAGAGAGAGTTTAAGAGACAGAGAGAGCTTCAAGAGAGAGAAAATATAGCCTCAACCAATGTATTATCTATCAAAGTTGTGTACAAATCTCTGTATTCCCCTATATATATGCCATCTAAATATACACATACAAATACAGACAATGGGCCACCCAAACCAAGCCTCATGCCAACAACCCAGCACATTATACAATTATTGGTGCTGACTTTAACTATTCAGCCCAATTATAAGAATTACAATTATTCCCAAAGTAATTGATATATTACAATTAATCTCCCATCAGCTAAATTATTTATCTAATTGTGGAAATTAAGGGTTGCATAGTCCGCAATCCTTCTAACCCAATTACGGGTCGGGTAGCTGACCATGCGGCCTACTTAATCCCACTAGCTATGATTGCCGGTGAATGCATCATATGGGAATACAATAATTTTCCCTCACTGATATTAATAAAATAATAAACCAATTTATTCAGCAATTCCATATTAGCAACAGTAGCAACTAGCAACAATCACTCACAGCATCCAACAGCATGCTCCATTTCCATTACCCGAGTTTTCCTAATTATTCACAGAATAAGAGAAATAATTATATGTACAATGTATATCACATCAACCAAAAAAATTATCTAAATAAATATTATTGAGATACACATCACTTATATGACTCGATGAGATATCCTATAGATTTTGAATCGGTCTCTATAATCGATGTTATTAAAGATTTGACTTAATAGGTTTACGAATTATCATATGAAGATCCCTTAGAGGTAACCTTAACTCGATGCATAGAAACCTAATTTTTGGAAGAATTGAATGAGAAATTTGAAGTTGGTGAGGAGATTAAAGAGATAGTGGCTGCTTTAGGAGCATGTCTTGGTAGAATCAAAAGATTTGTGGATTTACCATTACATTGGATAGACCTTTACCTTCCATAGAGCAAGCACCAGAAGTGGAGTTTAAACCTTTACCTAGCCATCTTAAGTACTTATTTTTGGAAGTGAAATATACCCTTCATGTTATCATCTCCAGTAACCTAACACCCAAATAAGAAGAAAAAGTTGTTAATGTTTTGAAGAAGTATAAATCTACTTTGGGATGGACAATTGCTGATATTAAGGGTATTAGTCCTTCGGTGTGTATGCATCGGATTTTAATGGAGGATGATGTTAAGCCTAGTAGACAAGCACAATGTAGGCTAAATCCGATTATGATGGAGGTAGTTAAGAAAGAGGTGTTGAAATTTTGTCTATAGGATTCATTTATCCAATTTGTGATAGTAGTTGGGTTAGTCTTGTCCAAGTAGTACCCAATAAAATAGAAATCACCGTAGTGGAGAATGAAAAGGGAGAAATGGTTCCTACTAGTGTTCAAAATGGTTAGAGGGTGTGTAGATTATAGGAAGCTAAATTCCATGACAAGGAAAGATCATTTTATCCTACCATTTATGGATCAAATATTAGAGAGGTTAGCGGGTCATGCTTATTATTATTTTCTTGATGGATATTCTAGATATGTGCAGGTTCCCAAAAGCTCTAGAAGATCAAGAGAAGACCACATTCATATGTCCTTATACTACATTTGCAAATCTTCGCATGCCATTTGGGCTATGTAACACCCTTGCCACATTTCAAAGATGTATGGTAAGCATATTTTCAATATATTTTAAGAAAATTATCGAGGTATTCATGGTGATTCTTTTGATTAATGCCTAGATAATTTAACTCTCATCTTGAAAAGGTGTCTTGAAACAAATCTTGTACTAAACTCTAAAAAATTCCATTTATAGTTCAATAAGGGATAGTTTTAGGACATGTTATTTTTGCTAAAGGAATCAAAGTAGAAAAGGCAAAAGTTGATCTTATAGCTTCATTACTTTACCCATCAACCGTTAAAGATGTTCATTCATTCCTAGGCCATGCTAGATTTTATAGGCCATGCTAGATTTTATCATTGATTCATTAAAGATTTTTTCTAAAATAGCTCAACCTTTGTGTAAGCTTTTTCATAAAGAAACGGAGTTCAATTTTTATGATACGTGTAAGAAATCATTTGAGCAAAGGTCACCCGTATTGACGATGCTAAAGTTGTTGTAGATTTTCTTCGAACTAATATTTTTGCAAGGTTTTGCTTGTAAAAAGCTATAATCAACGACAAAGGTTCACACTTCTATAATAGAACGATAGAAAAATTGTTAAGGAAATATCATGTGACACATAGAATATCCGCAACATATCATCCACAAACAAACGATAAAGCTAAAATATCAAATCGAGAAATCAAATCAATTTGGAAAAGATGGTGAAACTACCAAGGAAGGATTGGATGTTATACCTTAGTGATGCTCTTTAGGCATGTCTCACAACATTCAACACTCCAATTGGTATATCACCATATCGTTTGGTCTACAATAAGCGTTATCACCTTCCAGTTAAATTAGAACATAGAGCTTTTAGGGTTGTGAAGAAATATAACATGGAGTCAAATGAAATTGGAAGACATAGGAAACTTTAGCTACAAGAGCTTGAGGAAATAAAAAATGTTGCTTTTGAAACTACATTACGATACAAAGATCAAACTAAGGTAGTTCATGATAAGTTAATTCTTAGAAAGAATTTCAAGTTCGATTAAAAAGTTTTATTGTATCATTCTCGTTTAAAGCTGTTTCTGGGAAAATTAAGGTCGAGATGGATCGACCCATCTATTGTAACTAATGTGCTTCCTCATGGTGCAATAGAGATTAAAAGTGAAAAGATATGAAAGGAGTGGAAAGTGAATGGACACCTTCTCAAACCTTTTTACAAGGGAGACTGTGTGAGAAACTTGAAGGAGGTAGATCTTACCACTTCAGGTTACGAACTCTGAAATATTTGGACATTACTACTTAGGAAACACCCAAGTGTTGTAAATAAGTTTTTCTTATCTCATACTTATGATTTTTCATAATTTCATATGTGATGTGTTTGTGAAGATTTTCCATTTACGTGTGTTCATAATTTTCGCTTATTTAGTGTGTGGTTTAAGTTTTTTTTTCTTGTTTTGTATTTTAAATAATGAAAGGTTTGAGAAGAAAATGGAATTTTCATAAGTTGAAGTTCAAAAATCAACATGACCTTATCATATTTGGAAGATTTTTTGTGTTCTTTTTGTAGAAAATTTTTGAAGGAAAGCAGAAGAAGAATAAAAGAACACGGGGTACATATTCCAAAAACACAACCCATGTTTAACAATTAGAATTTTCCCTGCATAAATAGAAAAAATCAGAATGATTCAAAATTCACACCGGGGGTCCATGTTTATAAAACACTGACAGCATATTTGTGTCAGGAAAAATCTGCCCTTTTGTAGAATGATTCAAAATTAACATGGAGGTTTGTGTTTATAAAACACGAACCATGTATTTCTGTCTGGAAATTTTTCCTTTTAGCAGAATGGTTTAAAATAAACATGAAGGTCCCGTGTTTTTGAAACATAGATTGTGTTTTTAGAAAAAAAAAACCCTACAACTGCCCGTGTTTTTTACATTACAAAACATGAACTATATTATTTCCATTGATTCCTCCCTTTCTCTGCCAACTACAATAATCTAACCCTCCATCCTCTTCAAATCTCCCCTAATCCTACATCAAATCTCCATTACCATTCAACTTTTCTTCTATTCACCATCTCTCACAATTCTACGCCTAAATTCCTATAATAAAATCACTTTCAGCAACTCCAAATCAGTTGCTCTACACAAAAATACAATAAAAACCCTAACTTCAATTTTTACTCGAATTCTATCCAAATCTCACCTAATTAAATTAGGGATTTTGTTTATTTCATCTTTTTAAGCATTATTCACACAACATTCTACAGAAACAACTCCAAATTTGCAAAGAAGGCATGTGCACTTTCATATTGATTTGCTCGACCAAAACCTATTTGGGTTTTCTTTTCACATGTTTCATCTCAAATGAAAATCTATAATTGTAAATACTTGTTTGTTTTGTTGAGATAGAATGCTGAATGATGAAATTTCATTCACTATAAATGCAATTGTATTAACAATAAGATGAATGCTGCAACATGAACAATAAAATTTCATCTTGTTATGTGGTAATTGACATTGCATAAGACAATAATTTCAAGTTGAGTAAGAGCCATTACAAAATTTATAATCTTTTTTTAATGCCTCTATCACTGCAATAAGTCTTTTGATTGGAAATAATACATAATGGAACTTGTTTTGTGCCTTCCAGTTAATGTGATTGTGTTTGTATTTGGTAGTATGCAAATGAACATGACAAATGTCTTTGGTTATCCTTATAGATGGCGCCCAAAAAGAAATAAAGAACTAAGGGAGAATCTTCAAGACAACAGACTTCACCAATCCAAAATTGAAACAGACGGAACAAGCCTAATGAGCTAGGTATTACCTTTATCACAACAAAACAACAATAGAGGTATGATTATTTATCTCAAAGGTGCATTACTAGAACACATTAATTAGATGATGGTTGTCTCAACACATTAGGTATCCATATGCAAGTCACCCAAATGTTGAGAAATATTGGATTGCATAACTTTTTCTATTGTACTATTCATACATATAGACGTTTAACCCTATAATTCCTAAGTACCTTTGAATTACATGCTAGTTCATCTATAGAAGAAGGTGGATATATTTACCTTTTCCTCTTTAATGTGGACAGACAAATTTCCTTACATGAATTAGCCCACATTTTGATGCTACCATAGGGAGGATGTCGTGTCATAGCCCCTTGGTTTAATGTGGATAATTTTTTTGCTAAGATTGGTGATGTTCCTAATATGCTAACCCCTGACACCTTCAAAATTTTAGAAGCCAAAGCTTCAAGAATCTTTAGTCTTGTTTTTTGTTATTTACAAAGACTCTTAACTAGTACTATTTTTGGTCAGAGGGATAGTACAAGAGTAATTCGGTCCATTGAGATCCTCTTTAGTAACTCCATGCTAGATCATGACCAAATTGGCATTGCCTACTTTCTAGCTAAACAATTTAAAAGTTTTAGTAACTCTAAGTAGGGAGATATTGTCCTTGGTGGTTTAATTACCACAACTTGTGTAAATATGGAACTTCTCATTCCAGATGGCATGCTAATAGAAGCCATGAGCACAAATATAGACATTGAACATTGTTATTTAGCTCATCTCATTGAGCGTAGGGATAATGTGTGGTATCTTTGCTATCAAGGACATGCTCATTTTCCTTTACCTAATGCTATTAGAACTAACCCTGCCCCTTTTGCTATTGAGCATCCTTACCCCCCTCATGGTGACAAAGCCCCACCACCACCTTCTCCTCCCCATTTTCATGCTAAATCATCATCCTCTTCTTCTCATGTCCTCGAATGGCACCTCTAATTTCAAATTCAAGCATTCTCCCAGTTAGATTCCCTTTGTACTACTCAAGATCAAATGATGGAAATGATGAAAACTCTTTATAATTTCATCTTGGGAATAGGGATCTTCCACCTCCTCCTTCATAAATCCTTTCTCATTCCTCTCTTCTTATGCATGAGTTAGTTCAGTAGGGATAATGAACAAGCTAAATAAAGGGGATGCACTTTTTGTGGTATATATAGTTGATGTTAGTCTTTGTTGGTGTTGTTTGCATGTCTTTTTATTATTCCTTTATTTTTTTTGCATTGATATGACTTTTTTTCTATTTATGTGGTCTTATCTTGGTTTGTTTGGTTCATTTCTAAACAAGAAGTGTTATATTTGATTTATTCATTCATTGGGTAAGAAAAGTAATAGGACTAAATCTTTTAACAAAGGTTATTTTTAAATCGTAATAACTAATTTGATCACCATATTCCAAACCTTAAAAATAGAAATTGAGATTGTAATAATGGTGAAGGAAATAGAGTTATAATGGTTAGAAATCAATCTATGCATTGATTATAAATGAGATGAAATGAAATTCAAAATTGATAAATATAACATTGTAAGCGCTTGAGCCTAACCTATGGATACATTTTTTATCCAAAATATATTTTTTCTTTTGTGTGTCCTCTGATGATATGTGAAACTAGAATTTGTCATTAGTTCTCTTCAAGACCACATAGAACCTTAGGATATTTGAAAATTGATAGAGGCGCTCTTCTTTCTTCGTTAGCTACAAGACCAAATATCTTACCTTGAAAATTGTTATCCATTGCATAACCCCTTTGAGCCTAATGCCTTATCCTATTGATCTAACCTTTTTTAACAACTAATCTCCATATGCAATTTCCTTCCTTACTTTATGACCGGTGGAGCAATAGATTTTCAAGGAGAACATTTGTTTTGTTAATAAGGTGAAATCTAAGGATGAGGGTGTGGATATCATAAAAACAATGGATGAACTAGTTAAGTAGCTAAGTCCTTCTCCAAAGAAAGTTTGATTGATTTTTTTAAGAGGGAATTGAAGTAATGGAGGAATAATTATGATTTAATTGAAAGAAAGAAATTGCTTCTCTAGTTGGTAGAGTCTAGCCAAAATCCCAAAATTATATCCTACCTTAGAACCCTACCCCCATTACAACCAAATTTAAGACCTTTTGATTCTTATATAATTTAGTTCTCTTAAGTGGTGGTGAATTGAGAGTAATGGAAAACATATGGGCAATTATAATCATTTGGAGAAAACTCAAGAGTAAACACTGTAATACCCCAAATTTTTAGAAAACTAATAATTTAATAAATAGCTTTTACCTGAAATAAAATTAGCTTTTAAAATTATTTATTTTAATTACTTTATAGATTTTAGAGTGTGTAAATTTGGATAAGAGTAATTAATAAATTAAAAATAAATATTTTTCTATTTATCATATTATTTTATTTAAATAAATTTCCAAACTAAAATTTTACTAACCTTAACCTTTTTAAACTAATATATTAGATTATAATGAATGAAATTATTTAATTAAATAATTTATCAAGAATATTACATTTTATGATTTTATAAATTAATTTACCTTATTTTCCCTATTTTTCCATTTCCCTTTTTACCCTTTTTCCTTTTCTTCTCTTCTTTTCCCATTTTCCCCTCCCTTGGGCCGCCCGGCCTGACCAGCCCCCTCTTTGTGCGTTGGGCCAGGCCCGTTTCCCCCTTCTTCCCCTCACACGTCGTCCAGCAACCCAAACGCCCCCTTTCTTTTTTTCCTGGACCGGCCGGCTTGCTCTTCTTTCCAGCACCGGTCCAGTCGCTCGCACCTCCCCTCCCTTCTTTCTTCTTCCACGCCCGACCACCTGCAAGCTTCGACCCCATGTTTGCCACCACCAAGCTGCCCTGCAACTACCGCCACCTGCCACTGCACCCGCTCCCTCTCCCTCTCTCTCTTCCCCCGTCATTTTCCTTCCTATTTTGAGCCAAACCGGCCCCTAGACCACAGCTCACATGCCTCTCCCTTTCCTTCTTCTTCCCTCTCTTTCCCCTGCCAACCGACCACCACCCGCCACCCTTCGTACGCTCGTTAGCCAGCCACCTACCCCTCTCTTCTCCCTCTTCTTTTTCTTCATCTCTCCCGCCTTCATTTCCCATAATTTTTTAGCCCTTCTCCTTCCCCGAGCTCCCTCTTCTCTCCTTCCTTCTCCCTCCATTCTCTTCCCCGGATTTTTATCACCGCCGCCCACCGCCGCTTGCACCACTGCACCCAGCCCCTGCGCCGCCTTCTGCCACCACCTACTACCACCCTGCGCCAGCACGAGACCCCCCAAGCCACCCTTCGAGCCCTACACTCCCCCCTTCTCCACCCCTTCCTTTTTCTCCCCATTTTTCCCCTATCGCCGAGCCTCCTGCAACCACCCCTTACGCCACCGTTCGGCCACCTCTGCTGCCATCCGACCCACTATTCGACACCCTACAACCCCCTCTACCACTCCCATACCTTACTTTCCCGAAAATAGCCCTTGAGCCCCTTCATTTTTTCCTCCCCTTTTCCTTCCTTCTCATCCTCTCCACCTCGACCCATTTCGGTAGCCAACTTCGTCGCCGTCTCCACCGCCCTATGCCGCCGTGAAACCACCCCCAGCCACCACCTACACCCCCTCTTCACTTCTGCACCATTCCCTTACCTTGAAACCTCCCCCAACTACCTTCTTTTCTAGCCTAAAGTCCCTAAACCAAGCTATCTCCTCCCTTCTATCTTACCCCCCCTTTGAACCCTTTTCCTCCTCTCATTTTGCATGAGGCTCACGTTGTTCATGTAGTGTGAGCTCCCCTTGTTTTGGAAATTAGTTGGCTAAATTTTTTGAGGTATATTAATAGTTAAGTAAATTGTTTTATTATTAAATAAATTTTTATAAAGTCTTATCCTTTTAAATTCTTATTTCTAACATAATAATGGTTGATATTATTTTAGGTGTTGAGTTGCTAATTAAAGCTTAAATCTTTAATCAGGATACCGGTAAGATTTGAGTTTTTGCGGGATTAAGGTAATCGTTAATCCTCCCTTAAATACATGAAAAAACGTATGCTAGCACATTAGGGATTTTAGTATGATTTTATTCATGGTTTGTGTGCTTAGCATGATATATATGTGGTTGCTTATATTGATTGATAAAAAGGAAAAGCATGATAAATTTTGTGCCATATGTAGGTATGTTAATTAAGGAAGGAGTTTGATTATTGATGGAAATGTTAAATGCTTGTCTATGATGTATTATGTTGCTAATGCATGAATAATATTATTGTCTAAGGGTATTTTAGTGATTATGCTTATGAAGTATGTGATCTAATGTACGTAGTTGCTAATGAGTATTATGTTGAATAATGACAAGTTGGTGGACTTAGATGATAAGAATGAAGTATTAATATCATTATTTTATGTAGTGTTGGTAAATTCATAAAAAATGGTGAATAAAGGGGTTGAGTGGAAATTTGATAAGTGAAAAGGGTATTTTGGTAATTTTGTAAGCAAAAAGGGTATTTTGGTAATTTCAAAAGAAAAGGGTTAAATGATAATTTATAAGTAAAAGGATAAAATTGTAAGTTGTGAGAAAGAAGGGTATTAGGGTAATTTTGAAGGAAAAGGGCAATATGGTAATTTTACAAGTAAAAAGGGGTATTGTGGTAATTATGGAAGTTAGGGTTATTATGGTAATTTTATGAGTAAAGGAATTTTGCAAGTAAATGGGCATTATGGTAATTTTGGAGGTAGAAGGGCAAAATAGCAATTTCATAAATAAATGGCAATATGGTAATTTTATAAGCGAATGGCGAAATGGTAGTTTTTATAAGTAAGGGGTATTATGGTAATTTTGGGAGTAAAGGGGTAATATGGTAGTTTGGAAAAGAATGGCAAAATGGTAATTATGTAAGGAAAGATAAAGATGGTAATTTTGGATGTGAAAGGGTGAAATAGTAATTTGTAAAGTAAAAGGAGTGTTATGGTAATTTTATAAACAAAAGGGTATTGTGGTAATTTTGTAAATAAAAGGATGTTATGGTAATTTGGAAGTAAGGGGTAAAAGGGTAATTTTGAAGTCAAAAGGATATTTATGGTAAACTTGGGAGTAGGGGTAACTTGGTAATAATGATAACGACGAAGGACAAATTAGTAATTAAATTATGATTATAAAAGGGTAAATTAATAATTATAAATATGGAGAAGGGTAAAATAATAATTATAAATATGGAGAAGGGTAAATTGGTAATTATGATTATGAAGAAGGGTAAATTAATATTTGTAATTATGAAGAAGGGTAAATTGGTAATTATGATTATGAAAAAGGGTAAATTAATATTTGTAATTATGAAGAATGGTAATTTGGGATTTATGATAATTAAAAAGGGTAAAATGGCAATTAAAATAATGGAGAGGGGTAAAATGGTAATTATGATAAAGGAGAAGGGCAATTTGGTAATTTATCCAACTAAAGGGGCAATTTGGTAATTTAGCCGATTAAAGGGTAAAGTGATAATTATTTAACCAACTAAAGGGGCAAAATAGTAATCATGATAATGAAGGAGGGTAATTTAGTAATTTATCCAACTCAAGGGCAATTTAGTAATTATAACAAAGGAGAAGGGCGATTTGGTAATCTAACCAACCAAATGGGAAATATGATAAGTGTAGCAATTATGAGGGGTGAATGGTGATCTAAAAGTGTAGGAGACAATTTGGTAATCTAAATTGGATAAGGGGTAATATAGTAATTATGCAACTTAAAGGGTAATGGATTAAATTATCAAGTAAGGAAGGAATACTTAGCAATAATATAAGTAAGGGGTCAATAGGCAATTTGTACCTAACCTATCGTTATGATTGTGGAACATTATAATATGATTCAAATAATGCTAATTAGCCAAGTAAGAGTATCTAATAATTAGTATGGCCTTAATGGTTTCTCTGTGATATCCTGGATTATCATCTGAATAAGAAATGACTAATGATATCAGAACGATTAAAAGTGAATAAGTATCGGATTATCATGCTTTTCGTGATCACTTTAATTAAGACACTATTACTTAAAGTGAAAGACCTCGAGATCGGGAATGGTGACTCCTTAAAGGTCGCTACCCTAAGGACATGGTTTAGTCCACGATTATTCTGGTATTTGTTGGTGTGCCTTTGTGCCCCAGTCAGGCCCTATATCTTAATCTTTCTAGCTCTACGGACCTAGTTAAGGGGTATGCATACTTATGGATTAGGTGTCCTTGTCGGTAGGGTACTGAGTTAGCTTTATGCACTAGTACGACCAGGGTACCTTTGTGTCCTTGGGTTCGTGGTTGAAGGGTACTGAGTAGCTTGTATGTACCGGTACGAATGGTGTACCTTTGTGTCCCGGGTTATTGATCTCCCGTTCGAGGCAAATAAATATGATTGTTGTGCTAATTAAAGGAAGGAAAGATACTATTATTGAAAGTAGAATACTAATGAGTCGGGCCCAGATGATTTATGATATTGAGTATCGGTCCACCGGTTATAATAGTGGCCTAGGAGCGTGTTGCTCTGGCAAGTGATATTGAGTACCGGTCCACCGGATATAATAGTGGTCAGGAGCATTGTGCCCTGAATGATATATATATATATATATATATATATATATATATTCCGATCCACCGGCAATAATAATGGGGGTCCCGAGCTCAATAAAACTAGTATTATATGTGAATAAAGTTATGGAAAGATACCAATCACTTATAGTGGAACACCATGTGAGTCGGGGCCAGACCAGTCCACCGGCAAATAATAGTGGCCAGGAGCGTCTTGCCCTGGAGACCGGTCCACCGGCAAATAATAGTGGTCAGGAGCGTTCTGCCCTGAGTGTATACTTTTCGGTCTACCGACTATAATAGTGGGGTTCTCGTACTCACATGGATATAAAATATGATATTGATTGAATGGTGATGGAATAATGGCTTAAGGCCCGAATGTATTGATTTTACACTATGACATGGCTTAAGGCCCAAAGGTATCGATCGTGAATTATAACTTATTATATGTGTGATTGTTATGTATGCACCTCTATTTTCATATGTACATAGCTTGCATTATGTGTTACATCGCGGGCCTATCTTTAAGTGTGGTATTAAAGGATTACTCGGTACCGTAGTACTTAAGGGATTCCCTTTGTAGGGCCCCTGCCTATTCAATGGGCAGTGCCCTTTGCAAGTCTTGTCAGGTGCTACTCAAGTGGGCAACGGGAAAGAGAGTAAGGAATTATCCGATACCATTGGGGTTTTCCTCTTTCTCCCTTTAAATTCCTGGTTTTTTATGTTATGTTGTTACTTTAACCACCATTGGTGGATTTTATTCTTGTAAACGATTTGATGCGCTACTCTGATTTAAGTATGTTCCATTTCTTGCAAATTTACTCTGATTTATGTATGTTGAATGTATTTCAAATTGTATTTCATTTTTCTTAGCCTTAGCACTTGGTACTGGAACGGTATGAGTGAATCGGTCTGGTACTAAGTGTGGCGGTAATACTCCCAAAGTTCACGGTTTATTAATTTGCTTCTGCTAATTTCCTTTTAATTAACGAAATTTTTTAGTAGTGAATTTTGGGGGTGTTACAAACACTTTTTAACCTAGATACATAAGAGTGAGAATTTACATATACCAAAAGTAAGAATCTATCAATTTAACTTTCATTAATCTTAATATAGCTTTGAATGGTGAGATACTAATTGTACTAATTATCGTTCCCTAACCACTTGAGAATTTGATAAAACTGTTTATTGGGTATGTTGGATGGGTGATTCAAAACATTTTCAAATTTCTATCTTGTGATTTATAAATGTTTTAAGTCCCAATGCATTGTTAATTTTCAATAATGACTAAATCCAATTTTCCAATTCTTGTTGTTTAGAATTTGTCTCACTTGGAATCCTTGATGTTTCTTTTGTGCATGACATGTTGTTGTTGCTTGAGGACAAGCAATGATTTAAGCATGGGGGTATTTTGATATATGAGATTTATATGTTATTATCCTATGTAAAAATGTCGTGTATTCCTCATTGTTTTTATAAGATTTAATCTTTTCTTGATTTTTTTCTCTTTTGGATAGATTTTGCAGGTAAAGATAAAAATGAAGAAATCCAAAACACAAATCGTATTTTTCTTAAATTATGTATCCACTCACTTGAACTTTTTCCTGATATATTTGTGACATTTATGAGCATTTGACATTCGATTTTTAGCTGTTCGAGATTAGATTCTCTTTTTTTGTCTATATGCTCTAGAAACCACATGTACTTCACAATTCTAATTTTCTTTCTCTTTATTGTGTTCAATCAAACAATTAATACTCTATAATTCAAGTTGATAAGTTCTTCTCCACTCCTCTCTTAATTGCAAGTTCTGATTTTTTATTGAATGCAAGTAAATTCTCTTTATTGTATTACTATTTCTCTTACTTTTATTGTTTCATTGTTAATTGATTATCAATCATTGATGTTAATTATAGATTACTGTATTTTATAGTGTGTTAGGGAAATTATGAAGATAGTTGAAATGCCCCGAAAATTTCTAATTTTATAAATTATATTTAAATGATATTTTATTAGAAAAATTATTTAAATAAACTAATTTTATTAAAATAAAAAGGTATTCATTAGGAAAAATTAAGAAGAAATTTGTAAGTATTTTTGTTAGAGAAATTTTGGTAATTTGGATAATTAAATATTTTATTTTGGAAATCAATTAAATAAATTATTTTATTCAAAATAAGAATGAGAAAATAGTTTTAAA
Source organism: Tamarix austromongolica (assembly GCA_039764185.1). Classification (NCBI taxonomy): domain Eukaryota; kingdom Viridiplantae; phylum Streptophyta; class Magnoliopsida; order Caryophyllales; family Tamaricaceae; genus Tamarix; species Tamarix austromongolica. The sequence continues at coordinate 56,982,497 of CM077814.1, forward strand.
TTAATAAGGATTTTATAAATACTTTAATTGGAGAAAATTAGGGTATTTTGCTAATTAAAAAGAAATTTATAGAAAATCTTTTAAAAATCCTAATTTAGACTAAAAAGGGGTTTAAATATTATTTTATTTAAATATTATTATTTTTAAATATCCTAAATATTCAGATTAATTTAATTGGCCCTAACCTAATTATTTTTTTTCTTTTTCCTTTTTCCTTTTTCTTTCTTCCTTTTTCTTTTTCTTTCTTTCCTTCCTCCCCTCCCCCGATTTGGGCCTGCCACAGCCCAAATTCCTTCTTTCTTTTCTTTTCCTGGCGCGGCCCAGTTCCGTTCTTTTATTTCTTTCTCCTTCGACAGCTTGCACGCTGCGTTTCTCCTGTTTTATCCCTAGAACTCGTCATTCCATTTAATCCCTACCTCCCTCGCGGCCGACCGCCTGGTCTGCCTCCCTTTCTTTTCTTCTCTTTTTTCCCGAATTGCCCGGCCCAGCCCCATCGTCTTCTTCCTCCTTTGCGCCAGCCAGCCATGACGCCACCCTACGCCATTACCGCTGCCTCTGTGCCCTGGTTTTTCACCGCCGTTGACCGGCCGTTTCGCTCCTCTCTCTCCCCTGATGACCGTCAACCTTTTCACCCAACCTAATCTCCCCTATTCTCGCATGTTTTCCTTCTTTTTCTGCGCCGCCAAACCAAGCTCGAAACTTACTCCCACTGGCCACCCTCGCCGCCGGTAAGCCCGAACCCTACTGCATTATCTCCTCACCGACCCACATAACCCTAACCTCTCCTCTAACTCTATAAATACCCCCATCATCCACCCTATTTCGAGTTTTTGACTCCCTAACCCAGAAAACCTATCTTGTCGCCGCCACTCCTTTAGACGCATCGTCCACAGTCTCCGCCCAAATTTGCCGCCATCCATGGCCACCAAAATCTTCCTTGCACCTCCCTCTAGCTAACCAAACCATCCATCACCCTCAATTCTTTCTGCACAATCCTCCCCTACTGTGCGAACTTCCCTTTTTGACCAACCTATTTTCCAACCCCTGCCACCCTTTGCGCCGCCCTTAGCCACCTCTTCCGCCGTTTCTGCCGCTCCTTTCACCTCCCAAATTATTATGTGTATTGAGTTTGTGGTTGGCTCAAGTTCGAGAGAGTTGTGGCCATATTTCATTCTTTATGTGATTCTATTTCCTTTTATTAATCTTTTATCTATTGTAACTATTTCTCTTTTTAAGTTGAATAATAATTCCTTACGCATACTCTAATTTTTGTTTTACAATAGTTTAATGCTTATGTGGAATTTGGATCGTATTGATTTATAATTGATTATTTTTTTTAGCCTTAGCACTTGGTACTGAAATGGTCGGAGAGAACCGGTTTGGTACTAAGTGTAGCGGTAACATTTCCAGAATTCACAAGTTTAAGTGTTTCTATTATAATTTCTTCCGCTTTTAAAAAAAAGTAGTGAATTTTGGGGTGTTACAATAGTAGTGTAGATAGTGTATGGTTGGAGGATTTGATGACAAAATTTGGATTTTGGATATTATAACGTAATTTGATTTTATGATTCTAAATGAAATTTAATTGAATTAATAGACAGAATCAAATGATCTCGCATCATATTTTAAGAATTTAAACTAATTAGATTGATCACCTATTTGGTTTAAATCTTAATCAAAGCTAGGATAATGTTATTAATACGTAATTGTTAATTAACATTTCCAAAGTAGCCAAAGGTTGATTATTAATCTTGTCTATTAACTCGTACGATTGTATGATTCGAGCTTATGTGATTATGGTTGTAGTCGAATGCTTTCTATTTGTAATGCTTCCATTAATTAAATCTAGCATTCTTAACCTAGGTTATTTATTGGCTAGATGATAAATTGAGAGCTTATTCAATTTATTACAATTAAGAGAAAGTAAAGAGATGAAGTATCATGAGTTTCTATAGGTCAACGTTAGATCATTTAGAATCATTCTTTTCTCAATGATTACTTGGTATCCTAATACCATAATTAATATCTTCCTATCCTTATTCATTAATTAGTGAGCACTATGTTTTATCATTAATCCATAGTATAGAATTTAGTGATAGAAAGTAATGTTAATAAATACCTAGGGTTTTAACATTTATTACAAAATTAGGATTTATTTATTAAATTTATTGTGCATACGGCAGTGCACCAGGAGGTCAATTGGGACAATTGAGGGGGAGAGATGATCTCAGCAATTATGTTCTTCCTCCTCCCTCCTCTACATGATTCTAAAATATAATGCTTCGACCTTGGGCATACTTTTGAGCAGTTGGAAGATTCATTCCACCATGACTTCCTATTAATCCATTGATGAATGCAAATTGTGGACTAATTAACCTAAATTTTTCAAAGACACCTTTTGAGCTCTAGAGAAGAGGTTAGAAAATCCTAGACAAATTCATCTATTTTGATCAAATTTACATGATTGATGGTAGGGTTTTGAGTTGATATTCGAACCCTTAGTAATGCATTCAATTAGTTGGCTATAAATAACCCCAATCATCCCTACATTTCACCTTTCTTTCAGCCACAAAATTTTCTAAAGTGTTGCATTCCCTCTCTTCCATCCACCTTTAAGCCTTGTTAGCCTACTTTTGTATGCTCTTTTGATATTATCTCTAGCTCTTTCTTGTTTTGATTCTTAAGCAAGGCAAAGTTTGATTCTAGGAAGAGGTTAGTATTTCAGTTTTTTGTTTCTCTATTTTGACCTTAAGTTGGTATGTTCTTATTCTCTTATATTTTAGGATTCAAATTTTGATAAGATTTTGGTATAATTTATAATTTTAAGACTTTGGTTTTAAGTTTTCAAAGCTAAGAATTTTGATAGTTAGAATTTCTATTTTCTATGAGGATTTTACTTGCATCAAGTAAGTGAATTTTACTTCTAAAATGTTTATTATGTGTTCTTGTAGGGTAGGTGTTATCTTTACTTGATTAATGCATGTTGGCATGAAGAAATATAGTTATATGTATGTTTGCATGCTTAAATGACATGATTTGACTAAAAAGTATGAAAATAAGTAAAAGTAGGCTATGATGATCTCATGATGAGAACTTTAGGTTAATATTGGTTGGAAATATGCTAGTTGATGTTAATACTTATTTTAATATAGTTGAAAAGGATTTATATGAAAGAATCTACATAAAATTTATGATTTGGTGTTGTATTAGGGCAAATTGATTGATTGGTTAGATCAAAGCCATCAGATGGTTCTTAAAGCAGTAACTTGGTTTACCCAACCCATCGGTTGGTACGCCCATAGAGACCTTGGTTTTGCTCTCTACTTAAATCCATCAATTGGTTTGGTAAAACTGATCAACTAGTATATGAGTAGTCGACTGGTTTGCTCAAATTGATTGATCGATTTGAGGAAATCATGGTCTAGTTGAGTCAAACCAATCGACTAGTTGACCCAAACAGATCAACTAGTTGGTGTAACCAATCAACTTGTTGGGCCAGATTAATTGATTGGTTTGTTTAACTTACATCTTTTTGGTTTGGTTATGCTTTGATTTTTTGATTGGTACTATACCATAGTTATTAATGGGATGAAATATTGATTTTATCATGGACTATTAACCTAATTAATAGATTAAAATGGATCATGGATTGTTGTATACCTTATGAGTAATGAAAAGGGGGTAAATGGGTATTTCAATTATGATAAGTGAGACTAATAAGAAAAGAATAATGGAACTCAGCTTGGATAGGAATTGAATGTAATGGTGGATATGAATAACAATGGCAAGGATAAATGAAAAACCCACTTGGTTAGGGAAAAATGGAACGAAAATGATTATTATAGATTTACATGGAATTTAACTTGCTTGCTTTGCATGGGCCTTGTATGATCACCCTTCTTTATGAATAAGACACTAATCATGTAAATCAAAAGAAATTTAAGTTGAGGATGGGTCAGGCTTACTTAATCCTCGATTAGCTACTAAGGGTTAGTCTGCCTTCAGGTATTTTTGATACCTTCGAGCTTTGCCTTTGAGCAGGATCTTGAGAGGTCCTCGTGTCTTACCTTCTCTAGACGATGATGATGTACTAGGAGGTATCAATACTAAAGGGTCCAGTTACCTAAGTGTTTTATTCGGCTTAGACGTATGTCAACTTGGTGATTAGCTTTGACTTGGATTTTATGTCCCTTATTGGATAGGATTCCATGGTATATGACACCATGAGGTGTTGCATAGCCCATCGCTTGATGATAAAAAAAATATGGATGGTAAATATTGGTTGATAATTATGAATGGTAACCAAATGAATGGTTGATGATTAGCTAAGAAATTGAAGTAATGATATGATTGATATAAATGATTAAAGTAAGTGTGTGTCTTAACTAATTAGTTATGGAATAGAACATTGATTGAGTGATTGGACTATTCTTTCATGGATAAATGGATGGCATATCTTAAAGAAATTGGAGAACTAGAAGTAACATTAGGGATTGCTTGATTATTCTCTACTATTACTTATGTAAGTGTTTATGTAAAAATGTGGTGAATCTAAGCATGATGTATTCTACTATGTTGAAATTATATGTGATGGTATGTAGTATGCAATATTATCCTTATATATGGCCTTATAATGACGGATGTTGTACATTATGTTCATGTATGATAAATTAGTGTGTTTGCGTTACATTGAGGGAGCGACTTGGCTTACTTAGTACGTAGCATATTGATGTGCCCATTTGCTCATGTACATGTCCTACCTCAGTTGGATTTGGGCTTGAGAACAATGACATTCAAAAGATTTTGGGTGAAATCTGTAATGGACCCATAGTTTTGATTTGGGTATCATACCCTAGCTTATTTTTTGTAACCTCATACTTTATTCATATATTTTTGTAATTATTTGATCGAAACCTATTAGGGTCCTTTGACGTATACAATTTTAAAGTTGTTTAGTTAAATTATTATTTGTGTACTCTATAGTTTTAAGTGTTTGAATGGGTTAGCCTTGTATCTGATATGGAGTAGGTAACATGTGTCTATCCTATGCTAGGTATGGCGGTGATATGCCTTTTTTCCTAGGTTTTTTCAACTTTTGCAACTTGTTTTAACAAAGAATTTTTGTAGTGAAAAATGGGGGTGTTACAAAAAATTCTTGCCATCCAACCATACAATGTTAGATAGAGATAACCATTCAATCCTTAGAGGACATGCTTTGGATATATGTGTGAGATTTTAGGGGCAACTAGGAGAACTGCCTAAAGTTGATCGAGTTCTCCTATAACAACAGTTACCATATAAGTATCAATATGGCACCTTGTCAGGACTTGTACTAGAGAAAGTGTCATAGTCCTTTGTGTTAGAGAGATAAAAGTGAGACGATTACATTGGGGCCAAATATAACCAAGGAGACGATGAAGTAGATCCAACTAATTCTAGACTAGATAAGCAAAACCTAGGATTAGTAGAAGAGCTTTGTAGATTTGAGTAGATAAGCCGATGGTTACAAGATGGGTGTAACACCCCCAAAATTCACTACTGAAAAATTTCGTTTCAAAGGAAAGAATTAACAGAAGCGAAATAAGAAAACCGTGAATTATGGGGAATGTTACCGCCACACTCAGTACCAGACCGGTTCACTCCTACCGTTCCAGTACCGAGTGCTAAGGCTAAAACAGATTACCATCAGAAAAAAGCTAATACTTAAAACGAGGATTCATAAGGAAGCCAAATAGTTCACAATATAAAATTCAGAGTACGCATGAAAAGGTTTACAAGCCAAAATGGTACATAGACAAGGTTCTCAAGGAACAAAAGTATCGTACGACAAACATAACTAAAATAAAACAATGCAGGGTAAAACAAAATGATAAGGAGAGTCCGGCCATGTTGCTCTCGGTCCCCAGGCCAAGTCTAGGCTCCACTCTCAGCCCCGCCCAATGCCTCATAAGAGTCGTAGGCATCGAATATATCGTCTCCTACCTACACAAACTCAGGTGGTTCCTCTGCTCGTGGGAATGAGCAGCACCCATGAAACGGATGGTCAGTACGCTACGTACTGAGTAAGGTAATAGATGTGCTAAGGCCAGCATACAAAACACACAACCCAGTACACATAGCATAATCACGTGAGCAACATGTAGTAAAATAGATGATAAAGGCTAGTTACAGTCCGGATAGTCTTATTCTTTGGATCTCTGGAAAATATAGAATCGATTCACAGCATAGTCTTTATCAACTCATATGAGTGCGGGAACCCCACTATTATAGCCGGTGGACCGGTCATACAGGGCAAAACGCGCCTGGCCACTATTATAGCCGGTGGACTGGTCATGCAGGGCAAAACGCTCCTGGCCACTATTATTTGCCGGTGGACCGGTCTGGCCCTGACTCACATGATGTTTCACTGTAATTACTTTGTGTCTTTCCCATGTCTTATTATTAATACGTTCGGTTTGTTAAGCACGGAATCCCCCACTATTATAGCCGATGGACCGGTCATGTAGGGCACCCCGGCCCTAGCCACTATTATAACTGGTGGACCGGTCATGTAGGGCACCCCGGCCCTAGCCACTATTATTCGTCGGTGGACCGGTCTGGGTCCGGCTCAACATATTCCTCTTTAAGTGATTAGTGTCTTAACATATCTTATTTGAAATTATTTTACCCTTGACATGCATGGCTAACTTAATTCACACTTATCCTCCCAGGAGAGCCCGTCCCATATCTTGGGACTCTTGCGCCCCTTATCACCCCTCAATATCCATTCCTCTTTACGCTTACACATAATGAAAACCAACTCCTAATAGCGTGGGCTAAGGCCCAGCACCTCGTGACATCCACTCCACATGCTATCTCCCTCTAGGGTTTTCCCTTGGAAACCCTAATTGGACCTATGTGGCCCAACTTCCTCTCACTTACACTACCATTACTCCATTTATCGTCCCACACCTCATCTCATTTAGATCCAATCCCAAATCATATCGCTTTACCCCTCGATTCCACATGTGACCAAAAAACCCTAGTTGGCCACTTCAACCCTAGCACCTTTCTTCTCCCACAAGTAACCCCTCTCTTTTTCACCTAATATCTCTTCTCTCCCATGACACCCATAATCACCACTTATAAGACAATTCCCACTCTTAACCCATACTACACTCTCCCTTAATCATTTTTCACTTCCACATTTCCCAGATTACTACTTTCTCCCAAAACTCTAATCGGGTCCCTTATACACCCTTACAGCAACCTACGTATTATTTTTCATCCCAAGTCTCCAAACACTCCACAACTCTCCCTTTAGCTTATTTACACCTTAATACAACTTTTCTCACGTAACGATCATCCCCATGCAAGCTTTATCCAACCCATGCAAACTCTCGAAGTTCCCATGCAAACCCTAGAATTCCCCTGCATGGTTCTCATCTCTTATTCCTTTTAGTCAACCTCATACCCCCTTTAGCAACTCACTTCCCATTTATTTCTTTTATCTTTTCATCTCCATGTCATAATAATAATTACCCTAACATGCATGTCCTAGAGGGTTAATTCATGCCACAGCACATCATAATCACCACATATGGATATCACATTCATGTCATGAGAAAACACATACTACGTACCTTAACTCCAAGCTGCGCTACGCATAAAACACGTTAAGGATAATCATGTGATACACAACAGGACATGATATATATACAAGGCACCCAAGGCATACAAGTCACATAACATGTAAGAACCTTAGCCACATCCTTACCTAATACGACACCGGTCTTGGAGCACGTTCCTACGCCTCCTCCGGGTTTTGACTTGATTCGCCTATAAGAGGGAAAGACTATGGATTAACTTCCCCCTAACCAAATTGAATAGTCTTCTTACCTTACCCTTATCACAACTTACCATTAGGATTAAAAATAATAATGTTACTAATGGTGACAAGGAACTAAAATAATAATAATAATAATGATAATAGTAATACTAATAATAATAACAATAATGATGTTAAAATAATAATACTAAAGTTATAGGTCATTAATAATAGTAATAATAACAGTTATAAATATTTCAAGGTTAGGTTAAATAATAATATTAATAATAATAATTATTATAACATTAAGAGTAATACTAATAATACTACTAAAAATAGCTAGCATTTGTATAACAAGGGTTTAGGGGTTGGGGAGTTTAGAGGACCACCTAGGGGTGCTGGTGGCACAGGTGGCGGAGCACAGTGCACGGCGGCGGCGGTGATGGGGGAGAAGAGAGGTGGAGAAGTGGTGGAGGGAGGAGAAGGGAAGAGGAGAGGGTGGCAGGGAAAAAGAAGATATGGGGAGATAGAGGAAGCTCCCCTGGTGGTTTTAGAAGGCAGAGGGGGTGCTGGAAGTGGCGACACCGGCGGTGGGTGGTGGTGAGAAGGGTGGCGAGGCTCGAAGCAATGCTGATCGGGAAGAGCTCTTTGCACGGACGGGGTGGCTCGTGTAGAGCAAACCGAGGGGTGAGGGAGGCCTAGGTTGGTGGAGGGTGATGCAATGGAGGATTTCATGGGTGGATCGGGCGGCGGCGATGGGCGGCGGCGACGGAGTGGTTGTCTGAAACGGGGATGGCGCAAGGGTGATTTCTGGGTTGGGGTTTCGAAAGAGCCCGATGTTGGGCTCGTGGGGGAATTTATAAGCTCGAAAATGGGGGAGGATCGAGAGAGGGGGCAGAGGGAGGTACGAGCAAGCTGAAATTAAGCACGCCGGCCGTCGGTGGCAGTCGGACGTGGGTCTGCCATGGCAGACCTGTGGTTCGGTCGGGAAAAAGGAAGGGGCTGTAACAGACCTGTGTGAGGCATGGGGGTGGTCGGTCGGTCGAGGAGGGATAGACGGGAGGTGCAGAAGAGAGGGAGAAGGTGTGCAGGCGGCGTAGAGAAGTTGTCGACGCAGAGGGAGGGCGGCGATTTGCAGCGGGGTGCGGGGAAGAAGAAAAGGGGAAATGGGCTGGACCGGTCAGTCCAGGGGAGAAAAGAAACAAAACCGGCCGAACGGTTTGGGCGAAGGAGAAGTAGGTCAGGCCTGCGTGCGAGACAGGGGGAAGGGGAGAGAACTGACCTGGGCCGGTGGGCTGGCCCAGTCGGGGGACATGGGGGAGAGAAGGAAGAAAGGAGAGGGGGAGAGAAAAAAAAAAAGAGAAAAGGAAAATAAGGGAGAGAGAAAAAAAGGATTAAGGAAAATAATTAGGGAAGAAAATAATTAAAATGAATTATGGGGTGAGTCATAGTATTTTTGGTAGATAATAAAAATTTTAGTAATTTATCTTATTATATTAGTTTAAGGAGGTAGCTTTTAGAAAAATAATGGTTTGAACCTTATTTAAATAAAAATGAGTATGGTAAAATAACAATTTATTTATTTTAATTTATTAAACACTCACATCTAATTTGGTATACTTAAAACCCACAAAATAATTAAGTTAAATAAATTTAAAAGGCAAAATCCTTAACGTAATTAAATTAAATAAGTTTAAGAGTTAAATTATCCCTAATAAAAGTAATTTAATAAATTATAGGCTTTTAAATTTTTTGGGGGGATTACAATGGGAGATAGTGTTCTTTTGAGGGCATCTCCCACTAAGGGAGTAGTGTGGTTTAGCAGAAAGGGTAAGCTCAGCCAAAACTAGATCATACGAGATTGTAGATCGAGTTGACAAGGCCACTTATCATTTAGCCCTACCAATGGAATTGTCGACAATGACTTCCACATTTCTTAGGTAAGGAAGCATATAGTAGATTCTTCACACATCATCCAACCAAAGTCATTTAATCTTGATGAGTATTTAACTTATAAAGAAAGATAAGTAAGCATTCTAGACATAATGATCTAGGCGAGACACATAAATATCGTCTTACTAGTCAAGGTCCTTTGGTCATGGTATGGTGCTAAGGAGGCCACTTCAGAGGATGAGGAGGAGAATTGAGAAAAGTACCCAGACTTGTTCTCTTAGTGTGATAAGTGTTGGTGTCACCATTTATTTTAAGGGGGTAACTAACCCCATTTTCCTTGTTGAATGTTATTTATGAACTGATGTGGATTATATAATGTGTCTAAATCTTTGTTAGTAGACTTCAAGGCCACAACCTATTTAAAGGGGAGTTTTGTAATACCCAAATTTTTGTAAGATTTTCATAATTGAAAATCATGGTGTTTAATAAAATTTGATAATATTTTATCTCAATTTAGATTTATAATTACATTTGAGGTAAAAATGAATTTGAGTAAAGTTTGAAAAAATTGAATAAAATAAAATTTTAGCAGGTTCGATTTAATGGTTATAAGAATCGATAGACTGGTTTATTATTTTAGCAAAGGGTTTTATCCAACCGAACCGATAGACTAGTTTGGGAAAACTAATCAAGTGGTTTGTAGAGCACTCGACTAGTCTAGCTAAATCAATCGACTGGTAAGTCGGGTTGACTAGTTTTTGAAGCTTTATTTTTTAGAAATTTCCATGTATAAAAATGGAACTTTTATAATCTAGTTCCAAGTTGTTCTTTAGTGATTCTTAACTCTTTTTTATTAATTATTTAGCCTTAGTTGCTACCTCAAAGAGATTTAGGGGGTCAATTTTGACACTTCAGGAGGAGGATGACCGCACTCTTGTTTTTCTTTCTCCATTGTACACATTCATAAATGCACTTCAATTCTAGACTTTCCTTGCTTGGCTAGGATATTCCCTCCTGTAGTAATATTCCATTTCCCTTCTCGTGTTTGATATTTCTCAACCAACTTGACCTACATTGTCTAGAAAATCACCATTTGACTTCTAAGATAGAAGTCGGCCTACTCTAGATAAATTTGTTGATTTATCTTATATTTAAATGGTAAAATTATATTTTTTTGATTTTTTTGCATAACCTCACTTATTCCTTAATCGATTTATTGGCCATATATAACCTAATCACCAATTTTTCTCACTTTTCTTTCAGCCTCTAAAATATCTCAACAATCTAGCACTTGTGTTATTTCCTCACTTTGAGCTTACTTTCAAATTTCTTTCACTCTAATGATCCTTTCCCTAGCTCCTTCTTATTTTATCCTTAAGGAAGAAAAAGTCATATTTTGGAGGCAGATGAGTTATTTTCATCTAAATCATTCTCAATTTTTCCCTCGGGTGTGGTAAGTATTTTTTTCTTCCCTAATTTGATTTTTTAATTTGTGAAAGTTATTCTATGATTTCTAAGTTTTAACTTGTTATTTTTTAAAGTGTTGGAAGTTAAAATCTTTCAACTTGAGTTTTTCCCCTTTCGTGGGAAACTTTGTGAAGCATCACGTAAGTTATTCTTACCTTTAAAATGTGGCTTTGATAAGCATGTGATGTGATGTGTTTGAAAACATTTATGTTTATATGCCTAAATGGAATTTTGGCTCCTAATTAATGCATATTGAATTAATTAAGAATCATGAAAAAATTATATAATTTTAGGGAAAATAGGGTTAATTTGCTTGAAAGTGAAGGAGATTTAGTTTATGAGCTTGTTAAATATTATTATCTTGTTATGACAAGTTATTATTTGGATGTGGTAATATTTTAGGGTGTGAATCACATACAAAATGTCTGATGTGTGTTGTCTTGGAGCAAGCAGATTAACTAGTTAAGCTAAATTGTTAGACTAGTCTTTAGGATAGATGACTAGTTATCCCAAACCTATCAATCGGTTGGTCTATGGTGATATTGATTGCCCTCTACTTAAACCCATATATTAGTGTTTTGGAATTGATTAAATGGTATTAGAAGAGTTAAATGATGTAACCAAACTAATTGATTGGTACAAGGGAAGCCTGGGGTTTGGTTGAGCCAAATTGATTGACCAGTTGGCCCAAACCAATTGATAGCTTAGTCAAATCAATCGATTAGTTAGCCTTAATAGAATGAGTGGTTTAGTTAGAGCGTGTGATTTTGATATTATGGAATTGATATGTTTTGAGGCTCTGTCAAATGCTACTACATGATTTTTTAATGATGGGAATGCACTTTTTGACATGGATTGAATATATTAATCAATGGATTAAATGGATCATAATTCATGGGATTCTCAATAATTTCTTGGGAAGGCTTTAGTGAAAAAACATGAACAAGTATTTTATGACTTCAAAAGGGTAATATAATATAGGTTATCAGCCTAGATGGATTATCACGATGGATTAAATAATATTGGTTAAGCACTAATAGAAATCCCACCATATGGTCGGAGTGAAAAAATGGTTAAGGTGGCATGAGTATGTGGATGTGGTAACTGGATGTTCCATGGGCCTTGTATGATGACATAACCTTAGAATATAACACTATATTCACTTAAAGTAGAAGATGGCCTAGTTTTGTATGGCTTTGGGATACCTGATCCTCATTTAGGTACCGACAGTTAGTTTGCCTTTAGGCATATATTGGTGGCTTTAGGCTTTGTTGTTTGGCGGGATCCTAGTAGATCCTAGCGCCTTACATACTCTAGATGCTGATGATGTACTCATGGTAAAGGAATAAGATTAACGATGTGGATAATAAAAAGAAAAGATAAAACATATTGGAAAAGAGAAATAATGGCTTATAAGTAAAGGAATAAATGGATTATGTTTTGAATAGAGACCCAATGGGAACTATGTGAATGGATGGTAGAAACCTTAATTGTTATTTGAATAACCTACTTAGTGAATTGTATGCTATTATCTCTTATGTTTATATTATGTTGATAAGCATGATGAGTCATGATTTGTTTGAGTTGTGGAGGGTATGAAGTCCTGATGCATTATCTGAATATGATAGAATGTGTATATCTAATTATATAACATAATATTGATATATGTTTACTATGATCTCCACATTATGCTCGGACCTTATTTGCTAGCAAAACCCATTAAGGAGATAGCTTACTCAATACAAAGTATACTAATGTGTTTGCTTATTTGGTCACCTAGTTATTCCCATGAGTAAAGAACCCGTTTGTTTGGTCCCCAATTCATTGCCACAGATAGACAACCGCATGTAAGTTTTGGGGGATGGACTGTAGAGGGTTCATCGTTTTGGACTTGAGGCTTGAGAACGTGGACATCCAGAGATTATTGTTCGGTCCCTAATGGACCAAGATTTTGGGCTACCCTCTACCTTTGTTTTCTTCCACAATAATTTATATAGCCTTTTTCATGTATTTAAATAATTTGGGGATCGTCCAAGTCCTATTTTGTAAACGCTTTCTTTAGTACCTATATATCATGAATCTTACTAACTCTACTTTCATTTTGATTTGTTTGGTTTCTTAGCCTTCTACCTAACATGGGACGGGCAGCTGGTGCCTATCCTATATTAAGTGCAGTGGTAGACCTTGTTTTTTTCTAGATGTGATTAGTATTTTATCCACTTCCATATTATTAAAAATAAAAAATTTTAATAGTGAAAAATGGGGATGTTACAGTATACATAAAATATCAAAGCTAAACAAAATCCTAGCCATGCAATATATGTAATTACCATTGTAATACCCCAAGTTGAGTGGAGTGTTATAAGGATTGATCTGGCTACTTATATAAACATGGTATACCATCCTTTTGTTGATTCCATCCTAAAAAATCCACAGTTAAGTGTGCTGGCTATTGACCAATTTTTAGGATAGGTGATGCTCATATGAAGTTTTAGAAAATTTTTAAAAATTTCTCCCGACGTGTGTGAGTGAGGACAAAGATTACTAATAGGACTTGTATTGATATGTGGAGCAAGCCGATCAATTTGAAAGTGCTCCAGGATAGCCCTAGTGTGTTCATGTTGTAACAACGACTGTGAGCTGAACTTGGATGAGCTAGTTAGCCACCTAGTGGGAAGTTTCTTGGGATAAACTATATTGAGACAGTTAATGGTTGAATCAAAATGAGGAGGTTGCGTTCTTTGAGTGGGGGTGAATGTGATACCCAAGTTAAGTAGAGTGTTATAAGGATTGATCTGGCTACTTATATAAACATGGTATATCATCATTTCTATGATTCCATCCTAAGAACTCCATAGATAAGTGTGCTAGATATGGAGAAATTTTTAAAATGGCTGACCCTCCTCAGAGTTTTAAAAATTTTCTAAAAATTTCTTGAAAAGTGTGTGAGTGAGGAAAAATCACATTAAATACCTCATGTTGTTTTGTGCGGCCACCTGATCAATCCGAAAGTGCTTTAAGATAGCTCTCATGTGCTCATATCGAATCAAGATGTCATAAGTTGGTATTAGAGATTTGGTTTTGAATTGTAATTGTTTTTATTTTTTTTGTTTCTAATTTAAATTTAAATGTTTGAAAAAAAGTCAAAATACCCTTATAAGTGAGTGTGTATTAGGTAGCTAGGTGGCCTTGTGTTGATAGGTGTGTTTTTTTATAAGTTAGGATATTTTCCTAACACATTTTTTGTTTTGTAGGACACTATGGTAGGCCCTAGTGGAACTCGCACAACACGATTAAAAGATGCTTCTGTTGCTCTTACTTTGCTCACATAGCATCATGCTCAGCAGCAGGCTCCGTAGTATCCCCCTCTACCACCACCTATGTCATAGTAGTATGTTGGGGGCATAAACAATATAGGCTCAAGCATGTCATAGACCACCATCCTCCTATATATTCAAAAGAGGAGGACCAAGTCTTACTAGAGGCTTGGATCTAAGATTTTGATCGTATGTTTGAGGCTCTGGATTTCCTAGAGCATAGGAGAGCCAATATAGTAGCGTATCATCTACACGCACTTATAGATGACTGGTGGATCAGTCATAGGGAGCTCCATATCTTTCTTGGGATGGCTTTAAGGAATCTTTACAAGCTCATTTCTACCTAGATAGCCTAAATAATGACAAGCTAGAGGAGTTTCTATAGTTATCATAGGGTAGTATGATGGTAAGGGAGTACCAAGGAAGATTTATGGAATTGCTTTGGTTCGCACTGAATGTGAGAGCGAGCCAGTCCCAGACTATCTTCTACTTTCTGAGGGGTTTATCATTTTTAGTACAAAGGATGATGGGAGATGTGACATTTCATGATCTCACATCCTTATATGAGCGAGCTTGTACAACCTTTAAGCTTGTATAGGAGCACTCTAAGGTTCTACACCGTATAGGCCACAATTTTATCTCTACAAGTCACTAAGACTATAGCAATGCCACTATTTTTTTTGGTTTCACAGTATATAGTGATGCTTCGAAGCATGACTTGGGTTGCATTCTAATGTAGCATGGTAGAGTGGTCACTTTTGCTTCTCAACAGTTTAGGTCACATGAGTAGAATACCCCACTCATGATTTGTAGTTAGTTGTAGTGGTCTGTGCTTTGAAGATCCGGAGACACTATCTTTATGGCACCGAATAGTTCTACACTGACCATTAAAGTTTGAAGTATATCTTCAAGTAGTGAGAGATGAATATACATTAGAGAATATAGCTAGATTTGGTGAAGGAATATGATCTTAAGTTGACCTACCATCAGGGGAAGGCCCACGTTGCTACTAATGCTTTGAGTAGGAAGACTTCTAATTCCCTAAGTCTAATGATCATACCAAGAAGACTTCATGATGAGCTTTAGGACATGGGTATTAAGTTGATCTGTAGGGTACCTTTGAGGTTAAGATGGTTGCATTCATCATCTTGCCATTGATTTTTGATGAGATTCGAGTGGGATTGGTGAGGGTATAGTTAAGGGGTTTCAGATCTATGATAAATGGTAGTGTTAGATTTAGAGGTCGATAGTGTGTACACTCAGCTGTAGTGATCTAAATACTAATATACTTGAAGAGGGCCATTGCACACCTTATTTTGTCCATATTAGAGAAGATAAGTTGTAAAGGACCTCAAGATGATGTATTGGTGGCCAGGTATGAAGAGAGAGGTAGTTGAGCTTGGTTTGAGGTGTTTGACATGTCAAAAGATCAAGGTTGAGCATAGGGGGCTAACGGGACTTTTGCAGCCGTTAGAGATACCTTATTAGAAGTGGGACTCCGTTTTCATGGATTCGTCAGTGGGTTACCTAGGATGAGCAATGGCTTTGACATAATTTGGGTAGTGGTTGATCGACTAACCAAGTCAACTATCTTTTTTCTAATGAGATTGATATGGAGTATGGATCAGTTGGCTCGAGCTTACATGAGGCATGTGGAAGAAGATGTTGTTCCAGTCTTTTTTCTCCTACTGTCGGGGGTACTTGACAAGAGTTAGTGGGTAGGTCACCTTATGGTTCATATTTTTCACTTAATACCTATTTCCTCCTCTACTAGGTTGGGGTGCATAGGAGGTATGCATATATCTTTGAGGTATAGGATTATATTGTGGTAGGGCGACATGGTATCAATGTCCAATACAAGTGGGTGAGGTATCCCATGTACAAGTCCCTTAGCCTTTTATATTATCCATTGCTTAGGTAGGTGTGGTATTCCAACTTTTTAGTCCTCATGGTGGAGGCATTCAAGGTGTGGTGGGTAAGTTATCCCGGTACAAGCCCCTTTGATGTACTTCAATCACATATGGTGGGTGTGTTATCCCGATTTGTGTAAGCCCTAGTATTAAAACTGGATCGTATTGACCGGTCCGACCGGTGAATCAATGAACTAGTTGGGTCACCGGTTAGATTTTATGTATCGGTTCTTAGGATCTCAGAATCAGTGAAAACTAGTCAAAAACTAGTCAGACCAGTGAAAATCAATGAACCGATCAAAAATCGATCGCAGAACCGGTCAAAAAATTGGTTAAGAGTCGGTGAAATTTATGTGTAGTTTAATTATTTATATATTTCATATTTTTGACTTAAAATGTACCACTGGTCTAACTAGTCCAAACCACTAGTTGGACCACTAAACCAGTGAACCAATTATGATTTTGGTTCAATTAACGGTATGGTTTTTAAAACTATGGTGTAAGCCGTCATGGTAGGTGCACTCGATGTGTGGTGGGTGTGGTATTCCTGGGAAAATGCCCCTTTGATATATCCTGACCCTGTGTGGCGGGTGTGGTATCCCATTATGTTTATTTCCTACCGTGACTTTTGTTCATGGTGGAGAATTGAGTGTGGTTGAACGAACTATCTTAATTGGAAATTATGCGATCACTAAAGGAAGAAGTATAATATGGTTTACATTGTGTGGATTGTGTTGCACTTTTTTGTATTAACTATTATTCCATGATTTTCCATGTAAGCATGCTTTATTGTATTACTACCATGAGCCTAAGGATTGATTTATATTGGTATTCTTATCACCATATTGTTATGTGACTTTGATGTGCTCCATGAGCCTTCCTATGTTTTAGGTAGTATGTTTTACTAATACTTCACCGTATTGATACTGCATTTGTGTGGTCACTATGATTATCCGACTTCTGGTCCGAGGAGAAGAGGATGATTTGTAGGGGTATGATTCTCAATTAAAGTATGTTGAGGGTGATGACATGGGTTAGTAGTTGGCTACTGCATGGAGTTGGAGATTCATGCTTATGTTTATGCTAAGAGTTAGGCTAACCGGCTAGAGATGTTTTGCCCACTAGGTTGGGAAGTTTTTGTTATTCTAGTTATTTAAAATCTTCGCTTTGATTCCATATATTTAGAGTTATAACTCTCATACTCCTTCTATCTATATTATTGTTCTTCATTTTACCATTGTTATTGTTCTATTAAAATTATGAGCATGTATCTTTTTATTTGTTATTCCATTTTGCTTTACATCAGGCATGTGCTAGGTGATGATGACACTTCTCTCGTGATTGATGCAGTGGAAACATTTCCTGATTTTGCTTTTGCAAATTCTTCTACATTATCTTCAAAATGAAATTATCTAATTCATAAATTGGGAGTGTTACAATTATTCATTTTAAAAAGATGTAAGCTTCTAGTCTTTTACAAGAAGAATATGCTAAAATCATAGGCATTATGATGTTCCTCATGAAATGTACTAGACCTGGCATAACATATGTTGTGAGTCAACTAAGTAGGTATACTCACAACCCAGATAGAGATATTTAGATTGTACTTCGTCATTTACATAGATACCTTAAAGGTATTAAGGATTGGTGCTTACATTTTTGTAAATTTTCTATTGTGTTAGAAGAATTTACTAATGCTTATTGTATTTCGTATAATGATGATGTAGTTTCCACTAGTGGATATATTTTTACACTACAAGGAGGACTTGTGTCATGGAAGTCTGCTAAGTAGACTTATATTGCTTAGTTTATGATAGAGTTCAAGTTTATTACCCTTAAGTTAGTTGGTTAAGAGGTAGTTCAGTTGAGGAACTTATTGGCCGATGTGCCATTATGGAGGAAAGTGTCAATTTCCTTGTAGTATGATTTGGAGACAGCTATTTGTGTTACCAAAAATATTGTGTATAATTGTAAAAGGAGATACATTCATGTAAGACACATTTCTATAAGATAACTATTGAGGAATTGTGTGATCTCCTTAAAGTTTGTTAGATTAGAGAAAAATTTAGTATATCCTCTTACAAAGGATCTAATGAGCCTCAAATCATTGAGGGGGATGGGGATTAATTCTTAAGTTGAGAAAAGTATAGTGGATACCACTTGTGGTCAAACAAAACCATATGATTACTCTATTGCACTACATTTCCATCCCCATGGCACATGGTAATACTTTAACTACAATTTGATCTTAGTTTCTTAACAAGTTCATAGTCCAAGTCTTGGGTTGTCCTAGTAAGATGGAATTGATTAACTCGCTACTTGATGTATTAAGGTTGAGCATCATTACATTCTTAATGAAATCATAGCCTTGTATGGTAGTGCTTGAGAGACATACTTGATGTATTCACCTATAAGAGTGTAAAGGTAGAGCTATTCTATATGAAAGACTAAGGTTGTCTTTTTAGACCACTAATGAGTTTTCAAGATGTGTGCATGCCCGTTAAAAGTGATACTTTATTATATCGAAAATTGCATAAGTCTAGGTAAGATGTGTTGTGGAGGTCTCGATCGAAGTTAAGGTATTCAATACTTGTTCACTCCTTGAAAATGATTATTCTCTCATTTCACTACATATCAATTCAATCCTTGTGACATTGATACTTAAGTATTATTCCTTCTTTACCTAGTTTTTATTTTTGCGTTAGTTTTCATTTTGCCTTTGGTGGAGGATTTTTGGACAATGACAAATATTTTGATGTTTTTACTTTATTAGGAGTTTTTCTTTATGCTATATTGGTAGGAAGGAAAAACATTCTCAACATAAATATTCCCCTACTCATCATCCTTTTTAAGTTAATTGATATAGGTTACTTTGTAGACTAGTGTGTTAGACCTAATAACCACATCGCTGTCTTCTGTTCGGGCGGTTCGGTTGAGCTGGGTTATACAGGTAAGTTATTGTTCTAGTAACCCAAGTCCGACATTCTTTTCACTAAAAAAATCTTTTCTTTTTCCCTATTTTCTTCTTTATTTTGTTTTATGGTTTTGGTTTTTTTCCTTCCACTATCAACATTTCAATATTATGCACAACATGTATTGTTAGTAGACCAATTCTTTAGGAATTGGTTGTTGTTGGATGTGATTTTTTCTTTATAATTTAAAATTTTAATACTTTATATGAAAATCCAACACTCTCTTCACTCTCTTACTTTTATTTTCAACACTTAATGGACAAAGTTATGAAGTTTTATACCTTTTAATCTTGAGTGTATAAAATTATAGAATTATTATATTATATTAATATAAAAGGTGAACTAGCCTATAAAATTACATTAAAGGTCTAATCATAATTTACTATAGGAAGGCCACGGTGTTTGCCATACATCCTTGATTTTGATAAGTTTTCCACCGCGTCATTTGATTTAATTTATGTGTCTATTAGATTATTACTATTGATCCATTTGGTTTATAGAAAATTTTAAAGAAAAGAAAGAAAATGATAAGAAAAATAATTTTTTTAGGTTTACATAATATAATAAAATAGAAAAATAAAATAATATAAAATTATTAAAGATTAACTTAAAAATTAAAAAAAAATTAAAAGAAAGTATTTTAATTTTAATTTTTTTACTTAAATTTTTTTTACAATTAAATAGTGTCTAATTAATTTTTTTTCTGACAAAACCTGTACGTTATACACATTGTGGGAACGTGTTGTTTTCCGTATTGCTCTTCGGTAAAGATACAACATTGCCCAATGCATTTGCGAAACCTGCCTTTCGCCGCAGCTTTATGTAAACCTGGATGTTGGGGGAAGGAGCCGGTAATCCTTCGATTGCGTTTTTTACATCACATTCTCTATCCATTAATCCAAACCCTGATTGCGTCTTCTCTATCATTCTCTATGCAGTGGTTTATGTGCTTGGTTATTCATCCCATTTGTTTTCACCTCGTTAGATAAATTAGGGTTTCAGTTTCCTTCTCCTACAAACCCTAATCTGCAGTCGGGGTGTCCTCCTCCTCTAGAAATCTGTTAAGGACCGAAGTCACTTTGATTAATTTACTAACCAGCCATGGCAGAACACTTGGCTTCAATCTTCGGCACCGAGAAAGACAGGGTAAACTGTCCTTTCTATTTTAAGATCGGAGCATGCCGCCACGGCGATCGATGCTCTCGTCTCCACAACCGTCCGACTATTTCCCCTACTCTTGTTCTCGCCAACATGTACCACCGCCCCGACATGATTACTCCTGGTGTCGATGCTCAAGGTCAGCCTATCGACCCAAAAAGGATCCAAGAACACTTCGAAGATTTCTATGAAGACATCTTCGAAGAGCTTAGCAAGTTTGGCGAGATTGAGAATCTCAATGTTTGTGATAACCTTGCCGACCATATGATTGGGAACGTCTATGTCCAATTCAGGGAGGAAGATCAAGCTGCTGCAGCTGTTCGAGCTCTTCAAGGTCGATTTTATTCTGGTCGTCCCATTATTGCGGAGTTCTCTCCGGTCACTGACTTTCGGGAGGCCACTTGTCGTCAATATGAGGAGAATAACTGTAATCGTGGTGGTTATTGCAATTTTATGCATGTTAAGATGATTGGCAAGGATTTGCGGAAGAAGCTGTTTGGGAGGTATCATCGCTACCATCACCGTGGAAGTCGAAGTCGGAGCAGGAGTATTAGTCCCCGTCATAGGAGGGATTATGATAGACCACGGGGGGGTGATTATCGGGACAGAGATTTTGGTTACAGAGGGAATGGTGGATATCGACCTCGTGAGAGGAAGTATGAGGATGGAGGAGGACGTGGCAGGAGATATGGCAGCCCGAGGCGTAGCAGGAGTCCATCCGGAAAGGACAGAGGGGAGAGAGATGGGAGTGAGGAGCGGAGAGCGAGGATTGAACAATGGAATCGCGAACGGGAGGAGAGGCAAGGTTAAGGTCATAGTTCAGAGCATCAATTATCATTCTAGACTGCCTCCTATAAGTAAGATTTTTGCAGTGTTTCATTTTATGCTGCTTGTCACTGATACTTGTTTTATGCATCTCCTCTGCATTTATAAATGCTTTTTATGAGTAGGAAGTTTTTTTTTCTCTTTGTTTAAATTGGTATATCGATATCGTCATTGAATCACTTACTGTGCTCCTGTTTCGGGATATTTTTGGGTACTTGGTTTAGTTGTAATCCTCACCATTTTAAAAGTTTGTCATTTTGAGCTCGGATTTTCGTCGGTGTTCAGTTTTTCTAAATGCAATGCATTTAAACAGCCTTCCAAAAATGCTTTGCTGCTTGGTTCCTGTCGGTAAAGTTAGCTTCCTAGGTTCATGAAAGCTTCAACTTATATTTGCGTTCATGCTTCATTCCCTGACCCGTTGCAACTGCTTTCAATTTATAACTGTATCTTTCACTATTGTTGTCATCATCTATGGTGATACGAAGGAAAAGTACTTAATTTTATTTAGAAGCTTGCTCGTGACTCTATTCAATTCAAGTTTGTTTACTTGTTGGGAGATTTACTTGTAAGCCAGCCTTATCTGGCTCGGCAGTCTATGTCTATTACGTGAATCCATCTGTACCATGGTAATCAATTAAAAATGTGTTTTTGGGATACCAGTGAAATCCGCATTCATTTTAAGGCTTCTCGTTTCATCGAAATGCTGAATGGTCATATGCTGTAACCTTATGATTTACTTGGGTGTAGTGTAATGTTATTTGCCTCACTTTGCCGCTAGCTTTACTCTTCTTATATGTGACGTTGTGCAGTTTACAATTGAGCTGTGAATTTATTGGTTACTAGCTCTTTCAACAGTATGTTTTCTTTGCGCGTGCTTATCTGAACTCATAATAAGCCCTGAACTCGGGAAAAATAAAATAGATGTCTGGATAATTGTTGGAAATGTTTGCCTTTTTGGTTCTTGGGTGGGGAAGGAGTCCTGTTGTGCGCGTGAAATATCTCTCTTGTCTAGAAGTATTTGTCTTTGCAGTACTTGTAGTGCGAGACTGCGAGGGACATGGAAAGATCTTTCACTTTATAAATTCTTTGTTCATATATAAAAAAGTAATATTAATCGTAAGTAAAGGGATATTTTTCTATATGCTTGTACGGATATACCTTGTGCAGTGGTAAGCGTATGTGGTCACAAGGTGCGAGGACTTTGAGCTTTTATACATAGGCTACAAATGGCATTTTGATGGAGATGGTACAAAGCACCTTGCATGATTTGCCAATTTCTTTGTGTCTTTTTGGCCAATAAAGGAGGAAAAAATTGGAATAAAGAAAGAAAGTAAAGATCTAGAGAGGACCAATGGTTATGCCCAGAGAAGAAAGAAAAAGAATTATAAGGTAGAAGAAAAACAATCGCCATACCTTGCAGATCTGCACTGATAGTCCCATATGCATATGCAGAAAAGGCCTTGTGAATGACATGTGCTATATTTGTATATATGCTATTTTCGTGCATTGTAATGAAAACATGAGTGCTTTTTATAGCTTCTTTCTAGAAATGATGAAAAAAAAATTGGGTAAATAGGTTACATATTTTAAATCATAATTAATGCACCTCACGCCTCTCGCCCAATGCTCCAGAAATGCTATCACCTCGGCATCCATAGCCTTTTGAAGCACTTTCTTTGTGTTGTCAAGAGTAAGAGTAAGAGCAGGAGGAGAAATGTCCTCCCTCCAGCCCCATCACCTTTGTCAAGTATACTTCGTAGTTAGTATCTTTGTATTGTCCCAACACTTGGCTCTTGAAAGTTGCATGTTGTATTTGCATTCATGTTGTATTCCCCGTTTTGTTACACTATGCTTTGTGTACTATTCTTTCAATTTTTGAATCAGTTGTGATTGTTTCTGGTGACGCAAGCAACAAGAAATTAATTTGTATTCAGATTTCAGAAGCTTGGTCATGGCCCTATTAGGCTCAACTTAATGACTTGTTAAATGATCTATGTAATGAATCACCCACTACCACTACATGAATTCACCTGTATAGTTGGACTCTAATTAAAAATTTTAGTTTTTATTGGTAATATTGTTATTCCTTCTAGGGCTCATAAGGTCATATCAATGATGCATGATCAAGTTGTATGATCTTATTATGCTCAGGTGTAATGCTGCTTTCATCACTGTGCAAATAAACTAGTTTCAGATGCTGTCAGGCAGTCTATGTTCAACTCCAAACTTATGTATTAGTAGCACAAAGACTATTATTTCCTTTTGAGCATATCTTGATCTCTGGGCTCCTAGAACTATGTGAAAAAATGCATATGAGTTTTTGCTTACTGTTTGAAATTTGGGGAGGGTGGAGGGAGGTCCCTGTCATTTGCACATGAAGCTTTTAGCTTTTAGCATTTTGAATTTTCATTGTTTATTGTGATTGAAAATTTGCAAGGCTTGACAAGATCTTTCATTGGATAAACTCATTGTTGCCTAAAACAACCTTAAGAGGGTTTGTTACCCCTAGTCCGAATCTTTGTTTTTATTTTTATTTTTTCTTTAAAGTTCCTTGGCTTATCAGTTAGTTGTTAGTTTTAGTTTTCCACCATTTACTATACCAAATTTGGGGGAAGCGTACTCTTGGTGCATTGTAGTTTATGGCTCAAAATTGTGAATTAATGCTTATATTTTGTATTTATGTGAAAATTCAATGATATGTATTTTCTTGTTAGTATGTCCTCTTCAATCTCCATTATTCCCGAATCTGAAGAAAGAGTTGGGGGTATTTTAGCACCTCTTTCTAGGCTATGTGAGCTACTTGAGGAACCAATTTCTTTGCAAAATATCAGATGTTTAAATCACTTTCACTTGTTTTGAAAGAGTTTTGACCATCCTTTCTATGGGACGACTTAAGAGCCATAATGCTAGAAGGGTTGTTTTCTTTGGCCTCTCAAGATTGCTTAGATATGGCCTCGACACGTTAATTGTCCAAGCTTTGTGCCTGGGTGGACACTTGGTTCACTTTTTTTTAGTGCTAGAAGTGATATGTTTTATATAACCCTTGTATATGTATAGGGTCTCCTAAGTTTGTGTTGTTGCAAGTAACTATAATTCATATTTGGTTGAATCGCAGAGATGTTGGGATGAAAATTTCTTTTTAAACTTTTCCACCCCCTCCTGGTACCTTGTTTGGGCAAAACTAAGAGTTCCCCACCAAGCTGAATTGTTGATTCATTTGTTTTGTTTTTGCTAACCGAGAACTAGGTGTACTTTGGGTCTATGAAACCTAAGTCATACTTTGAACAACTATTGGTAAAGTTTGGGCATGCCATTATATGACTAGCACTCAGTTGTGCTTCTTTTAGCCTTTCACTACTAGGGTTATAAACAAACATAGCCAGTTCGTAAACTTTTTGGGTTGGGTTGAGCTTGTTCATTTAGTTTAACGAGCTGAGTTTGAACATGAAAGATTTGGATTTTAACTTGTTTAGAGTGTAAAAGCTCGTAAATTTGACATGTTCTCTACAATGCTTGTGAGTTGACTCGCTTTGTTAAAAGTTCGTCTCTTTTATAAACGAGTCGAACTTGAGTCTTATTTTTAAGTTCATTTATTAAACTAGTCAAACCTATAACAAATATATTTCAAATTACCTATCATGGCCCAAAGCTCGACAAGCTTGGCTGCCAAGCTACTTAAGTACTCCCAAAGAACTCTAAAGAATGAGTATATCATTGCTATTTAAAAAAGCATAAATTGTTGCCAAAAAACATCTTAATGGAGTAGAGGGTACTTGACTGTGCATCGTGATGGTGCGTTGAGCATCCTCTCTCAATATTTGTGTCTTCATCCTTCCATAAACCCCGAAGCCCTCCAAATGAAGCCTATAACATCCTATATGTAGTGGTTGTTGAGTGCCCCGATTTTCTACAACTTTACTAGCTTTCTTGCTTGAGATCTTTGTTTCCATCAAGACAACAATAAAATGTTGTGTGTTTTAATATAATTGTAAAAGCAAGCTTTGGACCTAGGGTTTGTGGTGCCCCTACAATTCTAGCACAAGATCTTTAATGACATGTGGAGATTATTATAGCTTGTTGCCATCCTTCCTATTTGTCATCATATTGGGAGATGAGGGTTCGTTTATCATTTCCACTACTTACTCCAAGCTGTTAGTCAGTATTTGTGAGAAGTGTAAGTTGTAGTTCTCCATTGTTGGTTCCGCCTTACTTTCTCCCACGATGTGCAGTACTGCATAAATCAAGTAACACAACTCATCAACTCATGAATCACTTTCTCTTGGAGGAAGGTACCTAGTTTGTTGCTTTTTGAGCTTAGAGGCGGGCCACATCTCAGTTGGAGGCTTTCCTCGAGGGGTATACACTCATGAACCAGTATAAGGCGTCCGAGTTTATTGTTATCTGCAGCTGTTCTCTTATGTGGGGGCTCCTGGTTGCTTTGAATTCCATCTGAACAGACTAGCTAGAGATCCGTAGATGTATGCTTTTAAAAAATCACTGTTTAAAGTTGATGGTTTTGGGAGGACCTTGCCCCCAAAGGAGAAGGGCAATTGCATCATGCTCATGATAGTGTCATGACCCAACTGGATTTCGCTTCCCTGGAGAAACATTGGCCATTTCTTTAAGTTGAACAAAAGCATAGCGGTTGCTGCGTCCTCTTCTGAGCTATTTAAAATTCCATTTTCTATTTGTTGCGCCCTAGAGTGTTTTCTGTGTTGCTTAGTAACTCCAAGCTATTTGTATTTCTCGACAGTTTCGAAATTGATAGGGATGGTAACCATGGAGGTGTTAGAAATTTTTGCTTTGTTGGACAACGATTGGCAATAGGGTGCTATGTTTACTAAACCATTGCTAGGCTCGAATGTGATCGGTTCAGGTTGAGAGTTAATACCTGAATAGTTGGTAGAACTTTTTTTAGGGGGGGGGGGAGGGGTAGACTTACTCAAAACAGGGGCATGCAACGTGGGAGAGAGCCGAGTAAGCATTTCTTCGGTTGGAATCTGGAGATAGAAATAGATGTTAATACCGAATGTGTACGAAGGTGAGGGAATTATAGTTTAATTGATTGTCACATTATCTCATCATCCATTAATGATGTACTTGCTTTGTTAGAGAGTTTAACATTTGTATTAGTTTGGGAATGATCTTTGGCATATTTTGTTAGATTTTTCTCATATTTTGTGAGATATTATGCTAAGCGATCAACGATAGGTAACCTTTTGACTTTTTCATGCTGGCAGCCAACGTAATTAGAGTAGCTTTCTTCATCATTACTGTAGCTCGAGTCTCATACCCAGAGACTATAGAAGGTCTGAGTGAGTTACCGTCTTCTGCCCTACCCCACTGTAAATGGTTTCTTTACTCGTTTTGAGAATCATTTTTCTTGATTGAGGATGACCCTTTGCTAGCCGGATATTTTTACCATAATTAGGCTTATAAGAATCCGGTGTAGGTGGTATTTTTTTTTTCATTGGACTAAATCTATGACCCATGTTGGTCACCAGCTTTGTCTTCTTCATTGAGTAGTGGTTCTCTGTGTTCTATTGGGGATATATCTGGGAATCCATCTGTTAGTTTGCCATCTCTTGTTTCTTGCAAGAGTTATACTTTTTGCGTAATATTGAGGAAGCCTCTTTATGTGGTACATACAACCACACGAAAAACAAATGGTCGAGATAGTTTCGCATTGGACCTCATAGAAGCGGCTACCTACCTTAATTTTAGCAACAAGTGGTCTATTCATTTTTACCTACACACAAATCCGAGCGAACCTCTCCCTTCATTTTTAGTCGTGTGGATATCCACCTTGAGCACACTATCAATGAGACTACCACTATTAAATAGAGCTAAATGGTTGTAGCATTCAATTGGCAGCCGGTTAATTCGTACCTATAGAGCCACTTACAAGATCTTTGAATTATCTTGGTTGAAATTAGTTTCCCAAAGTCTAAAGGGAGAAGAATTTCCTATTTATGAAGTACAGTCCTCTAAGTAGTGCACACTCCCGATCTACTCTCTTGTAGAATTTAGCAAGGAAGAAACCTTTGCCTAAGATTCAGCATGGCCTACTAAATTTAAAATAAGGGTTTATAATGATCTAAACTAATATTATTTGATTGAATTTTTTTAATGAGTTACGATTTCTATTTTACTATTATTAATAGCATAATTATTATTATTTCTATTAGCATTACTATTATTGTTATCATTACCATTATTTTTATAATTGTTATCATTAATTTTCTATTTCCTTTACTATTATCAAATTTTCTTTGGTGCGATCTAAACTAATTTGATAAGTTGTAAAAATAAACTAAGAAAATTCTGTAATTGAAATGATCCATTGTGAGGAAAGTCTGGTTTTGGGTTCTTGTAAAATCTAATCCTAGGTTTGGGTGCTTCATCCTTTTTATTGTTGTATTCTAAGCTGGGTTGAAGTGGTCTTTGAGTTGATAGGAGGGTTGGATACTAGAGTCTTTGAATAAATTATGAAAGGAGGGACAATGGGTAACAATGGCTGAGTGGTTGAAGGAACAAGTAGCTATGGAGGAGAACAAAGGGAGTGTGTGAAAAGTGTGCTCCTCTTGATCTATATATATATATATATATATATATATATATATATATGTATGTATGTATGTCTGTATATATATATATTTTATATATAAGTATTATTATTTGTGCAGCTTAACATGCACAATTGGGAGAAGAGATAGAAGTCTTGCTAGACCATTTAGGGACCAACTAGTTCCAATTTTTATTTGGGCTAATGATAGAGCACAATACATTATAAGTGAACTTGGTTGAGAAGTTATTGAGAGAGACGAGTCTCCACGAAGATATGTTTTTCTCCCGACGTGATTCCTAGGGAAGGGAAGCATACATGATGGATTTTGAGATTGAGGAAGGAAAATTAAAGTTGATAGGAGATTAATCCCAACTAATGTTATGAATATTAACAACTTTAATGATTCATTGGGTTAGTCTAAATCGGAGAGAGGATGAATATTGAATTATAACACTTATTTTTTACTTTTTTTTTGGTTTTAAAATATTGTGGAAGCAGAAAAAAATCAAATAGTTAAGAAAAATGAGGTGTTATCATTTTGGAATATTGAATTATAACACTTAATTTTTTTTGTCTAAGATAAGATAGATGTCTGTTACCCATTCTATGTTAAATAACAAGGTTAAGGAAAATTAGTTTATCCAAATATGATAATAGAGTGCATAAAGTTAAGATATGTAACTATCAATAGGAAATACTTATAAAATAAGACCATGATAGATCTTTAAAATATTCAAAAACATGAAAAATAGTAAATCAAAGCTACATATATATAATAAGCATAAAACTACAATAGGGTAAAGCTCCAAGCCGTGGTACATTAAGGATGAAACAATGTTTTCTAGACGCCCACATTCTCAAACTTCTAAGTTAAATACGAGGTAGGTCTACTATTGATCATCCTAAAAAAAATCTGTATATGACCTTTTGTTTGTGTGATTGAACAGATGATTGCATAAATGAGCATATCTAAAATAGAGGATATAAAGTCCGATTGAAGTTAAGTAACCATCAATGGATATAAAGTCAAGTAATCACCAATGGACATAAAGTCTATTTGAAGCCAATAAACCACTTGATAATCAGACCTTTTTAGTGTCAATGTTTTCTAGTACATCATTAATGTCTATAGTAGGTAAGATGCTAGGATCTATTAGAATTCTGCTTGAAGCACTAATAAATGCCATAAGACAAATTAACTACTAGTTGTTAATCAAGGATCGGGTAATATAAACCCATGCACAACTTGATTATCATTTACTTTAAGTAATTAGTGTGTTATTTTTAAAGGTTATGTTATCACATAAGATCCACATAACATCCGAGTATCATATCCATATAATAATTCCATCTTAATCATTATTACCATTCAACCATATGGTGTGATATCTATTAGTGTTTACCTAAGATTAAATTAAACCCATCAAGATAATCTACTTAGGCGAAGAATTTAAATGAGATTATTCTTTTGTGAAGTCTTAGCACACTCATTTTGGTTTTTCCATTAAGACCTAAATCACTTATTAAGAATACCATGAATTATGAACCATTTAATCTATCTAACATGTTAGTTAATTTATGATAAAATGTGTGTTCTCATCATTAAATAATCATATTATGGCATTGTGTATAGGCTTAAAACATATGAGTTTCAAAATAACAAAAACAATACACTCTTGTTGAACTGGTCGATTGGTTTGGCTTAGCGAAACATAGACTTCCCTTAAATCAGTCAATTGGTATGGTTAGACCATCCAACAGTTCTACAACTAGTCAATCGGTTCAGACATATTGGTTGATGAGTTTAAGTAGAGAGTAACCAAAGTTACCATAGACTATTTAATTGATTGATTGGGGCTAACCAATTAATTGTTCTACGGACCAACTAACTATTCTAAGAATTAGCTAATCAGTTTAATATAACTAGTTGATCAGAACATGTGATTAAAGCTCCAATATGTTACCACATCCAAGCCATGACATTACCATAGCATTACCATAGCATATAACTAAGATTTAAAATGCTCGTGTACAAAATAATGCTTCATTTATTAGAAAATGATCTCGTTTCTCGTGAATCAAGCCCCCATTTTTTTAGAAATATTAGATAATCCATCATGCATCATTCAAATACCCAAAATCTCATATAGGCATGTAAAGATTTAAATTTAATAGAGTACACTAACTCATACTTATTCATGCTATAGTTCAAGAAAAGAATGATTTACTTGAAGAGTAACAAAATTTTTCACCAAAAAGGAAAAACCTTAAGCTGAAATATTTACTTCTAAAACTTTAAAATAAAAGGTTAAAACTTAGAAACCATCAAATAAGTTATAGAAATAAAGAAACTTGAATTAGGGAAGGAAAAAAAAAACCTCCAAGAGAAAAATAGGATAAGAGAGCTAAAAGCAAATTTAACTTTTTTCTAAATTAAAATTTTTCTTGCTTAAGAATAAAGTAATAGGGAGCTAGGAAGGATCAATAAAGTGAATCAAATTAGAGTGAAAGCTTAAAATGGAAAAGAATTAGCATAAGTGTTTAAGAAACTCAAGTATTTCAGATGTTGAAGAAAAGTAAGGAAAAGAGATGAATGGAATTATTTATAGCTAACAAATTGGTGAAGGAACGAGTGAGGATATGCAACATATCAAAAACTATAATTTTACCATTTTAATATGAGTTGAATAAGTAAATTATCAAGAATAGGTTGACATCCATTTTAGAGCTCAAATGGTAATTTTAGGGAGAATATAGGTTGAGTTCATCCATAAGGGATTGAACACAAAAAGAAAAATGGTAGATCAGTGTAGGAGTAGTGATAGTATGGAATCGAAGTATACATTCTAGGGTTGTGCAGAGGAGAGAAGAATAAGATAAATAGTGGTGTCATCCTCCCCCTCTTTTGTCGAAATAAAGCCTTTGAATTTGGTGAAGGAAAAAAAATTAAAGCTTGATAAATGATCAAAAGGGTTAATGATATTAGGAATATTTTAGGGTTGGATTATCAAAGTCTCATCTTAATGCAAGAAAATTTTCAAATAATCGAATTTTAAAAAGCACTCAGTCTAATAAATCAATGGATCGGTTTGGTCATACCATTCAATTGTTCTATAGACCAAACAATTGTTTTTTAAACCATTCAATCAATTCTAGTAAATAAAAACCCTAACCAAAACAACTGACCAATCAATCAGTTCGTTAAGAAAATTCACTTTATTTAATTTTTCAAAACTTTATCAAATTACTTATTACATCAAACCCAAACTATAGTTTTAAAGTAAGGTCATACATTATTCAATCTTCATCAAGCATAATAATTTTTTATTTTATAATCCTATAAATATAGGGTATTACATAAACATTTACTTAGGTAAGATAAACTAAGGTAAATTAAGGTAAACATTTTATGATATTGCTGGAGTAATGTTGGCCTAATCTGGGTAAAAGTTCTTTTTCATATAATTCGGATTGGGGTATATTGGGATGAATGAATGGTATATTATTAAGTTTTAGTATTCATCTTTATTGTCCCTTATTTCGGAGGTAATAAAAATGAGGCGATTTGGGTGGTTAAGAATGAATCATTAACCTTGATTAACCTAGGTAAATAATTTCAAATAAGCTCCCAAATGAGGTGAATAGAGGTTAATGAAATATTCATCCTAATACAAACAGATACGAAGGGAAGAGTACGGTGACTTGCAATAAGGGATCTAAGAGCGGATGCACCATATCATTTGTCATTGAAAATAAATCCATGTGTACATTTATTGACGTCACCTTCTGCACTCTTAAAGGTTTTTTAGGTTAAAGAATATGATTTGTGTCTATAAGAACTTATGGTATTATATGTTCCATATATTTCTCTTAGGTTTAGTCCAATGGGCACTTTTGTTGGTAAAATGCCTCCAGCTTAGCCCCATGGGATCTATTATTTATATTGCTATCTAACGTATTTATTAAGATAACTATTTACTAAGCCACATGATGGTTGTTTAATTGGTTATAAGTCTCTTGTATTCTTATATATTTCCTTAGTTATTTTTTTTTAGGAAATTTGTCTATTTGCACAAGATAGTTAGGGAGCATATTAATGTTGTTTGGTTAAAGTGAGTCCATTGGTAAACGAAATGACGTGGAAGATAATTGATGAATTCTCCTTCACAATGCAAGGTTTTTTTTTTCTTTGTTATTTGAAGAAGAATGTTGATCAAAGTATAAGTAATATTCGAGCATGTAATCGTCTTCAAACAAAATGTTTGATTGGAATTTTTGACATTCACCTATATCAAATAAATTTAAGAGAGAAATTATAAATTTCTCTAGAAAACAATACCTAAACTATCTTAAGATAAACTAACTTGTAGATGAAGAAAGGGAGGTTGAAATCTTCTCAAGAATTTGGATAATATTTCGCTCATTCAATAATGTCTGGTTTCTTATCCACTAAATGAACAAGTTCCATATATATATATATATATATACACACACACATATGTAGGTCGAGCTCATCCTTTATTAATCAGGTCCAAATTAACTGGCCTAATTAACAAACATGTCTATATGGTATACATAATGGTTTACAATTACAAATGATAAGATGTTACAAAATATATATAAAACATCAAAGTTACATAAGTCTTGATTATGATAATACATTAAATAATCTAGTAATTAAGTTTCATGTCTTATAGTTTTATTTTTTACGTAACTTTGTAATTCTTGCATTGTTATTGTCTTGTATACTAGATATCCTTGGTGAAATCTTCTTGTAAACATACCTACAAGAATCACTTAATGAAATATTATTATGGTTATTATAAAAGTGTTTAAGATTTTTAAGAACAATTGGTATTATCTCTAAATAGGCTAGCTTTTGGCCTTCAACATGAGAAAAATAAGACGGAGATGCTCCTACATCATTCTCTCCTTATAAAGAAGAAGGAGATAAATCACAAATGTTGAAAGTCCTAGAAACTCCCCTACATGATTAAGGTAATTCTAATTCACAACATTGTTTCTAAATTTTCTTAAGGTTTTAAATGGTTTATTTTCTTTTGGCATTAGTTTTTTTTTTTTAAGTTTGGATTTTTATTTTTATTTTTAAGTATAACCATACCAAATCCATGGTAAAAATATCTGTGTAATTCTATTTTTATTTGTTTGGGTTTTGTATTTAGCATTATATGTCTCAATATTATTCTTAATTTGCTTATGAAGTTTCTTTAAGAATTCAATTCTTTCTTTAGCATCATAGCTCTTAATATCATATTTTTTCAATGACAATATATCAATAGCCAAATAAAGATTAATTCCATAGACAACGTCAAATGGACTCGATTGATTTCTATTCGAAGGATTCCTATTATATGCAAATTCAGTATGTGCAAGAATTTTCTCAATTCTTTGTACTCTTATTAATTAATCATCGTAGTAAAGTTCCAAATGTCCTATTAGTCATTTTGATTTGACCATCTATTTGTGGATAATAAGATGTACTAAATAATAACTTAGTACCTAATATATGCCAAAACATATTCTAAAAGTAACTCAAAAATTTTACATCTTTAGCTAACACTATACATTTGGAAATACCATGTAATCTTACTATTTTCTTAAAATATCAATTTTCTACATGCGTTGCATCATTTGTTTTATTACAAGGAATAAAATGTGTCATTTTAGAAAATTTATCAACCACTACCATAATAAAATCCTTTCCCCTTTGTAACATTGATAACCCTAAGATAAATTCCATACTAATCCCCTTCCATGGCTAACTAGGAACAGGTAAAGGAGTACATAAATATTTATAGAAGAAACTCTTACTCTTTTGACAAGTCACACACCTCCCAATAAAAGCTTTCACCAACTTTATCATTTGTAACAAATAGAAATGCTATTGTAATATTTTCATAATTTTATGAACACTAAAATGACCAGCTATATATTCTTATCTACTTCCTTAATAAGTAAATTACGTACACTGGAATGAGGTATACACAACTTATTAAGTTTGAAAACAAAGTCATCTTGAAGCATATAATTATCATAATTATGATTTCTCTTACATTTATCATAAATTTCAAAGAAATCTTCATATTTTGCATATACTTTTTTCAACATTTAAAAACCTAATAATTTAGTATTCAACATGACAGATATCATAGATCTCCTTGATAATACATATGCTACTGTATTTTCTCTACCATCAAAATGTTTGATAAAAAAACGTGATGGATTGTAAGAAACTAACCCATTTTACATGCCTAAGATTAATCTTCATTTATGCATACAAATATTTTAGACTCTCATGATCCGAATGCAAAATAAATGGTTTAGGTATCAAATAATGTTTCCATGTTTCTAATCTTCTTATGATGGTATATAATTACTTATCATATGTTGAATAATTCATTTAAGCACCATTTAATTTTCACTAAAAAATGTAATGTTTTTTTCTTTCTTGTGAGAGTACATATTTTATTCTTACTCCACTAGCATTACATGTGACTTCATACAATTTATCAAATTTAGGTAAGGATAATACTGGTGCATTAAATATCTTGTTCTTTAAAGTCTCGAAGGCTTTAGCGACATCTTCTCCCCATTGAGTTCTTCTTTCTTCATAAGATGTGTACTTGGCGCGATAATAGTTATGAAGTATTTAATGAACCATCTATAGAAACTCACTAGTTTGTGAAAACTCCTCACGTTATGAATATCTTTAGGTGTTTGCTAGTCTTGAATAGCTTGAATCTTTGTAGGATCTACTTTTATACTTTTTTTATTTATAATATAATCAAAGAAAACAATACTCGAAAGTATAAAAATATATTTTTCTTTTTTCTATAGAGTTTAGCTTCCCTTAGCTTATTAAATAATTTCCTCAAATGAATAAGATGGTCATGCTAATTTTTACTATACACAAAGTATATCATTTAAGTATACTACAGTGAATTTTCTAAGAAAATGTCGAAGAACTTCATTCATTAGTCTAATAAATAAACTAGGCGCATTACACAATCTAAATGGCACAACAATTTATTCATAAAGAACATATTTCATTTTAAAATCATTTTTTCATTAATTCCCTTATCTTATTCTCATTTGATGATGTTCACTCCTTAGATCATTTTTTTAGAATACTTGTGCTTTACATAATTCATTTAACATGTCATCTAATCTAGGCATATAAAATCTATATTTGATAGTTATATTGTTAACAACTCTAGAGTCAATACATATGTGTCACAACACACACACACTCATACAAACACACACACACACACACACACACATATATATCTATATATAGATATATATATATATATAGTTAAGAACAAGTAATTTAGGTATATAATATGGACTCATGTTTTCTCTCACATATCCTTTTTCTATGAGCTCATGTATTTATTTTTCTCTTTCCTTAACTTTTTTTGGATTACATCTATAGGTAGATCAATTAGGTAAAGACATACCAAGAATCAAGTCTATAGCATGTTCTATCTCTCTTTTAGGTGGTAATCTAGGTGGTAAGTTAGAAGGAAATACATTTTTATATTCATTAATAAGCTCATCCGACCAAGGATTACTTTTATTTTTCTCCTAGTAGGGATTCTTTGATAATCAAAATATAACGACTACCTACTTCCTTAATGCATTCTATCATAACCTTTTTATGTAAAAATAAGCTCTTTTTATTTTCAATTATGTTATCATTATCACTCTTTGAAGGTTTAAGTTTGTGACTTTTCTTATCCTTATCAACAATATATTCATTAATAATACCATTATGAATATTACATCTATTATATTGCCATGGTCTACCTAATAAGATACCACATGTATCCATCAGCAAAATATCACATAGTACATCATTATGATAATTACCAATAAATGATAGTAGGGTTTGTTTGATTATCTTAACTGCATTGTCCTTGTTAAGCCATTGAAGAGAATAATAATTTGGATGTGGAATTGTCTCTAATCCTAACTCCCTCACCATTGTATCACTAGCTACATTCATACACGATCCATTTTTAATGATAACTCAACAAATTGTATCTCTCACTCTTTCTTTAGTTTTGAGTATCTTCTCTCGTTGGTTATGTCGCTCACTAGTTTGAATATGAAAAACTATTTATAGTACATAACAAGCATTGCTTTCATCTTCAAACTCACTTGAAATTACTTCATTTGGCTTGAAATCAGTGTCTTCATCACAAGTCTTCATAGCTTCAACCTCTTGTATGTAAAATAATCTGTGATTGGGACATTCTCTAGTGGCGTGTCCAAATCTTTGACATTTAAAGCATTTCTTTATAGAGACCTCATTGACCTTGGTCTTACCCTTCTCTGCTCGGTTAAGTCTTTGTTTTTATCAACATTTATAGAGCTTGAGGTACTTGTCCCTCACTTGGTAGCTTGTGTACTTGGGTAGTACTTTGTAGAAAAAATACTTTGTTTGTAGAAAAAAAATTTATTATCTTGTTCATACTCTTTAGATACGGATTTCCTTCTCAAATATTTTTTAAGTTTACCCTAAGATTTGATTTTAGATTTATCTTCTCTTTCTCTAGTTCTATTGAAGTTATTATACCATATTCTAGCAAACTTCTTAAACTTAAGAGTAATTAATTTAAAATTTTGTTCATCATGATGATTATTGAATTCAAAAATATCCTTTACCTCATGTAACCATTCTAGAAATAACTCAACATCAAGTTTATTGTCAAAATCAGAAAGATCAAATTTAATATCTTTATCTTTTTTATGATGATGGCTTGTTGATGATCATAGTTCTTTCGATTACTTTCACTTATATGTGACTCTTCTTCATAATCTACTCATGAGTTTAAATATCTCCCTCTTTCGGGGTTGATTGTCTTTGCTATATTTTCCACTTGATCTCCATAGAACTCTTGTGGTTATTGCATATTTTATACGAAATCTTGCTTGGAAAATTGAGACTCCATCCTTTGCAATTGATTTTGCATTGTAGGAACTTGTTGAAGTTGAGCATTGGTTGTAGCCAAATTGATTAAGTGCTTCTAGGTTGCATAAAAAATGGCTTGAAAATATGGTTCTTCCTCCATAGTAATCAGCTTACTAACACTCTCAACAAAGAGTTAGTAATCTTTTGGGTTTTGGTTGGAAACCCAAATCAAACAATGATTCTCCTTCGGTTTTGAATTGGTTCTTGCAGCATTTTTTGACTCCAATGAATCAAAAATACAACCAAAAATCAAATATACCTCACACACAAATGAAATCTGACACTTAAACATTTCTTATTAAGTTCTTGATATAGAATGCAACAAAAACTAAAGCTAATCACTTGCCATCTTCTAAAAAAATTATGTATCATATGTTTTATCATGTAATGTAACTAGAGTAAAGTTAAAACAATAACCTGTATGTAATATGTGTATGCAAATCACAAACAAAATGTTTAAATGATGGACTACAAACAACTTATATTTGAAGAAACAAAAGACACACAATTGACACAATTCTTAAACACACAAACGAGGGTTAATGTCGTTTTGGTTCTCATGCACTTTATTCAATCATCAAAGGTATTTATTCAACGTGAAAATCTATCCCAATCACATGAAATATCATGTAACATAATTATCTTTAATACCATTCCAATACAAGTAACACACACACACACATGTTTTCTTCCTTAAATCACTCGAAACATTAACATACAATTACTATCATTTGGTTCTGTACTTAACATGTAATCATTCAATATTTACTTCAAGATCAATATATCACATGATCTATCCCCACAGTTGACCATCTAATATCATACACATGCATGCAAGAGTTCAAGAAAAGTAATCAAGATTTAACCAATCATAGCAAGAATGATCAAGAACCTCAACCAAAGTTGATGTTGATGTGCTTCCTTGTTTTCTCTTTGAAGACGTGTTCTCCTCCAAGTCTCTTGAACCAAAATCCTTGCTTTGATACCAAAACGGATGTGAACGATAATGGATAAATTATCCTTCACAATGTAGGACCTTTTTTGCTTTGTTCTTTGAAAAAGAATGTTGATCAAAGTAGACGTGATACTTGAGTATGTAATTGTCTTGAAACCAAATGCTAGAGAAGAATTTTTGATCTTCATCAAGGTCAAATGAATTCTAAAGAAAAATGAAAATTTTTTCTAGAGAACAATACCTAAACTCTCTTAAGATAAACTCACTTAAAAAGGAAGGAAAGAAGGTTAATAAAGACTAGGAATTTTTGTGTGGCACATAAGTTGATAAGCGTAATAACATTTAGAGGGAGGCTAAACCATTGAAGGGCTTCATAGAAGAAATTCTAATCCAATCTATCAAAGGCCCTTGAAAGATCACGTTTCATAGTAAGATAACTCGTTTTGCCCCTCTCTCCTCTGAAGGGTGCAAATGACCTCTCTTATAATGTCATTAGCTCTTTAAGACGGTCTTTGAGTTGGGTAGTAAGTAATACTCCAAGGTATATAATATATGATATATGGTTAAAGTTGACAATAATTAATATAATTATATATATCAACTAGGCACACTTTTTTTGAAAACCCATCATAATAGCAAAAACAAAAGCGACATTTTCCACTTCACTGAATTTTACTTTTAAGAATTCTTGGCTTTCGGTGGTCCAAATACATGTGATATCTTTTCAAGTTTTTCATGTTGTATGAGTGAGGACATAACTCATTGAAAATGGCTCATAATAATTTGTGAGTCCATCTATTGACCTCAAAAGTGCTTTATATGTACTTGGTGTTATGATTGGTGTTAAGGTTGATATGTTAAACTCTTTTAAATTAGGAATGACCCTTGGAAGGGTCTTATGGATTGTTGAAGGAGTGATATAAGATATGAAAAGATGTTTTTTTAATGTTGTGTAAATATTATTACAAAATTTGATGGGTTAGTAATATCCTACAAATTTTGGGTTAACTACTTTAAGTATGAGGCAAATAAGAGTGAAGGGATTTGTGAAAATTACTTGAAGACTAAGCTTATTTTAGAAGCTTTCAAAATTTTCTCTTAATAGTGTTCTCAAACTATTGGAAGAAATAAGGCCAGATGTCATTAGGACTCAAAGCTTTATAATAATATTCTAAAGTTTACTATGGAAAAATTTTATTTTAATTTTTTTTGTGGAAGCTTAAATACAAATTAGAGGTATTATTGGTATAATTAATATATGTTAGGGTGTTGTAACAATCTTATTCTAAATATAAGGCTAAATAATTTAAACTTTAATGATTGTAGAACACAAGAAAGAATAATATATATCTATATATATATTGATTCCAAATAAGACATAAGAAAAGATAAAGTTATTAGAACTATATAGTGGTACTAAGAGTCGGAAAAAGCTCTTAGGAAGACTAAAGGGCATAACATGTGTAAATCCTAAATAACTTTGCCCTACCCTTAACTCATCAATTTTTTTAGGTATAGAATCAAAATCAACATGATCGTCATTATAGTCTTCCGACACATCATCTAAAATGATGTAATATGAACTATACTAAGTAATATAATCTACCCTAACAAGATAGCATACAACATGCAAGATGATACATACAATCATAGAATATTAAACATGAAATAACATGATACATACAACAATTATAACATAGGAAAGCATGCAATTATGGAACACATAAACAAACTACACAATATTATGTGATACACATTGTATGAAAACATATGTTACAACTAATGGAAAAACAAATGCAAGATAATGAAAATATGTTCCAAAGATTAAGATAAAAAATATAATAAATATTTAGAATAAGTAGATTATTATATTATGTAATAACTTGCACTAAAATTCTCTAAAATATATTTAAAATTATATTAATTTTTTAAAAAAACTTACTTTTGATTTTTAAAAGGGCTTGAAATTTGGGTAAAGTTGTGAATTTTAAGCATGTCAATTGACTAATTTTCCAAACTGATTGATTGACAGGACCAAGATTTTCATTTTTATTTCTACAATAACCAATCTGTTGGTGTCCCAAGCGGATCAATATGTTGTTATTTTAGATCTTTTTTTGTTTTGGTTTTGATTCTATTTCCAATGTTTATAAAAACTTCTAATTAGAGTATCTTAGTACTAATAAGTATATTTTGGTACTTTGAGGTTATTTTTATATCATTTAGATCATTTTATAATTTTATTTAGCTAAAAATTATCTAAAAATACCTTTGATATACTCTCTCAGCAAATCTCTCTTTATCCCCAACTTTCCCCTCTCTTTTAGTAGCCATGGGTGGGTGTAAGACTCAATACACCTTCCCTTGACTCACATTACCTTTTTCACAACCTAATTGCACTCCATCTCCTTCATTTTCATCATTTCCTTTTCTACTCTTTGGTCCCCTATACTTAGCCAAAGAAAACCTACTCACTTTCTCCTTCCCCTTTGATGTATTGACTTCCTAGCCTCTCTAGCTTCATTTTTATTCATTTTAACATTTAACTTCCATACTTTCTTTCCTTTATCTCTTACTTTGGTTTTATTTTGCAAAGTTTTGGAAATTTCCTCATTTCATCCTTTTCTATTTCCATTGAAAAAAGCCCAGAGGTTATGCCTCTTGATCAGTTGTTCCTCTCATATCTTTTCCTAATCTTAGCATTAGATCTCATTAATTTTCCCTTTTAAACATGGAGGGATTAAGGTGTATAGAAAGTTTGAAGGTCTTAGATTTTCTCCTATTTGTAGTTTGTTCCTAAGAGAAGGTTGAGTTATGCTTATTCCTTTTTATTATTTTATTTTGATTTTTAATTGGGTTTTGAAATGGAGTTTTGATTGTGTCGATTCATGATTCTCTTAGGAATTCAAGAGTCTTGGTAGAGGCTATCAAGTTAGAAGTATATTTTTGTGTTAAAAGATTTTTCTTGGAAGTAAGACATCCTTATCTTTTATATGACTAATGATTTATGTTTTTAACTGTGGTTTCATATTCTTGTTGAGTTCTATGATGTACATGTGTTATTTTTTAAGTCTTTGAATTCAACCATGTGGAATGTTTATAGATTTGGAATTTGGATTATGTTTTTTAGTATTTTGATATTTAGCATGAATTTTTTGATTTCACATAAGTATGACATATATTGATTTTTCTACCATGTATCCATGTGATTTTAAGTGTGAAATATGTCTACTTATATGTTTTATAACATATAACCATGATAAGGTTACTTTAGAAAGCATGTGATTTTTGTTAAGGGTGAAAATGCATGTTGGGGCATTGTTTTGACTAGACTAGTCAAATGGTTGGATGAATCCATTAATTGGTTCACTTGGATAGCTGATTAGCTTGATAAAAACATTGTTTCGCTCTTGTAAACAATTGATCGATTTGAGACACCCATTGAATGATTCCTACGATAGTCGATCATTTTTATGGACTCATAGCTGCTTATTTTATGTTTAAAGTGGTTTTGGTCTCGACCTAAACACATCAATTAGTTTACATAAATAGTCGATCGGTTTGACCAATCAATCTACATTCCCTTAGGTTTGGTATGCCTAAAGTAGCTGGTTATTTCAAATGTCTTATCGACTGGTTTTACGTGATTTCATCATGTTTATTTATTATTTTAGACCTTTATTTAGGCCTATTTTTGAGCTTTTTCATTAGCTTGTGACATTAAATCATGATCTTGGCCATGCATAGTTAAAACTAATAAAAAATAAAAATGAGAAATATTGTGATGTGTC
Source organism: Tamarix austromongolica (assembly GCA_039764185.1). Taxonomy (NCBI): domain Eukaryota; kingdom Viridiplantae; phylum Streptophyta; class Magnoliopsida; order Caryophyllales; family Tamaricaceae; genus Tamarix; species Tamarix austromongolica. The sequence goes on from CM077814.1 coordinate 57,024,161, forward strand.
TTGAAATCCTTACTCGGTTGAGTTTGGTGTTATCTCTATGAACACCTAATTTGGTAGCTTGGATGCTCTAAGTTGAGATTTGTTATATCACCTAATAATTATTAATTATTAATAATTAAAATTAAGATTTCATTCTAGTCTTCTTCTCTAATCCTACATGTAGTTAATCGGGAGCTAGTGGGTTGGTCATCCTTGTGGTTTTCATCTTTTCACTCATTACCTATTTTTCTTCCCTACTGGATTGAGGTTAATAGGGGTATGTACATATTTATAAGGTATAGGACACGTCTTGGATGTTCCCATCATCCTTGATGAAGCCCGATTGTCACACCTCCTCGGGATTCATTACAACATCACAACTAGCATTACTTATGTCGAATGGATGTGTACTCGCATCCCAAGTGAGATCCTGATGGATATGCACCATCGAAACATTGTCTATAGAGGCAACACAAGCTCATATTATCTCCTATCCTTCAAATGAGTGTGCCATTACATAATGTCCTCCATCTTGTTCCCTCGCACAAGGTCTGGAGCAAATATAATGCTCAAGGATTGGTATGGGGTGGATCACATCCTCTCACCCACTCCCATTAGATTTGGGGTAGATATCTTTCAACATATGTCACATATGGCTAGACATAGCCAAGCTGCCTTGGGATACAGATTGCTCACCAAACGTATTCTCCATGATTTCTATGTAAATCTCATAGTCTTTCTAGCTATACCACTGTGTCTACACAATGGCCTTGATATCCTTCATGTGGTAACATCCTGTCGTATGGGGTATCAAATAAATCTAGATGTTCAAACAATCGAGCTCGCTTCTCAATCTCTTACCTTACTCCACCGTAATGGTCGAATCTCTATTTAGTCTACACCTCCACCGTCATAACCAACTGTTAATGATATTCCCCCATCATCAAATGATCCTCTTCATCCATCAGATATTCCATCTTCCTCCACACGAGGTTATTCTGCTCCTACCTTCACCCCCTCCACCTCTCATATACCATATGTGTCTCCCTCCACCAATCGTATCACTCTTGTGGGCGTACACGATCTCCTTATTAGGGTTGTCAACATGATAATTGCCATGGATCGCTATCCACAAGAAATGGAGTCGGAGCTGCGTGCCCTTCGAGTTTATTTCCAACCTGACTTTGCCTCTCAACATCAGTATTGAATGGACACTCCTCCAGTCGACACCATAGTCCCTCTTGATTCTGCTCCCTCTCCTGCTCCTACCATTGCTAGAGCTGCCTTCCATTGATGTATCTCTCGCGGAGGCCTCATGATTTGGATGTGTTTTCATTCAATCCACTAACATTAAGCCCACTACCAGTGATGACATCGGTGATTAGCATGGACCTATATCGACTAGTTTAGCGAACTCCACATCTGAGCCTTCATGTCCTCTACGATGATGTCTAGTCTTTTTATTTTTATCTTAGGCTTTGGCTATTTTTATTTCTCTAGACTATCTACTTAGCCACTTTAATTATATGTTCTCTATATCATGTACTTATAAATTTCAACTAGTTAATGAACACTTTCCTTTCTATTCTATCCCTCTCTGTCATTTATATGTTGCTTAAAGAAAAGTGTATACACAAAACTTTCATTATTCATTCTATTTCCTTTTAGTCCATGCACTTGTTTAGAGGGAACTCTTCCTCCTCGAAAGGGCAATGTTTTCTTATCTACATCCTTTTTAGGCCCTTTCTACTCTCACTTTTTGTTGATGTCCAAAAAGGGGAGAGAATCCGAGATTCTAGGATTGAAAGTCTAAAACCGGTAAATGTATGACTATCATTTCACTCATTACTCGTTCACATTTACAATTCTACACTTTTTGCTAGTCATCATAAAAAGGGGAAGATTGTTAACCTCAAAGGTTAAGAAATGTCATTATACTTATTTTGATGATAACAAATGGATTTTGGTATCTAATGTATTTGCTTAAGTGTGCCTATTTAATAAATAACGTATACAAAAGGAACCAAGACATGAAGCAAGCATTTGATATGTCTTAGGTATATTGTCAATAGTGAAGTTGAGCAAATGTCACATTTCTAACAAAAAATCTTTGTTAAAAAAATACTTAACATGATCTCATATTATAAATCTTTTAAAAGTATTTTCCAAACAAATTGATTGGTTCCAGTCGGTACTAATCGAATGGTCCTTAAACCGATCGACTGGTTCAGTTCAAACATACACTAGTCATGTTAAAACTCAAATAAATCGACTAGTGCATAAAATTGATTGACCGATTTTCTCAAATTGAGCGACTGGTTTGGAAATCGATCGACATATTTGACCAACTAGTCCATGGGTGAAATGCCCCGAAAATTTCTAACTCTAAATATTATATTTAAATGAGGTTTTATCATAAAGATTAATTAAATAAATTATTTTAATTAAAATAAAAGAAATTTTATTAGGGCAAATCAAGAATAAATTTATAAGTATTTTAATTAGGAGGAATTTGGGTATTTTAGCTAATTAAAGATTTCAATTTGGGAATTAATTAAATAAATTATTTTATTTAAAATAATGAGGAGAAAATAGTTTCAAATTAATTTTAATTTTATAAATAAATTAATGGAAGAAAATTAGGGTGTTTTGTTAATTAAAATGGAATTTATGGAAAAACTTTTAAAAATCCTAATTTAGCCTAAAAAGGGATTTAAATATTATTTTATTTAAATATTATTATTTTAAATATCCTAAATATTTAGATTAATTTAATTGGGCCTAACCTATTTTATTTCTCCTTTCCTTTTTCCCTTTTTCTTTTTCTTTCTTCCTTTTTCCTTTCTTTTTCTTTCTTTTTCTTCTTTTTTCTTTTTCCTCTTCTTTTCCCCGACTGGGCCTGGCGCAGCGGCCCAGTTTCCCCCGCCTTCCTTTCCTTCGACCCAGCCCACGCGGCGTCTTCCTTTTGCCGTCTCTGCGCTGCCTTTTGATCCATTTACCACCGAAACTCACCGTTTAATTTAATCCATTACCCTCGCGCCCGCGCGTCCTCCTTCCGCCCCGTGCCGCGCCGCGTTTTGCCTTATTTTCCACTTTAACTCGTCGTTCCATTTAAACAACGTCGACTCGCGCTCGAACCGCCCGGTTCTCCCTTTTTCTTTTCTTTCCCCGGCCGACCGGTCTGCTTCTCTTCTTCTTCCTTCTTCCTCCTTCCTCCTCCGTCGCTGCGACGCAAGCTTCGACCCCGTCAATGGCTTCTCCTGATACGGTGATTAATACCGTCCGTTTCTTGCCTCATTGCCTTCCTCTTAACTCCAGGAATAAATTGGCATAATTTTCGTGCGTTATGTCTCGCCCGTTTCTTCTCCCCAACCTCGCGAACCGTCGAAGCAAACCAAACGTTGGTCGACCGTTTTCCGCCGCCGGCTGCCCAAATTCTTACAACCCATAACTTCCTGCTGACCCCCAAAATCCTATTATACCATCTACAATCTATAAATAGCTAGATTGTATGAGTTTTTGCAGTTGGTTCTTCCCCGAAACCCTCAGCTCGAGTGCCGGCCACCGCGACTTCAGACGCCTCTTCCGCCGCCGTCGGCCAACCTCAGCGCCACCGAAACATTCCATTATCTTCCCTGAAAGTTCCTCTAATTAACTAAACCATTTTCACCTCTCGATTCTTCTTGTACGAGCCTCAATAATCATGCAAAGTTGGATGCTCGTTTCGCCGAAATTTTGACCCCGAAATCTTAAACCACCGTCCACCGCCGTGCGCCGCCACCTTTGGCTGCACCACCACCATCATTTTGTCCCTCTCCTCCTGGGCAACAATAAACACCTCTTATATCACCTCAATTCTCCCTATCTTTTTCCCAACATCCATCTTTGTCTATGTTATTCTATTTTTCCGACCACCGCCGTGAACCACCGCCGGTGCCACCTATCCCCACCAGCTTAAGGTTGAACCCTAGACCCTCTCAACCATTTTCCATATTATTATAAGCCTTGGTTTAATTTATTTCAATTATTTGCATATAATTACCATTATTGTTATTCTTAATATTTATATTCTTAATATGTTTTATTATTATTTGATGAGAAATTTTATTCTGAATTGTACTTGCAGGGTGGAGAGTGGTAATAAAACAATATTATTGTTAGTTTCGAATTTTAAGTTATTAATTGAATTATTATGGGATTATTATCATTCTTATTATTATTATTATTATTATTATTATTATTATTAATATTATAATTATTAGAATAATTATTATTATCATTTTATTAATTATTCTGGAAAATCTTAGGCCCTAATTTTTTATTAACATTTGCACTTATTTATTTTAGTATTATTATTTCTACTGTTATTATAACCATTAATAATAATATTATTATTATCTTTATTATTTTAATGTTATTATATATGTTAGTAATTTTATTATTAATATTAAATAAGTGGTAAGTCATTAGTTATAAGTAGGGTCGAAACCCCACTTTAAATTTTAAAGCTTATTATTATTATTATTATTATTATTATTATTATTATTTATATTCTCATTGATATTAGTTTTATTATCCTTGATATTATTATATTAGTATCATTATTATCATTAGGGTAAAATATTTAACCCTATATTATCAAGGGTTATAATATCTCTATTATTTTTATGTCTTTAGCAAAGTTAGAATTTTGTTAAGGTTAGTATTTGGTCAAAGTTCTAAGGAGGCGTAGGAACATGCTCCAAGACCGGTGTCGTTTCAGGTAAGGGGTGCTAAGGCCTTTTATGTGCTAATGTGCATTTTGTGATTCATATGCTATGCATTCTATGTTTATGATTATTAATTATACCGTATATGATATGACATGGAGTGAAGTATGTTTTCGTATGGCATGTGTATTATTTGTGTATGACCCTGTAAGACATGCATGTGAGGATGTTGATATGATTTTATGTGGGAGAAAGGATGAAAAAGGATGATGGAGAAAGAAGTTGATTAAGGGATGCGAGTTGACCCAAGTATTCCATTGATTCATGAGTAAAGGAATAAAATGGAGAATTTTAGGGTTTCGTGTGTGAGAATCTGATTTATGATTTTTGAGGTTTTGGTATGGAGAATATAATTTATGGTTTTATATGGGGAAGTTTAATTTATGGTTTTGTATGGTTTTGTGGGAGACAATATAATTTATGATGTTATATGGGAGAATTGAATTTATGGTTTGTTAGGGAGAATCTAATTTAAGACGTTATTTGGGGAGAATGTAATTTATGACATTATATGGGAGAACCTAATTTATGATTTGATTGGGAGAATCTAATTTATGATTTGTTTTGGGGAACCCAATTAATCCAAATTATGGTTTTGCTTGGGAGATTCTAACTTATGATTTTATGTGGGAGAATCTAACTTATAGTCTTGTATGGGAGAATATAATTTGTGGTTATGAAAGGGGAGAATCTAATCAATTGTATTATGTGGAAAAATATTTGGGTTTTATATGATTTGAATCTTTGTGTTGGTATGGATTGAATTTAGGGTTTTGTGTGAATGAATCTTTGGGTTGTATATGGTTTGAACTTAGGGTTTGGTAAGGATGGATACTTAGTTTGGTATGGATGAATCTTTGGGTTTTATATGGTTTGAATCTAGGGTTTGGTATGAATGGGTTATGTGGATTGAATTTAGGGTTTTGTATGATGAGATTTTGGGTTTTGCATAATGGTTAATGGTTGTATAGTGGTATTAGGGTTTGCATGGAAGTTAATAACTGCATGGGATGCGTAAAGTTTGTATGAGAGTGAAGTTTATGTATGGAACGCTGCTTTGGGATTTGAGGAAGGTAATGTAAGTGTTGTTTGGGTGTTTAAGCACTTGGGATGAAAAATAGCACGTGGAGCAAATTAAGGGTACGAAGGAGACTAAATTAGGGTTTTGGGATAAAACCCTAGAGTGAGATGTGAAGTAGAATTGGAGGATAAGTGTGAAGGGAGCGACCCATGCATGTCTAGGGTTTGGTGGTAGCACGTGTGTAATTGGTGAATAAACTATGATAATGAATATGGAAATTATGTTTTATGATTCGTGCATGTGCATGGTGAAAGCTTTTGAATAAGATACTTAAGACACTAATTATTTAAAGTGGATGATCGTTGAGACGGGACCAATCGATCCACCGGTTCGGAATAGTGGTTAGGGTGTTTACCCTATGTGTGATCGATCCACCGGCTATAATAGTGGTTAGGGCATGATGTCCTATGCGTAACCGATCCACCGGTTATAATAGTGGGGGTTCCCGAGCTCAACAACCGCAAACCAGAATTTTGCTAAAATGCCTAAAAGATACTAATTACTTACAGTGGAATACCATGCGTGCCAGAGCCAACCGATCCACCGGTTAGGAATAGTGGTTAGGACGCGTAGTCCTATGTGTATCCGATCCACCGGCTATAATAGTGGTTAGGGTATGATACCCTATGCGCCTCCGATCCACCGGCTATAATAGTGGGGGCTTCCGTTTTCGCATGGATTTGATAAAAAGACATGATGTGTATCGAATTCCGATAAAAGATTAATTAAGTAATTAATTTGGACTATGATTGGGCCTTTTATGTATGTACCTGAATGATTGGTCGATATTATGACATGATGATGGTTATGTCCTTTTATTATTATGCATGATTTTATGTGCTTATGTGTTGGCCTTAGTGCTCGGTTATCTTACTCAGTACGTAGCGTACTGATCACCCTTTTTATGGGTGCTGCTCATTCCCACAAGTAGTATGCCCTTCTGGTTTGTGCAGGTGGGTGAGATATCAGTTGGGGCTGAGTGTTGAGAATGTTTGGCTCGAGATTCAAGAGAGTTGTGGCCATATTATAGTTTTATTTTATTACGTTTGAGAGAGTTATGATCGTATTTCATTTTTTATGTAATTTTATTTCCTACTATTATTTCTTTGTATTGGAGTATTTATCCTCTTTGATTTCGCACTCTGATTTCTATTTTATTATGTTTATAAACGTTTATGTGTACTCTGATTTTAAGGTATGATCTTTCGAGTTCTTTTATGAACTGTTGATTTGAATTTAATGTGAATCTTTTCCTTAGCCTTAGCACTTGGTACTGGAACGGTCAGAGAGAACTGGTCTAGTACTAAGTGTGGCGGTAACATTTCCAGAATTCACGGGTTTTAAGTACTTCTAATTTAATTGCTTCCGCTTTTAAGAAAAAAAAAATTAGTGAATTTTGGGGTGTTACAATGGGTTTCAATCTTGTAGAAACCTAGTTTGTAGCTATTTGAACACATCGGCTAGTTTAGGCAAATTGATTGACTGGCTTGGCTAGGCAATCCATATGTTTTATTTTTGTAGAAAACCCAGCTGCTCTCTGTTTAAACATATCAATTGGTTATTGCCAAACTGATTGATTGGTTGACAAAGCAATCGATTGTGTACATAAAGAGCAATTCACTCTTAAACCACTTTACATTATGTGTAAAACTTTTGTTTAGTCACTCCTATTCCACAAAAGCATATTCACCACCGTCTAGGGTGTTTTGAACATTAAATGGCATATATGAGCAAGAAACATTATAGAAAATTATGATTATATTGGTGGAAAACAATTATTTTCCCAACCTACAACTATGACAATACCTTGCAAGTTACACCATTTATCTACTACAACTATGTCCCCAACTTCTGGGTAAGAAAAAAAAACTTATAGCAAATAATGCACATATCTAAATATTAAAACAAGTTACTAGCCTTAGATGATTTATATCTATAGCTCTTGATGAAGCCGCATGAGAGATAAGGGTAATAAGAATTAGTGAAAATAGATCTCGTATTTTTTATAGGTCATTGTGTGAGAAAGAGGTAGGTTTGAGAGTATTAACCAAGAATGTGTGTGTGCGCGCACACACGTGTGTGTGTGTGTGTGTGTGTGTGTGAGAGAGAGAGAGAGACCTACATGAAATGAATTAATGAAGGGGTGTGTTCCTCACTTTTTATAAATTTGTTTTTCTTTAAGGGTTTCTATCCTTATGCAGCTTAAAGTTGGTAGTGTGAGACTGTAACTTAATTAGGATAGGAAACACTATTTAATAATTCAACTTAGTAACTAGTTAGCTTTAGAATTAACTAACTAAAGAGTAGAAGTAGTATTTCACATCATTTTTTTCAATATATTAATTGATTTATATTTCAAATAGTTGCTCAAATTGTTTGTCTAGTAGTTAATATCTACCAATTTTTTCATAGGACCGAGAACTATTCTTGATTTAACTCTGCAAGATATTGAGAAGTTTGCTGTTGATATATGTATGATCCTTATTTCTATTTAAAATGTTTCACTAGATAGATGAATTTTGAACATCTAAATACTAATTATAGACATTTGATCTACTACTACTCTTTAAAATAAAATGAACTATGCAACACAATAGTAAGGTTAGATTTTGAAGGATTGTGAATATTGATAATAGAGTTCTAAAAGAGCCTAACATGGAAATGTAATGTGTTTTTGGTTGTGAAATTCAGTATACCTTGCTACATTATTAAAGATTTGAGAATAGGAGAGACAAAGTATAATAGTGAAGTGCTGAATCATGTACTTGGAGGAGAAAGAAGAGCACTAGATGTACAGTCAGTACGTAACTTATGATGGGTGCAAGGATAAAAAGGTGAACTCATATCTTAAGAATAAGATGGGATCATCATATAACCAAGTCCGATATAAAACTTAATCTAGAAAACAAATACAAGATCACTAAGATCCATTTGAGCTAAAGAAGAAATAAAACAATATAGAATACGGGATCTTAAGCATCAAAACCGCAATACTTAATAAATTAACTAAGAACACAATACTCTTAACCCTACATAGTAGAAAGATGCACACATTGAAATGATGTAGTATCAATATGACGAGCATACTATGTAAGGCCTAATCAAATCACATAATCATGTTTCACATAAAACACATTGTAACATTATAATATGTTATATTGATAAATAATTTGATCATACATAAGAAAAGAGAACAAAATCCCAAGACAAATCTAGGAAACCAATTATGATTAATATTAAATCACATTTATAATAAAGCATACATGGTGGTAGACACAAGGGAATACTAGAAAAAACATGGAAGGGGAAAATGCATTGGATAGGAGAAGAAGAAGAAGAAGAGAAAATATAAAGTTGAAGATGATGAAGTCGTGGATGGATAAGATCAAAAGAGGAGTAAGTTAGTTTTTTATGTTTCTTTACATGGTGTATAAGGGTAATTTAGTAAAATCATAAATGATTATATTTTTGGTGATAAAAATGAAAAAATAGGGTGAGGTTTTGTTCTTTATAAGGAGGAAAAGAGAAGGATGAAACATAGAGGAGAAAAGAAGAGAAAGAAGAAGAAATAAAAATATTTCACGTATAAATGTTATGGTTTGTAAAAATATCTAAGGTATTGAGTAAAGGTTATTGTGCCACATTGAAGAATAGATAATTGGACATAATTCATTCACATCATAAAAAAAAATGAAAGGTGGAGAATGGAGGAGAAATGAATTGAGGAAGAAGAAAGAAGAAAATGTACCTCAGTTTAATATGATAATTTTATTGAGGAAAAAAAACTCTAATTTGGTTACTTCATGGAAGATGAAGCCACAGTATTTTAAGGGTATAAATAAGTGGTTCTAAACCATAATAACAAATAATAAAAGGTTGAGATTGATCCTTATGAAATTTGATAAAGTTTAGGAGAAGAAAAGTGGCATTAGATGACTTATTATGTCCAAAACTATCTGAATAAATTCAAAAGTTATCAAAAATAAGTACATAAAAATTTTAAATAATTTTAAGCTCAATTAAAATAAAATATAGTCCTCTATAAAGTTTTCTAAATTTTGGATAGCTAAAAGGTTCATTTTGTAGCTTTAGATACTTAAATAGAGTTAATTAGGACATATATAGCAATTTTTTTAGAGATATCAAATCAAAATTTTGAAACAACCTAGGAGACTAAGAAAATCCAAGGAATCTAAAAATGATAGAATTAAGATTATTTGAAATAACTTTAATAACCATAAGTGTCTCAGAAGATATCATAGACCTAACTTGTGAGAAATGGTTAAGAAATGAAAAAAAAAGGTTTTAATTTGATAAAGAATGTAATAAAATATTCAAAATAATATAACTTTATTTTTAAATACAAAATATCTTGAACATGATAGGATTTAAAGAAACTGGGCATTACAAGTGGCGTTATAGAAATGGTATTAAAGTGAAGGCTTTAGATTATTAAGCATCTATAGGTTCTTTAGTGATCAATTAAAATTTTGGAACCATTTAGACATGGGTTTTATGAGTAAGGTTCATTTGGGATTTGTAGCAAATATTTGGTCTTTGTTAATGATATTAGGTATACAGTTAAATCACTATAGATTTTCAGGCTTCACTTGTTATGTTTTTATTGAGCCTTGACTAGCACCTTATCTAATATGTTATGCTTTCACTAATTTAATGTAGAATAATACCATTAAATGATTCTCCATGATTAAATGATGCCATCCCAAGTACCTTTCAAGTTGCAAATATTTCTACTTGTGCACTTTGATTGTGGTATTATGTACCCATGTTTTAACCATTGTAAGCAAGTTTTGAGGACATAATTCTTTGTTAAGAGGGAATGATGACCAAACCCCCCAAAATATCTAACATTAATATATATCATAGCTTATTAGTAACAAGATTTTTGAAACTAAATGTTAATTAATATAATAATTATGACTTTGACTTTTGAAAATATGGTAACTAACAAGTGAATTAGAATTTTTGTAAGTGAACTTTTGACTGTTATATCAACTAAATTTTTGGCTCTAGTAAAAATAATAATTAGCTAAGTAATCTATGTCTATAAGATTAATTACTAAGAGAAAAAGATATATAAATATTTTGAAACATATTAATTATCTTTGTAGAGTGGGTTACCATGAAAATAACCTTCTTCATCTTTGAATACATCTATTATATAAACAACTGAGCCATAGCCAAATATGAATCATAGAAAAAGAGATAAGAGAAAAACATATTACTATCATCTTGTGTGGTTGCGGTGAAGAAGTAGCAATTCTTATATTGTACAACCAGTTTCATAGTGCAACACCATACAACCTATTGACATGCTATACCAAAAAAATTGTTTTGTAATATTTTTTCTTGCTACTTGTTTCTGTCTAATGTTTTCTCTTTTTTTTTTTCATTTAATTTTGCAACTATATAGAGAAAATTTGAATATTTCAAATCAATTAGACATTCTTAACATCAAATTTGTCAATGAAAAACTCATTGAAACTTATTTAACTTCAATATGAAATAATATATTCTAGATAAAGAAGCAACACAATATTTTGTTGAAATTGCATCACTATTTCAACCATTTATTTGAAATTTCACAATTATTGTTCCATATTTCATTAAAATTTTGTAATAAATTGTGTTAATTTTATTCTTTCCTCTAAATTTATATGTTATAAAGAAGAAAATAAATCACACTGATCTTAATAAGGATTCACACTTTGATTAATATTTTATTAGTGTCTTATTGATCTTTCATTCATGTTAAATTCATTTTTCACCATATAATATAGTAAATATTTCATTATTATTTGAACTGATATTTGCATAAAATATAATTAATATTTCACCCTACTTTAACTATTCTTTTACTATAATTTAACCGATGTTCACCAACATTGAATTGACCTTTTACCATGGAATATAGTAAAATTCTTACATATCATAACTTGAACTTTGAGGAGATTATATTTAATGGTTCACCATACTCAAATTAATGTTTCGTTGTCGTAAAATTATTACATATCATAAATTGCTCTTCTTGTATCGTGGCTCTTTGTATTCATGATTAATAAATTTATCTAAAAACACATATTCTTACGAAATAATATACATTTATTAGGGCATGCATGTATCTCCTCATAACTCATAACCAAAAATGAAATGAACTTCTTTACTGCATAGTTACAATCGAGAAGAGACTTATCATTGGGAAGCATATATTTTAAAAGTGTCAATAATTCCATGAAACTCTTATCACTCCATTCATTGCATGCTTTTAAGTTGTACAACATTAAATTAGTTGATAATCTAGTAAAATTCTTACATATATGGTGGATGTATGTAAATAATAGAAATTGTGACATCTCACTACCTGTAAAATAGAACATCCACAAAATCATGTCATTTAGTTTGTTATCAAACTCTTCTAAATTATAAAATATGTAAACTTTATAGCCTAATAAATCATAAATATATATATTATCATATCTTAAGAAATTATGTTAAGCTAAAAATATAATGACGTGCATAAATAGTATATCAGCCATAAAATTAATTTATATTAGCTATAATTTATCAGAGGCACACCTACACAATACAAGCAGTAGCATTTTATCAACTAGAAATTAAATAAATTACATAATATGTTTTAGTAACATATTATACCAACATGCATACATATATTTATAGTATTCTTTTTTAATATCAAAGGCATTAACCTATAGCCATACTTGAATATACTTATAGAGGGAAAGGTCCAACCTATAGCAAAAAAGCATAATAACATAGCATTAGTGGAGAGCATACATCACACAAATAAGAACACATGTAATATGATCTAAATACCTTGCATGCATACATTTATATTAAAAGAAGAAAAAAAAAGGACTATCTAGTTGAATCTAAAAATCGTGAGAGGTGGAAAAAATAAGAATAAACATCGGAGCCAAAGCAAGAGCCAACTCTATGCATAGGACACTACTAGTGGCAGGGGAGCAACAAATGACAATGGACATATGGGCTTAAGAGAGAGCGGGATAGAGAGAGAGCACAAGTTAAGGACAACCCAAAACCTTGGCCTAGAGGAATTGAGAGAAAATAAGGCCAACTAAGGGGAAGAGGAAGGTAGCTGTCAGCAAGCATAGTGAACATCGACCGGTGAAAGGAGGAAACCTATCCATAGGTAAAAGAACAAGGAGATGTGAGAGACATTAAAAGCAAGAGAGAGAAAGAGATAATCATTTATCTGAAAAAGGATGTAATGAGATAAGAGGGAAGGGATGAGAAATTTCATATCAATATTTTAATAGCAATTACATTTATAACCATTATTACAAGTTTTTATAACGGTTATAAATATATCCATTTTTAAAACATGACACATTTTTTTTGTTTGATAACATTTGTTAAAATAAAAGGAGCATTATTTTTTTCTATTAGGTTCTATAGAGAACATTTATTAAAAGATCATCCGCATTACCACACCTAAATTTTACATTTTTATCGATGATTTCCATCATACTATCATTTATATGTCATTATTAATTAATGATTCCATCGTAGTGCTAGAAGGGGGGAGAACCTTTGCTAGCCTACTTAATAGTTGAGGTGTGTATTTCCAAATATCCTCATCCAGATGATATTTGCTAGCCTACTAAAATCGACCGCAAGACTAAATGATAATTAATCAAACAGCTTCACCTCCAAAATATGTGTTGTCATAGATGAAAAAAACTGTCATTTTTGTATAATTAGATCCTAAGAACATTAAATTAATAAAAAACTAAATTAACCATTTTATAATGTAACCATAAAAGAAAAAGGAAGTAAAATTCCAATGATAGATGATAAATAAAAAAAAGGAAAAACAAAACACAAGAAAGAAGAATTGCTCGACTCACATTAGATGACATACTATTTTGAAATCAACATTGATGGAGGTCAAAAGAAGAGTTCAAAATATTAAGGGAATAAGGAAGAAGAGACCAAGGAGGACGGAAACATCGGAGAATATTAATGTTTGTCTAGTAAGTAGAGAATGGTGCAAGAGGAAAGAAAAATAAATAAGATTTTTTTGGATTGAAGAAAGAAATTAGATGGTCAAAGTGAAGGTGAGAATGAGAATATTTGGGAGTTTCCCTACTAGATCTTTATAGAATGCGTCTCATGGATGTCTTATTTTGGACTTTAGTTAAGCAAAATATTGGCTCATCTAAAATAGCAAAATCTGATTGTATATCCTGTTGTATTTTTAAAAATGAATAAGATATCTTAAATTTTAGATTGGCTTTTTTGGATATTTTTTTTTATTTCTTTTTTGGATTTTTATTTTTTACACAATTATACTTATTAGTGTGGGAATGGTAATCAATATTTCTTGTGTTATAGTACACTATTTATACTATTTTATTAACCCTCAATAAATGATAAAGGGACAACTGATTAGTTGTTGTTATTGTGTCCTAGCCTTGAGGTCCCAAAATGGTCACAATTACATCATATTTTATTTAGTCACATCATATGTTATTTAATCAATACCTTTTTTTGTAGTGATTAATGAGTTAACTACCGAGTAATCACTCTAGTTCTATTAATTATTTATTTTTAATATTTTATGAACACATGATGATGTTTTTCTTAGCTAACTAGTTGATGGTACATTAATTTATAAAGTTTTATTCTATAAATCATGCTTGGTAGATTTATTTATTTGAACATACTTTATATAATTAAAAGCTTGATCTTTTTTTTAGTGGGCCAATTACTTGTCGAGCTGTGATTTTGCTCACCCCTTTTCAATATTTTGGATATGAAGCACGGAGCATATATAGAAATTTAGGATCAAGAGTTCTTATGGAAGGTTAGTTCCCTAGAAGAGTTTTTAGTTGATTTTTCTTGGTTTTGCACCGTAGTTGTTATGTGATATGTCAAATTTTTGGGTTTAGAACCCTTAGATTGCTGGCTGTAGTGTATTTCCTTATTAAACACTTATCCTTATTATTTTTAGTTTATAATAATTATATTTTTTTGTCTTATTGATTATTGTTCTACTTACTCTTGCTATCTATATGGGTTTTCGTGTAGATAGTGGCATGTGACGTAAGAAGGAAATCTGGAGGAGTTAGGTTCTGAACCAAAAGGGTATAAAATGTCTTTGCCACTTTAATTTCTCTAACGTGTCTAGTATAATGCTAAGGGAAGAACTCTAATTGTTTTTAGCTTTCAACCTACCAAAACAAATACAAAAAATTGCACACATCAACATATGCTGATACAACGGGCTTAATTTGCCATTCTTGATGGTGTTTTTACCTTCAGCTTTCTTCTCCAAGATTTGAGGCGGCTAGCTACATTCACTCATATCAATCAGGTACTGAATGCAGCTACTACATTTTTGGTAAGTGCCTATGTCAAAAAGTGGGGTGGAGGAGTAAGTACAGCTCGTGAAGTACAAGTCTCCATGAAAGTACTTAGGTACTAAGATCATGGATCAATATATCAAACGTAAGTTATTTAATTAGGTGAAGAAAAGCGTAGCCTATATATGGAGTTGGGAACACACCATCCTAGTTTTGCTAATAATATCCATTTTTTTTATGCTACAAAAGGCAAAGAAGCTAGAAGTTTCTTTGGAATTCCCTAATAATATGTCGTTTGATGCTTAAAATTTCCTAAATATTTCTAGCTGCATATTTTTAGGAGATTTTGTTGGAAAAAAATAATTAGTAGATGATAGAGCTCAAATAAATATCCATGACTGTACTGCTCAATTTATTATCTAAAAAATTAAACAAAAATTCTACTACCTTTCTGTCTTTTAATAAAGTATTTATGATTGCTTGAAAACCATTCTAATTATGATCTTCTTTCTTTATTATTATATTTTGTTCTTTGTTTCATTATTGAAATTCATGATGTGAATAATTGATTTGCTAACTCAATATGGGAATCACGAGCCTTAATTTTTTGATTTTATGTAGATCAAAATGCAGTGCAAACATCATTTGCATCCTGAATTATACCGTATTCATTGCACACATGCTTCATAATTCAGTTATGATTATAAGATTTCTTCCTTTACATGTTTAGATAGGATTGAAATTTCCTAAATTTAATGGACATAATGTGAAAGGCTGGTCGTATAAGTGTGATGAATTCCTTGTGTGAGACAAGATACCTTCACTTTGCTAGGTTAAAATTGGCCTCGATTCATTTATAATATAAAGCATTATGGTAGTGTTGTTCTTAGATTAAATCTATATTGACATTGGATCCACCTATCTAGGAATTAATTATGTCAAGTTAATTTTAGAGAGTTTTGGAGTAATATATGAAGACCTAACATCAGAGCTCATAATTTGAGTTTGGGAGGATCGGTCTAAAATTACATAGATCAATTTGAATCTACCTTGCCTTGTTTAAATCTTATCAAAGAATACAAGCATAACGACATTTTGATTGCTATGGACATGAGACTTGAATGGAGGTGTGTATGTTCACTCAAACAATGTAGCTAGCTACTGCATTGTCAACGCTTTATGAGGAAAATAATTAGAGCTAACTCTTGCTGAAACTTATATCTTGTCCAGAAAGCAGCATTATAAGCCTTATGTGACATTTTTCACGATTAATTTTTTATATGTTATTTAAATTATTGAGGATTTTTTAAAATAATAATAAGAAAAATGAGGCCTTACCACCACATCTAATATAAGACAGACATCAGTGACACCCCTAATTTTTTTACAAGAAAATTTTTATTTTTAAGAGAATACGGAAGCGTTTGAAATACAAAACCGAAAAATGTTACTACCACATCAACTATGCTAGAGGTGTAGTCATCACCTAACCTATGCTTGATGCAAGGCAAAATGGAACAAGAAACAAAGGAATGCATGATCACAACATTAATAGGACAATGTAAGATACATAAAGGCTAGAATAATATTATATATAGAATAAACTTGATAGTTTTAAAAAATCAAATATAGAAAATCAAGCCAAGAGTTTAAATAACTAGAAATATAAAAATATCCCAACACAATGGGTAAAATACTAATAACCAATTAGCCTAACACTTAGACACAATCATAACCTCTAACTCTGGGCAATGACCTGCTAATGGCCCATGTCATCACCCTTAGCATACTCTAATTGAGAGCTGTAACCCTGTAAATCATCTTTTACTCCTTAGACCAAAA
Organism: Tamarix austromongolica; assembly: GCA_039764185.1. NCBI lineage: Eukaryota > Viridiplantae > Streptophyta > Magnoliopsida > Caryophyllales > Tamaricaceae > Tamarix > Tamarix austromongolica. The sequence goes on from CM077814.1 coordinate 57,041,200, forward strand.
GTTGGATAATCAGAGTGACCACACAAGTAAAATATCGGTATTGTGAGGTACTGATAAAACATACTACTTAAAACATGACAAGGATCATGCAACACATTGAATTCATATAACAACATGGTTATATCATATTGATACAACTCAGGTGCAACATAACATGCTTGCATGGAAATCATGGAAGTATGGAAATACAGTAATACATGCAAGTCATATGATATAAGTCATATTAAAATTCCTCCTTTAGTGACCACACAAGTTCTTGTTAATAAGATAATTTATTTGACCATACCCAGTTCTTTACCATGAATGAGAGTCATGGCAGCACAAATAACTACAATAGGATAGCTCACCCATCATAAAAGGTTAAGATACATCGAAGGAGCGTTATTTGAGGATACCACACCCATCATACAATGAGTGAACTTGACATAAATCTAGATACCACACCCACCGTATGTGGTTGGAGTACACTACGGGGTATTATACTAGGATACCTCACCCACCACACCTCGAATATCTACGTCGCAAGAGCTAAAAAGTTGGGATACTACACCCACCTAAGTAATGGACAATACGAAGTGATAGAGGGCTTATGCTGGGATACCTCACCTACCTGTACGAGACACCAATTTCATGTTAGCTTGCCATTGTATAATCCTATACCTCAAAGAAATGCACATACCCCCTACCAGCTCAACTTGATAGAAAACAAATAGATAGTGAGTGAAAAATATAATCAATGGTGAGTCATCCACTAACTCTTCACAGCTACCCCAAGAGTTAGAGAAAAATGCTCAAACAAAATCTTAAACCATTAATTTATGTATATGTGATATCACAAATAACAACAAAGTTCACAAATAACAAAATTGGGTATTTCCAAGTGATAAAACCAAACATATCACAAGGCATTAAAGTCACCATTTGGATGTCTAAAGATGACACGAACTCATCCACAAGGCATAAAATCCACCAATTAGGTGTTTAGAGATAAAATCAAACTTAATAAAAAATAAAGTCTCAAATACCATTATGGTGATTCATATTAAATCAGGTCATTCATAATTGAAATCATAATCAAAATATTGTAAATACATAGAGGTATAAAAAAAAAGGTCCAAGAGAAATATAACAAATTACAACAAACTAGGTGGCTTCCAACTGGACCAGTTGATTGGTTTAGTCATACCAAACCTACACTAAACAACATTAGAGAACCGGTCGATTAGTTAACCTCATGTGAACTAGTCAGCTGGTTTGGCCTGACCAATCGATTGGTTTGGCCCAACCAGTCAATGGGTCTAAGAAAATGCCAACCCGATTTGCTCTACAGACAAACAAATCGATGGATTTGACCAACCAATTAACTAGCCATAGAAACTAGTGGACCAGTTTGGTCCAATTGGTTGATGGGTTTAAGATGAGACCAAACCACTTTGGTCTATAGGGATAACAATTGATGAGTTTAACCAATCAATTAACTAATCATCTAAACTAGTTAACTTGTTTACCAGACCAATCGACTGATCTCACAACCAACTAAACCAAAACTCCAAACCATTAGAATGCTAGCAAAACCAGTCGATGGGTTCGAGGAACTGATTGACTAGTCTGGGTAAAACACAACTGAGACTTGCAAAACACTCAAAAATAGGGTGTCAAAGAAAAATCTAGAATCTCCAACTTTTCTAAACCTTAAATCTTCCTTACCTAAGGAAAGCAAGAGAGAACTAACACTAATATTAGAAGGAGGCAAAAGAATATAATGCTTGAAAAATGAAAGGAGAAATACATAGACAACCTCTATTTTTCCTGAGTATAGAGAAGAAAAGGGAAAATAGAAGGGTGCTCAACACTTAGGGAAAATTTCCACAAGGATAAGGGAGAAGAGAGCAAGAACAAAAGTGAGGAATGAGAATGGATCAACAATGAGGAGTATAGAGGTAAGGCTGGTTGACATAAGGAAAAGTGGGATGAGGCTGGTGAGGTTTAGTGTGGGTATGCCAAGAAGTGAAGGCTAACTTGATGGGGTAGAGGGTTGAGTGTAGTCAGAAATGGGTATGGTAGTGGGTTGGCAATTTAAGGAAGGGTGCGAAAATTCAAGCTTGTAGCCTCATCTGCCATAAGAGAAAGGGAGATGAAAAAGAAGAAACTTGCCTCAAAAAGTGCCTTTTTGGGAAATGCTTTCTAATTAAAATTATGTAATGATATAATTATTGTGAAAATAATTCCAGAGCACTAAAACATGCTTATTAGCATAATTGAACTCAAATTAAAATTTTTCATACTCATTAGAGAGAAGTTGGAATCAAAATAAAAAATGGATCTAAAATCATAGGCAAACTAGTCGATTGATTTGGATAAACCTGTCAACTTGTTTGTTGAGAAAATGAATGCTAAATTCCCTAGTGCACCGATTGATCGGTTAAATTCACATTTTTATTAGAATTTATAGCCCATTTCAAAAAAAAAAACTTATTTATTTTATATCAACATAATTCTAAATACAGTTTGAAGGATTTTAGGACGGGATTATAACACTACCCCCTTAAAAGAGACTTCATCTTGTACGTCCACAAAAGAAACATATTGTTGTATATTGGAACCTTAAGCACTACCTAATCCATCAAACAAAAGATTACAATAAATAAGGGTTAATACACAAGAAAAGGGTACTGCCCCTTAAAAGAGGTGGCATTACTCATGCAATGCACCTAAGCAAACAACTCTAGGTACTTTGTCTTGATCTCCTCCTTGAACTACCATGCAACCTCTTCTGCCCCATGAAGCGACCATAAGACCTTCACGAGTGAAACAATCTTTGAATGCATCTCTTGATTCTTAGAATCTAAGATCCTCAGCGGTTGCTCCTCGTACATTAACGTCTCATTGAGCTCAATCATCTCTTGCTAAATGATGTGTGACAGATTCGACACATACCTCCTCAATTGAGAAATGTGGAAAAATGTTATGCACACACGGAAGCTCCATGGGAAAGGAAATACACTAAGAAACCTCTCTAGTAAGATTCTAAATCTCATATGTTCCAATTAACCTTTGGCAAGCTTAAACATACAATCAAAATGCATCACTCTATCGATTGTCAAAGATCTTATAAGGACTCTGTCACTTACCTCAAACTCATATACTCTCCTTCGTAGATCTATATAGCTCTTATGTCTATCTTGTTATACCTTCATCAGGTCTTGAATTATCCTGATTTACCTAGCAATGTCCTTTACCATCCCGTGTCCTAACATAACCTTTTTCCTAAATTCTCTCCAATACATGGGATTATGCTACTTCCTTCCATAAAGCGTCTCGAAAGGTGTAATCCATATACTTGCATTATCACTGTTATTGTAAGAGAACTCTACCAAATCTAGGTGATCCTCCCAAATACCCTAAGATTCAAAGATTCAAGCCCAAAGCATATCCTCTAAGTTTTGAATAGTATTCTCTGTCTCCCTATTTATAGTTGGATAGAAAGTTGTGCTCATCTTAAGTTGTGTCCCAAAAGTAGCTTGCAACTTCTACTAGAAGTGCAATAAAAATCGAGAATCTCGGTCTGACAAAATGTCCTTAGGAACCCCACAGTACTGAACTAGATGCTTCCTATAAGAACCAACCATCTACTCCATATTCCAAGTCAACTTCATTGGTATGAATACTGCTGACTTAGTCAACTGGTCAACCACAACCCATATTGAATCCAAACCAGTCAGTTACTAGGATTACCAAAGATGTAGAGGGGTAAGGATTCTATTCTTGTGGTAGTGGATAGATTTTAAAACATGACACATTTTATACCTTGTAATAAAACTAATAATACAACACATGTATTAGACTTATATTTACAATAAATAGTGAGGTTACATAGGGTTCCCAAAAGTATAGTATCAGATAGGGATGTAAAATTCTTAAGCTACTTTTGGAGGACACTTTGACACATATTAGGTATTAAGTTGCTATTTAGTACTTCTCATCATCCACACACGAATAGTCAAATCAAAGTGACTAATCAAACTCGAGGTACTTTACTACGAGGGTTGGTATATAAGAGTACCAAGGATTGGGATATAAAGCTTGCGCATGTTGATTTTGCATACAATAGAAGTCCTTGCAATATAACTAAAAGAAGTCATTTTGAAATTATATATGGGGTTAATCCATATCTACCCATTTATATGTTGTCATTTAAGAGAGGGGATATAAAGAATTATGATTTTAAGGAAAGAATCGAATTCTTTAGAAAAATTCATCAACCAATTAAAGACAACATTGGAAACTTTAATGCTAAATACCAAGCTTAAGTCAACAAAAATTAAATTCAACAAGTGTTTAAACTAGGAGATTTGGTATTTTTTGCATTTGAGAAAACAAGGATTTCCAAACTTAAGAAAAAATAAACTAATGCTAAGAGCTAATGATCCATTAAAAATATTAAGAAAAATTGGAAATAACTCATATGAACTTGAATTGCTTGAACATTATGGAGGAGTATTTAGAAATTTCAACATTGGTTACTTATCTCCATAATATAGTGATGCTAATTTGAGGGAAAAATTTTCTTTACAAGGGGATAATGATGCTGTAGCATCTATTGAAAAAACTAAATCTTCATCTTCTAATGATGGAGATCAAGATAAATTAGCATAATTGGAGATAGAACTAATTATGGTTGAAAATTCATATGCTTCTAATGCTATATCAAGTTCATCATGCAGTTATTGTACATGTTTGCAAGAAATTCATAAATTTCATGATGGTTGAAGATCTTTGAGTTACAAGGTAATGATAATGGATTAAAAGATAACAAAGTGCAAGGAAGAGCAAGGCTGCAATACTATAAAGTTTAATCACTTATGATTATATCTATGTATAGCATTATTAAGTCATGTAGCTTTGTAATTTTTGTTGTCTACTTTGTAGTTCTTATAAATTTGTCATTTTAACTTTTATTTTAAGACATGAAATTTGTCTTAGGAATTTTAAATCATTAATGAGGCTGCTAATGGGATTCTTAATGGGAAAGTCCTACATGTTTCCATTCCTATATAAGCACTTGTATTCAAAGCAATTCAACACACGCGTCTTGATATATGAAAAGTTCATCGAGACTTTGAAAGAGATTTACACAAGGGTGTGTTTCTTCTCCTTTATCAAGTGTGTATTGATAAGTAGAAAGGGAAATCTAGTGAGAAATAGAAGGTTCTCATTATAAGAGTTAGATCTTAGATTAGATCTACTCAAAATATATCACAAATTCAAATAACCAAATACTACTCAAGAGAAGTTGAGTTGTTGGTGTTCATTTTACTTTTTTTTGTAATCCTTCAAAAAAGGTCCTAAAGTGTTATAGAAGATTTGGATATAATCTTCCACATCAAGGGAAAATCTCTAAACATGGTCCACTAAGGACTAAATAATGGTTTTCAAATATCTATGATCTTGAGCCTCTAAACCCAAAACAAGGTAGGCCCACTACTAGGTATCCTAAAAAACATTCACATGGTCTCTTGTTCGTGGAATTGAGTAGGTGACCAAAATAATGGGCACATCAATAAACTAAATACTGAGCAAACCAAGTTACCTCTTTAGTGGGATTCCTAAGCATATAAGGCCACAGGAAATAATAAAAGTCATACTGAACACAATAGCACACTTACACATCACACTTAAGTATACATATATTATCAAAATCATATGACACATTAAGATTTCATGCCAAGGAATTAGACAATTTGTGGCTCATCATGCATAGAAATAAAATATAGATATCATGGATAGGAACATATAATTAATAATAAGTTATTTCACATTTTAGTATACTCTCTTACTGCCAACCTAAAGGAGTATCGTATTCGGTCCATTTCCAAGTTTACTTAATTGATTAGATTAACTATTCATAAGTCATTATTCCTCTTTCCCATTCTTTCTATTTTTTTATCCATATCATTATTCTTATTCTTATCTTTATCGAGTGATGAACTATTTACCATCCCATGAGAGCCTATCCAAACCACATGACATAACGTCTGACCAAAGCTAAGTAACCACTACTGGATATAAAGTTTGGCTGAATCCAAAAACCACCTAAGTAAGAAGACTGTTTATTATAGATACCCCCTAGTACATTATTAGTGTCTATAATAGATAATACACCATAATCTACTAGGATCCCACCAAAAAGTACCAATAAATGTCCAAAGGAAGAACAAACCCTAGTAGCTAATCGAGTATTAGGTAATCCAGGTCCATGCACATCTCATTCTTCTTTCATATTAAGTAATTAGTGTTTTATTTTCCAAGGTTATCTTATCACATAATACCCATATAACACCTAAGTAACATATCCACATGACATTCTATCTTAACCATTGCTACCCTCTAATGATGTGGTCAAATTTCCATTAGCGGTTAACCAAAATTAATTCCACCTATCAAGATAATCCATTTAGAAAAAAATTTGAACTACATTATCCTTTTTATGTTATAGTATAATCATTTCGGTTTTTCCATTAAGATTTTCCAAAGAACATAGTGAGAATACCATTAGTTATGAACTATTTAATCCATCTAATAGATAAGTTAATTCATGCTAAGATGTGTGTTCTCAACATTAAAGAATCATATTATAGCATTATGCATAGTCTCAAAACATATCAAGTCCTAAAGAGAAAAATAATACACTTTGGTCAAACTAGCCGATTGGTTTGGGCTAACCAATCAATCAATTTTGTCTCAGCTAAACCTTATATTTCCCTCAAAGTAATTGATTGATATAGATATACCAGTCGCCCATTTTATGATCAATTGATTGATTTTGACAAATCAGTTGATGGGTTTAAATAAAGAACAACTAAAGTCACCACAGATAATCCAATCGATCAATTTCAGCTAATTAGTTAATTATTTTAAGGACCAATTGATCGGTTTGGCTTAACAACTCAATTGGTTTACTTTCAAAGAGGACATAATAAATATTATTAACATGATTCACAATCTAAAATTTTACCTCATCCAAACCACAACATGTCATATTATAATATGAAGATTTTAAATGCTCTTAAATTTAATCATGCTTCATTTAAAAGTAATCAACACTATTCCTCATAATTCAAGTCCTTTTTCTCTAAAATCTTAATTAATTCAACACGCATATCTAAATTTACAAATTCTTATACTATCATAGAAGATTAACATTTGATAGAGTACACGAAATCGTATGCTTTTTCATTCCTTATTTTTAAGGTAAGAATGACCTACTTGAAGCTTAACAAAATTTCCCATTAAATAGGAAATATCAAGTTGAAATATTTCAACATCCCAAAACCATAAAAAAAAGTTTAAAAATTAAAATTCATCAAATAACCTTCACAAATCAAGAACTCAAACTAGGGAAGAAAACCAACTTATCATTTTGAAAAGAAAATAGGGGAAAAGTTAGCTAAAAGAAAACCCAACTTCTACCAAATATAACTCTTTTTTGCTTAAGAATAAGATGAGAGGGAGTTAGAGAAAGGGTGATAAGAGTGAATAAAATTCAATTTGGAGAATAATTAGCATAAGTGTTTGAGAACTTAGGTATTTCCAAGGATAAAAGAAAGGTAAGAAAAATAGATGATGGTTATTTATAGCCAACAAATCAGTTAAGGAATAAATGACGAAATGCTACAGATTGAGAACACTAAATTTATCATTTGTATCTGAGCTAAGTTGGAAATTTTATCTAGAATAGGCTGATTTCCATTTCAAACCTCAAATGGTGATTTCATAGAGAATGCAAGTTGAGTTCATCCAAAAAATATCAAACATATTAAGAGAAATATAGATTGGCATATAAAGTAAACTTCCCAGTTGTATAGTGATAATTTGGAATTGAAGAATTTGTTCTAGATGTGTGAAGAGGAGAGAGGAAGACGAAGGTAACAGTGAGGTTATCCTCCCATTCATTTGTTAAAATCAAATCCACTTATCTATTTGAGGTTAAATTAAAGCTACATAAATGACAAAATAGGGTTAAGGATCATTCAAGAACAACTTGGAGATGGATTATCAAAGTTTTATTTTGATGTAAGAAATTTCATAGAAAAATGAAGCTTCAAACAATACTTATCCCAACAAAATAGTCCCTTGGTTTGGTCAGAATAGTTGACTATTCTACAGATTAGTCGATAGAATTTCCTAAACTAGTACATCGGTTCAATCTAACAAATAACATAGTTGAAATATACAGACTAGTTGATTGATTTGCTAAACAAACTTATTTAGTTTTCCCAAAATTTTCCAAATTCCTTTTTATATTAAACCCAAAGTATGGTCCTAAATAATATTAAACATTATTGAATTCCCATCAAACAAAAGAATTTATCATTTTATAATCTTACAAATACAGGTTATTGCATCTACCGTCCTTTTTATACTAGATACAAAGCTAAGTTTTTATCTCAACCAAAAATGTAATTATCCACAACCAAATATACTTAGACATAACATAGAGTTGGAAAATGTAAGGTTTAAAATCCCAAAAATCATACTCATATAGTCAATGAAAAGTAGTAGCAAATTACAAAAGTACAAAAGAAATAACCAGAGTTCAGTATTCCTTATAGATTATAACATAACCATTTGAAAAAATTCCTACCTTTAAAGCCTCAAAGCAATAAGAAGAAGAGGGATAAACCACTCAATGAGCATCCTCTACACCGTGCATAATGAACCGTACTTGTTGGAATGAGTAGGTGACAATGAAATTGTACTTATTAGTATAATGAGTAGAGTAAGCTAAACTACCTTATCACACAATTCATGATACATGCAATCATGTGAGAGATATATATCATGCTCATGTGTTAATACATTAAGCATGATTACTATAATGATACTATAAAATATATATGGAATTTACATAAGTTCATACTAAATAACATATATAAAGCAATAAGTGAGACACACATACCCAATCAATCTTTGAGATCATAGATGCTACAAGTTTGAGGATTCTTGGTCTAAATCTACCGTATACCATAATATTAGAAAAATGTAAGGAAGAAAAATGCTACAAAAGGCTATTGTAGGTGTGATAAACCAATATTCACAATATGTTGAAGCTTGTGGAGGATCCCCAAGGATTACATATGAAATTGGACTTAGTTCAAGCCCATGTGGGGGGAGCTAATGAGGATCTAGAATGGAGGATAATGAAGAGGATGATTAGTGTTAGTTAATTAGCAATTTAAACTTAATTGATGGTAATTAATGGTGTAACTAATGTATGGTGCTGTTGGTGGTTAATAAGATGGTAATGGAATACACAATAAATTACACATTAACTTGCAATTAAAGGCTTTAATTAACAATTAAATATTTTAATTGGTTACTTTTATTTGTTATTTTTTTCCATTTACCTCTTAGTTGATTCTAGATTTATCTTTTATCTTAGATAAATGAGTGTATTATATAAAGTAAAGGGTGCCAATGAATGCCACAATATTTGTTCCAATATAGAATAACTTTATATTAGAGTGATTTTTGTATTTATCAATAAAATAACTAACTTTAAGACATAAATTAAGCAATTGCCTACCACATAAATCTGGTGTTTTTTTACTCAATAACTTATCTTGATTCTTGTCCTAATTTCTCTATTTTTGATGATTATATATGGAAAAAAAGGCTTCTATAGGACTTAATCCATTTATTATCTTAATAAGATTATGATAAAATAAGCCATATAATTATTTAAGCGCTTCGAGTGCACTAAGTTCTCCACTATGAAGACTAAGCAATGGAAACTTAACCTACTAATAGTGATTGACCATATGGTTATGAAGTGTCCTATACACTTGGTCATAAGCTAAGGTAGTACCAACCAACTTAAATAAGAAAAATATTAAATATTGATTACCTTTAGCACAAAATTGGTGGCATGGTTCTTTTTGTGGTATTAAAGATTATAATGATTGAGGAGGGTGTAATGATCATCGGATACTATGGAAAATGATGGAAAGAAGATATTTGTGTAATAATTGATAAAGAATTCAACAGTAAGTTCAATCTTAGAATGTCACCCTATCTAAGATTACTCAAAGTACTCTTAGTAAGGATAATTCAATCACAAAAGAGAGGAATAACCAAGTTTAATACTTGCATTAGATTCTAAACGATTTAGCCATATATTACAATGTATAGACATTCATGCTTATATAGGAAGCCTTATATTTCTCACTATTACACTTATATAGCCACATGATACACACACTGATAACTAGCACATAAACTAGTGCTTAGAATGTTGCTATACCTTATATAATACATGAATCAACAAATATGATTACAAAAAATTAAGGCTTAGTATAAGGTAGTGCCCTATGTTTATTGATCTTCCTTCAGTTTAATTCCTTAGGTTGCTATCTACATTTGTTGGTCGAACACATCACTCAACTTATGGTCCGGTGATTTTGCTCAAAACCTAACCAGGTTTCATCACCTTAAGTAAATAAGGCATTTCTTGTAATACCTCATATTTGTAAGATCATAAAATGAGAAATTATTCTATTTGATGAAGATTAAAGAAATGTTTGACCTTGATTTGGAACTACATTTTAGGTTTGAGTTAAAAGGAATTTCAAAATCATGGAAAAAAATTGAGTAAAATGATTTTCCTTAGTGTACATGTCTACTAGTTCTATGAAACAATAAACTAATTCATCATTTCAACTAGGGTTATGGTTTAACAAGAATTGATTGGCTAGTTTAGAGAAGTCTATCTACAAGTCTGACCAAACCAATGGACTAGTCTATCGATCTAAGTGTGTAATACCTCACTTTTTAGAGTCTTTAATGTTTGTTAATCTTAGTGTTTAATGATGATCTAGGTGTATTTGATATTATTTTAGAAGTGTGTTTATGAATGGTATGGTTCTTGGATAAGCTTGATTTGGATTAGGAAAAATATTTTGTTTTAGTAAGAAGCCAGTTGATTGGTCTAAGGCACCAATCGAGTGGTTTGTTCATTAAAATTTGATTATGGAAATTATCAAACCAATTGATTGGTTTCAGTACCAATCACCTGGTTTGACTGACCTAATTGCTCTTCAAAATCCATTTTTTCTTAAGAATCTTTCCCTAAAACTTTTCCAACATTATGACTACATTTTTTAATATTTTATTTTTAATTTTTTACAAAACTTCTTAACCTAATTAGCTTATTTTTCTTATTTTCAACAAATTCACGAGGAAGGAATTCATAAGGAGTCATTTTCATGCCCTCAACTCATTTGTCTTCTTCCTCTCTTCTACAAGATTCCTAAGCAAATTATCAATGTCTACAATCTCAGTAGATTTGTTGAACTTTGATTCTCATCTAATAATGTCATCATACCATTTCTATGTTTGAAATTCTAAGGCACATTACCTAGAACCATGTAGTTTCACTAAAATAGCTCAAGGTGGAAATGTTAGCCTTGAAACTTAAAAAAACTACACTTCAAATCTTAAATTTAGAATGGGGCATGGGAGTATTGATTTATACACTCACTTAACCGTCACCTTTTAGCTGTACCCTCAATGATTTGAACCCAAAGTCCTCATTTTCTCTTTTCTTCCCTAACCTCCAAACTACCCTATTTTATTCATACTTACTTTACCATTCTCCTATCCTTGTGGTTGCGTCTTGATCATCTCTTCCTTTCTAATCCTCTTCCTAGCTTCTTCATATTTTGATTTTAAGTAAGGTAGAGTTAGATTGGGAAAAAGAGTGAGGATTAAATTTCACTCATGATACTCTTCCTTTTTCCATTTGAAAGGTGGGATTTCTTTAATTTTCACTTCCATGTCTCTGATTTCATTAAATATTCATTACATGATTTTATTAAGGTATTCAATGTGTTTAATTAAGTTTTCTTGAAAAGTGTTTTAGTTTAGAAAAAAGGAACTTGAGATTTTAGAGAGTTGTTCTCTTTTGGTGTGTTGCTCAACTCTTAAGATAAATCATTATCTTCCCCTATTACTATAGAAATGGTATGGGTAGTGAAATATATGTGCTATAAGTCTGTGGTATTTTGAATAGTAAAGATGATAATATGGCTGTATTAGTTAATAAAGAATGAGCAAATGGGTTAGTATGAGGCTTGGTTTAAAGGTTCATATGCCTAGATCTCATGTCTATAATCCTAGATTCGAAACCTCTTAATGTTCTAGGTGTTTGAAATGATAATGACATATATGATGAGTGGAATGGATTTGCTGCATAATATCCTAGTAAGAAGATAATTTAATACATGATTTCCTAAAATATCTCAAAATATGTCATCATATCTTGCTACGAATCCTAAAATAATTTTGGTATTTCATATGTCAATTCGTGAATATTATTTATAAAGCATTTTGAATAAACTAAGGTTAATTTGTTGATTTGATTGACCATGTTATGGAATTTAATCATGTGTAATTGATATTTTTGGGCTACTTTCGCCTTAAACCAATTGACTGATCTCTAAGACTGATTGACTGGTCTGGAAGATAGATCGATTGGTTGGTCTGTGATTTTGGTGATTTTAGTCTAAGATTTACCCGATCAACTGGTCCCTAGAATAGTTGACTGGTTGGGTCAACTAATTGACTAGTTGGCCTACAAATCCATAAGTATTAGCCTCGAGTTAGACCCATGGACTGATATGGCCAAACCAATTGACAGTTCTCAAAAAACTAACTAATGAGGTTGACTGATAGACTAGTTGACCACCACAGGGAGGTTGGCAGTGCCTTGAGTGATCGACTAGTACATGAAACCATTTGACTTGTTAACGAGACCCATCGACTTGTTTTAAAATTAATCAATTGGTGTCATATCTACTTCTCACATGTTTTTCTTCCTGAAGATGATGTTTCAATTTCTTATAAATGGATAACGAACTAGTAAGCTATTAGCTATGAAATTATCTAGATTAAATAAGTAAAATAATGGATTAAAGGAAATAAAAAGAAATCATTCAATGCTTGCCTTTGGTCTTATTTTTTAACATATAATGAATAGATGATTAAATGACTAAAAATGGACTCTTCTTATGGTTAGTGTGGATATAATGGATCAAAATGGTCGATAATAGACCTCTAGTGACTTATATAGTGGCCTTAAAATGAGAACCCTGTAAGTGAAATGACTTAGCAAAGATAAGAGAAAAATAATATAATCATATTGGATGGCTTGAGTTAACCTTATCTACGATTAGTTATTTTCATTTAGATAATGAAATAAATAAATAGGCAGCTGTAAATTAGGATTATACTCTATTTAACCTAAATTAGACCTTCACCTTTAAGCTTAGGAAATTAATTAGAACATCCTTTAATAAATGAGTAAGTCTACAATTAGATAATGAACTATGACCTTGACCTTAGCATGAGCCAGAGTTGAATTGTGAATAAGGGAATAAATGGAGATTCAATGGTTGGCTTAGCTTATTATGGTGTTATTATTATATATTTACACCCTTTGGCATAATGAATTGTATAATGGAATAATCTCTTGAAGAGACCCTAAATGGGAACACTGGTTGATATGGGAACCGTATATGGGTGTGTTGAATAAAATAGGCTTGTATTCTTGGTATGATATTATTTTGGAACTTTATGTGAAATGAAATTCTTGAGCTAATAAGACACTAACAACTTAAAGGGGAACGAGTACTATGAAAGGTTTAGATTATTCAATCCTCGATTAGCTATTGGGTGTTAGTTTGCTTTCGAGCACTTTTTGCCTTAAAGAGGGATCCTAGATAATCTCGAGATCCTCATAGATCCCAATGCCTTATCTACTCTATACACTAATGATGTTATATAGGGTATCGATACTAAAGGTTCTAGTTACCATAAGATGGTTGTGGACTTTTATCTGAGTTACTTTGGCAAGAACCAAAACTTATGTCCATCAGGTTTTATTGGCATGAGCCAAGACTTTTGTTCATGATACTTTGGTAGGAAAATGGACTTATGTCAATTCGGTTTCCTTCTCATGAGTCAAGACTTTATGTCCACTATTTGGATGGCTTCCATCGCATTGAGAGACCATGGGGAATAATCCCAACTTGCTCAAATAATTTGGGGTCTAATAATTATATACTCACTTAATGCTCAAGGATTTGCTAAAGGAATTCCATTTTATCTAGAGTAAGATGATGACACACATGAGATTTAAGTAGGAAGTAATCAGCCTACTCTTGTTAAATGATTATGGATATTTAATATGGCATCCACTTTGCTTTATGACCACTTAAGAGCTCACACTTCATTTAGGCCATGAATATGTGGTATACTTTATGCTCACCTACTTCGAATTTGATGTTAATAACATATTCCTCTGAAATGTCAATTGTTGTACATGCCTATATGCTAGAATGGTTCCATGAGTTATCATATGCTCTATTATTATTACGCTCATGATTCATCAATGGTTAGAAGTTGTAAATGAATTCCTATTTCCTCATCACCATGCAAGTCACACTCTATCTGTACTGCTAATGCGCTGTCGTATGCACAACAAATTTAATAAATAAATCCTAATTTCCAAATACGTAGTAAATGAAAAGAAGGAGACGAACCCATAAGGAATGGTATATAATATATAATTTTGTAATCAAAGTTAAAACCCCGATTATGCAATAATATTTATTTCTGTCACTAAGATCTAAACTATGGATAAATAATAAAACACTTTACTCGCTAATTAATGAATAATGATAGGAAGGTATTGATTATGGCATTAGAATATCAAATAATCATGGAGAAAAGAATGATTCTAAATGATCTAACGTTGACCTATAGAAACTCATAATAATTCATCTCTTTACTTTCTCTTAATTCTAATAAATTAAATAAGCTCTCAATTTATCACCTAACTAATTAATAACCTAGGTTAAGAACACTAAATTCAATTAATGGCAGCATTATGAATGGAAAGCGGTCAACTACGACCATAATCACATAAGTTCAGATCATGCAAAAGTAAAAATTAATAGACAAGATTAATAATTAACCTTTTGCTACTTTGAAAACGTTAATTAACAATTACATATTAATTCCGTTATCCTAGCATTGATTAATATATAAAATAAATGGGTGATCAATCTAATTAGTTTAAATTCTTAACCTATGATGCAAGATCATTCAATTCCATTTATTAATTCATTTAAATTTCATTTAGAATCATAAATTCAAATTAAGTTGTCATATATGAAACCCTAATTCCATCAATAAATCCTCCTACCCTCTACTATCTACACTATTATCTTCATAACTGCAATAAAATACAATTAAATGCAGTAATATATAATTAACATCAATGATTACTAATAAATTAATAATGAAACACCAAAAGTAAGAGAAATAATAAAGCATTAAAGGGAATTTATTTAGATTCAATCAAAAATCAAAACTTGCAATTAAGAGAGGAATGGAGAAGAACTTATCGACTTAAATTGCAGAGTGTTGATTGTTCAATTGAATACAATGGAGAGAAAGAGAATTGGAATTATGAATTACATGTGGTATCAAGAGAATATAGATAAAAAGAGAGAATCTAATTCTCCAACTCCCTAGAACAACCCCCTCAAATGTTCAGAACTTTAGAAATATATCAGGGAAAAGTTTGTGCGAATATTTACAAAATTTAAGAAAAACACAGTCCTTATTGGGAAATACGGAACCTCCGTGTTTATCCTTGAATTATTTGCCAAATGCTGAATTTTGAAAACTAAGATTTTGTGTGCTGATAGAAAAACACGGAGGGGTACCGTGCTTCTTGTTCCTTCATTATTTCTCTATGAAATTTCAACACAAGCTTCCCTTTGATATATATTTTTCATTTCTAGTCTCTTCTTCCATTGATCCATATCTCTTGATGTGTTCTTTACTTCATTTCCTCTTTCCATCAATTTCTCCTTTGAATTTCTTCATTTTTATCTTTTCCTGCAAAATCTATCCAAAAGAGAAAAACTCAAGAAAAGATTAAATATTATAAAAATAATGAGGAATAAATGACATTTTTACATAATAAAATAACATATAAATCCCATATATCAACTACCGAATGGATAATGTTGAAAGGTTATATACCTTGGTATGCTGACATGATTATAACTATGCATGATTAAATGGATCCACTTATATCTATATGAACCATGTGATTATACGTTAATAACCTAATAGGAAAGTTGCATACACATTTCGGTAAGTTGTGCCATGAGTATATGGTGTGAATCTTGCTTGTACTAGGATGTACATGATGGTGGTAGATTAGTTTACTTAGTATGTATATATATTGATGGGGTTATTGCTACAATCCCCTACTCAATCCCACGAGCAAGAGGTTGGTTGTAAATTTTCTGAGGATGATAATTAAATGGTCCATCCTCCTTTCAAAAATCTTGGGTTGTTAAGCATAGGCTTTTTCTCAAAAACTTTCTTGTGATCCTTGAGTGACCATTATGCATTCTTATCTAATCGATTTGCTTCAATCAAGAAATTTATCTCCTTTATATGTATCTTGTATAGATTTGGACCTATGTAGCCCTAGCCTGTAAATAAAGGTTTTCTTATCTTGTGCACTCTAGTTTTCCTTATTTTTTTATTTATTGGATACTTAACCTTGTGTATAGAGTGAGGTAGACAATGAGGCACCCATCTTGTGTTAGATACAATTTAGAACCCTTTTTTTCATGGGTTGGTTTTATATTTCCACTTCTGTAATGTTTTCAAACAATGTTTTTTGGTAGTGAAAAATGGGGGCATTATAAAGTTCTTTTTACGTTATTTTTTTAGAAAAATTCCTTTCATCATAATGGATCCTTGTTAATCCCACTCTATGTTGTTCTAAAGGAATCCTTAACACTTTTTTGTCATTTTTATGGCTCCAATTTTCTTAAAACATATTAGAGGGTTTAATTTCGACAGAATAAATGTGAAGATGACCTCACTCGTTGTCTTATTCTTCCTCTCTCTTTTACACAACTTTGGAACCTATGTGTTGATTCTAGACTATCATTACAATGCTGAGAGATTTGCTTCCCATGATAATATGCCATTTCCCATCTTATGTTCAATCATTTATGGGTGAACTCGACCTACGATCCCTAGAAATTTACCCTTTGAGTTTTCAAATGAAATTTAACCTATTCTTGATAAATTTTCCCATTCAACTCAAATTCAAATGGTAAAATTAGAGTCATTGGTCTTTTTCACAACCTTACTTGCCCCTTGACTAATTTGTTGGCTATAAATAACCCTAATAATCTATTTTCCTTACTTTTCTTTTAGCCACAAAAGTACCTTGAGTTTTCAATTTTTTTTTGAAAATTATTCTTCACTTCGATCTTTTATTCTAATTTGATTTACTCTCATGATCCTTTCTCTATCTCCCTCTTATTTTATACTTAAGTATGAAAGAGTTACAATCAGGGAAAAAATTTGATTTTACATTCAAATGATTCTTTCCCTATATTCTCTTATTGATGGTAAGGTTTTTATTCCTTCCATAATTTGAGGATCTTGATTTATAAGAGAAATTTGATTATTTCTGAGGTTTAACCTTTTATTATTTAGATTTTGAAACTTGAAATATTTCAACTTAATTTTTTCCCTCTTTGGTGGAACATTTTACTAAGCTTCAAGTAAGTCATTTTTACCTTTGAAACGTGGCATGAAGAATCATGTGAATTAGTGTAATGAATAAAATGATAATCTTTATTTATTTTGATGATGCATGATAGATTATTTAATATTTTTGAAAAAAAGATTGATTCATGAGAAACATGGTCAATTTCTTATAAACGAAGCATGATTCACTGTATAAGCATATTAAATCATGGTCTTATGCTTTTATGGGTTGAATGTGATACGATTTTAGAGTTTTAATCACATTTAAATATTTGTTATGTACTATCTAGGAATAAAGCGATTGATTGGTTAAGCAAAATAGATTGACCAATCCTTAGAACAACTAACTAGTTAAACCAAACCAATCGACTAGTTGGTATGTGGTGACTTTGCTTGCTCCCTGGTTTAAACCCATTGAATAGTTTGTTAGAACCTATCGAATGGCCTTAGAACAATTGACTAGTTTGACCAAATTGATCAATCCTTTTGAGAAAAATTTGGGGTTTGGCTAAACCAAATCGACCAACCAATTAGCTTAAACTAATCAATCGGTTCTACCAGAGCATGTTGCTTTGTTCTTTAGAACATGATATATTATGAGACCTTCCATAATGTTATAACATGATTATTTAATGATGATAACACACATCTTGGCATGAATTAACTAGCTTATTTGATATATTAAATGGACATCATTTATGGTATTCTCAATAAGTACCTTTAAGAGGTTTTTATGGAAAAACTAGAATGAATATGCTATGACTTCATAAAGGGATAATGTAATTCAGATTCTTAGCCTAAAGGGATTAGCTTAATGTGTTGATTTAAACATGTTTAATCACTAAGAGGAATCCCAACATATGATTTGGAGGGTGATAATGCTTAAGATGAAATGATTATATGGGTGTGTTACATGGATGTTACGTGGGCTTTATGTGATAACATAACATTAGAGAATAGAAAACTAATCACTTAAAGTAAAAGGTGATCAAGTTGTGCATGGGTCTAGATTACCTAACCCTTAATTAGCTTCCAAGGGTTTGTATACCTTTGGGTGTTTAATGGTGCCTTTAGGTAGGATCCTAGTAGATCCTAGTGCCTTATGTACTCTAGACACCGATGATGTACTACGGGACATCAATACTAAAAGGTCTAGTCACCTTTGTAGTTTATTAGCTTTGGTCAAAATTTTTATCCATTGGTGGTTACTTGCTTTCGCCAAACTTTATGTACATTGGTGGTTACTTAGCTTTAGCCGGACATTATGTCCTCTAGTTTGGATACACTTCCATGGTATGTGAGACCATGGGTTTGTAATCCTTCCATCACTCAAAAGAATAAAAGAAGGAAAAAAGGAATAATGGCTTGCTAATGGTTAATCTAATAGATTATGTAGACTTATAAATAGACCTAATGAAATACTCATGTAAGTGGATAGTAGAAGAGGCTAGTAAGATGTGGAATAACTTGTTATTAATTATATGTTTCTATCCATAATATTTATGTTGTATTGCTATGCATGATAGACCGTGAATTGTTTATGTCATTGTCTGTATGAAATCTTGATTCATTATATGATTATGATTGAGTAAATAACTTGACTTACTCAGTATAAAACATACTAATGTGCCCACTTGTTTGGTCACCTTCTTAATCCCACGAGTAGAAGACCATGTGCAGGTTTTTTTAGATGATCGATAGTGGGCCTACCTCATACTTGTACTGGGCCTTGAGAGCATGGATATCTGGAGATCAATTTTTGGTCCTTAATGGAAAAGGGTTTAGGGCTTTTCCCTGTTGCTATTTTATTCCAAGTGTATCTCTATACTTTCGGTTTAATATCTCCCATGTATTTGAAGATTTTGGGAATATGTCAAGTTCTTATTTTGCAAACATTTTCTTTTGGTATTTATATATCACATTTATCATGCACTCTACTCTTTTTTTTTAGTTTCTTAGCCTTGTATCTAACATGATACTGGAGCCAGATGATTATCCTATGTTAGGTGTGGCAGTAAAACCCCTTTTTTCCTCTGTATGTTTGGTATTTTCCCACTTTCTTAATGTTTTAAAACAAAACATTTTAGTAGTGAAAAAAGTGGTGTTAAATTTCCCTTGTATGTGTTTTCCTTCTTTTTTTTTTTTTATCATTTTCTCCCTATATATTTTTATACTATTTTTTGGGCAAGATATGGCCTTATTTTGTAAAACTTAATTATCTATCTTTTATATTATTTATCTTTCACTCTCTATTTTTTTTTATACTCAACCTTATGTCTAACACGAGACTAACAAAATATGTCTATCTTATGCTAGATATGGCAATAGAACCACATTTTCCATAGGGGTATTTTCCTAAATTTTCTTTTGCTAACATTTTATAAATAAATATTTTTAGTTGTGAAAAATGTGAGTGTTTGTAACACACTAACCCAATGCTATTTGTGGGTAGTTACCTGAAGTGCTTTTAAGATTGATAGCCAACCCCATATATGAATTCAATCCCTTCCAGAATGCTTTGCCTTCACTCATATTCTTTCTAGAAATTTTTCTAAAGGTTACCTATCTTTAGATTACTCAAAGATATGCACTCAAAATTATGGAGTTATCTGATGACAACTAATATATTGAAAAGTTTCATGAAAAACATGTGAGTGAGGAAATATTATGTTGAAATGGCTTAATATTAATCAATGTTGCCAATTAAAATCCCAAAATCTCCCCAAGTAACAAACTACAATCAATGTATGTTTGGGGTTTTATGGTCTTACAAATGTGTTTAGGTCGAGGAAAAAAAATCATTTTGCACTTAACCTATAGCTTGATTAGTGAAACAAGTTAATCGGTCTGGGAAAAGTAGTTTATGTGTTAAAGTTGAGACAAAAGTTTTTTTATATATAAATTCAATCCATATCAAGGTTAAGCAAACCAATCTATCATTTTACTAAATTCATTTGATTTGTTAAAACTTGAGGCTAAACATCCTTTCTAAGCCAAAAGTCCCTCAAGAAGTAGTTAATTGATTTCTAAGGTTTTTAAAATGTTATTATCCTAGATTGAAAATGAAAATTTTAAAACTAGTCCAAAATTCTAACTAGGAAAACACATTTGTAAATCACTTTGAAAAATGATAGGAATTTAAAACTAATTGAAAATTTACACCAAATAAATTTGAAGAGATATATGAGTTTTGACTGGGTATTTGAGCACAACATAACATTGTATTGGTACGTGCAGGTGTTAGAGAATTTTAGTGTATTATGGAGATTTATGTGAGAAACATAGGGGTCCCATTTAATAAACACGATCCATGTTTATGAGAGAAATCTTTGATGTATTTTGAGAAAAATTTGAGAGAAAGAAAATAAACACAGGGTTTTTACTATAGGGTTTTTTTCTTCTATAAAAGGATACATGTTGAAACCTTAGCTGTCAAGAGTTATTCATCTCAACTTCTTCTTCTTCTCCAAATATTTCTCCATTAAAATAGAATTGTAGATTTATTTAATTGATTGATTGATTATTTTAATCATCATGTAGTTACACAATAACACAAATAAAGATCTCTACTTATGCCTCAATTGTTATGTTTTATGATTAAATCCTTAATTGTAAAAAATATTTTTTAATTTTATTTGGTTTGGTTCTCTCTAAATCCATGCTATTCCACAAAAATTTGGAATTAGAGCTACATTGTTGAAGAGATTTAGTTAATGGGATAGGAATAAGAATTGATATTGAGAAGTTTAATAGATCTATCAATTTTGGATTATGGAAATTGAAGATAAAGGAGATTCAAATTAAGAATGGTGGAAAAAGCTTTATCTACTCATTTGGAGAAGCTAAAATCAATGACGGATGAGAGTTTTGAAGAATTGGGTTTGAATACCCTCTCTACCATACAATTGTGTTTGTTGAATGAGGTATTACAGGAAGTGATAATTGAATCAACAGCAGGTGCCTTGCACCTGAAGCTTGAGTCATTATATATGATAAAATTAGTAGGAAATTGGATACTATTGAAGAGTCGGCTTCATGACCTAAATTTAGGTGATGGTCAATCTATAAAAAGTCACACGAATGAATTTGACACTATAGTTATAGATTTGCATAATATAGATATTAAACTAGATGATGAAATTTAGACTGTTATGTTGTTGTGTTCTATGCTTGCAAGTTTTAAACATTATTTTGAGATTGTTTTGTATAGGAAGGATGATTTAGTCCTTGTGGATGTGAAGCCAGAGGAGGACATAGGAGTAGGGGTCTAGTGATTGTAAGAAGTCAAGATGTAAGTTGAACAGTTGGTAGAAGAATGTGATATGCTATGGATGTCATGAGAAGGGACATGTTACAAATTTTTATCCTAATAGGAAGCCTGGTGCTAAGTCTGTTGATTCATCTATATAAAGGATGATTTTTTAGTTGCCAATGGTGATAGTGATGGAGATCTATTGTAGGCAACTTATAGATACAACAAGATCAGTGATAGATGAATCTTGGATTCTCCTACCATATATGTACCAACAACAGTTAGTTTCAGATGTTTGAGGTGACTCAAAGTAGAGTTATCTTGATGGGAAATGATGTTTCTTGTAACATTGTTGGGATTGGGACAGTGAAGGTCAGGATGCATGACAGTTTGGTAAAAACACTGTCCAACATGAGATATACTCCAAATATAACCAAAAACCTCATATATTTGAGTTCTTTATATTGTAATGATTATCAGTGTGTTATTTCAATGTCCCTAAAAATCACAATTGAAAATTTTCTTTAAATCAAAACCATAAACTAAGACAAGGGGTACTACCATCGTGATTAGCACAAGCCTGACCTCTGCCCAGTCTAGCACCAACCACAAGGCTAGAAATTTCACAAGTCATTAAATTGATTAGAACATAAAATAATAATGATTTGAATAATTCATAATTGAAAGGAAAATTAGAGTCCTCACTTAAAGAGTTATTACATAAACTAAAAATTGGTACAGAGTCAGAGCCCCTAAGGGGAAAATAGTACAAACAACAAAATAGAATAAGATAGGAAAATATGAGCTTGAAAAACACTCGCTTTTAGGTCCCTATGCCAAGCCCAACAAGTCATCACTCAGCCCCGCTCGATGCATCGAATGCATCATAAGCATCAAACATAGCATATTTTACCTTCACCAACTCATAAGGGGCCACTACTCGTGGGAATAAGCAACACCTATAAAATGAGTGATCAGTATGCTATGTACTGAGTAAGGTATTCATGCAGCTAAGGCCATATAAGAAAGACAGATAATACAAGTAGTGAATCAATCCAGTGAAGCATAATCATTAGAACTCAGCCACTATTATTCTCCAGTGGAACAGTCTTTAGGGCACAAGTCACCTAGCCACTATTATCGCTAGTGGACCGGTCTGGCCCCAACTCTCACAGTGTTTCACTATTAATTAGGATTTTTCCCATAACTTATTATCATTAGGTTTGGTTTATTGAGTATGGGATCCCCAACTATTATAACCGGTGGAAAGGAAACATCCAAGGTAGAACACACTTGGCTACTATTATTCGCTGGTGGAACAGTCTCCAAGGCACAAGGCACCTAGCCACTATTATTATCAATGGATCAGTCTAGACCCAGCTCAATAATCGTTCTCTTTAAATGGTTAGTGTCTTATTCATGAATTTTTCAGCAGATACTTTCATATTTGACATGCATGCCCATTAGACTTTCTACTCACACACCCCATTCACACCTACTCTCCTGAAAAGCCCCACCCCATATCTTAAGACATCTACGCCTCCCAAAACATCCTGACATACTTCCCCCCTTTTCTTAATTACCTTGAAAGCCCAACTCCTATATATGTCTCTCCCATATCTGTGGTTTAACTCACCATCACCCTCTAGGGTTTTCCTTCAAAAACCTGAATTTGGTCTATATGACCTAACCTCTCCATATCATACACAACCCATGCCACCTTTGTTCTCGACTCATCACCCCAATCGCTCCACACCCAAAATCCCAACCTTGCCTCCCATTCCGCGTGTGGCCATGAAACCCTAGGTGGCCATACGAAACCCTAACACCTCTTATTTCTCATATGTCATCTCTTCATAATTCTCCCTCACCATTCCCCTTTTTACATGACACAAATTTATTCCTCCATGTGACACCCTTCCACTCTCACCTGACACTACAACCTCTTCCATTGTTTCTCCTTTCCATAATTTCCACACTTAAGTTTTTCCTCTCAAACCTTATCCAATTCCCCCATGCACCTTTATACTAACCTACGTACTATTTTTCACATATGGACTCTAATCACCCCAACTACTCTTCCCTCACCTTACTCAACCCTCGAATCAACTTTTCCTATGTAAAAGTCATCCCGATGTAGAGATTAACCACCCCATGCAAACCTTACATTCCCCATGCATAATTTATCCCATCCTCTTATTTTATTCATATCATTCTTTTATTTGTCCACCCATAAGTCATAAGATGCTTAGGCCTTTCTCACTTCCCTCTTACCATTCCACTCTCTTTACTTCTATCATTTTCCCACAACTTCATCTTACTATTTAGGGACTCCAAGCATGCATGTCAAATAGGGAAACCATACATAAGCACAACACAAGGGCAAGCCACATTACCATATTACACATGCCATAAAACACATACAACTTACCTTAGCTCCATGCTTAGCAAGCTGTGCTACAAGTGCATAGTTCATAACCACATAGATTACACATATATAATCAACACACATAACACATAATACACATATTAGGCCCTAACCACATCCTTACCTAAAATGACACCGGACTTGGAGCATAATTCCTATGCCTCCTTAGAGGATGGACTCGGATCGCCTATAAGAGGGAAACACTAGGGTTAACTTCCCTCTTACTAAATTCATTATTCCCTAATTTACCTTTAGTAGGAAAATAGTATTAGTGATGATAATAATAGTAGTCCTAGTAGTATTAATAAGGGTATTATAATTAAAGTGGTTGGCCCTAATATTAGAGGTAATATTAAATATAATAGGATTTGATAGTCATAATAGTCATGGTAGAATAATAATAGGGATAACGGTAATAATAGCGATAATAGCTATAATAATAATAAGGCTAAAATAAGAATTATACCAAAATAATTCATACTTAAGTAATAGCAAGGGTTAAGGCATAACATAAGTGAAGGTGGCAGCTGGGGTGGTGGCGACAACGCACGGTGGCAGTGGCGATGGTGAAAATGGTGGTTTTTTAGAAAAGGTTGGTCTTTTGGGGTTGGAAGAGAGAGAGGGAAGTGGAAGTTGTGAGACAGTGGAATATTTGGACTAGGAGAGTTGTAATGGTTGTGGTGGCATAGTAGGGTGGCAATGTAGGTGGTGGCGGTTGTGGTGGCCATGAGTGGTGGAGAAAGAGGGAGGGGAAGGAGAGAGAGAAAAGGAAAAGGAAGGCTAGGGGAAGGTAGAGGTGAATGGGTAGTAGTGGAGGTGGTAATTGTTGCAGAGGAGGTGACCCACGGCAGCGAGAGGGGCGGTGATGGGGTGCAAAGGGCAGCTCGAGTTACCCACTTTACTTGATTGGGGTGGGCTGAGTAAGGGGAGTTAAGGGAGGTGAGTGGCTTGGTTTGGTGGAGGGTGATACAGGGAAGGGTTTGGGTGATGTTTTAGATGGTGGCATTGCACGACAGAAGCTAGGGTAACATCTAAAGGCACGTCAGCGAGAAGGGTGAGATTTTTCTAGACAGAGCAAAGGAGGAGAATAGGGGGCATGGAGGGGGTTATTTATAGGTTGAGGGAGGGAGAAGAGGACACAGGGTAGGAGCTTGTTGGCCGGCAGTGGCAGGCTAGTATGAGCCTACAAATGGTAGGGTGTAGGGTTGCAGATGGGGAGAAAAAGGAAGGGGAATAGACACATAAGGGAGGCAGGTCTAGGGCATGTTGGGCTCCAATTAGAAAGGAAAGGAATAGGGGAGAGAGGGGGAGAAACTTAGCGTAGTACGGTGGTAGGAAAGGATAATTACTAGGTCTATAGGCTATACCTACAGCGCAAGGGAAGGAGAAGGGAGGAGGAAGAAGAAGGGGGTTAGGCTAGCTAGTTAAGGAAAAAAGAAAAGTAAGAAAAGAAGGGAGAACCAAGCAAGCGAAGGGAAAAAGAAAGGAGGAGGGAGTGGGCTAGGCTCCACATGAGGGAAGAAAGGGAGAAAGGAGTTGGGTAGCATGGGCGAGACCCAACTGAGGGAAAGAAGAGAAGAAAGAAAAGGAGAAAGGAGAAATAGGGAGAAAGAAAAAGGAAATGGAAGAAAATGGGAAAAAAAGAAAAAAAAGAAAAAGGAAAATAAGGTAGTTGGGGTATTTAGGGCCTTTTTAGTATTTTTGAAATATTTGGAAATAATGAAATTAGTAAAAATAAATAATTAAACTCCTTTTTATATTAGATTAGAAATTTTAGGGTAAATCTTTCTAATTATATTTTAGTTAGTAAATTACCCTAATCTTCCCTAATTTAATTCTATATTATTTCCCTCTTTTTTGTCTTAATTATTCCCATTATTTTATTAAAAATATTATATTTAAATAATCTCACATATGAACCCCTATTTTATTATAAATTCCTAAATTAAAGTTTTGAGGTATTACAGTTATTGAGGATGGGATACTAAGAGTTACGAAAAGGGTTATGGTGCTGATGAAGGGAAAGAAGCTTGGGATATTGTATGAGTTGGTGGGTTCCACTGTTGTGGGGAAAGCTACTATGACATCATTAAGGTTGTCATACTCATATTTTACTAAACTTTAGCACATGCAACTAGGACACATGAATATCAAGGGTCTGACATACCTCTTTAAGAGGGGGCTGCTGGATGGATAGAGTATGATTATTATGGACTTCTATGAGCATTATGTGTTTGGAAAGCATAAGAGGGTTAGCTTGTTAATAGCTAAGTAGAGTACGAAGATGACACCTTGAGTATATCCATTCAGATTTATGGGGTCCAGTGATAGTTGTTTCTAAAGGTGGTTCACGGTACTTGCTCACATTCATTGATGAATTCTATAGAAAGGTAAATGTTTATTTTTTAAAATTATAAGAATGATGTATTCGGTGTTTTCAAATCTAGAATAAATTGATAGAGAAGCACACTGGAAAGTAGGTTAAGTGTCTCAAGACAGATAATGGTCTTGAGTTTGATGAGTAGAGCTTCACTAATTTTTTCCAAGGCTATAGGATAGTGAGACACATTAATTGTGTTAGAAGATCACAGCATAATGGGATTGCTAAGTGGATAAACATAACCCTATTAGAGAAGGATCAATGCAAGTTATCACAAGAAGGGCTAGGTAGAGATTTTCAGGCTAAGGCAATTCATATGGTAGCGTACCTAGTGAAGTGATTACCAAATCGATCCATTGATTTGAAAAAACCTGAGCATTTGTGGTCTAGTAAGCTAGTTGATTATTATGATTTTCATTTCTTAAGTTACCTTACTTATGCTTATATGAATGATGTTAAACTTGAGCCTAGAGCCAAGAAGTGTATCTTTCTCAGCTTTACATCTAAAGTGAAGGGGTACAGGTTATGGGACCCAACTGCATCCAAGTTCTTGATAAGTAGGGATGTTACCTTTAATGAGTTCATGTTCCTCCAAAAGACTAAGTCTTGTGATGGTGTCACTAAGAAGGTGGAGTAGGGTAGAACTTTGGGCTAGGTAGAGGTTGAGGTTGAGTTGGATGGTAGAGGCCCTTTTGATATACCCACTATTATTAACATGGGTGGACCAAAGAAATAGGTCGAGCAAGAGGGCATTGCTCCAGAAAAAGGATAGAGGATTGTTAAGCCTTTAGTCAGGGGACGTTATGAATAATTAGCTTGCTATACTTTATCTAGCGTAGAGACCATTTTTGGTGTGCATGAGCCAACATCATTCTCAGAGGCTACTAAGAATACTTATTTTGTTGAGAGGTGTGCTGCTATGGAGGAAGAAATAGAATCCTTATTGAATAATCTTACATGGGAACTTGTGACGGCACCAAGGAAGAAATAGGTTGTTGATTGCAAGTGAGTGTACAAGTTTAAATAGGGAACTTCGAGGTTAAGAGACTGCGATATAAGACTTGCTTACTTGTAGGTGGATTTATTTAGATTCCAGGCATGGACTATAATGAGGTATTTTTCCCTATGGTTAGACATATTTATATTCGTACCGTACTTATGCTTGTAGTTATACATGATATTGAGTTGGAGTAGTTGGATGTTAAAATTGTATTTTTTTTTCATGGTGACCTCAAGGAGGAGATTTATATGTGGCAACTTGATGGGTTTGTGGTTGAGGGGATGTGTGATCATGTGTGCCTATTGAAGAGGCCACTATATGGTTTCAAGTAGTCTCTTAAATAGTTGAATGATTTGATCCATTTATTCTTAAGCATCCCTTCTCCAAGAGTGAGTATGATAGATGTGTGTGCTTGAAAGAGATGGAGGGTGGCTCTTTTATATATCTTTTGCTATATGTTGATGACATAATTACGGTATCAAAAGATATGTTTAATGTTGATAAGGTGAAGCCAATGCTAAAGAGTGAGTTTAAGATGAATGATCTTAGAGTTGAGAAGAGGATCCATGGGATGGATATCATCAAAAACCATGAGTAGAAATGTTTATAATTATCACAAGAGTCATATGTGAACAAGGTACTTGAAAGATTTAATAGAATGGATGCTAAGATGGTGAGCACTCCATTAGCTACTCACTTTATATTATCGACTTTAGATTATCCAAATCCAAAGAGGAAGAGAAGTTCATGGGGATTATTCCATATTCGAATGTTATCCATTATATCATGTATATTATGATGTGTACCCGAACTAATATTTCTCAAGTTGTTAGTGTTTTAAGTTGATATATATGGAAAATCTAGAAAAATTTCACTAGGAAATAGTGAAGTGGATACTTAGGTACTTAAATGGAAAGACATTAGCTTGTATTGAATATGGAAGATCAACTAATTTTCTGGTTAGGACTGTGGACTCTGATTATGGTGGAGACCTTGATAAAAGGAAATCCACTAGTGGATATGTTTTCTGTCTTGATGGTTCAACTATTAGCATAAGGTATTTCATATAGGAGGTGACTACCTTATCCACTATTGAGGTTGAATATATAGCTATGATAGAGAATTTTTAGGAAGCCTTGTGGTTTGGTGGTTTAGTATGAGAGTTAGGGTTTGGTCATGGTGTTCTAGTTCTTTGTGGTGATAGCCAGAATGCTATCTATTTAGCGAAGAATAAAAATTATATCCATTATCAAATGAAGTAAATTCACATCAAGTATCACTTTATGTGAGGTACTGTTGCTGAGAAATTGGGTACTTTAGATAATTCGGCTGATATGCTAACAGAGCCACTTACCTTGAGTAATTTCGACTATTTCTCGGACTTGATTGGTGTTCTTAGGCCATGAGGCCCTTTACTAGGTCAGAGTTTTTGGTAGAGGTCCTTACATGTCATGTGTCAAAAATACTACGTAAAGGTGGAGAATTGTGTGTTTTTACTACGTATTTAAGTATAGTATAATATTGTTTTGGTTTGTACAAGTATTGGAGAAGATTAGTGTAATATGGAGATTTATGTGAGAAACATGGGGGTCCCTTGTTAATAAATACGATAAGTGTTTTTTAGAGAAATATTTGATGTATTTTGGGCTATAGTCAAGTATAACAAAATAAACATGGGCATCCTATGTTTCCAAAATAAAGACCGTGTTTTTTTTTCTTATTTCCAAAATACGTTGTTATACCTAGTAGAGTTTTTGTTCTATAAAAGTGTATATATAAAACCCTAACCGTTGAGAGTCGTGCATCCCAACTTCTTCTCCTTCTTCATAGAATCATCCATTAAAAGAGAATTATAGATTTATGTAATTAATTGATTGATTTTTTTAATTATTCAGTAATTATACAAGAGCAAAAATAAAGATCCCTACTTTTTCCACAATTGTTCTATTTTGTTATTGAATCCTCAATTATGTATAATCTTGTTAATTTCAATTTGGTTTTGATATCTCTAAATCCTCGCTATTCCACAACAAGTAATATTAAAACATTCCAAGATATTAACTCCAGGTTTGAAGATACTGATTAAAAATAGTTATATATAATAATTACTTATTTTAGAAATTTTTTAGGCTAAAAAATTTTCAAAATAAGTAATTATCATAGATTAATACTTTTTATAAGTAACTCCAAACAAGGTATAAACCAAATGTGTAAAATCTCAATCAATTTTTTTTAAAAAAATTGCAAGACTTAAATATTAAACGTTGAATTCTTGAATCTTAAGGCAACTTGCCAAAAATATTCTCTTGTATTTTGAAATTTGATTAATAATATAAGTTGACTTGTGTGTAAAAGATCATATGAGTGCACTTTTGTGTATGATTCTTGCTACATTCGGAAGTCATATTGTAACACCCCTAAAATTTGCTACTAAAAAATTTCATTTTATTTAAAAATTAATAGAAGAAAAAAAAAGTAAAAATATAAATTTTAGGGATGTTATTGCCACACTTAGTACCATACCGGTTTCCTCATACCCTCCTAGTACCAAGTGCTAAGGCTAAAAGAATAAAATACCATTTGCTAGAACTCAAACTTTATTTAAATTAGAGTAGATCAATAAGCTCTTTACAAGAATAAAATCCACTATTAGTGGTTATGATAATATATATCATTTTAACAAATGAATCAAAGGTAGAAGAGAAAACCCTAAATCATTCCCGAACAATCCTTATGCTCTTACCCAATGCCCACTTGAATAGCACATGCAATAGACTTGTAAGGGATACTACCCATTAAATAGGCAGGGGCCCATAATGGAACCCTTCAACACTATGGTACCAAGTAACCTTTTATATGAAACCAAAAGGCAAAACTCACATGTAACACATCATGCATAAACAATATAAAATGATAATGCATAAACAATATAAAATGATAACATATGGACTAGTACACAAGGTAACCCCACATACAATAAGAAATGCATAAAGCAACATCTATGTACTTAGCAATTCTATCATATGCCGAGAGAGACATGCACCAAGGCTGAACTTATATTAAAACAATAGATCATGAGGATGGAAGTAACTCATTTGGTCTTAAGTCATTAATGAAAGTCATGATTCAATCATCATCTCTTGAATTATATCCATGTGTGTGATACCCCAAAATCTTAATTTCCGAAATGATGGCCAAATAAGCAATTATTAGGAAAATCAATTATATAAATTCATTTATTAAAATTTAGAGAATTAATAAGGTAAATTAAGAGGAAAATAATAAAGAATTTAATTGGAAGAAAATTTGGGTATTTTTCTAATTAGCATGGAGGTTAAGGAAATTTATCTAAAATAGCCTAAACTAAGCAAAAAGGAAATTTATTTAATATTTTATAAATATTAATATTTTAAATAGCCAGAAAAATATCCTAATAATTTATGCAAAATCCAAAACCCAAAATAATTCTTTCTTCTCCTTTTTTTCCCTTTTCTTTTCCCTCTTTTTTCCTTTTCTTCCTCCTCCGCCAAAATTGGGCCTCGCCCGGCCCAACCCAGCCTTCCCTTCCTTCTCCTTGCCCACAACCGAGCGAGCCCAGCCGCCCGTGGAACAAAACGCTGTGTTTCGACGCTAAAGTTGCCGAAACGCCGTGCCGCGTTAAGTACCATATCGATCGTTGCCAGCCTTCGACGCGACGCTGCGTCTTCCTCCCACAACCCCCAATAGGCCGCGTTTCATTAATGGGGGAAATAACCGCTGCCGTCCGGCCGGTTCCCCCTCCATTTTTCCTTCCCCTGGACCGACCGGTCCAGTCGTCGTCTTCCTCCCTCCCAAACCCCGATCTGCAACTGCCAACCCTGCAGCCCTGCCGCCAACAGCAGCACGCCGTCCGGCCTCCCCTCTCTACCCTCACCCTTAGTCATTGTCTTTCTATTTTCGACCCCGACCAAGTCCCTCTCTCCCTTTCCCGCATGCCATCTCTTTCCATTTTGCTCTCCCCTTCCCCGACCCAACCTGCCATGGCAGGACCTGCACCGTCTGCCACGGCAACTGCCGCCTACCGGCCAGCCTGGCGCCTGCACCCCTTGTCTTCTTCCCCTTGGCCTTTCCCGACCACACTGCCTATAAATACCCCCATTGATCGCCTGGGTTCGGGATTTGGAACCCCGAAACCCTGGGTTTGCTCCCTCTCGCCGCCGCCCCATCAGATGCGTCGACCGCCGCCGTCCCCCAACGCTGTCGGTCGAACGCCGCCCAGAACCACACCTTGCACCACCCTCCACCTAACCAAGCCCTCCTCGGCCCTCGATTTCCCTTCACGTGCCACCCTGGCCATGCAAAATAGCCACCCCGAGCAGCCCCTTCCAACCCCTCACCGCCCTTGCGCCGCCTTCCACCGCCAACCCAGCCGCCACCAGTGCCTCCTCCACCCTCCAAAATATCCAGCAGACCTCCCTCTACCTTACCCCACCTCCATCTTTCCCTGCCTCCCTCTCCTCCTTCCTCCCCCATCTTCCATCTCTCTCCACCACCCTCGGCCGCCGCGCCAACCACCGCGCGCTGCCACCCCTTGCCACACCACCACCCCCATTCTACTCCCCTCCATCTACTATTTCTTCCCCCACCTCAAACCTCTTCTTTTCTCCTCCCATCTAACCACCACCTCCATTTTTCCCCTATTCTTCTCCTCCATCGCCGCCGCCGCTACCGCCACGCGCCGCCGCAGAACCACCACCAACCCTAGGTGGTCTTCCACCCATCCCAAGCCTCAAACTTTATTTCCATATAGTTATTATTAATTTAACTAATATTAATACCATTATGCTTATTATTAATAATAATATTATTATTCTTTTATTATTATTATTATTGATATTATTATTCCTTTTTTTATTATTATCATTTCTAATATTGTGACTTCTGATATTAAAGTCATCATTTTTACCATACTAACATCTCTTGGAATCCTAACTCCTATTATACTCAACTTTAGTTTAATTTTATAAGTGTTAATATTAACAACCCTACTATTATTATTATTATCTCTATTATCTTACTAAGGTTATTATTATTAATACTTAACCATACTGGGTTATTGTTATTGTTATTATTATTGCTAGGGTTATTATGGTTATTATTAATATTATTATCCTCATTATTAGTATTATTACTATTATCATTATCACCCTTAGGAATATTTTACTTGTAATAATGTGACCTTATAATATTATTATTTCAAACATAACACCATTAATAGACTTGGCCGTAAAACGCTAGGGTTTCTATCACTAGACATTAGTGTCACTATTTTATTAATGCTAACACTATTTTCCTATAGCTAGCATAAATCCTATTACTACATTAGAAATAATGGGCTTAATAAAATAAGTGTAACAATAAGTATCATAAATAACTATATTTTGACTACTAATATTTAGTATACTAATTCTAAGGTAAAAATCATAGTTTTTGTATAATACCCTCTTTAGTAATAAAAACCCTAATCCTAAACTAGAATAAGGGTTGATAGTACTTGCAAGGGAAACTAATACTTAGCTTTTTCCCCTTTGATAGGTAACCCCGACCAAAGCCCTAAGAAGTTAGAGGAGCATGCTCCAAGCCCGGCGCCGCCTTAGGTAAGGACGAAGCTAATGGCCTTGTGCTATGTGTGACATGGATGTGTTGAATGTTGTGTATGCCATGTTATGCCATGTATTATATGATTTGGGTATAACTTGTCTTATGTGTAGCGCAGCTTGGAGATTGAGGTATGTTGTATGTGCTTCCATGATATGAGTATGACATGTATATGTATGATGTTTATGATGTATTATGTTATGGCCCTCTAGGACATGCATATTAGGATAAATGGTAATATGAGTTGGGAACCATCATGGGAGTCTTGAAGTTTGTATGATGGTATTAATGTTCCAAGGCTGTACCAATGGTTCGCATGGTGGTATTAGGGTTCGCATGGTGGTATTAATGATTGCATAGTGGTATTAATGGCTTATAGGGGTATTAGGGTTTGTATGGTAGTATTTGTGATTTTATGGAGGTATTAATGTTGTATGGTGGTATTTGTGATGTTATGGAGGTATTAATGTTGTATGGTGGTATTTGTGATGTTATGGAGGTATTAATGTTGTATGGTGGTATTAGAGTTTGTAGGGTGGTGTTAATGTTCGTATGGTGGTATTAATTATTGCATAGTGATATTAATGGCTTATGGTGGTATTAGGGTTTGTATGGTGGTATTTGTGATTTTATGGAGGTATTAATGTTGTATGGTGGTATTTGTGATGTTATGGAGGTATTAATGTTGTATGGTGGTATTAGGGTTTGTATGGTGGTATTAATGTTAGTATGGTGGTATTAATGATTGCATAGTGGTATTAATGGCTTATGGTGGTATTAGGGTTGGCATGGTGGTGTTATGGTTTGTATGGTGGTATTAGTGATTTCATGGTGGTATTAATGGCTTATGGTGGTATTAGGGTTTGCATGGTGGTGTTATGGCTTGTATGGTGGTATTAATGTTGGTATGGTGGCATTAGGGTTTGCATGGTGGAGTTAGGGTTTTGAATTGGAGTTAATGATTGTACGGGATTTGGGTTTGGAGTGATTAACTCTGGGACGTTGTGATTAAGTAGGGTTGGAGTAACTAATCGTGATTGTTGAGGATAATTAAGGTTTAGGATGGCTAAGTATGGGGGTTATGGTAAAATAGGGATAAGAGTGGCTAACCACGGTTGGTGTGGACAATTAGGATTGGTTATGGCTGCTTAGAGTTGTTTGGTGTTATCATGTGTATCTTTAGATTAAAGGGTAGTTATGAATGTGGGATTTTATTAGTTGTGATGAGTACAATATAAAGAGAATGATTTATGCATGTCAAGGGTGTGATGTGATTCAATAAGACACGGATAAGACATTAATTATGTAAAGCGAAAGACTGTTGAGCCAGACCCAGTCTGGTCCACCGGTTAGAATAGTGGCCAGAGGCATTCTACCCTGGGTGTTTATTTCCGGTCCACCGGCTATAATAGTGGTCAGAGGCGTTCTGTCCTGAGTGTTTATTCCGGTCCACCGGCTATAATAGTGGGGGATTCAGGCTCGACAGACCCAAATGAATAAGTTAATCCACAGGAAAGATACTAAGTACTTACAGTGAAACACCATGTGAGTCGAGGCCAGTCCGGTCCACCTGTTAGAATAGTGGCCAGAGGCGTTCCGCCCTGGGTGTTGATTCCGGTCCACCGGCTATAATAGTGGTCAGAGGCGTTCTGCCCTGTGTGTTTATTTCCGGTCCACCGGCTATAATAGTGGGGCTCCCGCGTTCACATGGATTAATGAAGAATGCTTTGAATGAATGTGAATGAAGTAACCCATGGGAAAATACTAAGTACTTACAGAGGAACACCATGTAAGTCGGGGCCAGTCCGGTCCACCAGTTAGAATAGTGGCCAGAGGCGATCTGCCCTGGGTGTTGATTCCGGTCCACTGGCTATAATAGTGGTCAGAGGCGTTCTACCCTGAGTGTTGATTTCCGGTCCACCGGCTATAATAGTGGTAAGAGGCGTTCTGCCCTGAGTGTTGATTTCCGGTCCACCGGCTATAATAGTGGGGCTATAACACCCCCAAATTTCACTCCTGAAAAAAATTTTTTTGAAAGAATAAAGCGGAAGCTAGGAGCGAATTTGGGAAATGTTACCGCCACATCTAACACAAGATAAATGTCAACCATCTATCTCATGTTAGATGCAAGGCTAAAACCTTTCAAACAATTAAATCCGAGTTTTAAAGCATAACAGCGTTACGAGGAATTAAAAGTCAATTACAAACCCATAGAAATCTAAATACAATACTTGCAACTTCCAAAGGTGAATACAATTAAACAAAACAAATCCCGAAGGATAAATATCCGGATCGCCTACTCACTCAAGTCAAGCCTTCCACCCCAACACAGTATCAACCTGCACAAGAGGTCTGCTCCCTACCATCGGTGGATCATCACAGGACCCATTCAACCAAGGTAGTATCAGTACGGGTCCAATACTGAGTAAGTTCCACTACCTTATCTTATAGGAGAGATATCATCAAGCGCATATTAGATCCGGGTACAACACGTTGATACAATATCATGCATATTCACAACCCATAGCATGAATCTTACCATACAACTAGAGTAACATATAAAACATATGTAACATTATATTTAAACATATAAGCGTGGTAACCGAAATATGAAGTGGCTCATACGCCTCAGGTAGGAATAATCCATACTATTAAAACTCAATACGTGGCATACTCACGTAAGCAGCATGTAGTAATACAGATAATAAAAGCCGGTCATAGTCCAATTAGACTTATTCTTTATTCTCATTAATAATATGTTCATTCCACACATATTCTTTAATAGTCCATGTGAGTGCGGGAACCCCACTATTATAGCCGGTGGACCGGAAGTAAACATACAGGGCAGAACGCCTCTGACCACTATTATAGCCGGTGGACCGGAACGAAACACACAGGGCAGAACGCCTCTGACCACTATTCTGACCGGTGGACCGGACTGGCCCCGACTCACATGGTGTTTCGCTGTAAGTAATTAGTATTTTCCCATGGATTAACTTATTTACTTGGGTCTGTCGAGCCGAGATCCCCCGCTATTATAATCGGTGGACCGGGTGTAAACACACAGGGCAGAACGCCTCTGACCACTATTATAGCCGGTGGACCGGAACGAAACGCATAGGGCAGAACACCTCTGACCACTATTATAGCCGGTGGACCGGAACGAAACGCATAGGGCAGAACGCCTCTGACCACTATTATAGCCGGTGGACCGGCACGAAACGCACAGGGCAGAACGCCTCTGACCACTATTATAGCCGGTGGACCGGCACGAAACGCACAGGGCAGAACGCCTCTGACCACTATTCTAACCGGTGGATCGGACTGGGCTCGGCTCAATAATCTTTCACTTTACGTTATTAGTGTCTTATCCGTTTCTTATTGAATCCCACAACACCCTTGACATGCATGCGGTTAATACCCTACTACTTTCCCCTCCAAAGGGACCGTCCCATATTTTGAGACCCGTACCTCTTCTCACATCCTACATCCATCCCCCGTAGACTTAAGCATAGTGGCATATAGTAAGGCACAATCTCCAAGAATACAGGCTACCCCAACACCTACGATATCGACTCCGTATGTCCTCGTCCCTCTAGGGTTCCTCCTCGGAGACCCTAGTCGGACCTATGTGGTCCAACTCTTCCTTACTTACCCAAACGTTACTTTATCCTCTATCTCGCACCTCATTTTTATTAGGACACTCCCCAAATATATTACTTTATCTCCCAAGTTCACGTGTGACCGACAAAACCCTA
The DNA here is from genome assembly GCA_039764185.1 of Tamarix austromongolica. Lineage (NCBI taxonomy): Eukaryota > Viridiplantae > Streptophyta > Magnoliopsida > Caryophyllales > Tamaricaceae > Tamarix > Tamarix austromongolica. The sequence goes on from CM077814.1 coordinate 57,078,307, forward strand.
GTTGGCCACCCAAAACCCTAGCACTTTACTTCCTCAACAAGTAATCTCCCTCTTTCACCCCAAATCTCTCCTCTCCTTTGGAAAAACTCATACTCATCCTTTATATAGTGAATTCTCACTCTCACCCCATACTCCATCCTTCCTTGATCATTTTTACCCTTGTACCATTCAAATTGCTCATTTCCTCCCGAAACCCTAATTGGAACCCTTAGACACTCTTACACCGACCCACGTAAAATTTTGCACCCAAGTCTCCAATGGATCCATAACCTTGGCATTATTTTATTCACTTCCTAATTCAACTTTCCTCACGTAAGATTCGTTCCCATGCATAATTTAAACACTCCATGCAGACTCCCCAACACCCGCTTACACACAAACCCTAATAAGGTCTCTTATGCACCAATTTATGTACTATTTTTCATACTAAGTCTCCAATCATCCCAAGACTCTCCCAAGCTCTCACTTATAACCCAAGTCAACTTTTCATACGTAAGAATCATGTCCATGCAAGGTCTAGTTCCCCCCATGCAACTTCCCGAACGTTCACCTCTCCGTTGTTCTTTCATTATCATTTCATGCTACCTAAAACCCTAGCATGCATGTCCTAGAGGGCCATAACAAGTCACATCATCAACATCAACAACAAACATGGAACATGGCATACATGTATAACATAAGGCACACACCACATACCTCATGATCCACGCTGTGCTACACAAAACAGGTTATTCATAGCACATGCATAATACACATCAACATGACATGCTCATCATTCATCAACACATTACAACACACATAACGTAAGGCCATAGCTTCGTCCTTACTAAACGCCCATAAGTAGAGGTAAGTAGAGACTTACCTGGATCCGAAGCTAGCTAAGCGAGATAAGGGGGAGAGAGATCACTAGCTCGTGGATCCACGAGAAAGCTTTCCTAGAACCGATAGAAATCAAAAACTAAATTAGAAACTATCCTATCAATCAATAATTCACATATTCTAATTAAATAAACACAACAACAACACAAATGATCTTTCTTAGAAAACGTGCCCAAAACTTAGAACTTAAAAGCATAGCTTTATCAAGATTTAAGGTTAAAACTAAATCAAAACGGATTAATACAATATCGCTTGGGACATTTCAACTTAATTTGGAAAGCCCGAGAAAGAATAATCGATCATAAGTTAATTTATTAAAAATAACTTATTTATTAGGTTTTATAACTAAATAGGTAACTCAACCATTTACATAACACCAAATTCAAACCGATTAAGTTAAAACATAATTTAAATGATTTAAAACCCAAAGATAGAAATCGATTAGATAAAAGACGCATAGCAAAAATCAATTTTATAAAATCATCCCCGAAGATTAGGGTTTTTAATGCCTAAACTACGAATTAGACAAATCACTTCGATTACCTCAAATTGATAGTTTTAAAACACAATTAAACTAATTTTAGATAAATCTAGATAATCAATTTCAACAAAACAATCTTCCGATTAATCAATTCCAGATAATCAATCTTCAAAATTAGGGTTTTAAAGCTCACGACACAAACTCAGGTAATTCAATTTAATTAATTCAAATTAAGGTATTAGAAGGCAATTAATACCATTTCTATGCATTCAATTTTAGAAAAACAACAATACAAGTAATCGATTTCATAATCTCACTTGAAATTTAGGGTTTTAGGCCCGGAAATACAATTCGTTAAAATTCTATAAATCTAATCAAATTGAATGTTTAGAAATGCAATTAAACACATTTTATAACACATCAATAATCAATTGCTCAAAACTAGTAAAAGAAATACACAATTTAGCACAATTAGGGTTTTTGAGCCCGGAACGCAAACCCGATCAATACTTGCCAAAACATATCAATTGACGGTTCGAAAATGTAATTAAACATATTATAATGTAATTTATATAGTCAATTGAATAAAATAACCCGATTACCCAAACCAATTTAAACCCGCGGGAGTTTTGACCTAAAAATCCAATTCCGATCAATTACGCACAATTTTCCCAAATCGACACTTCCGATATAAAATTAAATACATTTTAAACGATATTATAAAATCAATTGAGCGAGACGGCTCAATTATACGACCCAATTTCATTACACCCAAAATTTGACCTAGGAATCAAATTCCGATAAAACCTGCATAAATTTCTCAAATTGACGGTTCCAAAATGAAATTGGATACATTTTAAAACATATTGTATAATCAATTTATTAAAAATAGCTAAAGCGGGCGAATCCGAAAAATTCGGGCATAACCCGGCCGAAAATCCAATTTTTCCGAAATCTCAATATAACAATAGAATTAACCTATCCAAATCATTCTTACAGCACATGTATACATTATCAAACAATTAATTTAGCTTATCACAAGCTAAATCGTACCCAATTAATCAAAATAAGGGTTAGGGTTTTTCGGAAATTATACCAAACAAAAACTGATAAATCGGGGCAAGGGAATGCTGGGGAGGCTTCGTCGGGGGTCGGGGGTGGTTCGCCGGTGGTCAGCGAGGCTCGCCGGAGCCGGACGGTGGCAGTGCAGCCTGCAGTTGCTTCTCCTGCGCGCAGCTGCTGTGGTGGCTCGGCTTCAGTCACTGCTGCGGTGCTGCTGCTCCTGCGCGGCTGTTGTGCTGCGGTGGTCGATCGTGGTGGCGAGGGGCAGCAGGTTGAAGGTCGACGGCCGGCGAAGGAGGAGCAGGGAAGAGGAGTGGAGGAGCAAGGGAGGAGGTGAGGGAGGTCGGCTAGGGCTTCGGGCTGCAAAACAGGGAGCACGGGAAAGGGGTCGGGGTAGGGGAGAGAAGAGAGAAAGGAAAAGAAGGGGGCGGGGCACCGGTCGGGTAGGGCTGCGGGTTTCTTTTTTTTTTTTTTTTTACAATTACACATATAAAATAAACTACTAAAAATTTAAAAACTATTATTGGGAGATTTTATCTAAAATTCATTAAATGAAAATTATTTCGTAAGGTTCCGAAGGCTTAAAATCGATATAAAAGCTACATAAAGAATTTCGGAAATATTTTCGGAAAAACTTACCAACGTACGTAAAAATTTATATTATTTACGAAAATACATTATAAGACCTCAAAATAATATTTAAAAGCATAACAGTAAATATTTAAATTAAATTCTAATAAACCGAGACTAATTTAAATAATTTCCGAAATCGGTTTTCCGTAAACCAAAAATCGTAAAACGGAAGAAAATTAATTCCGGAAAGAAATTCATAAATAAACTCCGAAATCTTTTTAATTTAAAACTTCTCGAAGATATTAACAATTTTTGAAAACGAATAAATTTAAAGTCAGAAATATTTTCTACGGATAAAATCATTAAAATAAATTTAACTATTTAAACAGAAATTCTATAATTTAAATAATATATTTAGTTAACGAAATATAACTCAAAAAATAAGGTCGTAATCACAAGACGAAGTTATAATCGAAAATGAATCTAAAATATTAAAAATCAAAATACGAGAAGAACGGGAATACATATTTTTAACCGAAAATCGAAATTAAAAGAGTATAATAAAATCATAGTCGCGAACGAATTTGTCTAAAATGGTTCGCAATGGCATCGATTAATTAAATTCAAATATGAATTCGAAATCGTCGATAAATCCATAAAACAAATCAAAATTAAAATAATTAAATATTTACATCAAATTACGCTAATAAAATCATTAAACTTAATAAATTTGGGTTTTAAAAATACGGGGTATTACAGGGGCTCCCGCACTTACATGGATTATTAAAGAATATGTGTGAAATGGACATACTATTAACGAGGATAAAGAATAAGTCACCGGAAGCCATATCTTGTGTGTTATCTCATGGTGTCTATATGATCGTGCTATGTGTGCTATGTGGTATGATTGTATGCTTGGCCTTAGCGCATCAGCGCCCTTACTCAGTATTGGACCCGTACTGATACTACCTTGGTTGAATGGGTCCTGTGATGATCCACCGATGGTGGGGAGCAGACCTCTTGTGCAGGTTTAAGATCGGATACTGTTTTGGGGTGGAAGGCCTGACTTGAGTGAGTAGGCAATCCGGATATTGATCCTTCGGGATATGTTTTTGTTTAGCTGTATTTTGTATTACATTCCTGTTTCGAGAAACATATTCTAGGGTTGTAATCCTAAATCGTATTCTAACTTCTGCTTGACTTACCTCTTGTTAAGGATTTATTTTAAATGTTGTCTTGCGTTTTTGATACTTTGTACTAAAGGTTGATCGGATATAGCCTTAGCACTTAGTACTGGAATGGTAGGATTGAATCGGTCTGGTACTAAGTGTGGCGGTAATACCCCCGAGTTTATGGTTTTATCCTTTGCTTCTGCTAAACCTTTTGATTTTAAACGAAATTTTTCAGTAGTAAAATTTGGGGGTGTTACAATGTGAGTGTGAGAACCTTGCTATTATAGCCAGTTGACGAGAAATACACTTTAGGGCATAACACACCTAATCACTATTATTCATTGGTGGACTGGTTTCCAGGGGAGAAGGCTCCTGACCACTATTATAGCCAGTGGATTGGTCCGGCCCTGACTCACATGGTGTTCTAGCATAAGTGATTAGTATTTTTTCCATGATTCATTCACATCTAAGATTTAGTTTAATGAGCTTGAGATCCCCCACTATTATAGTTGGTGGACCGAAGGTACACATCAAGGCAACATGCGCTTGGCCACTATTATAACCGATGGACTGTCACACACATACATCTTCTAGGGCAAAGCACTCCTAGGCCACTATTATAACTAGTGGACCGGTACACATGATATAAACCATCTAGGCCCGGCTCAATAACCTTTCACTTTACATGATTAGTGTTTTCCATTTAATTAGCATAACAAATCTATTTATTTAGCTCGAGGGGGAGATCAAGATCCCGCAAACGCAAAGGTACATCGGTTATACTGTTGCATACAAGCTACTCAATACCCTTCAACCATCATCCTAGGGACGCAAAGGTACCCTGGTCGTACTGGTGCATATAAGCTACATAGTACCCTACCGACAAGAATACCTAATCCATAAGTATGCATACCCACTAAATAGGTCTATAGAGATAGATAGAGTAAGATGTAGGGTCTAGCTGGGGCACTAAGTTACACCAACAAATACCAAAATAATCATAGGCTAAACCACGTCTTTAGGATAGCTACCCATAAAGAGCCACCAATCTTGATCTTAAGGTCTTCCACTTTAATTATTAATGTATTAATTAAAGTGACCACGAGAAACACAATAACCACATACTTATTCATTCCCATTTATTTCTCTCATTATAAAGTAATCATTATTCATACAATTATCCATGTTAACCTAAGGAAACCACTAAGGGCATCCTTATATCATCCAATTCCAATTCAAGATTTGTTCCCATTTATTCATATGCCATAAGGGATTTATCACATCATAATCATAATACAGTCTTAAAGTCTGGTTAGTTCACATTGAATGATCATGGGACACTTAATCCTAGCATGCCCTTATTTCACACCTAACACACAATACCATGCATGATTAATGATTAAGACACCTCTTTCATGAATATGAGATAAACACCATACCACACCCTTAGTTGTCCATCCAACCCTAGGTTATGTCATATTCTTGTGATACCCACCAATTTATCAAATACCCTCATCTCATTATTCTATATTACTTATGTCTTATTATGGAGACTCATTTAATTCTTTGACATGTTATATGCAAGTTACCGGCTTAACCCCATCATCCTTACCAAAATTACTAAAATGCCCCTTGTTTGTAAAATTACCAAGTCATCCCTTTTTATTTGCCAAATTACCATATTACCCCTCATGTTTGTATAATTACCAAAATACCCCCTTTTATGTGTTAGATTACCAAATTATCCTCCATACTTATTAGATCACTAACTTTACCCCTCATACTTGTTAAGTTACAAATTTACCCTTCTAGTTGGTTAAATTACCGAACATCCCTTTATACTTATTTAAATTGCTAAATTGCCTCTCGGGTTTATTAAGTTACTAAATCACCCTTCATACTTGTTACATTTACCAGATTGCCCCTTTGGTTATTCAAATTACCAAATTATCCTTCGTACTTATAAAAATGACCAATTTACCCTTTTGTGGATTTAATTACCAAATTGCCCTTCTTAATTATTATAATTACCAATTTGCCCCTTTTCACTTACAGATTTACCAAAATATCCTTCTCCTTTATTGAATTACCATTTTACCCCTTTACTCTACAAAATTACCATTATACCCTTTCCTTTATGCCAAATTACCAAATTACCCTTCTCCTTTATTAAATTATCATTTTACCCCTTTACTTTACAAAATTACTATAGTACCCTTCTCTTTATACCAAATTACCAAAATACCCTTATCTCTTATTAAATTACCATTTTACCCCCTTTACTCTAAAAAATTACCATAATACCCTTTCCTTTATGCCAAAAATACCAAAATACCCTTCTCCTTTATTAAATTACCATTTTACCCTTTTACTTTATAAAATTACCAACATACCCTTTTACTTTGTACTAAATTACCAAAATACTCTTCTCCTTTATTAAATTACCATGTTATCCCCCTTTCCATATAATATTACTAAAATGTCCTCCTTGCTTATCCATTTACCATTTTACCCCCTTTACACTTATAAATTACCATTTTGTCCTTATTACACAAGTTTTACTAAAATACCCTCACCACGTAAAATATTAATATGCATGGTCCATATACATCATCCAACACCACCAACTATTGTTATTTAACATTAATACTCATTAGCACCTACCATAAACACTTATTTAGGCCATACCTTTTACATGAGCAAATTTATCAAAATGCCCCTAGGGTTCATATTAACAGTATTTATGCATCAAATGGCCACATTAGCATATTATATCATACATATATACTTAACATGATTATTAACATCAAAGCTCTTTCCTTAAGCATTATCTATACACATGGCACAAAAATTAACATGCTTTTCTTATCATCAACCAACATATGCCACTATTACATTATCTTTAACAACATATATCATGCATATAAACATATTAAAAGCCCTAATGTGCTAGCACATGTATTTCCACACATTTTTGTAGGGTATAAGGGTTACCTTATTTCCAACAAAAATTAAACCTTACTAGTACCCCGATTAAAGGTTTGAGCTTTGGTTAGTAAAATAAATACCTAAAAATAATATCAACATTTATGATATTAGAAGGTAGAAAATCAAAGGAATAAATTTTTATCAAAAACTTAATTAAATATACACCAATATTAACCATTGTTATACCTCAAAATTATTAGCCAAATTTTCTAAAGGAGGCAACAAGCTCATGCTGCTTGAGCAGCATGAGCTGCATGCACTACATGAAGCCATATGTGTCGAAGAAGGGAATAGGAGAAGGAAGGGCATGCTATTTCGGGTAAGGGTTTTGGGAGTGGGGTGGAGAGCATGTAGAGGGGAGCTAGTGTGGTGGCTGGGTGCAAGGAAGGAGTAGAGGTGTAGGTGGTGGTCGGGGGTTGGGGGTCGGTGATCGGTGGCTGAGGGCGGTAGAGGTGGCAAGTGCAGAGTTGGGAAATTAGATACAAGGGTGGCGGAGGAGTTGTAAGGGGGTTTCGGCCAGAGGGAGGATGTGGGGTGGTAGAGGAGGTGTTAGGGAGTCGATTGGTGGTTATGGAGGTGGTAGAAGAGGCAAAACAGTGATGCATGGTGGTGGTGCAGGGTGGAGGTTGAGAAGGTGGAAGAAAAAGGAAGAGAGGATAAATGTGGTTGTAGAGGAATATGGGGGTTATGGGGTGGTGCAGGGAGGTAGTAGGGGGTGGCAAGAGGTGGATGTGGTGGTTTGTTGGGCAGTAGCAGTGTCGGTTGGAGGCGACAGAGCAAAAATAGGGAAAGGGGAGAAGAGGGGAAGAAGGGAGAATAGGAGATTGGTAGAGGGGGAAATGTGGCTTGAGTGGGGCAAAAATAAAGTGGAAGAGAAGGAGAAAATGAGAGGGAGAGGATGCAGGCGTGGGTGGGTTAAGTGGACGGTGCAGGGGATGGCAGGTACATGGCTTGTGGTGGTAGGAAAAAGAGGAAAGGAAAGGGAAAAGGAAGGCATGCGAGGAAGGGTTACAGGATGTGTTTGGTCCAAAAATGGAAGGAAAGGGATGGGGGAGAAAGAGGGAAAGAGAGTAGGGTTGTCGAGGAGGTAGGTAGCATGGAGGAGTTGCAGGTTGGCCAAGCGTGTGCAGCATCAAAGGATAGGGGAGTAGAAGGGATGAGGGAGAAAGGAAGAGGAATAAGAGAAAAGAAAAAAGGTAGGTCATCCAGGCAAGGAAGAAAAAAGGGGAAGCATGCCGACCTGCATGCGAGGGAGAGGAGAGAAAAAATAAAGAAGTTGGGTTGGCCCAACCTAGGGAAGAAAGGAAAAGAAAAAGGATGGGGAGATGAGTTGGGGCATCAATGCGGGAGAGGGGAGAGGAGATGGGCCAATGGCCTAGAGCGAGGGGAAAGAAAGAAAGCAGACAAGGTGGCCCAAAAGGGAAGAAAAAGGAAAAATGGAGGGAAAAAAGAAAAATAAGAGAAAGGAGAAAGAAAAAGGAAAAGGGGGAGAAAATAAAATTAAACTAATTGTTGGAATAATGATATTTAATATTTTTGATAGATAAATTAATTTAATAATTTAATTTATTATAATTTAATATGTTAATTTTAAAAAGGTTAATTTTAGTAAAATATTGGTTTGAAAAATTATTTAAATAAAATGAGTATGATAAAATAAAAAAAATATTTATTCTAGTTTATTAAATATTCATATCCATTTTTATATGCTCAAAATCCACAAAATGATTAAATTAAATTATCCCAAATGAGGGTTATTTATTAAATTCTAGGCTTTAGATTTTTGGGGTATTATATATATCCACTCTTTGATGTTTCATATGACTTGTATGAACCTAATCTATACAAGGTCTTAATATCCTATGAAATGAGAGTGTTACTCATACTTTCTTATCAACTCACAAACTTAGATGCCTTTAATCAACTTAGATGCAAAGCATGTGTAGGTGCAGAATACGGAGAAGCCAATTCTCAATAGATTCGAGCAACAATTACACCCTAACTAAACTATGGAAATACTCCCAACAGAGTTGTTTAGCCATGCCACAATAAGTTGCACAACTCATCCGCCAAAGAGAATATCCAAATCTCTAGTTTTTGTTATCTTAATCAAGGGACCACAGGAGTTTGCAACCACTAGAAGCTACTTCAGTTGACACCTGTCCCAATTTAAATGTGCAATAGCTTATAAAGACCCATTGGTTCAAAGCAATAAGCAGTAAGAGAGGAGGAGAAAAATTGAGTATCAAAAATTGAGAGAAGAAGAGAAGAAATCCTAAGAGAGAAGAGTGTCATCGAGCGATATTGAGTAAGAAATAAGAAGAAGGAGATTTTGGGGTGGATAAGGGTTGGATTACAGTGACCTACCCGTTCTCTTCCCTTCTTCATTTTCGCTATCTCCTTTCAATTTTGCATGAGAAATCAATGTGAGCTAAATCTCTCTTTTGGGGGTGGATAGTGTAGTACCCCACATTTTTGTAAAATCGTTGAATGATAATTTTTACCAAAATTTGAGCCTTTGATGTTGATTTAATATTATGTTTTGGTTTGGAACAAAGCTTGGTTTGAAATCATGTTGAAAAATGGAGTCTAATGAGTTTTGTAGGAAAACCAATCAATGGGTTCCATGAACTGATCAAATGGTTTTTCGTTTTACCAAATTTGGGTTTCTCGACTAAATCGATTGACTGGTGGTAGAATAGTTGATTAATATACCCAAATCCATATACTGGTTTATCGAGCTAGTCATATTTTTATAGTTTGATTTTGAAAAAAAAAATCTCTTACACTAAAATGGAACCTTAACAGCCCATACTAATTTTTCCCGAAGAGATTTCTAACCATTTCATGATGCATTTAACCTAAAATATTACTTAGAATTAATCTAGAGGTTGATTGGGGCAAGTAAGGGGTTGGGATGACCTTAGCATTGTCTTCCTCCTACTCTTTCAGCTGCACAATAATGAGATCAAATACTTCAATCTCAGGCATGAATTTGAGTGGCTGGAAGATTCCTTCTATACTAACCTTCCATTACTTCATTCGTAAATGCTAATTCTAGTCTAATTGACCTAAATTCTCAAAAGAAACCATTTGAGCTCTAGATAATGGGTCAGCAAATCTTGGACAAAATCTATCTATTTTGCTCAAATTCAAACAGTTAATGGTAAGGTTCAAAGTTTATTTTTGACCCTCGGTGTTTCCCTTTGATTAGTTGGCTATAAATAACCCCAATCATCCCTACTATGCACCTTTATTTCAACGATTGAATTTTCTAAGTCTTGTATTCCCTCTTTTCTTTCTACACTTTGAAGGAAAGGAATGTTGACGATATTGGAAACATGATTGCAACCCTTAGAAAGGGTTTCATAATTATCCCCCATTTAATCTACAACTTATTCAAAATTTGCACATTTAATGGTGAACCAAACTATCATAGAGATTAGTAACACGATTGTAGCTTCCCCCTTCAATTATTGCATTTAGATTTTTAATATTCTTTTGATTAGTTTATATTGGTCTCATTTGATATGTTGACAAAAATTTTCTAAGACATGCAGTGTTCAACTTTTGATGTATTTTCCTTATTCTAATTGTGATTCTTTGTAGTAACTTTGTTAGAGATATTACCAATCTATTTTTTCACACTCTTTTGATCCTCTCTCTAGCTCTCACTTGTTTTAATTGTTAGGTAATGAAGAGTTAGATTATTTGAAAAAGGTGGAGGGGTCCAATTGAACTTCTTTCCTATTTTTGCCTCAAGTAGTATGTTCATACTTCATTTTGTTTAATTTTAAGTTCGAAATTTAATAAGTTTTTGGGTATACTGTATGAGTTTAAGAGTTTAGTTTTAAGGTTTTCTAAGTTGAGAATTCCCATAGTTGGAATTTCAATTTTTTATGGGGATGTTGCCTGCAACAAGCAAGTGATTCTTTCTTCTAAAATGTTTGCCAAGTATTCCTACATGTTATGTGTTACCTTTAGTTGATTTCTACATGTTATCATGAAAGAATACAATTTGTACATGTGATTTGGATGATTATATGACATGATTTGAGTAAAAAGCATGAAAATTGAAAAAAAAAAGATATGATTATTCCATATTGAGAAATTCATGTTAATTTGGTTGGAAATATGTTATACTATGTTGATATATGTTTTAATATGATTCAGAATGATTTATATGTAAGAATCTGCATGATATTTATGATTTGGTGTTGTTGTAGGGCAAACCGATTGACTGGTTAGGTCAAACCATTCGACTGGTTCCTACAACAGTTGATTGGTTGACCCAACCCATTGATTGGTAATATTGCACAATCCTCGGTCTTGCTCTCTTCTTAAATCCATCAACTAGTTTGACAGAATTGGTTAACTATTCTATAAAGAGTAGATTAGTTTGCCCAACCAATTAACTAGTTTGAGGAAAGCTTGGTCTGGTTGAGTCAAATCGATTGACTGGTTAACCCAAACCAATCTATTGGTTTGACTAGTTTGCATAATTTGCTTCTTTTTTGAATGGTTATGCTTTAAGATTACGTTTGAGACTATACCATGATTATTAATGGGATAAAATACATATTTTAGCATGGATTATTGTCCTCATAAAAAAATTAAAATGAATCATAAATTATGGTATACTCTATGAGTAATGAAAGGACTAAATGGGTATTTCACTTATGATAAGTGATGATATTGAGGAAAGAGTAATGAAAATCGTCATAGACTTGAAATAAATAGTATGGCGGATATGAATAATATTAGCCAAGGAAAAATAGAAAACCTACGTGGTTGAACAAATAAGAAGAAAAGATTGATATGGATTAACATTGAAAGTTGTCATGCTTACTTTATATGGGCCTTTTATGACCACCCATCTTTATGAATAAAATACTAATCATGTATAGCTAAAGAAAGTAGATTTCAGTATGGGTTTGGGTTACCTAATCTACGATTAGCTACCAGGGGTTAGTTTGCCTTTGAGCATTTTTAGTGTCTTTAGACTTTACCTTCGGGTACGATCCTAAAATGTCTTGGTACCTTACCTATTCTAGATACTAATGATGTACTAGGGGGTATCGATACTAAGGGTTCTAGTTACCTAGGTGGTTGGATTTAACCTAGACTTTATGTCCATTATGGTGATTATCTTTGGCCTAAACTTATGTCCAATTGGTAATTAGCTTCAGTTTGGACTTCATATCTCTTATTTGGATAGGCTTCCATAGTATATGAGACCCTGAGTTGGTACACAATCCATTGCTTAATGAAAATAAAATATGGATGATAAATATTAGTTAATAGTTTATGAATGATGACCAAGTAAATGGTTAATGATTGGTTAAGAAATGGAAGTAATGGTATGATCAACCAATTGAATAAAGTTGGTTGATACACTTGGCTAATGGTCGAAATGACTAATTGATAATAGAATGGAATATTGATAGAATGATTGACCTGTCTCATATATGGATAAGTAAATAGTGTAACCTAAGGAATTGGATGATTGAAAATAACCCTAGAGTTTACTTGGATGCTCTTTGCTATTACACGTGTAAGTGCTTATATGGGAAGGTTGTGAATCTAAGCATGATGTATTCTACTTTGTTGGAATTGTGCATCATAGCATGTCTTTATGCACTTGTACCTTTATATATGACCTTATCGTGATTCATACCATATTTTATATTCATGTATGATAAATTGGTATACTTGTATTTACATTGAGGGAGCAACTTGGCTTACTGATTATTATAGAGTACTTATGTGCCTGTTTTTTCTATCACCTACTTATTCCCACAAGTAGAGGACCACGTGAAGGTCTTTGGGGATGACTAGTAAAGGACCTACCTCAGTTAGGTTAGGGCTTGGGAGCAAGGACATCCAAAAGGTTTTGATGGGCTTCGTGGCGGACCAAGACTTTAAGTTGGGTGTCATACCCTAAATCAGTTCATTGTAATCATGTACTTTATCTACATGTGTTTTGTAATGATTTGATTGGAACCCGTTAGAGTCCTCTGATGTAAACACTCTTGAAGTTGTTTAATTAAAATTTTATTTTGCGCACTTTATTTTCTTAAGTTTTATGATTGGTTTAGTATTATATCTGATATAGGGTAGGTGGAGGTAATACTTCATTTTTCCTAGGTGTTTTTTACTTCCACAAATTTTTTAACGAAATTTTTTGGTAGTAAAAAATGGGGGTGTTACAGATCGATTGATACTTTTGCTGTAATTTGTGACATTGTACTTATGTCTGGTTTATCTGATATTTTATTTCATTGAGCATTCATAGGTTACAATGTTGAATGTTGGCCGCATTAGGCACTCACTTAAATTCTGTATTAACTACCTAAGTAAGCAAAACTAACGATAGCAAATGGTGACAAGGTTAGCACTGAAAAGTGATGTGGCCTTGCCATTAATCCCTCGAAGCTCATTGCATGACATTATCATGACCCATGCACCATGATGGAGATGGTCTAATAGTATACTTCACCCTTAAGTGAAGTCTAGTAAGTCTAGAAAGATTAATATCATTTGAGCTTGACAGGCTATGAATTATCATAGGATACTTACAATTAGTGATAAGTGATTTCCCTTATACGACACTATCTCTTAAATTTTCTTCTCATCTATTTCGTGTTGGTATTGATGAACTACTAGTGCCCATTTACTATCATTGCATTTTCATTATTATTTCCATAACCCTACCAGAATTTAGTTTAAATATTCAGTAAACTTGACTCTAGTAATGTACATTTCACTAGATTCTTGAGGGAAAGATACTAACTTATCACTTTATTACTTGGATTGACTGTGTATACTTGCAAGATTATATTGCGTTTCATTCATTTCATTACCCCATGAAGCATTGATAACCTGAGCACATAGCAATTACTCTTAAATCTTGCCATAAAAGGTGGTTTAGATAAGTTTGGTTCATTATCCATGTGATTTTTATAATACATGCATACTTAAACAAACAAGTTAAACCCTGAAACACATTTATTAATATCAAATCAAGAATTAAGATATTGATTGACCTAGGATGTATACATGGGAGGTTAAAGCTAGAGCCATCCAATAAGGAATATTATAAAGAGAATGATGGTAAGGTAACATCTTCCACACTTGATTAATGAGAATGATGATGAGTGTAGGAGAACGAGTGTGTAAGAGTTTATGACCAAAAAGCTTGATTAATGTATTATAAACTTAATTTTTAGTTGAGTGAATAACGCCAAAGACAAACTTTGGTTTCTTACGTAGAAAGATGGGCGAAATCCAATTAGTAGCTAAGAGGTTGATTGCAATTAATGGTATTAATTAAATTGTGTAAAAAGTCAAGTAGTAGAAATTTAGTAAAAAAAAAGTAAAAAAATTAAAAATTATGAAAAGCTGTGGAATAATTTTTAAAATCCAAATATAGTATAGGAAAAGATTTGGAGCCCTAACATATTAAAATGTGCACACATATTTGGTATTGAAAAATATTCAAAGCCTAAATGAATATGAAATGAAATGAGTGAATAAATGAGGCTATTATAATTTATGATAACTAATGAGGTTAATTATTTACCATAATTAGGGTTAGAACAATGGTATGTATATAATTTCACTAGTTACATTTCCCCGTGCATTGCACGGGTCGTGCATTAATTATTTATATATTATTATATAAGAGATAAATAGTTTAACAATTTAATTAATATGCAAGAGATAAATAGTTGACTGTATATGTTCAAGTAATTAATTAATACTTGATTAATATGTATTGTTATGTGCAGTAGATGAATAGTTATATGCATTTGTTACATGTAGGATATGAATAGTTGTGCTGTATTAATGATAGAAGATGAATAGTTATATGAATTTGCTGGTTGCACGAGATGAATAGTTGCATCCATATGTTTATTATTTTGACAATTTAATTAATATGTAGGAGATGAATAGTTGGCTGCATATGTTCAAGTAATTATATTATTAATCATGATAACATTCATAATAGTAATAATCAATTATATTAATATTCATTATTATCATAATAATAATTATCATTATTATATTATAAATTATGATAATAGTAATTATCAAAATTATATAAATTATTATATTAGTATTAATTATATTAATATTTATAATTATTATAATTATATTAATAATAATGATCATATTATTAATAATAAATAAAATAATAATAATAATAATAATAATAATAATAATAATAATTATTATTATTATAATTATTATCATTATATTTGATTGATGTTGATCTAACATTAAAAAAAAAGAAAAAAAATACTTCATTAAAATTAGTTATATGTATTTGCTAGTTGCGTTGTATTAATAGTAGCAGATGCATGCGTGTTGGTCAACTGGTTTATACACTTTATTTGGTATATTAATTATTTATCAATTATTTATATATTAATATGTAGGATATGAATAGTTTGACAATTCAATTAATACACAAGATATTAATAGTTGATCGCATATGTTTAGGTAATTAATTAAAAAAATATTTGATTAGAAAATATTTGATTAATACTTTATTAAAATTAGTTGTTCGATATATGTACAATAAATGAATAGTTATATGCATTTGTTGCACATAGGAGATAAATAGTCGCATTGTATTAATGGATATATGCATGTGAAGTAAATAAATATGCACTTTGGTGTATTAATTATTTATATAATAATATGGAAGAGATGAATAGTCCGACAATCCAATTAATACGTAGGAAATGAATAGTTTTCTGCATATGTTCGGATAATTAACTAAGAAAATATTTGATTAGAAAATATATAGTTAATAATTTATTAAAATTAATTGTTTGACATATATGCAGTAAATGAATAGTTATATACATTTAATGCACATAGGAGATGAATAGTCGATTTATATTAAGAAATAGTAATATTAATTATTCCATCTTATTAATTAGCAATAACAATAATTAGCAATAATATATGGCAGCAGTCATTTATGATTAGTAATAATGGATATAGTTTAGGCGGGAAAATTTGTCTGTATATTGTCTGCTAGACAACTGCGTTTTTATATATACTAGTTATATTTTTCCGTGCGATGTACGGGTAGAATTTTAGTTATTGTGATAATAAATTTTAAAATACTTAAAATAAAAAATAATATAAGAAGTTGTAGAAATATAATAACAAAACATGGTTAATATAAAGGATAAAATATTAGGAGAAAGATGAAATAAAAAAGTAATACATTATATGTTGAAATGACAAATAAAGAGTATATGGAACAAATGACCGAAGAAGGAAATACATAACGTGACTAGATATTTTGGAACATTTCCTTGAAGACAACATTTGTTGTGGATGTGCTTTCTTTTCCATCATTGTCGTATATCAATATTTTGAGTTCATTACGATGTGTAACTCTTAATACTGTAGCGTATAACTGATAATGATTGAAAACATAGCAAAAAAATTAATCTTGCAAAAAAAATGATGGTGCAGTTTTTATATGACATTTAGTTATGAATAATTGTTAGTAAAAATACTACTAAAATTATTCGTCTTGAACATCTGAAGCAAAACTACCACTGGCTCCACATAATCACCCAAAAAAATTCTTAAGTTGGTCGACTTTATCACCCCAAAGTCGACATTCCAGCCTCTCTTTCCTACAGTCAGAACCAGAAATTAAGAATATGATTTTTTATGCAACTATTACACATGTTAACAATAATATCATAAGTTCTTTCTTTTTTCTACTCACTCAAAGTCCTCCAACAATATATCCATGAACTTTGTCAAGTTCTTATTTTGGTTCTCACGAATGCCTTCAGGCTTCATTTTCACAATCTTACCTATGGCATCTGTTAAACAAACAATAATAAGAAAATATCAGATTAAGTCACTACATATGTCGTATATAATTTTATCATGACACATAATTACTCACCTATCAACAACTTTTCGTTCACATTCTCTTCTTTGAGTGTCTTAAATGACTTCAACATGAACATGAAACGGGGGAAACCTTCATCAAATACTTCGAATGAAACTGTCCCTGGAACAAATCTGATTTTATATATGTGTTGTGTTGCCTTTAAATGATAGTCATTTGGTTCAACGGGGGAAACCTTCATCAAATACAAAGCTGATTGAATAAATGCGACCTTCTTCATATTTTGTTTTGTAAGCACCAATTAATGGTTGCTTAACATATGCATGAATCCGGACGCCCTAAATATCATGTATTATTTCATTCAGTAAAAATATATGTTGCAGAAAACTTACATTATAAGCATACGATTTATATAAAATGCAGTCAAATGTTGTATTGTTTACCTCTCGATCATGGAAGACAAATTCCATTGATATTGGCTTCCCATACTTTAATTTTTCATAAACTCGTACAAATCTGACCATTATGCACCAACGATCTTCTGATGTATGAATTTGATTTAGTAGAGTATATGTAGGTGCCATTGGTAAACTTGAATGCTTATGGCTTTTTTCCCTATTATATTTATGCAATATGTTTTTATTTGTCGTCTGGCCTCTAATTATATATAGCCACTCTGTTTTAATAATAATAAAAATAATTATAATAATTAATTAATTACTCAATTAATATGCAGGACAAAAATTATAGGCTTATTATTATTATTATCGTAACTGATTTATATCGAATTCGATTTTATCGTATCGGGTCGGGTCGGATTAAGTCGGTAACCGATTGGGTCTATATTGAATTATAAGTTGGAATCAAATTGAAGTTTTTATATTTAGATTAGCATTATATTGAATTAAGTTTAGATCAAATTTAAATCGAATTAAATTGATGAATTTATCAAAACATATTGGATCGAATTATGTAAGAGTCAAATTAAATGGGACGGATCGTATCAATTTTTGTCGGTCCTACTCGCTACCAAGGTCTAAATTTGAATTTTGAAAAGGAAAAAAAGAAGAGAGCCGTTAAGCAACGAACGAGTACGAAATCAAACACCGCCGCATATATTTGATTGCTTGTAAATAGTCTTCTGGCCTTTCTTCTGCTTTAAATGAAAAATATAATCTGGTGCAAGAGAGATCTATTGTTTAGAGAGCGAGAGAGACAGAGGAACGCCAATCGAATTGAGTTGGACGATGGAGGGCGAGAAAAAAGTGGTATCGGCAATGGAGGCGTTTGAGAAGCTAGAGAAAGTCGGGGAAGGCACATACGGCAAGGTGTACCGAGCGAGGGAGAAGGCGACGGGGAAGATCGTTGCGTTAAAGAAGACACGCCTTCATGAGGATGAAGAAGGAGTCCCTCCCACCACACTCCGTGAAGTCTCCTTGCTCCGCATGCTCTCTCGCGATCCTCATGTCGTTCGGTATTATTCCTGCCTAGTGTCTTTATGCTGTTCGATATGGCTTGAAATTTGACGGGTTATTTCCCAACTGCATTATATTTTGTCGATATTTTAATTTCAGAATCTATATCATTTATCTTGGCTTGTGCCTGTTTTTATTTATCTTGTCTAGGGTTTTCCTTCTCTTCCGCAATCTGATTCCTTTATGACTTCGCGAATTTTCTCTTCTATGATGATTTTCATATCCGATGGAGGTTTTGGGCCGCTTAATGTTTCTCTTATTACCCAAGTTAGGATTTTAGTCGCTGTTATCTGTCGTGTTATGAATTGGTCAACTCCTTTTCTCGCCATTTTTTTGGTATCGTAGATTCCTACGAAAGCATTGAACTATGGTATTCCAGATGTCACTATGTGGAAGCATCGCTACGATGCCTTGGATTTCTTTGATTTCTTAGTATTGTCGTTTGTCAGTTCAAACTGTACTGAAGCTGAGATTTATATGATTTCCCACACCGTTTTATCTTTCATTTTTCTTCCCACAGGAAATTGATAGAGGAATATTATGTCCTTCCTGTTGGAACAGCTTTCTGTGGTAGAGTTGTGGCACTATTGATTTCTCCCAATTTCTCTCATCTTATTTATTTGTGTACTGCAGACTACTGGATGTCAAACAAGGGCAGAATAAGGAAGGAAAAACTGTTCTCTATTTGGTATTTGAGTATATGGAGACCGATCTTAAGAAATTTATCCGAAGCTTCCGTGCTAGAAAGGAGAACATCCCGCCTCAAACCATCAAGGTGAATAATAATACTAGTTTCTGATCCGTCTTATCTGTTGGCACTGTTGTTATTTTAGCTTAGCTTTGTTTCTCTAAGCTCTTTGTTGTTGGCTATTCTTATGGCAGCACCTCATGTATCAACTCTGCCAAGGGGTTGCTTTTTGTCATGGTCATGGAGTGCTTCACAGGTATATTGTAGCTCCCTTTCACCAGCCTGTCAAAAGTAACCTGTATAAACCGTAGAATTGTGATTTAATATTCTCATATCAATCATTGAAGTTTATTTACTGATATTCTGTAGGGACCTCAAACCACACAATCTCTTAATGGACCTAAAGACAATGTCGCTTAAAATAGCAGATCTCGGCCTCGCTCGTGCTTTTGTTGTTCCTATCAAGAAGTATACCCATGAGGTACACTTAATTGGACTTTTTTTTGGCTCGATTGTGTACCAAATGATTCATGTGAAAATCAACGATGCAGTGTACCAAATGTTAACGACAAAATGCCCTGCAGATATTGACCCTGTGGTATCGGGCTCCAGAAGTTCTCCTGGGTGCCACCCATTATTCACCAGGGGTAGATATGTGGTCTGTTGGGTGCATCTTTGCTGAATTATTCACAAAGCAAGCCCTCTTCCCTGGGGATTCTGAGCTGCAACAGCTCCTCCATATCTTTAGGTTGTTGGGTACTCCAAATGAACAAATTTGGCCAGGTGTATCCAAACTTAAGGACTGGCATGAATACCCACAGTGGACACCCCAGGATTTGTCGAAAGCTGTTCCTGGTCTTGACATGGACGGCCTTGACCTTCTTGGCGTAAGTTTCTTTCTCTAAAATGAAATTTTGTTTCAAGTTTCGGAATACGAATGTTAAAACTATCTTTTTGGCGTTGCAGCAAATGTTGCAGTATGAACCGGCGAAGAGAATTTCAGCTAAGAAGGCTATGGGGCATCCCTATTTTGATGACTTTGACAAGACGGAAGGCAATACTGTGTCCTTCAAATCTTGACTTTACATCAAGCACTTTGTTAAAAAAGTTCAGGGATCAGTGCTGCTGGATCTACTTGCTTTCCTCAAGCATAACTTGATTCATCCTTGAACCAACTCAGATTTTTGAGGACAAATATATCATCCTTTGTTTCACTTCTACGATTATCTAATATATTTGGCCTCATTGGATAGTTCAGTCGATAGCAATTTAGTATCCTTTGTTTTAAATGTATAGGGCAGTATCTTATACCAAATTATTTGGTACTTGCACCATACGTGTGTATATTTTAGTATCAACATTGCATTAGTCACAGTTTGTTAATGGGTATGATGTTTGTTAATTCCGTGGAGCCTCCTTTCCCCCCTTTTGTTCCATACCAACTCTTCTCCCTCTTACTCGTCACCAGTCACCACCACTACTTTAGCCATAGTAACCTTTGCGACATCTCATTTGTCGTCATTATCTCAAATCAAATTGATATCTTGATTCCAGCTTTTCATTGATTCTTCTTTTTTCTTTTAAATTTGACTAATTGATTCTTCCTAATCTGTGAAATTGATTTCTTTTTATATATGATTAAAATCTATTGTGATTTTGACATTTGATTGGGGTTTTGTTTTGTTAAATTTTAGATGAAGTCCGCATGGTCGTGCACCAGGAGAGTGTTGCACGGCTATGCATCCGATTGTGCAACTCCCTTTTCTTGCTTCTCAAGGCTTTCTTGGTACATCTTTGGCTTTTTAAGCTTCAATACACTTCTATAAACATGTTGGGTGGATGTATTATCCTTCAAAGTCTTCCATATTAGGTCCTTTACTCTAAAAACATGCAATTTTTTCTCGGATTTGGCATTTTTACGGAAATTCCTGCAACACAAAATTTAAGATAGCATTGGCACGAATAATATACTATAATCATAGCAAAAATATATAAAAGAGATTAAATAAAGTTTTAAAACAAAAGCAATGAGAGGTAAAATTATAAAAAATATTCACTTTATCACCTACGCCTATAAATACCCCACCCTCACCCTATCACTTTACCACCACTACACCATCAGACGCCGTCATCGTCCATTGTCGCCGTCCAAACCTCCACCCAACCTCTTCCCTACATTGCCTTCTACCAAGCAAGACTACTCTCCACCCCTAACTCTCCTACAAAGCTTGCCCTACTCATGTAAAGTGGGCAGCTCGAGCTGTCCTTTATACCCTATCGCGGCCCCTTTCACTGCCCTATGTTGCTTCCTCCGCCACACCCACCACCTCCCTCTCAACTGAGCAGACCTTCCCCTACCTCCCCATACCCTTATTTTTCGTTTTCTCCCCCTCCTTCATCCTCCACCTGTGGCCACAGTAGCCACTGCCACCTGTGCTGCCACCTTGCCATGCCACCACCACAACTATAACCCTCTTGGTCTAGGAACTACCTCACAACCACCATTTCCCTTTCCCTCTTCCAACCCCAAATCTTAAATTTTTTCAATTCACCACCACTCGTGCTGGCATCAGCACTCTCGCTGCCACCTCCACTTATGGTTATACCCTAACCCTTGCTTCCACTTAAATATAAATTATTTTGAATAATTGTTATTTTTAGCCTTATTATTATTATTATTATTATTATTATTATTATTTCTACCACTATTGTTATTATCATCATCATTACTTCTATTAATCTTATTATGGTTATTATTACTACAATTATCATTGCTAGTGTCTTTAATAATTATAATATTATTATTAAGACTATTATTATTATTATTATTACTATTATTATTGTCATTACTATTATTAGTATCTTACTAATAATTATTTAGAGGATAATGAAAGGAATAAGAGGGAAGTTCACATTAGTGTTCCACTCTTATAGGTAAATGACGTCGTCCTCAAAGGAGGCATTGGAGTCATTCCCTAAGCCTGGTGTCGATCTAAGTAAAGATGTGGTTAAAGCAAAATTGTGTGTTATATGTTTATGTGTGTTTGGTTATATGTTTGTATCCTATGTGGTTATGGATTATATACTTATAGCATAGCTTGCCAAGGTTGAGCTAAGGTAAGTTGTATATGTATTATGACATGTGTAATATGGTGATATAACTTGTATTTTGTGTCATGCCTTATGTATTGTCACCCTATATGACATGCGTGCTAGGATTCCTTAAGTAGTGTGATGAGGTTGTGGGGAGATAAAATAAGTAAAGAAAGTGGAGTAGTAAGAGACAAGTGAGAAAGGCCTAAGTACCTTATAAGTTATGGGTGGCCAAATAAAAGGATAATATGAATAAAATTGGAGGATGGAATAAATCTTGCATGGGAAGTGTAAGGCTTGCATGGGATGGTTAATCTTTGTACGGGGGTAACATTTAAATGGAAAAATGTGACTTAAGGGTTAAGAAAGGTGGGGGAAGAGTATTTTGAATGATTGGATTCCATGAGTGAAAAATAGTACGTGGGTTGGTATTAATGTGTATGGTGGCTTACCTAGCATCTAGGAGAAAAACCCTAAGTGGGGAAGTGTGTAGAAGGGGGGAGTTGATGGTAAGTCGTTAGAACATGGGTTGAGATTGGAAGGGTGTCACATGAAGGGGAAAATGAGTCAAGTGGAAAGGAAAGTGGTGTGTGTGGATGATAAGGGAATGACATGAAAGAAATGAGAGGTGTTAGGGTTTGGGGTGGCCAACTAGGGTTTTCATGATCATATGTGAAGAATGGGAAGTAAGGTTGTGATGTTGGGTGTGGATTGAGTGGAGTGATGGGTTGGAAGCAAAGGGAGCAGGATAATGTATGATAAGGAGATGTTATGAAGTACCATAAAACCCTAATTTAAGGAATCATGGCTAAATAAGAAATTATTAGGAAAATTAATTAAATAAACTACTTTTATTAAAATAAGAGGCAATTAATTAAGGTAAATCTAGGAGAAATTTATAAATAATTTTAAATAGGAAAAATTTGAATATTTTTCTAATTAAAATGAAATTTATGGAATTTTTTTCAAAATCCCTAAATTAGCCTAAAAAGAGAATTTAATTATTATTTTAATATTTATATTTTATTAAATATCCCAAATTACCCAAAATATATTGATTAAGCTAATCCACATTTTCCTTCCTTTTTCCTTTTCCCCCTCTTTTTCCTTTGCCTCCCTTTCATTCTCTTCCTTTTTTCTCTTTTTTTCCTCGACTTGGGGCCCAACCTCTCCCCTCCCTCTGGGTGGCCCAACCCCTCCCCACGTCACTCCTCCCCTCTCCCGGTCGGTTCGGCCTCTTCTTTTTTCTTTCTTTCTTCTTTTCCCCTGGACTGCCAGTCCAACCCTCTCCCACTTCATCTTCAACCTCCGGACGCCTGCAACTCCTGATTCAACGCCGGAAATCCCACACCAACCACACGCCCACTCCGGCCATTCCTCCCCTCTCTTCCCCGATGACTGACCTGCCATTTTGACAGGTCAATTTCTTCTGTCTCCGCGTGCCATTCCTCCTGCCCCGACAAGTATAGCCTACACACGTAGACCTAAGCCGGCCCATTCTCTCCTGGCCGGTGACCCATAACCCTTGCCCTCGACTCTCCCACTCCTCTTTGTTATTTTTTCCTTCTGATCGGTCTAAAAATAGCCCCGAAGGCTGCCATAATTGAGTTTGGATTTTGGCAGCCCAGAAAACCAACCCAGCGACCACCGTCTGATCAGCCCGTTATTCCTCCGCCGTCGGCCGTCTTCGCCGTCCACTTCGGCCACCAAAACACTCCTTGAACTTCCCTCTACACAACCAAGCCACCACCCTTCCTTACCTTGCCCTGCACGAGCCACCCCGGCCGTGCCAAATTACCTTCCCGAATAGCCTCATTCGACCCCCTACCGCCTTCGTGCCGCCGGTTGCCGGCGGTTCCGTCACCTGTAAAGCCACCTCTACCCCCAAAACAACAAGAAGACCTTGCCCTACCTCCCCACACCTCCATTTCCCTCTACTTCCCTCTCCCCTAGCCTCTACATCCATCTCTCCACTCTCTCCTTCCTCCACCGCCGTCGCCGGCTCCACCACCCAGCCTAGGTTGTCTCCCAACTCCTTAACCCCTAAACCCTATATATAAAAGTGTTAATATTTTTAATATTATTAACTATTATTATTAGTGTTATTATGATTATTATTATTATCATTATTATTATTACTACTACTACAACTACTACTACTACTATTATTATTATTCTTATTATTACTACTACTATTATTACTGTTATGTCCTAACTTTTATTCCGAAGAATTTCTAATTAATGGTATTAATTAAAACTAAAACCTTGTTTTGTTGTTGTTGTTGTTATTATTATTATTATTACTACTACTACTACTATTATTATTGTTATTATTAGTTACTACTACTACTACTACTACTACTACTACTATTATCACTATTGTTATTGTTGTTATTATTATTATTATTATTATTATTATGTTTATTATGTTTATTACTCTAACTATGATTATCATCGTTATTATCTCTATTATTATTATTATTATTATTATTATTATTTTTAGTATTCTTATTATTATTAGTATTATTATTATTATTATTATTATCATGATTATTGTTGTTATTGTTATTATTATTATTATTATTGTTCTTACTCTTAGTATTATTATTATTATTACTACTACTACTATTATTATTATCGTTATATTTACTATATTTATTACTCTAACTATTATTATCATCGTTATTATCTTTATTATTATTATTATTATTATTATTATTATTATTATTATTATTATTAGTATTCTTATTATGATTAGTGTTGTTACTATTATTATTATTATTACCATTATTACTATTACTATTATTGTTATTACTATTATTGTTATTAGTATTATTATTATTATTATTATTATTATTACTATTATTATCATTATTATTGTTATTATTATTATTATTATTATTATTATTATTATTATTATTATTATTATTATTATTATTATTATTATTATTATTATTATTATTACTACTACTACTACTACTACAACTACTACAACTACTACTACTACTACTACTATGATTTCAATTATTATTATCATCATTATTATCATTATTACTATTATTATTATTAGTATTATTAATAATATTATTATTAGTAATATTGGAACCCTTATTTTAATACTATGAATATTAACAAGACTTAATTTGATTAGTGGTGGTTTGACTAACTATCTTGAGAATAATAATTACCCTACCTTTTAATTATAAACTACTATTATTAATATTAGCCTTAGTATTAGGCCATGATAGGGTTAAGATAGGAAATTATGGTAAATCCGGTAGGGGGAGATTAACCTATAGTATTTCCCTCTTATAGGTGAATCGAGTCAAAACTCCGAGGAGGCGTAGGAGCGTGCTCTAAGCCCGGTGACAATTTAGGTAAGGGTGTAGCTAAGGCTGCTTGTGTGTTACGTGTCTTCTTGTCTTAGATGTCCTGTATGATCATATGTCGTGTTTTATATGTTATTATCTTACCTGTTTTATGTGTAGCGTGGCTTGGAACCGAGGTACATCCATGTGATCTCTTCTTTTATGTATTAATATGGATATGCTACAAGTTATGATATGATGTGGCCTTAGGACATGCATGCTAGGGTATTGATGTGGTGATGTGGGATGGGGGCATGAAAAAGAAAAATACGAAAGAAAGATAATCAAGGGGAAGTAAGTTGGATAATGGAGGTATAGGAGGAACTAGGGTTTGCATGGGGTGGTTAGAGTCCGCATGGGGGAAAACTTTATGTATGGAAAGTTGCCTCGGGGCGTGAGAAAGGTAATAGAAGTATCGTTTGGGTGTCTGGGGGTTTCGGGAAAAAAATAGTACATGGGCCAGAATAAGGGTGCGTAGGAGACTAGGCTAGAGTTTAAAAGGGAAACCCTAATTTGAGTAGGGGAAAGAAGAAAAAGAGAATAATAAAAATAAGTGAGAATGAGTGGGACATGAAGTGAGGGTTGAACCTAAGGGTCGTGATGTGTATGGGTGCTAAAATAGTCTGGGTTGTGCGAGGTAGAAAAGGATGGGCCACATAGGCCTAGGTTAGGATTTCTGGAGAAAACCCTAGGGGAAGGCAGTGAGTGGACTTTGGGGTATAAGGTGGTGGGCTTTGACCCACAAACTTAGGAGTCGGGTTTCCGATATAAGTAGGTTAAAGGAAGGATGTCGGGGTGAGTTAGGCGGCACAGAGGTCTCAAGATATGGGACGGGCCCTCTTAGGAGGATAAGTATAGCTAGAGTTAGCCATGCATGTCTAGGGCAGAATTTGTTGAATAAGATACGGTAAAATACTAATCATGTAAAGTGGAAGATTATTGAGCCGGGTCTAGCCGATCCAACTATTAGTAATAGTGATTAGGGTTTTATCCTATAAGTGACCGATCCACCGACGAATAGTAGTGGTGTGGACATCGTCCCGTATGTGACCGGCCCACCGACAATAATAGTGGGGGATCCCGAGCTCAGTAAACCAAACCTTAATTTGTTAATACACATAAAAGATACTAAGTACTTACAGTGGAACACCATGAGAGTTGGGGCCAGACCGATCCACCGGCATAATAGTGGCTAGGAGCGTTTTACCCTGGAGACCATTCCACCGGCGTATATTAGTGGTCAAGTGCGTTTTGCCCTGTAAGTGACCGATCCACCGAATATAATAGTGAGGTTTCTGTACTCGCATGAATTGATAAGAATTATGGCGTGAAACGAGTATTACCCAGAGAATAAATAAACAATGTGGACCTTTCTTTACCTGAGAATTTGTGTGCTATCATGTGATTGTGATTATGTTATGTGTTCTTACGTGTTTGGCCTTAGTTATAAGGTTACCTTGCTTAGTACATAGCGTACTAACCACCCGTTTCATGGGTGCTGCTCATTCCCACTAGCAGAAGGCCCCTTTGATCTAGTGGAGGTTGGTGATTCTATCTTCGATGCCTTTGACGCTTATGAGGCATCAGGCGGGACCGAGAGTTGAGCCCGATCCTAGCTTGGGGTTCAAGAGTGACGTGGCTAGAGTCTACCGTCCATCTTATCCGTCTTATGTCTTTATATTTAGTTTATTTATGATGTACGATGTTTCAGACATTTGGAACTTTAAAACTGTACTCTTGGATTGTAACTTTTGATTTTTGTACTCTGATTTTGTATGACTTGTGTTTTACTAATGACAGGTGTTTTATTAACAACTCGTATTTGATGATTAATCTTGTTTAGCCTTAGCACTTAGTACCGAGACGGTAGGAGTGAACCGATCTGGTACTAAGTGTGGCAGTAATGCCCCTGAGTTTACAATTTTATCCTTTCATTTCCGTTAAACTCTTTTAAATTAAATGAAATGTTTCAGTAGTAAATTTGGGGGTGTTACAAGTTGGTATCAAAGCATTGGTCCTCAAAACCACACTTGTTTCTTTTCAAAATAGAATTTATTTTACAAGTTTTACCTGATTTGAAGTGTTTTCATACCTTAACGAAACCCTTCCGTTTTAATGATTTTGAGTCCGGGCCTGTAATACCCAGTATTTTTAAAATCCATATTTATTAAGCTTAATGATTTTGTTAGCGTAATTTGATGTAAACAATTAATTATTTTAATTTCGGTTCGTTTTACGGATTTATCGACGATTTCAAACCCATAATTGAATGTAATTAATCATTGTCGTTGCGAACCATTCTAGACAAATTCGTTCACGACAATGATTTTATTATATTCTTATGGATTTGATTCTCGGTTAAAAATATGTATTTTCGTTGTTTCTCATACTGTTATTTTTATTTTTAATATTTTAGATTTGTTTTCAATTATAACTTCGTCATGTGTTAACGGTGTATTTTGAGGTTATATTTCGTTGACAAAATATATTATTTAAATTATAGAATTTCATTTTAAATAGTTAAATTTATTTTAATAATTTTATCCGTAGAAAATATTTCCGACTTTAAATTTATTCGTTTTCGGTAATCGCTAATATTTTTCGGAAAGTTTTAAATTGAAAAGATTTTACAGAGTTTATTTATGAAATTCCTTTTGGAATTAATTCTCTTTCGTTTTATGCTTTTTGGGTGGCGGAAAACGGATTTCAGAAATTATTTAAATTAATCTCGATTCATTAGAATTTGACTTAAATATTTTGTTATATGTTTTTAAATATTACTTTGGGGTCTTCTAATATATTTCGTAAATAATATAAATATTTACGTTCGTTGGTAAATTCTCCCGAAAATATTTCTGAAATTCTTTGTACATCTTTTTATTAATTTTAAACTTTCGGATTGTTTTGAAATAAACTTTGTTAAATAAAATTTAGATAAAATCATTTGATAAAAATTTTAAATAATTAGTATTTTACTTTTACTTGTGTTTGTATAAAAAAAAAAAGAAGCCTGCACCCGTGCCCCGACCCCTTCCTTTTCTTTTCCCTCTTCTCTCCCTTCCCTTCGGTTTTCCCTATTCCCCGACTCCCCTGCCCCTTGGTTCGCAACCCTAACCAGCCACCTCCTCCCCAGCTCCTCCTCGCCAACCACCGCCGGCCACAACGGGCGACTCGACCGACCACCTGCAATCGGCGACGCCGCAACCTATAGCAACGGCCGATGTAGTAGCAGCAGCCACCAGCAGCAGCGCGCAGGACCACCAGCAACAGCAGTGACGAGCAGCAACGCAGGCTGCGCCGCCGTCGCTCGGTCACCAGCGAGCTCGGGTGACGACCGGCGAGCCACCCCCTGGCCCCGACGAAGCTTCTCCGGCCTCCCCGTGCTCTGATTTGTTGAGTTTCGTTTGGTATAAATTTCCGAAAACCCTAACCCTTGATTTGATTAATTGAGTGTGATTAGCTTATAAAAAGCTAAATTGATTGTTTGTTTATGTATGTATATGCTGTAAGATTGATTTGGATAGGTTAATTGTGTGGTTGTGTTGAGATTTTGGAAAAATTGGATTTTTAGCCGGGTTATGCCCAAATTTTTCGGATCCGCTCGTTTTTGCGATTTCGGACAAATTGATTATACAATATGTTTTAAAATGTATCCAATTTCATTTTGGAACCGTCAATTTGAGAAACTTATGCAGGTCTTATCGGAATTTGATTCCTAGGTCAAATTTCGGGTATAATGAAATTGGGTCATATAATTGAGCTATTCCACTCAATTGATTTTATATTATTGTTTAAAATGTATTTAATTTTATATTAGAAGTGTTGATTTGGAAAAATTGTGCGTAATTGACCGGAATTGGATTTTTAGGTCAAAATTCCCGCGGGTTTAAATTGGTTTGGGTAATCGGGTTATTTTATTCAATTAACTATATAAACTACATTAGAATATGTTTAATTACATTTCCGGACCGTTAATTTATATGTTTTGCCAAGAATTGATCGGATTTGCGTTCCGGGCCCAAAAACCCTAATTGGGCTAAATTGTGTATTTCTTTTACTAGTTTTGAGCAATTGATTATTTGATATGTTATAAAATGTGTTTAATTGCATTTCTAAACATTCAATTTGATTGAATTTATAGAATTCTAACGAATTGTATTTTCGGGCCTAAAACCCTAAATTTCAAGTGAGATTATGAAATCGATTACTTGTATTGTTGTTTTTCTAAAATTGAATGCATAGAAATGGTTGAAATGGTATTAATTGCTTTCTAATACCTTTAATTTGAATTGATTAAATTGAACTACCTGAGTTTACGCCGTGGACTTTAAAACCCTGATTTTGAAAATTGATCATCTGGAATTGATTTATCGGAAGATCGTTTTGTTGAAATTGATTGTCTAGATTTATCTAAAATTAGTTTAATTGTGTTTTAAAACTATCAATTTGAGGTAATCAAAGTGATTTGGCCGATTTGTGGTTTAGGCATTAAAAACCCTAATTTTCGGGGATGATTTTATAAAATTGATTTTTGCTATGTGTATTTTATCTAATCGAATTCTATCCTTGGGTTTTAAACCATTTAAATTCTGTTTTAACCTAATCGGTTTGGATTTGGGTTCTATGTAAATGGTTGGGTTACCTATTTAGTTGTAAAACCTAATAAATAAGTTATTTTCGATAAATTACCTTATGATCGATTACTCTTTCTCAAGATTTCCAAATTAAGTTGAAATGTCCCAAAGGATAATTGTATTAATCCGTTTTGATTTAGTTTTAACCTTAAATTTTATTAGAGCTATGCTTTTAAGTTTTAATTTTGGACCCGTACTGATACTACACTGGTTGAATGGGTCCTGTGATGATCCACCAATGGTGGGGAGCAGACCTCTTGTGCAGGTTTAAGATCGGTTACTGTTTTGGGGTGGAAGGCTTGACCTGAGTGAGTAGGCGATCCGGATATTTATCCTTTGGGATTTATTTTGTTTAATTGTATTCACCTTTGGAAGTTGCAAGTATTGTTTTCAGATTTCTAAGGGTTTTGTTATTGACTTTAAATTTCTCGTATTCTGATAAGTGTTTACTATTCGGATTTAATTGTTTGATGGGATTTAAAAATTCAGATTTAATTGTTTGACAGGTTTTAGCCTTGCATCTAACATGAGATAGATGGTTGACATTTATCTTGTGTTAGATGTGGCGGTAACATTTCCCAAATTCGCTCCTAGCTTCCGCTTTAATCTTTCAAAAAAATTTTTTTTTTCAGGAGTGAAATTTGGGGGTGTTACAGGGCCATAGTGAGGAGCTTAAGGGTAGATTAGGGGTTTTCCCAAGAAGGGGGGAGTAGCGTGTCATGATTATTGCGAACTGGTGGGTTCGCTTCTAACCTTACTTTTTTTTATGCAGCTTCCAATGACGGAGAACGACCGTATAGGATGTTTGGAGGAGGCCTTTGAGGCTTTCATGGACTTTGTTCAGCGCCAGCACCCCCAGCATCTAGAGGGAGCCGGTGAAGATTGGCTTCGGAGGGTTAATGGGCACCACCCTCCTATGTACTCCGGCGAGGAGGACCCCGTGGTCCTTGAGGGGTGGATCCGAGATCTGGATCGCACCTTTGAGGTGGTGGATTGCCCCACAGCTCGGCAGCCCAGCATATCTGCCTTCTTCTTGAGAGGCATGGCAGACGCTTGGTGGGAAGAGCACCAAGCCAGGTTGGTCCCCTGACATATTGGGAGGCATTAAAGAGTGTTCTTCGTTCCATATTCTACCCGGAGAGCCTGAAGAGGGACAATCTTCGAGAATTTATGCAGTTCACCCAAGGGTCGATGATGGTGCGATAGTATTACGCTCGCTTCACCGAGCTGCTACGTTTTTCCCCCGGGATTGCTGCTAACGAGTCGACAATGGTGTTTCATTTTGAGCAGCGGCTAAAATTTAGTATCTATAGAATGATGGGCGCAGTATCGTTCACTGATCTCGCTACACTCTATAAGCGTGCTTGCCTCGCCGCCACCCTAGTCCAAGAGCAGGCTAGCATCCTCGAGAAGAGGAAACTTGAGGGCCAGGGTTCTAGGGGTAGGACCCAGCCAGAGTCAGGAGGACCGATGAGACCCCCACCGAGAGGTCACACTAGAGGCTTGGGACCCCATAGAGGGAACTCATGCAAACTGTGTGGGCGGAACCACCCAGGGAGGAATTGTGGAGGCTGGTTGGTGACCTGCCTAAACTGTGGAAATATAGGCCATAGAGTAGTCAAATGTTGGAGGTCGCCGCGCACTCAGCAGTACCAGTGTCGTCAGACACCACAGGGGGGAGCCTTGATACCCCAGCAATAGGCCTATCAGCAGCACCTCCGGACTGCACCCCAGCAGCACTACCAACAAGCCCCCGCCCCAGCTAGTGCCCCAACCAGAGAGGACCAGGGAAGGCCTCAGGGACCCAGACCATTTCCCCAGAAGGGAGGCCAGTCAGGCGGGCACCTAAATGTGATTAGTCAGGCGGAGGCAAACCGCTAGCTGGACGTTATTACTGGTATGTTCACCATTTTCTCTCTGCTGGTTCATGTTTTGTTTGACTTAGGAGCCACCTTGTCCTTTATTTCGTCCACTTTTGTTGCTAAAGCTAGACTATCACTTGCTGCTAAAGTAGAATTATCTATGATGCTTCCCTCCAATGATAAAGTGAGATGTAGCCAATTGTGTTTTGATGTGGCCTTTGTTATAGGCAGGGTAGATTTCCTAGTGGACCTGGTCGGGATGGAATTGAAGGATTTTGATGTGATTCTGGGTATGTACATGCTGGGAAGATATAAGACCATCATTGACTATGCCCAGGAGCACATGATCTTACAGGGCCCTAAGGGAACTAGGGTTTCGCATCGGAGGACCCAACCTAAGCTCGCTACCAAGGTGCTAACGGAAGTGACTCTATATTCCTTGGTTCAGAAGGGGTATCCCCTATACTTATGCAGTGTACAGGAGTTGAACAAGGACCTGGCTGATCTAGACAACATTCTGGTGGTTAAGGAGTTCCCAGATGTGTTACTAGAGAAGATACCGGGTATGCCCCCTTGTTCAAGAAATTGATTTCAAGATCGAGTTGGTGCCAGGAGCTGAGCCCGTCACAAAGGCACCATACTGGATGGTGCTGGTCGAGTTGAAGGAGTTAAAAGCCCAGCTAGAAGAGCTGTTGGAGCATGGATACATTCGACTGAGTGTGTCACCTTAGGGAGCACCGGTCCTGTTTGTAAAGAAGAAGGATGGTAGTCTCCGTCTCTACATCGACTGCTGAGGATTGAACCAGCTGATCATGAAGAACCGGTACCCGCTCTTGAGGATAGATGACCTTTTCGACTAGTTGAAGGGCACCATTGTGTTCTCTACGATTGATTTGAGGTCGGGGTACCATCAGTTGAGGATCGCCGATGCTGATATTATGAAGAAATCTTTCTTGACTCGGTATGGACACTACGAGTTTATGGTGATGCCGTTTGGGCTCACGAATGCACCTACGATTTTCATAGATCTAATGACAAGGATATTTAGGCCATTCTTGGATTGATTCATCATGGTGTTCATTGATGACTTACTGGTGTATTCCCGAGGGGACAAGGATCATGAGTAACACCTTCGCACTGTCTTGAATCTTCTGAGAGAGCATCACCCATATGCAAAATTATTGAAGTGCGGATTTTGGCTCCAAGAAGTGGATTTCCTGGGACACATTATATCAGTAGAGGGAGTGGCTATGGACCTAGCTAAGATCGCGACCATCATAGAGTGGAAGCCTCCTATGAATATCACCAAGGTTTGAAGTTTTTTGAGATTGGCCGGGTATTACAGAAGGTTTGTGCAGAATTTCTCCCGGATTTCCTGACCATTAACCAACCTCCTGAAGAAGACGACAAGGTTCCAGTGGGACGAGATTTGCGAAGAGGCCTTCCAGGAGCTAAAGAGATGGTTGACCACTACACCCGTGTTGACCCTACTAGAGGGTACACATGAGTTTGAGGTCTATAGTGACACATCCAAGCACGGGCTGGGGTGTGTGTTGATGCAGAAGGGCATAGTGGTCGCATATGCCTCCCGACAGTTGAAGCAGCATGAACAGAATTATCCTACGCACAATTTGGAGTTGGCTATTGTGGTATTTGCTCTGAAGATTTGGAGGCACTACCTGTATGGAGCAAAATGCAGATTCTTTACGGATCACAAGTGCCTCAAGTACATTTTCACTCAAAAGGAGCTCAACATGAGGCAAAGGAGGTGGTTGGAGCTTGTCAAGGATTATGACATAGAGTTGACCTACCATGAGGGTAAGGCCAACGTAGTTGCAGACGCCCTGAGCAGGAAGACCTCACATTCTGCATTATGTCACATAGTCGCGGACCGAATGATATGGGAGTTATAGGGACTAGAGATTGAGATGATTCAGCAAGGGGACCTTGAGACCAACATGAGCACCTTGACACTCACTCCTACCATATTCAAGGAGATCCGATCCGGTCAGATCAGAGATGTCAAGCTCAAAAGGATCCTGCGAAAGATGCAGGAAGGCCGAGTAGAAGGGTTCAGGATTCATGAGGATGGCAGCTTTCGGTTCAAGGGACGTTGGTGTGTACCACAGAGTTGTCTAGAATTAAAGTGGCACATTATGGAAGAAGGACATCAGACTCCTTATTCAGTCCACCCGGGAGGGTCTAAGCTGTATAAGGATCTCAAGAGGATGTATTGGTGGCCTCGCATAAAGCGGGAAGTGGTAGAGTTTGTGTCCCAGTGTCTAGTGTGTCAAAAGGTCAAGATTGAGCACCGGAGACCAGCAGGGTTACTTCAGCCCTTGGAAGTTCCGGGGTGGAAATGGGACTCGATCTCCATGGATTTCGTCAGCGGTTTACCAAGAACTCGAAGCAGCTACGACACCATTTGGGTTATGGTGGACAGATTGACTAAGTTAGCCGTGTTTATTCCGATGAGGTCTACATGGAGTATGGATCAGCTAGCGGGGGCTTATGTGAAGTATGTGGTCAGTCGTCATGGGGTTCCAGGGGACATCGTGTTAGATAGAGATTCGAGGTTCCTCTCTCACTTTTGGGGAAAGCTATAGGAGGCCTTGGGAACAAAGTTGAAGATGAGTACAGCTTTCCACCCCCACTGATGGGCAGACGGAGAGGACCATACATACCCTAGAAGATATGCTGAGAGCCTGTGTACTAGATTTCCAGGGATGTTGGGAGGAGCACCTACATTTGATAGAGTTCTTGTAAAACAACAGCTACCACGCTAGTATTGGGATGGCCCCCTTTGAAGCTTTGTACGGGCGAAAATGTTAAACTCCCTTAAGTTGGAATGATATCAGTGAGACGGTGGTATTGGGGCCTGATATGATCGAAAAAATGACCAGGTAGGTTTGAAAAATTCAGGACTGGATGAGAGCCGCCTAGAGCAGGCAGAAGAGTTACACTGATCGGAGGCATCGGGATAGTGACTTGGATCCTGGAGAAAAGGTGTTGTTGAGGGTCTCCCCCACAAAGGGCGTTCAGAGACTTGGTAGAAAGGGTTAGCTAAGCCTGAGTACATCAGCCCCTTTGAGATCCTGGAGCATATAGGAGAAGTTGCTTATCATTTGGCTCTTCCCCCAGAGTTGGCTCAAGTTCACAATGTATTCCACATCTCGTAGCTGTGAAAGTACATTACAAATCCTTCCCACATAATCCAACCGGACGAGATAGAGCTGGATGACTCATTAACCTATGAAGAGAGACCAGTGTGAATCCTTGACACCAAAATGCAAAGGACCTGCTCAAGTGCAGTCCCCCTCGTCAAGGTCCTATGGAGTTGGCATGGAATCAAAGACGCTACCTTGGAAACTGAGAAGGACATGCGGGAAGCGTACCTGGAACTCTTTACTGCAGGTACAACCATTTCATAGAAACTTTCCTTTAAGGGGGTAGTTGGGATGATTATTGATGTAAAAATGGTGCCCTATCCAAGTAGAATACCATGACCTTGACTCGAGGAAATCGCCGGTGACTTCGGGGACGAAGTCTTTCTTTAAGGGGGTAGTGAAGAAATACCCCAAAACCCTAATTTAAGGAATCATGGGTAAATAAGAAATTATTAGGAAAATTAATTAAACAAACTAATTTTATTAAAATACGAGGGAATTAATTAAGGTAAATCTAGGAGAAATTTATAAATAATTTTAAATAGGAAAAATTTGAGTATTTTTCTAATAAAAATGGAATTTAAGGAAATTCTTTCAAAATCCCTAAATTAGCCTAAAAAGAGAATTTAATTATTATTTTGATATTTATATTTTATTAAATATCCCAAATTACCCAAAATATATTGATTAAGCTAATCCACATTTTCCTTCCTTTTTCCATTTTCTTTTTTTTCCTTTTCCCCCTCTTTTTCCTTTGCCTCCCTTTCATTCTCTTCCTTTTTTCTCTTTTTTTCCTCGACCTGGGCCAGCCCGTTGGCCCAACCTCTCCCCTCCCTCTAGGTGGCCCAACCCCTCCCCGCGTCACTCCTCCCCTCTCCCGGCCGGTTCAGCCTCTTCTTTTTTCTTTCCTTCTTCTTTTCCCCTGGACCGCCGGTCCAACCCTCTCCCACATCATCTTCAACCTCCGGACACCTGCAACTCCCGATTCAGCGCCGGAAATCCCACACCAACCACATGCCCACTCTGGCCATTCCTCCCCTCTCTTCCTCGATGACTCACCTGCCATTTTGACAGGTCCATTCCTCCCCTCTCCGCTTGCCATTCCTCCAGCCCCGACAAGTATGGCCTACACACGTAGACCTGCGTTGGCCCATTCTCTCCCGGCCGATGACCCATAACCGTTGCTCTCGACTCTTCCACTCCTCTTTGTCGTTTTCCCTTCCGATTAGTCTATAAATAGCCCCGAAGGCTACCATAATCGAGTTTGGATTTTGGCAGCCCAAAAAACCAACCTAGCGATCGCTGGCTAATCAGCACGTTATTCCTCCGCCGTCGACCTTCTTCGCCGCCCACTCTGACCACCAAAACACTCCCTGCACCACCCTCTACAAAATCGAGCCACCACCCTTCCTTGCCTTTCCCTACACAAGCCACCCCAGCCGTGCAAAATTAGCTTCCCCAACAACCCCATTCGACCCCCTGCTACCCTTGGTGCCACCAGTTGCCGCTGGTTCTGCCACCTGTAGCGCCGCCTCTACTCCCAAAACAACCAGGAGACCTTGCCCTACCTCCCCATACCTCCATTTCCCCCTACTTCACTCTCCCCTAGCCTCCACATCCATCTCTCCACTCCCTCCTTCCTCCACCGCCGCCGCCACCGTGCTGCCGCCGGCTCCACCACCCAGCCTAGATTGTCTCCCAACTCCTTAACCCCTAGACCCTGTACATAAAATTGTTAATGTTTTTAATATTATTAACTATTATTATTAGTGTTATTATGAATATTATTATCATTACTACTACTACTACTACTACTACTACTACTACTACTACTACTACTATTATTATTCTTATTATTACTACTACTATTATTATTCTTATTATTACTACTACTATTATTACTATTATGTCCTAACGTTTATTCCGAAGAATTTATAATTAATGGTATTAACTAATACTAAAGCCTTGTTGTGTTATTATTGTTAATAATAATAATATTATTATTATTACTATTATTTTAATTATTATTATTATTACTACTACTACTACTACTACTACTACTACTACTACTACTACTACTACTACTATTGCTATTGCTATTGTTATTATTATTATTATTATTATTATTATCATTATCATTATTATTACTATTATTATTATTATTAGTGTTATTATTATTATGTTTATTACTCTAACTATAATTATCATCGTTATTATCTCTATTATTATTATTATTATTATTATTATTATTATTATCTCTATTATTATTATTATTATTATTATTTTTAGTATTCTTATTATTATTAGTATTATTAGTATTATTATTATCATCATCATCATCATCATCATCATCATTATTATTATTATCATTATTATTATTATTATTATCATGGTTATGGTTGTTATTGTTATTATTATTATTGTTCTTACTCTTAGTATTATTATTATTATTATTATTATTATTATTATTATTATTATTATTATTATTATTATTATTATTATTATTATTATTATTATTGTTATATTTACTATATTTATTACTCTAACTATTATTATCATCATTATTATCTTTATAATTATTATTACTATTACTATTATTGTTATTAGTATTATTATCATTATTATTGTTGTTGTTGTCATTACTACTACTTCTACTACTACTACTACTACTACTACTACTACTACTACTACTACTACTATGATTTCCATTATTTTTATCATCATTATTACTATGATTAGTATTCTTATTATTATTAGTATTATTAATAATATTATAATTAGTAATATTGGAACCCTTACTTTCATACTATGAATATTACCAAGACTTACTTTGATTAGTGGTGGTTCGACTAACTATCTTGGGAATAATAATAACCCTACATTTTAATTATAAACTACTATTATTAATATTAGCCTTAGTATTAGGCCATGATAGGGGTCAGATAGGAAATTATGGTAAATTCGGTAGGGAAAGATTATCCATAGTATTTCCCTTTTATAGGTGAATCGAGTCAAAACCCCTAGGAGCGTGCTCCAAGCCCTGCGACAATTTAGGTAAGGGTGTAGCTAAGGCCGCTTGTGTGTTATGTGTCTTCTTGCCTTGAATGTCCTGTATGATCATATGTCGTGTTTTACATGTTATTATCTTACCTATTTTAGGTGTAGCACGACTTGGAACCAAGGTACGTCCATGTGATCTCTTTTGTTATGTATTAATATGGATATGCTATAAGTTGTGATATGATGTGGCCTTAGGACATGCATGCTAGGGTAGTGATGTGGTGATGTGGGATAGGGGCATGAAAAAGAAAAATAGGAAAGAAAGATAATCAAGGGGAAGTAAGTTGGATAATGGAGGTATAGGAGGAACTAGGGTTTGCATGGGGTGGTTAGAGTCTGCATGGGGGAAAACTTTACGTATGGAAACTTGCGTCGGGGTGTGAGAAAGGTAATAGAAGTATCGTTTGGGTGTCTAGGGGTTTCGGGCGAAAAATAGTACATGGGCCAGAATAAGGGTGCGTAGGAGACTAGGCTAGAGTTTAAAAGGGAAACCCTAATTTGAGTAGGGGAAAGAAGAAAAAGAGAATAATAAAAATAAGTGAGAATGAGTGGGACATGAAGTGAGGGTTGAACCTAAGGGTCGTGATGTGTAGTGGTCCTAAAATAGTCTGGGTTGTGCGAGGTAGAAAAGGATGGGCCACATAGGCCTAGGTTAGGGTTTCTAGAGAAAACCCTAGGGGAAGGCGGTGAGTGGAATTTGGGGTATAAGGTGGTGGGATTTGAACCACAAACTTAGGATTCAGGTTTCCGGTATAAGTAAGCGGGTTAAAGGAAGGATGTCGGGGCGAGTTAGGAGGTGCAGAGGTCTCAAGATATGGGACGGGCCCTTTTGGGAGGATAAGTATAGTTGGAATTAGCCACGCATGTCAAGGGCGAAATCTGTCGAATAAGATACGGTAAAATACTAATCATGTAATGTGGAAGATTATTGAGCCGGGTCCAGCCGATCCACCGGTTAGTAATAGTGGTTAGGGTTTTACCCTATAAGTGACCGATCCACCGGCGAATAATAGTGGTGCGTACATCGTCTTGTAAGTGACCGGCCCACCGACAATAATAGTGGGGGATCCCGAGCTCAATAAACGAAACCTTAATTTGTTAATACACGTAAAAGATACTAAGTACTTACAGTGGAACACCATGAGAGTCGGGGCCAGACTGATCCACCGGCATAATAGTGGTCAGATGCGTTTTTCCCTAGAGACCAATCTACCGACGTATAATAGTGGTCAGGTGCATTTTGCCCTTTAAGTGACTGATCTAGCTGCTATAATAGTGGGATTCTCGTACTTGCATGGATTGATAAGAATTATGGTGTGAAATGAGTATTACCTAGAGAATAAATAAACAATGCAGACCTTTATTTACTTGAGAAACTGTGTGTTATCATGAGATTGTGATTATGTTATGTTTTCTTACGTGTTGGCCTTAGATATACGGTTACCTTGCTCACTACGTAGCGTACTGACTACTCGTTTCATGGGTGCTGCTCATTCCCACGAGCAGAAGGCCCCTCTGATCCAGTGCAGGTTTGTGATTCTATCTTCGATGCCTTCGAATCTTATGAGGCATCGGGCGGGACCGAGAATTGAGCCCGAACCTAGATTGGGGGTCGAGAGTGACGTGGCTGGAGTCTACCGTCCACCTTATCAGTCTTATGTCTTTATATTTAGTTTATTTCTGATGTATGATGTTTCAGA
Source organism: Tamarix austromongolica (assembly GCA_039764185.1). Classification (NCBI taxonomy): domain Eukaryota; kingdom Viridiplantae; phylum Streptophyta; class Magnoliopsida; order Caryophyllales; family Tamaricaceae; genus Tamarix; species Tamarix austromongolica. The sequence continues at coordinate 57,118,401 of CM077814.1, forward strand.
CATTTGGAACTTTAAAACTATACTCTTGGATTGTAACTTTTAATTTTCGCACTCTGATTCTGTATGACTTGTGATTTACTAATGACTGGTGTTTTATTAACGACTCGTATTTGATAATTAATCTTGTTTAGCCTTAGCACTTAGTACCGGGACAATATGAGTGAACTGATCTGGTACTAAGTATGGCGGTACTGCCCCTGAGTTTATAGTTTAATCCTTTCGTTTTCGTTAAACTCTTTTAAATTAAACAAAATTTTTCAGTAGTAAATTTTAGGGTGTTACATGTTAAGCCACATACACCAGATTAGGGTGTGTGGGAAAAACACTAGAATGCGATGGTGAGTTACATCATAGATATGGGAAAGTGGGCCTTGAACCATGCGAATAGGAGTTTGGGTTGTCGTGGTAGTATAGGAAAGGTGGGGAAGATGTTTTGGAGTTCTAGGATGCGTAGAAGTCCGAAAATATAGGACGTAGCTTTTCAGGAGAGGAGATGTGAAAGGGGTGAGAATGGGAAGTCTAGTAGGCATGCATGTCTATTACAAAAGTACCTGTTGAATAAGAAATGGATAAGACACTAACCAATTAAAGTGAATGATTATTAAGCCCAATCCAGACCGGTCCACCAGCGATAATTGTAGCCAGATGCCTTGTGCTCTAGAGACCCATCCACAGGTGAATAATAGTTACCAGGTGCATTCTGCCCTGGATGTTTTCGGTCTATCGGCTATAATAGGAGGGGATCCCATACTCAGTAAACCGAAACTTAATGATAATAAGCTAAGGAAAAAATAATAATCATTTATAGGGGAACACCATGAGATTCGGGTAAGATTGGTCCACTAGTGATAATAGTAGTGATGTGCCTTATTCCTTAGAGACCAATCTACCGGAAAAAAATAGTGGCTAAGAGTGCTCTACTATTGATGTTACCGGTCCACCAGCTATACTAGTGGGGTTCCCATACACGCATGGAACTAAATTGAGAATTGTGTAAATGTGGAAATAATGGCAAGAGATCTAAAGATTATGTTTAACTTCGCTAATTCACTTCTTGTATTCTCTGTCATTTATTTATGGCCTTAGCTGCATGGTTACCCTACCCAGTACATAGCGTACTGATCACCTGTTTTGTGGGTTTTGCTCATTCCCACGAGCAATGACCCTATCTGAGTTGGTGTAGGTAGGAGATGTTGCATTTAATGCATTAAGTGGGAATGATTGATGGCCTATTTGACTATGCATGGGTCCCGAGAGAGTGTTATCCAAACTCACCTACTTCTATCCTTATTATTGTTTTGTGGATTGTTCTGTTTTCCCCCATAGAGGCATTAACATTATACTCATTTTCTATTCTTGTATTGACTCTTGTATCGCACACTATGTTTTTAATTAATAATAATTATAAACCTTGTGGTTTTATGTCCTGTTTGAATTAATGAATTTTAAATTTTCTAGCCTTTTTGTTCGTACGAGATCGACTGGGGGTTTGACTTGTGTCAATCACAGGGGTAGCACTCCTGTCTTAATGTATGGTTTCTACGCTAACAAAAAATTTTAACTATGAAATTTGAGGATGTTATATAGTTCATATCTATCTAAACACATCAACTAGTTCAAGTAAACCAATCAATTGGTTGAGAAACCGATCGACTGGTTTGACCAACCAGTCCATAGGTTTCAATTTTGCAAAAACCCATTTCATCTCTTTTAACACAACAAATTGTTCAAGAAAACCATTCGACTTATTAAGCCAAACCAATTGATTGGTTTGACCAACTAGAGAATGGGTTTTAAACTTGCATAATTGCAGTTTGTCTATATTTAAACACATCGACTAGCTCAAGCAAATAAATCAACTAGTTAACAAACTTATCGACTTGTTTGACCAACTGATCCATCCTTTTTATTTTTATAGAAACCCAAATGCTCTCTATTTAAACATATCGACTAATTATTACCAAACCGATCGACTTGTTGATAAAATGATCAACTGGGTTAACAAATCGATCGATTGGTCTCACCTTACCAGGATGGTGTTCATATGTGTTTTTAGGACCAATCGTATACATTGCAAACTGATCAACTAGTTTGAACAAACTGATCGACTTGTTTACACAATGGTAACTTTCTATTTAGGTTGAAAAACGAACATTCAATTAGTTGGAACAAACCAATCAAATGGTTTCTAAATGGTGATTTTTTACTCATTGGGTGAGACAACTTTTTTGTAATTTATATCTAATGGCCATACATGAGGTTAACCCTTATAAATAAGGTCCATTTGCATTTATTATAAAGAGTTTTTTTTTTCAAAAACATTGATTGTGCAATTACTCCCTTACACTAAAAACACTCAATTACTCATTCAATATTTAAAACATTGATATTTATGAGTCTTTACTAAAAAGTGGTCTTTGCTCACTTTTCATATGCAGAATTGTTCTTAAGTTGCAATATCATATATTATATCTAGCTAGATTACATCTCATTTGAAGATCAACACTTTCATATCATATATTTTATGAGAATCAATTGTAATCACAACCTTCTCTCAAAAATCAATCAAAGAGCTCAGTGAGTGTTGCCTATCATTATTAAGAGATTCATTTAGTAAATCTAGAGAAGATAAATAGTTTAAGTTTTAAATCATCTCTTGAGAGGTTCATTCAGATTGTAATGCTCATAAATTGAGGGAAGAGTGATAATCAATAAAATAGATCTCTATTTTAAAAATCCAAAAGCGATAACCTTTCTATAGTGGATGTAAAGAGTAATTCAATCTTAAACCACTTTATATTATTTGTAAATTTTTATTTAATTATTCCCATTCACCAAAACCATATCCACCCCCCTCTAGGGTGTTTTTCAGTATCCCCCACTAACTCCTAGCTTGGTACCCTAAGAATTAGGGAAAAAGGCTCAAATGAATTATCAATCCACGTGTTATTAATTACTAGAAAATAACACAAATTACTAATTAATTCCATTAATAACCAATTAGGTATTTTCAAGTGATAAAAACAAACGCATCATAAGGTAGAAGTGCAAAATATTTTTTGTTTAGAGAGGGCACACAAATTAACCGCTCAAGAGCAAGAACATCATTATTTTATCTATATTAATTCAGGTTAAACCTGAATAGATTCGTGATTAATATTATGTAATTACATAAAAACATTAATATATAAGGCTCAAAGGAATATTAATAAATAACATTTAAATATGGTGAAATACAAGTAGATGAGACGATTAGTCTCTAGGAATAGTATACTAGTCGAGTGGTGTTAGAATTGAATAGAAAAGAAAATTAAGGGACTAGTTGACTGGTTGGTCCCACCGTGACTATTCGTAGGAAACAAGTTGGTGGGTTTCACTAAACTAATTAATGGGTCTAAATAGAGATCAAATCAATCTAGTCATAAGGAAACTAATCAATGGGAAAATATGCTTATTAACAAAAGTAGATTCTAATAAGAATTTTTCATAACAATTTGGAAAATATTAGAATAAAAATTAGAAAAATGATCTGAAAGCCCAAAATAATAACTTGGTTAGTTTTAGAAAAAAGTTGAATGCTTTATAAGGAAATAAAATTGCAAGATCATGTGCATACTGGCCAATCAGTTTGGGTTACAATTAAATCATTGCACTTGAATTCACAACTTTATTAGAATTTCAAGCTCTTTCAAAAACAAAAAAAAATTATTTCATATAAAAATAATTTTATTTGTAATTTAAATGATTCTAGGATGGGGTATTACAACAATGTTTTGTAATAATTATGACTCTCCACGAGTCTGTGCCTATCTTCAACATGTATTTTGTACCAAAATAGGTATGTTTTACCATCGTATTGGACACAATTCTTGCTTACCAAACCAATATTACATCAATCGAAAGGAAAAATAATTATAATATAAAACATAGTAATTAGGAAAACAAGTGAAACTTCATAAAGAATAAAAACAAACCCTTGGGGCTCTCTCCTCTCTCCTCCTCCTCCATGGCTCGCACGAGGAGTGCTTTGGCTGCCAAGAAGGAGAAGAAGGATTCAGGGAGTTCTAACATAGTGATTGATGGGATTAAACAGGTTCGGGATGGTCAAGGTTCTCTTGACGGTTCGGATAAATCTTTATCGCATGAAGACCCGTCATGCACGGTTCATGCAGAGAGTAACGTTTTCTTAGGGTTAATAATTCTAAACCCAATGCTATTAGTGATTCTATTATAGAGAAGGGACTTGACCCTTCTGGTTTAGATATTTGTCAGCCGCTAACTTCTGAGAAGGTGCAACCCCGTCCCTTGGTCTCTTCATGGAAGGTCTTGGTTGCAGGCAATCGTTTTCCTCTTCAAGGTGCTTCTCTATCTTACATCCCTCCTGAGAGGGTTGGGGATAGAATTCAGGTTACCTTACAGAAATATAGGGTGGAGAAGAACTATCATGAATGGAAATGGGCAGTTGTTGGATACGTTATTGGTTTTCGACCAACCATGTCTCAATTGGTTGGTTATGTTAAGAGAAACTGGTCAAGTGTTCATGAACCAAAGGTGTTGCTTCATGACCAAGGGTTTGTAGTCTCAAATTTGAATCTCAAGAGGATAGAGATTGGGTTTTATCTAAACCTTTTTGGTCTTTCTTCAATAGACCGTTTATTCTTAAGGTATGGCATCGAAGGTTTCAATTCACTAAGGAAAAGTTTCAGTTTATGCCTTTGTGGGTGAAGCTTGTTAACCTGCCTTTGGATTATTGGGATGTGGATTCATTGAGTAGAATTGAAAGTTCTATTGGCAGGCCACTTTATTTGGATGGGATAACTTCTACAGGAGACAGAATCTCTTATGCCCACATGTTAATTGAAGTGGATGTGTCTAAGAAATTGGTTGATTCTGTGTATTTAGTTAATCCTGATGGTGATGTACTGACTCAAAGAATTATATATGAATGGAGGCCTAGTTTATGCAATACCTTTCATGAGGCTGACCACTCTACTGATAAATGTAAGAAGGGATCAAGGGTGTAGAGTGATGATCATGTTGTTCTATCTGTCCCTAGTGCTGCAGGTCAATCAAAAGGGGAGAAAGGAGGCTCAGTATGGCGTAAAGTTCCCTTGAGGCAATCTGGTTCTCAGCATTTAAGCCAGAAGGTGGATATGGAGACAAGGCCAGTTGATCCCAATGTTCCTGGTCCTAGCTCAATTTATAGTCCTCCTGTCAGCATTTTACATTCAGGGAATGACAAGTTGGTTACTCCTGAAGAAGGGCAGACTCTTATGCCCAAGACTATCAAGTCCTAAAATAATGTTTGCTCAGAGAATATGTATGCATGTTTATATTCATCTGATGATATCCCTCAGTAACATGCAGATCTATCAGCCTCACAGGCTTTTAACCCTGTTATTCCTTTGGCTCCTCAACTAGATTCCAATGATAGGAGCTTGGAATGTTAGAGGGATTAATAAGCCCTATAAATAGAAGGAGCTTAAGCACTGACTCTCAGTGCATAAAGCGTCCTTATTTGGTCTTTTGGAAACCAGAGTGAAGAGTGTCAATGCTGATGGTATTTTACATAAACTGGGATCTCACTAGAGTAGATTAGACAATTATAGCTCTCATCCAAATGGGAGAATTTGGTGTCTATGGGATAGTAGGGTTTGGGATGTCCGGCTCATCTTTTGTAATGAGCAATTTCTATACATTTCAGTTTCTGCTGCTCAATTTAGCTTGCATTTCTATGCTTCTTTTGTGTATGGTTTCAATTTAGGTGGTGAAAGGAAAGCTCTCTGGCAGGCCTTATATGATTATCAGGTGGTTAATGATCCTTGGATTGTTTTGGGGGATTTCAATGTGGTTTTCCAAACTGCTGAGAAGTTTCAAGGAAATGCCATTAATTGTTCTGATGTTACTGAAGCAGTGGATTGTTGCAACTCTGTATTATTGCATGACCTTGTTTTTTCAGGTCTCAAATTCACCTGGCCTAATAGAAGTATGGGAGATAATTTAATCATGGCCAAATTGGATAGAGTTCTGGTTAATATTCCCTGGTTATCCAAGTTACCTCTGTCTTCTGCTCATTTTAATGAGACTCTTTTCTCTGATCATAGTCCATCATTGGTTAACTTGGATGTTTCTCCACCTCAGTTTAAGAGTTCTTTTAAGTTCTATGACATGTGGACATTTCATCCTAATTTCATTACTCTGGTAGCTGATTGTTGGAAGACTAAGCCTCACAAAAATATTTTTAAGATGTTCCAGGTTAACATGCAGATTATTAAGTCCAAGTTGAAAGTCTTCAATAGACATAACTTTGGTGATCTTTCTTCCAGAGTTCAATTGGCTGGAGAGAATTTGAAGGAGATTCAAGAGGCCTTATCTTTGATTCCTGCTAATCTTTCTTTGCAACATAAGAGAAATTTAATTTAAAATCCTATGAATTCCTAGCCTCTTGTGAGGAATGTTTTCTCAAGAAGAAGTCTGGGATTAAATGGCTGCAGTTGGGTGATTCAAACTTTCATTATTAAGGCAAGACAGCAGCATAATTTCATTAGAAAGATTCAGCTTGACTCAGATCAGGTTTTTTCTAATAGTGATGCTATTGCCCTAGCTTTTGTGGCTTTCTACAAAGAGTTACTGGGTCAGAGAGGTGATGCTACAAGTTTAGTTTCAGAGGATGTGCTGAACTTGGGTCCTTTTCTATCTATTCAAAATCAACATGATCTGTTAAGTCCTGTCACCATGCAGGAGGTTAAAGAAGCTCTCTAGTCTATAGGAAATCTCAAAGCATCTGGACCTGATGGATTTACTGCTGGTTATTTTTAAAATCTGCATGGAATGTGGTAGGTGAGGACTTGTACCAGGTAATAAGAAGGTGTTTTCAAACAGCTTCTATACCTTCTTTTATGGGTCTATCTAAATTGGTTCTCATTCCCAAATATGTGAATGTTATTAAGTTAGTTGACTTTCAACCTATTGCTTGTTGCAATGTGGTCTACAAGGTATTGGCCAAGGTTCTTGCAGGAAGGTTGCAATGTGTTTTACCTTCCATTATTCATCCTTCACAATCAGGGTTTGTCAAGGGTAGAAGAATTGGAGATAATGTTTTGCTGGCTCATGAGTTGTTGCTTATGTATAATAGGAAGAACATTTCACCAAGATATATGCTGAAGATAGACATGAGGAAAGCATATGATTTTGTGGATTGGCTTTTCTTGGAAAAGGTCTTGATAGGCCTTCACTTCCCTCTACATTTTGTTATGATAATTATGGCTTGTGTTTCTTCAGTTTCTTATTCATTGTCCATTAACAATAGGTTGCAGTCCCCTTTTAAAGTAATGAAAGGGCTTAGACAGGGATATCCCTTGTCCTCTTTTCTGTTTGTTATTGTTATGGAGTATCTGAATAGGGCTTTTCAATCCCTATGGAGTAGAAATGAGTTTTAGGGGCATCCTAAGTGTAAGAAGCTGAAACTCATTTGATTTGTTGGTTTTCTACAAAGCTAATATGAGTTTAGTGAAAGCCATTAAGGAGGTTTTAGATAACTTCTCTTCTTGCTCAGGCCTCCATATTAGTCCTACCAAGAGTGTGGTATTCCTAGGTGGAGCTTCTCAGCATGTAAAGCAGGAGATCAAATCTGTTCTCCCTTTTGAAGATGGTTCTTTTCCTTTTAAATATTTAGGGGTCCCTAATGATGCTTCCAGGCTTAAGGCAGCATACATGATGGAATTGGTTACTAAAATCTCTGGTTTTATGCAACATTGGGCCAATAAACTTCTGTCCTTTGCTGAACGACTACAGCTTCTACAATCTGTCATATTTGGTATTACTAATTATTGGAGTCAAATTTTTATTCTCCCCAAGAAGATTATTCAAAAAGTGGTGGCCATTTGTAGAGCTTTCATCTGGTTTGGTAAGATTTCTTCTAATAAAAGAGCACTAGTAGCATGGAGAGTGGTTTGTTTACCAAAGAAAGAAGGGGGTTTAGGCCTTTTGGAGTTGTCTTCATGGAATATAGCAGCTGTGGGAAAATTGCTATGGCATGTATATTAGGATAAGGATGCTCTCTGGATTAAATGGGTGCATGCTTATTATCTTAAAAGGATGCTCTCTGTACTTTATGATTTTGATATAATATTCATGTTCCTTTAAAAAAAAAGAGAAACTTCATAAACATTAATAAAGGTTAGAGATTAACTCTAAGTACAATATCTAAAATGAAAACAAAGGGATATAATAGGTTAAAGAGTTTAAAAAGTTGTTAAGGTAAAACTATCTTTTGATTACCAAGACTTTAAGCCCAAAATCCCTAATACAAAAGTTAATCCACCCCACATAAAGCATCATAAACTACAAAATTAGCAACTAGATCCTCATCGAACTTAACATAGACATCAAGTTCATTCACTCAATGGAATGACTAGCACCAATGAAAATAATTATTAGTACATTATGTACTGAGTAAGGTGACAATATAGTAGAGTGAGGGATATAGATAGTTACACACATTCATAAAAGAAAATAAGAATACATGATAGAGATATGAAAAAATGGAAGGTAAAGGCTCATTCATATATAGTTATTAGCTATAATATATTTTATTCCTTTATCTACATTGATTTTAGATACCCCACTATTCTTAAACTGGTGAAACCATCTAAAACACCTCTCGGCGAAGAATACACCAAAACCATTATTATTGTCTGGTGGAATGGTCCCAATATAAACAAGTGTATTCCACTCCTTACTAATATTCTTACACCAACGGAGTATTCTAAAACACTTCTAATGGAAGAACACACCCGAGCCATTATTATTGATTGGTAGAACAAACACAACACATCAATCCTTATTCATGTATTATTCCACTTTAAGTAATTAATTTCTTACCTGTTATTAATCTTATCTCAATTAATACTCCTATTCACATTGATTTTATGGCACCACTATTATTAATCTAGTGGAATGGCATGATTCATGTTTAAAGGAAAAAAAAATCGAGCTATGATTATTATCTAGTGGAACGAACCCATAAAACACCCTGACTTATGTTATAGATCACTTTAAATTATTAATGTCTTATTCATGATTGGGTGATAGTTTTAAAACACAATTTAAGAAACTAAATCACAACTACATAGATATCATGGTCGTTTATAAGGATTTAGGCTCATATACTTAGTAAGATACAATAATTTCACTTTTTCATCATAAATTCTTCTCTATTCCTTTTTATCCCGAAAATTTGGTACCACTTTCTCAAATATTATTATTATTAACATTATAAAATGTATAGATCTAACTCTAAGATCTTACAGATACGATAATGTCTGTATCTCAAAAGTTACTATTTATGAGGCTTACAAAGTGCTAATTCCACACGTATATCATAATTTTTCCCATAAGAATCCTATAATTACAAAATTTAATATAAATCACTCATATAGTGTTATTAAAAACATATCAAAAATTGTGTTATAACCTTAATGTTTCACACATGTAATAATAACATTCCCATTTTAGGATTTTTATTACCAAATTAAGCCATTTTGTCATTTTGTTGAACTCTATCATTCATAAATACTAAAAATACTTCATATGATATTCTTCATATATTTAAAATCTACTAACTTGCTAATATATAAAAATTTCCATAATAAATTGATATTTACCCAAATTCCCTTAATGTTAACCAAAAACCCTTTTTTCATGAAAATCTTTTGGTATTAATATTTTCATATCCTCCATTTATCACAATATATATTAAATACACTCATTTCCCATTTATCATGTTAAATCAAATCTATATGACAATACCATATATCATAAAAATGTAATTAGAATTTTCCACATAGTATTCATCTTGATGATATCGCATGCACCTCATCTTACCTATTTTTTGTCATATAAATCATATTCTCATATCATAACATTAACAACACGCGTGTAACAACATAGTCATAATAATAGAATAATACATGTTATCATATAAGGATTTTAATGTAAAAGCCTATCAAATGACTAGTATCCATATAGATAACTTCATCGGTCTCTAAGCTCATATCCTTTCTCAAATCCTCCATGATCTTTATAAAATCACCTAAGAAACTACAATAAAATGCCATTATAACTTAATGATATAATTAAGGAAAATTTAAGGAAAAAGAGAGCAAAATATTTGAGAAAAATCAAAAGGAGTCTCTGCCAAACTTGGTGGAGAAAGGAGGGGAACCGATTGAAGCAATAAGATAAGGGTGTAGAAACGAAAATTACTCCCATTGCTAGGGGTTAAGGTTGTAAAGATGGTGCGGGTCAAAAGAAGGTAGGGGTTTTGGTGATTTATGCTGAAAGTTATGGGTGCGGTTTTTCTGTTGGTGCATAAGGAATGGGGGAGCAACAACAGTTTATGCTGTTACTATAGGGTGGGATTGGTAGAGCATGTAATACTCCAAAATTTTAAAAACCTTAAATGTAATAAATAGCTTTTATTTGCGATAAATTAGCTTTTAAAATTATTTAATTTAATTATTTATGGATTTTTGAGTATATAAAATTGGATGTGAATATTTAATAAATTAAGATAAATATTTATTTTATTTTATCATACTCATTTTATTTAAATAATTTTCCAAACCAGTATTTTACTAAAATTATTCCTTTTAAACCAATATATTAAATTATATTAAAATTATTAAATTTATTTACCTATCAAAAATATTACATTCTAGTATTCATTAATTTTTTTATCCTATTTTTTCTCAATTTTTTCCTTTTCCTTTTTCCCTTTTTCCTTTTCATTCTCCTTTTTTTTCCTCCTTTTCTCTCCTTTCCTTCTTTTTCCTCTTTCTTTTCCTTTGGGCCGTTGACCTTAGGCTCCTCCCCCTACACCCTGGGCCATTGGCCCAATCCCCTCTCCTTCTCCCTCTCCCACACGACGCCGTCCAACCTACTCCTCCTTCTTCCTTTTCTTCTCTTCCTTTTCTCCCCCTGACTGGGCTAGCCTAGTTCTTTCTTTTCTTTTCCTTCCTTCTCCCCTTGACTGGGCCAACCCATTCTTCTTTTCTCCCTCACCCGACCGGCCTACTCTTTCTTTTCTTCTTCTTCTTCTTCCTCCATCCCCAACCACTCGAGCATGCTATGCCCGCGCCTCCTACACTGCCGCATGCCACCACCTGCCTCCCTACAACTATACCCTCTCTCCCCATCCTCTTCTTCCCCTTTTGGGACCAAACACACCCTACACCCCTAGTCGCATGCCTCCCTCTCTTCTTCTTTCCCTTCCCTCTCCTTATGCCCCAAAAACTGCCTGCCACCTGCAGCTGCCCCGATCAGCCACACCTACTCCCCTATTCTCCCTCTCTTTTTTCTTCTCCTCACTAGCCTTATTTCTACTCCATTCGACCTTTCATTCTCCCCCTCCAGATCTCTTATTCTCCCATTTCTTCTCCTTTATTCACTTCATTTGTTTTGCTCTGCCACCCCCATTACGACGCTACCACCTCTCTACCAACCACCTGCATTGCCACTTTCCACCTCCTACTACCACCCTACACCACCAAGCCACCCCTTGAGCCCCTGTAACCCCTTCTTCCTCTCCTCTTCTTTTTCTCCCTTCTTAGTAGCCACCCTACTCCTCCCCTGTCCTCCGTCATTCCACCACTGCCGCTGCCTCCTAAGCCACTAAATCACTCCCTACAACCTCCCCTACTACCCCTTTACCTCTTTTGGCCGAAATTGACCCCTAATGCCTCTCCTTTTCCTCCCCCTTTTCCTTCCTTCTTCTCCTTCGCGACTTCTATAACCCACTTTGCAGCCTTATGGTCGCCGCCTATGTCGCCCTTGGTCGTCGATGACCTATCCCTAACCAACACCTACACCAATCTCCTATCCTAAATCTCCTCCACCTTCCCTCTTCCTAGCCCCCAAAACCCAAAAACAACCACCTCTCCCTTTCTTCCACCCCTATTCGATCCATTCTCCCCTACTTCTGCATGCAGCTCACGTTGCTCATGCACGGTGAGTTTGCTTCTCCTATTTCAAGAGTTTGGCTATATTTTAAGGTATATTAATGGTTAAATAAATTATATCATTAATTAAGTTTTGATAAAGTTTTATGATTTTTTGGTTTTTCCTATTTCTAATATGATGATTATGGGTAATATTTTTATGTATTGACTTTGCTAATCAAAGCTTGAATCTTTAATAGGAATACCAGTAATGTTCGACTTTTGCGGGAAATAAGGTAATTGTTAAACCTTAATTAAACGTATGGATAAACATATGCTAACACATTAGGGTTTTTAATATGTTTATATGCATGCTATATGTTACTAAGTATAATGTATTTAGTTGCTTGTATTGGTTGATAATAAAAAAAAGCATGCTAAGTTTTGAGTTATGTGTAGAAATAATGCTTAAGGAAGGAGCTTTGTTATTAATAAAAATTTTAAGTGATTATTTATGATATGTTATGTTAATGTGGCCATTGATGCATAAATATTGTTATTATGAGCCCTAGAGGCGTTTTAGTAATATATCTTATATAAGAGTGTGGCCTAAATAAGTGTGGGTGCTGATGAGTATTATGATAAATAATAATTGTTGGTGGAGTTGGATGATAAGTATGGAGCATTAATATTAATGTGTTATGTAGTGAGGGTATTTTAATAAAAGTAGTGTAATAATGGTAAAATGGTAAATTTGAGTAAAGTAGAAGGGTAAAATGGTAATTTTGGAAGTAATGGGGTAAAATGGTAATTTAATAAAGTAGAAGGGTTAAATGGTAATTTTCGAAGTAAAGGGGTAAAATGGTATTTTAACAATGGAGAAGGGTAATTTGGTAATTATAATAATGGAGAAGGGTAATTTGGTAATTATAATAGTGGAGAAGGGCAATTTGGTAATTATCATAATGGAAAAGGGCAATTCGGTAATTATAATAATGGAGAAGGGCAATTTGATAATTTAACCAACTAAAGGGTAATTTGGTAATTATAATAATATAGAAGGGTAATTTGGTAATTATAATAATGGAGAAGGACAATTTGGCAATTTAACCAACTAAAATGGTAATTTGGTAATTATAATAATAGAGAAGGGTAGTTTGGTAATTATAATAATGGAGAAGGGCAATTTCATAATTATGATAATGGAAAAGAGAAATTTGGTAATTTAACCAACTAAAAGGGTAATTTGGTTATTATAATAATGGAGAAGGTCAATTTGGTAATTATAATTATAGAGAAGGGAAATTTGGTAATATAGGTAAGTAAAAGGGTAATATAGTAATTTAACCCACTAGAAGGGTAAATTAGTAACTTCACAAGTATAAGGGGGGGGGGTAAAGTTGGTGATTTCATAAGTATGGAAGATAACTTAGTAACCTAACACGAGTAAATGATAATTTGGTAATTATGTAACATGGAGGGTAATGTGGTAATTTGGCAAGTATGGAGGGATGACTTAATAATTATACAAGGGGTATTTTAGTAATTTTAAAGAGATGACAGAGGTAAATCAGTAACCTCGTATCGAACATGTCAATGGGATTACAGAGTTTCATAATAAGACTCAAGTAACATTGAATAGCAAGATAAGAGTATTTGGCAATCAGTAAGTATCACGACAATGAATCTTGAATTAGAATTGGATGATATAATGATGGCCTTAATGATTCCTCTAGGTTATCTTTGATAATTATATGAATAAGGGGTACCTAATGATATTAGAGATAATTGAAAGTGAATAAGTATTTGGTTGTTGTGCTTTGCGTGATCACCTTAATTAGGACACTAATAATTAAAGTGAAAGACCTCGAGATCGGGAATGGTGGCTCTTTAGAGGTCGCTACCCTAAAGATGTGGTTTAGGTCATGATTATTCTGGTATTTGTTTGTGTGCCTTAGTGCCCCAGCTAGGCCCTATATCTTACTCTATCTAGCTCTACGTACCTATTTAAGGGGTATACATACTTATGGATTAGATGTCCTTGTCGGTAGGGTATCGTATAGCTTGTATGCACCAGTACGACTAGGTTACCTTTGCGTTCCTGGGTTGATGGTTGAAGGGTACTGAGTAGCTTGTATGCACTAGTACGACCGGTGTACCTTTGTGTCTCCAAGATCTTGATCCCCCCTTGAGGCAAATAAATAGAATTATTGTATTGATTAAAAAGGAAAAACATTAATCATGAAAGTGAAAGACGAATAAGCCGGGTCCAGATGGATTATATTATGAGTACCGGTCCATCGGTTATAATAGTGGCCCAGGAGCATTTTTTCTTGGAAGATGTTTATGAGTATCGGTCCACCGGATATAATAGTGGCCTAGGAGCATTTTGCCTTGGAAGATGTATATATGTATTCCGGTCCACTAGCTATAATAGCAGGGGTCCCGAGCTCAATAAACCAAATTTTGGATGTGAATAAAACATGAAAAAATACTAGTCACTTATAGTAGAACACTATATGAGTTGGGGCCAGACCTATCCACTGGCTATAATAGTGGCCAGGAGCCTTTTGCCCTAGAGACTCCATCGGCGAATAATAGTGGTTAGGAGTGTTTTGCCCTATATGTTTCCAGTCCACCGGTTGTAATAGTTTGTTTCCCGCACTTACATGGGTATAATTTGAGAGATGATTGAATAATAATGGATTAACGACTTGAGGTGAAATAGTATTGATTTCACGTTATGGTCTATTAATATGTGATGGACGTGCTAAGTATGTGGATGTTGTGTATGCATTTCTTGTTATGTGTATATAGTTTTGCATCATATGTTGCTTTGCGGTTCTACTTTTTAGTGTGGTTTAAAGGGTTACTCAGTACCATAGTACTGAAGGGTTCTATTCGTGGACCGCTACCTACTCAATGGGTAGTGTCCTTTATAGGTTCGTTTCAGGTGCTATTTAAGTGGGCAACAAGAAAGAGTGTAAGGATTATCCGAAACTTTTAAGGTTTCACCTCTTTCTCTTTTTAACTCCAGGTTTAAATGTAATCTGTATTCTTGTAACCACTAATGGTGGGTTCTATCCTTATAAAATGTTTATTGCACTACTCTGATTTTAATATGGTTTGAGTTTCTAGAAAACCGCATTTTACCCTTTTAGCCTTAACACTTAGAAGTGGAATGGTAGGAGTGAATTGGTCTAGTACCAAGTGTGTTGATAATATCCTCGAAATTCATAGTTTTATTTTCTTTGCTTCAGTATTGAATTTCTTTTAATAAAATAAAATTTTCCAGTAGTTAATTTTGGGGATGTTACAGAGGAGGCCAAAGAGGGTGGTTATCCTTTAATGGAAATAGCCAATCGTTGTGGTTATTTTTTGTGGAAATGGTCTAATGAAGGTGGTTGGCTGTAGTGGTTTTTGTTGAAGGTGGTGGGGGTGTTTTAGTGGAATTTATTAGGTGTAGAGATGAGATATTGGTGAGTGTTACAAATGCTGTTTGGTGAGGCATGACAAGGGTAGCCATTGGTTGTTTTTGGGGTGTTTTAGGCTATGGTGAGAAGGTGGGAGAGAAAGGAAGATGGATTTATTTTGTTGTGTTAATTTTGATAGAAAAGAGATGGAGCGAGGAGGATGATTAATGGAATTTAACATGATATATATATATATATATATATATATATATATATATATATAGAGAGAGAGAGAGAGAGAGAGAGAGAGAGAGAGAGAGAGAGGGAGGGAGATGGGATTGAGGAACATTTAGGAAAAACATTCAAGGCTAACTCATATGTATAGAAGGTGTGAGTTGATGGGGGGTTTTGGTGTAGGTGATCGAGGCATTACAGGGGTAGAGGCATGTTCATAGTTGAGTAAATATTTGACATAAGAGAATTAAGTGGTGGGAAAGAAAGAGGAAAAAGGAAAGTTTGACCAACCATGAAAAGAAAAAGGAAGGAAAAGAAAAGGAAAAAAAAAGGAAAAGGAAAGGGAGTAAGGAAAATAAGTATGGGTTTAGATTCAGATTTAGGTTATAATAATTTAGATTAGGGTATTAGGATAATTTTATTAACATCTTTCTAAGGTTAGTTTAAGATTATTGTATTAATAACACCGAACATAGAATAGGGATAGGTAAAAATATGAATTTGTCAAGAATTAGAATTAGGTTATGATCATACTTATTTGGGATTAGGTTTAGATAAAATTTAGGGTATTACATAACTAACCCAAAAAGAGAGACTTAGATTTGAAGTTAATAATTCAAGGTTTTCCAATGAAAGGAAAGAGAATGAATGGGAAAGTGATATCAGTAGTTAACTGTACTAGGGTTGACACTATACTACTGAAGACTACCCCCTTAAAAGAGAGAGAACCATGAAGCTTAACAAACATGTCTTGAAAAGATCAAGGTGTGACTCACGCATACTCTTTTATATGTCCAAGGTCACCTCCTCTGCTTTGTAGTGGGTATAAAGGATCTTAAAATTTGAAATTGGTCTCATCCTGGTCCATCACACCTTAGTGTCTAGAGTCCTCAAAGGTACCTTCTTATAAGACAAGGAATGTTTGATCTTGATCTCATTGGGCCTCATCATCTGGGACAGATCTGCTATGTACTTCCTTAGTTGAGAGATGTGAAAGATGTTATAAACTTGGGCGAACTCTAGTTTAAGTGGTACATGATGTGAAAATTCACCAAACCTATCAAAAATCTCATATGGACCAATATATCTTAGGCTTAGCTTACCCTTCCTACTAAATCTCTACACCCCTTTGGGGGGTGAAACCCTCAACAAAACTATATCCCTATCTCAAACCCATCACTATAGCACCTCTAAAATATATAGCTCTTTTGGGAATTCTAATATTCTCTCATCCTATCCTAGATCAACCAAACATGTTGAGCTATCACCTGAGTCATCTCTCGTATAAGTACAATAGTCTCGCTGATGTTGCTCTAACAAAATAGTTTTTGAAATTTGCTTCCATATAGTGCCTCAAATGCTGCCATCCCTATGCCAGCATGATAAATATTATTTTACCAGAACTCAACCAAATGAATTCAATCCTCCTTATTGCCTTGAAAGTCTAGAATATAAACCTGTAGCATATTAATGAGCATTTGAATAGTCTTCTCAATCTTCTCCTCTATAGCCTAGTAGAAGGCGGTGCTAATCCTCAATCTCATGCCAATAGTCTCCTACAATATCCCATAGAAGTATGAAAGGAATCTCAAATTCAAATTAGAGACTATGTCGATAGGTGAATCATGCCACCTCACAACAAACCTCATATAAGCGTAGACAAGTTGATCCATACTTCAAGTTGAATTCATTTACACATATACTGCTTAGTCAACATGTTGACGATAACCCAAATTGTGTTTCACTAGTTACAGAAGCCTTGATAGCTCACTCACAAAATCCATCAAGATGGAGTCAAACTACCATCTCGGAATGTCTAGACTCTAGACTAACCTAAGAGGCCCTAGGTGCTGGATGTTTACCTTCTGATAGGTTAGACATCTCGATACAAACTCTACTACCTCTCACTTCATGTGAGGGTACTAGAAGATCCTATTGTTGTTCATATATAACTTATCACCTCCCTTGTGAAAAAAGAGAGTACACAAGAGCTCCACTAAAATCCTATGTTTTGGATTAGCACAACTCTACGATACACACCAATAACCCTTGTAGCAAGTTGTACCATCCTCATGAATTTGGAAACCCTCAACTCAACTATCCTATATCTTTTCTGGAATCCTCATATACTTATCATCCTAAAGTTTCCCTAATCAGATCTCATCATTAACCATTGGCATAATTGTCAAGGAACTCATTTGGACCTATAAATCACCTAGTTAAATCATCTCAATCACCATCTCACTGAGCTCCTCAATAATATAATTAGATACCACAAACACACTCAAGGAGTATGATGTCTTAGTACTTAAGGCGTTTACAATGACATTAACCTTACCCTCATGGAAAGTTAACTAGATATTGTAATCCTTCACCAACTCTACCCATCTCCTCTACCTTATATTCAAGTGTTTCTCATTGAATAAATATATATGAGGCTTTTATAGTTAGTGAATAACTTGTATTGAGTTTCATATAAATAATGCCTCTAAATATTAAGCATGAAGATGAATACTCCCAACTCCAAGTTATGGTTATGCTACTTTAACTAATGAGAAGCGTATGACACTACCCTATCATGTGGCATCAAGATACCATTATTTGCTTCTACGCATCTCTACAGGTCTTAAACCTATTTGATCCTAATAGTAGAGTCAAAACTAGTGTGGTAATCAAATGCCACTTGAAATATTGAAATGATCCCTTATATGGGTCAACCTACTAAATTTTGTTATCTTATTAAGGATATTTATCAAGGGATGAGCTATCTGTGAGAAGTATTAACAAAGAATATATAGTAACTAAGCATACCCAGTAAACTACAAACCTTGGGGATGCTAGTGGGTGCTTTCCATTTAGTCATTCCCATGATTTTTGTTAGATCTATAGTAACTCATCCTAATGAGATAAAGTGACCTAAAAAAGTAACCTCTTAAAGCTAAAAGTCACACACAGAGAGTTTGGAATAAAACTTGTGTTCACTAAAGAGTAACAAAATCATATGAATATGCTTTTAATACTCCTCTCCACTCCGAGAGTATACCAAAATACTGTTGATGAACACAACCACAAAATAATTGAAGTAGTACTAAATAATCCTCATTATCAAGTCCTAAAGGATGTCTTCTTTGGTGATATGCAACTGATGATATTACAACGTTAAGTCAATCTTCAAGAACAAAGAGACACCCTAAATCCGATAAAATAAGTCATTAATCCTTATAAGTAAATAACGGTTCTTCACCATTAACTTGTTAAGACATTGATAGTTAGTAAAGAGACGAACGTTCCCATACTTCATCTTCACAAACAAAACTAGATTTCCCCATAAAGACACACTTGGGTGAATGTACCCGTGACCTAAAAAATCTTCCAACTGAGCCTTCAACTCCTGCAACTCTACTAATACTATGCAATAAGGTGCCTTCAAAATTGGCTCTACCCTTAGTACTCACTTTATAAAAAAATTCAATCTCATGTACCATTAGGATACCTAGTATGTCCTATGGAAATAAGTCAGTAAACTCTTGGGTGATTGGTATACCCTCTAACACTATCACTTCCTTATTCAGCTCTTGAAATCTATAAAAATACATGGGCTAACCCCTCTACACTAAAGAATACAACATATGGGTAGATATCACTTTTGCCTTAGGATTAGGCTTACATCTCCTATATGAGTCCCTAGCACTCTGAGGTTTCTACTACAATACTTGCTCCTGTAACACCCCAAAATTCACTATTTTTTTTAAAGTGGAAGAATTAAAATAGAAATACTTAAAACTTGTGAATTCTGGGAATATTACCGCCACACTAAGTACCAAACCGGTTCTCTCTGACCGTTCCAGTACCAAGTGCTAAGGCTAAAGAAAAGATTTACATTAAACTCAAACCAACAGTTTATAAAAGAACTTGAAAGATCATACATTAAAATTAGAGTGCGCGTAAAGAATCATGAATCAATAATAAGATAGAAATCAGAGTACGCATCAAGAATTATAATTTATTTCCAAAAGAGAATTAACTTACAATCTATAAAAGATTAATAAAAGGAAATAGAATCACATAAATATTGAAATATGGCCACAACTCTCTTGAACTTTGAGCCAGACAAGCTCAACACATAGCCCCGACTGATGTCTCGCCCACCTGCACAAAGTCAGAAGGGCATACTACTCGTGGGAATGAGCAACACCCATGAAAAGGGTGATTAGTACGCTACGTACTGAGTAAGGTAACCGAGCACTAAGGCCAACACATAAGCACATAATCCATGTAGAATAATAAAAGGGCATAATCCAACATAAAAACATAACGGCATATGAACAATTCAGGTAAAAGTACAAAGGCCCAATTATAGTCCGGATTAATTATTTAATTAATCTTTTATCGGAAGTCGATACACACCATGCCTTTTATCAAATCCATGTAAGTACAGGAACAACCCACTATTATTGTTAGTGGGCCGGTCACTTGCGGGAAAAAGTCCACACCACTATTATTCGCCGGTGGATCGGTTACTTACGGGACAAAGTCCACACCACTATTCCTAACCGGTGGATCGGTCTGGTTCCTGCTCACATGGTGTTCCACTGTAAGTAATTAGTATCTTTTAAGGCTTAGCAAACTCTGGTTTGTGTTTATTGAGCTCGATTCACCCCACTATTATTGCCGGTGGGCCGGAAATGCACAGGTACAAAGCCTGACCACTATTATTATCGGTGGATTGGTTACACATAGGACATCATGTCCTAACCACTATTTCTGACCGGTGGATCGGTCTGGAGCCGGCTCATTAATCTTCCACTTTAAATGATTAGTGTCTTAAGTATCTTATTCAAAGGCTTTCACCATGAACATAAACGATTCATAAATCATAAATTCCATATTCATCATCATACTTACACTTTAATCACCACATACATATGATAACACAAAAACCCTAATCAGCCACAACAAACCTTAATTAACCACAACAACCCATAGTTAACCACTCCAAACCTTATTTAACCATAACAACCATAATTAGCCATTCCAAACCTTAATTAACCATGAAAATTCACAATTAGCCACTCCAAACCCTAGCTTCGTCTCCTACGTACCCAAATAATGTTCCACATATTATTTTCCATCCAAAGTGTTTAACTACCCAAACAACGCTTACATTACCTTCCTTACATCCCATATTAACTTTTCATTCATAAATTTTACTCCCATGCAGACTTTACACATCCCATGCGACCATTCGAACTTTTCATGCAAACCCTAAATTCCATGCAATCACTAACTCCCATGCAAACACAACCCTAATACCACCACACAACCATTAATACCACCATGCAAACCCTAATACCACCATGCAAAACCCAAGATTCCGTCATACAATACCCTAAATTCAATCCATACCAACCAAATATTCATCCTTACTAAACCCTAGATTCAAATCACATAAAACCGAAGATTCATCCTTACCTTACAATTGATTAGATTCTTCCACATAAAATCATAAATTAGAATCTCCCAAGAAAAACCATAAATTGGATTCTCCCAAACAAATCATAAATTAGATTCTCCCAAACAAATTATAAATTAGATTCTCCCATATAATATCATAAATTACATTCTCCCAAATAACATCATAAATTAGATTCTCCCAAACAAACCATAAACTCGATTCTTCCATATAACATCATAAATTAGATTCTCCCAATTAACATCATAGATTATATTCTCCCAATTAACATCATAGATTAGATTCTCCCAAACACACCATAAATTCGATTTTCCCATATAACGTCATAAATTACATTCTCCCAAATAAAACCATATATTATATTCTCCGCATAAAACCATAAATTGTATTCTTCCACATAAACCATACATTAGGTTATTCCTTATAAAACCATAAAATTAGGTCAACTCACTTCCCTTAGTCAACGTCTTTCCCCATCCTCCTTTTTCATCCTTTCTCCCACATAAACCACATCGACATCCTCTCATGCATGTCTTACGGGATCACAACACATATCGTCACATACACATAGTACACATGCTATACAAAAACATACTTCAACTCCATGTCTTACCACATACAAAATAATTAATAATCATAAACATAGAATACATAACATATGAAGCACATAATCCATATAAGCACACAATGGCCTTAGTAACACCCTTACCTAAAACGACACCGGTCTTGGAGCATGCTCCTATTCCACTTGAGGGATTTGATTGGGTTCACCTTTTATATAAAATTATACTAGAATTAGGCTCCCTTATAAAATTTTATTATTCTCTAACTTATTCTAAGATTTAGTTTTTAATTAAAATAATGTTACACAATAATTAACTATAAAAAATATTACTTGAAAATACAACTAAATTACTATTTCCATTCGAAAAGGGGTGGTGATATAAGGGTTTCTACCCTTCACCCAAAATAGTAATAATAATAATAATAATAATAATAATAATAAAAGTAAAATATTATTAATAATACTCTTATTAGTCGAATATTAATATTAATAATAATATAAATCTTAAAATTAAAAGTGTCTTTCGTAACCACCCCATTTAATACTAATAGTATTAAAAATGGTAATAATATTAGTAATAATATATATACACTTACAATATAAAAGGAAATAGTGCTAAAATGATAATATATTAGTAATAATGTTAAAAATTCTAATAATAGTAATAAAAGGCAACAGTTGCGAGGCTTAATTAAAATTTTAGGTTTCTACCCCTCTAGAAATAATTACAATATTAACTAATTAATTACACTAATAATAATAATATTAATTATATTATTAATAATAATAGTAAGCATGTAATAATTCTATTAAATAACTAAAATTTGAGAATAATAGTTTTTCTAACTCAAGAATACTCCCAAACCTGTAAAGAAGATTTAACCATTAAATTACAGTTGATAACAATAATAATAATAATTATAATAATAATAATTAGAATTGAATTAACATTAAAAATTAGGATAAAAGCATAATAATCCTCAATAATTTGAAAGTAAGTATTTAAAAGGTCTAGGGTTTCACCTTGAGTTGGAGGGTATGGGTGGCACCGACGGTGGTTCCCGGAGGTGGCCGGAAAATGGATCTAAGGGAGGTAAAAAGAAGAAAAAGAGGTGAGAGGGAATGAGAAAAATAAAATAAGTCTATGGGTAGGTGTAGGAGACTTAGCAGGAGTTATTTGTTGGCTTAGAAGGTGGTAAAAGCGGCGGATGTGGTGGTGGATGGTGGTTTAATGTTTCGGGGTGGAATTCTCTTGCGAGAGGACTAGCCAACTTTACACGATTATAGAGGCTTGTACAAGGTGAATTAAAGGTCTTAGATGGTTTAGTTAATTAGAGAGTGTTGCAGGGAAGAGAGTAATGTGGAGAAGAGGCGTCGAGGTTAGCTAAAAGCGGAGAACGAGGTGTCTAAAGGGGCGGTGGAGGGCAGTTTTCACTTAGGGTTTCGAGAATGAAGAAGCTTCAAAAACGTCCACAACTAAGATATTTATAGAGTTTAGATGGTTAAATAGGGTTTTGAAGGTCGGCAAGATATTATTGGATGCTAGGGTTTGCGTGGCCGGTGGCAGAAATCAGCCGTCGATCATTTTGGTCGGGGTCGAAGCTTCGAGAAGCAATAGAGAGGGAACGAGTGAGAGTTGAGGATAATCAATCACGCCAAGCTCATGTGCGGGTCAAGAGGGAGAAAAAGAGAGGTGAATTGGCCGGTCAGATTCCTCGTAGCCGGCGCCGCCATTTTCAGGGGCGGGAGTTGCAGCAGCATCAACAGAGGAGAGGGGAGGAAGAAGGAAGGAGGAGGGGGTGAACCGGTCGGCAGGGAAAGAAAAGAAAAGGGGGAGAACCGGGCGGTTGACGCGATGGGCTGAGGTTCTTAAACCAAACGACGAGTTTCAACGGAAACGTAAGCGAAACGTGGCGTGGAGAGGGACAGGCGAAGGGTGCGTGGCGCGGGCTGGGCTGAAGGGGAAGAAGAAGAGGAAGACTAGGCCGCAGGTAGACCTAGTTGGGGGGAAAAGGGAAGGGAAAAGAAAAAGAAGAAAATAAAGAAAAAGGAATAAGGAAAAAGGATTAAAATAAAATAGGAGGGTTGGGTTAAATAAATAAATTAAAATATTTGGGATAGCTAAAAACTATAATAGTTAAATAAAATAATATGTAAATCCCTTTTTAGGCTAAATTATGATTTTTAAAAGGTTTTCCATAAATTTCATTTTAATTAACAAATCACTCTAATTTTCTTCAATTAAATTATTTATAAAATTTATATTAATTTGAAACTATTTTCTCCTTCTTGTTTTAAATAAAACAATTTATTTAATTAATTTTTCAAATAAAATCCTTAATTAGTTAAAAAATACCCAAATTTCTCCTAATTAAAATGCTTATAAATTCCTTCTTGATTTACCCTAATTAATTATACTTTTATTTTAATAAAAATAATTTATTTAAATAATTTTTCTAATAAAATCTCATTTAAATATAATTTATAAAATTAGAAATTTTCGAGGCATTTCAGCCTCTATATGTAGCCTATCACCTCTTTTTTTCTCCCCAGCATCTCTAGGATAAAGTTGAATTCTTATAGGTCCAACTCTACCAAGTCCACTAGGATGTCTTTTCCGCCTATCACTAAGGCCACACCCAAGTATAACCTAATGCAGTCCAATAAATCCCTAGAAAGAAACATCAAAGACATGGATACGCTAATAGATAAAGACAAAGCATATCTAATAATAAAAGTGGTAGTTATGAATGAAAAAGATGCACCTAAATCAAATAACACATAAGCCGATAACGAGAGGACGGAAAATGTATTTGTTACCACATCTAACTATCAATTAGTCCCTATATTGATGATGATATTAAGGATCTTACCTGTATTTTCTCCCTAGTATCCTACGTAATACCCTATAACTCTCTAGGTATTCCCTCCTCATTGAGGAAATGGGCAAGACCCTTGTTGTCTCCCCTTAGCCTCCCTAGGTTGTACACTTGTTAGGATATATACCATTTAGTGTTGCTACTATGGGTGGTAGTCCCATAGCTAAAAGGCCTGTTACTAACATATGAGTGGTCCCTCATTCTAGAACTAGCCCTATTGGATTTATCACTTAAAAGATCAGTTGCCCAATTGGCCACATATCCTATAATGAACATTAGTGATCCAACACTCTCGCATTTGATGATCTCAATAGTAGGAAATAAAAAAAAATCTTCTCAACTATCTTATAAATGTGCTCTAATCACCTGTCTAACCCTAGTGTTGATACTAGCCACCCTTTGACTCCATCTCACCTAGCTGTTGGCCTTGATGGTTTACCTCACTAAAATTAGATCCTATCTTTTAAATCATACGTCTTTAGCTTCCTTTTCCCTAAAATGAAAGACTTCTAATGAATAATCCCTATGGTGACACAAGCCTATTCATACACCGTGGCCAAGTCTTGGAAAGTGATGGATCCCATCATCCTTTAGATGCAAAAGTGGAGCCTCTCCTCAAACTGATGCATCACATTTAACTAGATAGCTTTAATATCCAATACCAACATCATCTGCTTTGTGAACTGCACATGGTATTACCTAAATTTCATGATCCCTTATGCCAACTACATGAACTCTTTCAACTTACCCCTCTTTACACTCTTTGGGTATAACTTAGTATGCATCGCCCTCTTATAGTCCTCCCAAAATATCAACAGTCTTCCTTGCGCACAATGACCTTTCCACCTAGTGTTTGTGGCTACACAAAGAAAGAAGGTTGCAATGCTTGCTTTTTGAGAAAGTGAATAGTCAATTGCCTCTTATATTTTGTCCATATCCTAAATCCATCCCTTTAGCATGCTCGAGTCCTCATCATCAACATAGATTAGTGGGTCATGTCGTGTAAATATATAAAGTAAGTCCTATTTAATATTCTCCTAAGCATAATGTAGAGAAAATGATGGTGGATGTGGCTGAGGTAGCGATGGTAGAAGTCTGACGAATTTGATGAAGCCCTCAAAACTATCCTCCAAATAACCAACACAACCATTAAGGGCCATGGTGAGATAACTACATGATAGAAAATAGGTTAGGAAACTCATTATTATCTTACTAGCACACATTATACATAAGCACATTAAAAGGTTGTCTAAGCTACCCATTCTTAATTCCTCACAAATTAATCTAGGTTTTCAAAGAATTGAGTTTTCCAAAATATGAAATAGATTGATAAAATAAGATAGAGAATTGTTTTGAAAACCAAATTCTTGAAAAAAATAAGTAGGTAATAAAAACTAAAATATTGATACCAACTTATAATATTCTAAATTTTACTACTAAAAAATTACGTTAATAGAGGAACCATAATACAAAAATAGTTGGTTGATACAACTGTAATTAACACAAGTCTGACTTACCAAACCATCCTTACGCCAATCACAATGTAAAATAATTAGAATGTAAAACATATTAATTAGGAAAAAAGAGAAACTTCATAAACATTAATAAAGGTTGGAGATTAACTTTGAGTACAGTATCCAAAATACAAAAATAGGATACCATAGATCTAAGAGTCCAAAGAAATACCAAGTTAAAACTATCATTTAGATAATATGATTCTACGCCTAAAAACCTTGATAGAAAAGTCTCTCCTCCCGACAAAAGGCATTGTAACATACAAAATCATCCATTGGGTCCTCATCGACCAACACATAGACATCTAGGTCATCTACTCGTGTGAATAAGCTACTCCAATAAAAATTATGGTTAGTACTCTATGTAAAAACTAAGGTGACAATATAGTCGAGTAAAGGATACTGATAGTTATATGCATTCCTAGTGTAAAGTAAGCATACCTGCAACAAAAATAAAATCATGCAAAATAATTACTGGTCTGTCTCTCATTATTAAATATAAGAAGCTTTAGTCCTTTATTTATGTTGAGTTCAGGGACTCCACTATTCTTAAACCAGTAGAATAGTAAGAAAAACCGCTTAGTAAAGAACACACCTAAGGTATCATTATTGTTTGGTGGGATGGACCTAACTTAAAAAAGGGGAGTATGATCCTTACCACTATTCTTAACTTGATGGAATGATTTAAAACACCATTCAAGGAAGTACACACCTAAGCCAAATTTTTCATCCGATGGAACAAACACAACACCTTGGTCCTCATTCACATAATGTTTGAATTTAAATAATTAATGTATTATGAATGAGCTTCATTATCTCATGTTGTGATGTCATTCACATTAATTTTAGAGCCCACTATTATTAATCCAGCAGAATTTATGTATGTTCCTATAAGGAAAAAACACACTTAAAAGACTACTATAGTTTTGTGGAAGAGACCAATAAAGCACCTCCTTTCATCTCACGTAATCACTGAATGTAAATTATTAAAGTCTCATTAATGATTTGGTTGATAGTTTAATTTTTTTTTGAAGTTTCTAAGACACAAAAACATAGATACGAAGGTTATTCTCAATTATTTTGGTCTATATACTTCCTAATTTCATAATTTAGGCATAAGTTATTCTCTATTGCTCTTTTATCCACATGTTTTAATATCTCTTCCTCAAATATTATTTTATTTACAAACTCGGAAATATAGACCTAACTCTAACATCTTACACGTGATAGCAACCCTATCTCAAGAGTTACTATTTTTGAGGCTTACAAAACCCTACTTTCATATGTAGTAATAACTTTTCCCATGATACTCCTTTTATTACCAAATTTAATATACCTTCCTAAAATACCTTATTAATAGCATATAAAAAATTTTTGTCTAAATTTAACATCTTGCACATGCGATAATAACATTGTCATATGAGAGTTATTATTACCAAATTAAGTAATTTTCTTATTTTATGGAACTATACCATACATAAATACTAAAAATATTTCACATTATATCCTTCTCATATTTGAAATTATCCAAAAAATTAAAAAAAATATATTATTAAATCAATATTAACCAAAATGCCTTTAAAGGTAATTAAATGTCTTATTTCACAAAAACCTTATTTGTTTGATATCAATATTTTCAAATTATCCATTTATCACCATAGATATTAAATATACTCATTTCCCAATGATCATAATAGACCATAT
The DNA here is from genome assembly GCA_039764185.1 of Tamarix austromongolica. Lineage (NCBI taxonomy): Eukaryota > Viridiplantae > Streptophyta > Magnoliopsida > Caryophyllales > Tamaricaceae > Tamarix > Tamarix austromongolica. The sequence goes on from CM077814.1 coordinate 57,146,122, forward strand.
CCATATGAAAATACCACTTAGAATTTTCCACATAGTACTTATAGTGATGATATCACATGCACCTTAAATTACCCAAATTTTTTCATATAATATCATATTCTCATATCACGACATTAAAAACGTGTGTTTAACAACAAAATAATAATAAAACAATTTTTTGCATAGTCATACAAGGCATTTAATACAAAACCAGAAACCACGACTAATATATTTACAAAAAAGGCACTAGTCTTTAAGCTCGAATTCTTTACCGCCTCCTCTTAAACCTTCTAAATATCACCTAACTAATAGTTATAAAATACCATTGTAAATGGATGATATAATTAAGGAAGTGTTAAGGTAATAGAGAGTAACAAGATTGGCCCAAAATAAAAACAAGGGTCGAAGGAGTCTCAACTAAACTTTGTGCAACAAAGAGAGAAAGTGGTTCAAGTGGTGAGATAAGGTTGTATAAATTGAAACTACTACCATTGCTAGGGGTTTGGGAGTGGAAAAAAAGGCTAATGGTTTGGGGTTGTAGTTGCAGAGTTGGAAAAAGGGGGTAAGGTTTTTCATGTGTCTTTTTGAAAATAATAGGTGTGATTCAGTTGTTGGTGCTGAGTAAATAAGGGGAGTAATGATAGTTTTGACATTGCTAAGAGGTAAAGATTGGTAGAGTTGGAAAAATACGGCGGTTGGGATTCGGTGGAAATGGTCAAAGGTGGTGATTAGTTGTGGCAGAGATAGCCAAATAGAGGTGGTTAGCTACAATAGTTTTTCTAGAAGGAAGTGAGGATGTTTCAGTGAACCTTACTGGTGGTAGAGGTGAGGGAAAGTTGAGAGTTTCCGGTTCTAATGGGTGAGGTATAAAAAAGTTTTCCAGTGATGGTTTTTGGGTTGTGTTTTGAGATGACAAGAAGTTTGGAGAGAAAGGAAGAAGGCTTCATTCGTTGGTTTTAAAGGTGATAGAAAAGAGAAAGAGGAAAGGGGTTTCTTCAGAGTGTTAAATGTTGTACATATATATATATATACATGCAAGGAGGGAGATGTGATTGAGGGAAAATGAAAATTAAATAAAGAAATAGCAGATTCTAAACTAAGAATTTTGTATCAACTAAATTAAGAAAAATAAAAAAAATTCTAATAAAGGTAAAATCAATTAATAAAAGTTAACAAGGAATGTTGATCGACCATTATATAGTTATAGTGACCAATTAATTAATTACCTAATTTTTTTAATTACTAGTCATTAGTCAATAAAAATATTTAACTAAAGCAATCTCTCAAGTTTTAAAATTCTTTCGCCAATTACTTGTCCTTCTATTTCTAGTCGTATAATTTAAATAAAATAATCCTATATGTTCAATTAATTATTTATCCTTCCCTATTATTGTAGAAAGTATATAATGATTCTCACAACGCATTCAATTCCTATTTATACTATTTAACTTAAAGTAGATAATGAACTCTCCTATCCTTTTTTAAATTCTTAAATGTTAATTAAAGGTGATTAATATATTAATTGGACAAAATATAAAATAATAGCATAAAACACATAGTATAATTTATTAATCAAGCAATCAATTAATATATCATTATAAAGGATAGGGTTTCACCATATCCTTGGTCAAATAAAATTAAAACATGATATTCAATAAAATAAAAACAATATAATTAAATAAATTATTGAAATTATAAAAAAAAATATTAAAAATGAAAATATTTGAGTATGAAATTACAACACTTTAGGTTCAAAACCAGAACTAAAAAAATAGAATCGGAAGACAAGAAGCATTAAATTTTTTGGCTCTAGCACATGTGCTCCATATTCCTTCTTTTATTTTTTTTTCTCTCCATTTTCCTCCTTTCTCACCTTTAGTACCCTTTCATTTATCATATTATCCTTGAAAATATACTTCCTCCACTTTTATTTTGTTTTTTCCCATTCTCTTCAGGCTTCGTTTCCTTTCTCTCAACTATCCATTCTCTCTCTCTCTCTCTCTCTCTCTCTCTCTCTCTCTATCTCATCCTCCTTGTTTGTTTCTTATTTTATTCTCCCAATTTCATTTTGTATCTCTCTATTTCATCACATGTGCTACCACCTCTTTTCTATTCCTTAATTTCCCTTTTTCAACTCCTTGTCTCTGCTCTTTTTTGTGCACCATTACATTCCTTTTTTTTTTATCTTCTTATGCCAACCTTTTGCCCCATGTTTTTTCTTATTGATTTCTTAATCCATAAACAAAGTATAAATTAAAATCTAAAAAATAAATTAAAGTAGATAATAATTAACAAATATTTTTTTTTATTTTAAGATATATTTTAGCTGAATGTTTAGGTTAAGATACAATAAGATGTATAAGTTGTCCAAAACTATACTTTATGTTTGAATTAATTAAATGTATGAGGTTATTATAAATTGAACTAATATTTAAAATTAATATAAATAAATTCACATATTATGTAAACAAATAACCAAAAGCTTAAAATAAAAGGGTATAAAATATGTAAAAACATATTCATCAACACCCCCATGCTTAGCTTCTTGTTTGTGGTCAAGCAAAATATGACTCTAATAATAATAATAATATTATTATTATTATTATTATTAGAGCTAATCTTAAACTTTCATAGGCATCACAATTGTATTTAGCAATAAGCCTATTAAACCCATTGCTCACATGTAATACCCGGATTTTTTTATTATAAGATTTCAATCTTGATTTATAAGATTTAACACTATAAATTTTATTGGGTAAAATATTATTTTAATTTTTAAATATTTAAACGTAAACCTAAACCTAAATTTTGAACAAAAAATTATTTATGTTTTCCATTTACCTTTTTTTTTATCTTTTCTCTTCTCTCTTTTCTTTTATATTCTTTTTCTTCTTTTTTCCTTCCTTCCCTAGGATAAATCTAACCTAGCCATCCTCCCCATACTTTTCTTTTTTGTTTTTTCCTTTTCATTTCTATCTCGCCATTGTCTTGTCCTTCCTTTCCCTTTCTACTTTCCTCTTCTTGCCAAAACACAACCTTACCCACTTCCCTTGTATGTTGTCCTCTATTCTTCTTCTGTATATTGTAGGCAATTGCCTACACAACCTTTACAGCCTACCCTCTCCACCACCAACCCCTACCAACCTAACCATTAAACCCCTACGATTTTTCTTACCTACCTTGCATGCTGGCCATCCCTTAAAATTGCATTCATTCTCCTCCCTTCTCTTTCTTATCTATTCTCTAGCCATGCACCATGTGTATATATGTATAAATGCATATAGAAGACACCCTATTCTATTTTCTCTTCTCTTTCCCGTCTCTATCCATTGTGGCACATGACCCAACCCTAGTATGTTCTTGTTTCTCCTCCATACCACCCATTGCAGCTAGCGTTGGTATCTTTTCATCATCATATATTCCCTTCCTCTACCTCCTCCTTTACTTCTCTTTCCCATTCCTCACCCGCTCAACTAGTATAATGCCCTTTCCACCTTCCTCTTTTCCTTTCCTCACCCCTTTACTACCCACAACCACCACCTCCTTATATTACCTTCCACTTCTCTACCTACTCAATATAACATCACCCTCACCACACAATGAAAACTTATGTCCTCATTTTCTCTCTCTCAGCAATCACCCTCTGTTTCTCCTAGCACAACTACTTATAGTCCACCAAAATCACCACCACGCCATCACCCACTAGCTCCACTCCACTTCCCAACTTTTACCCACCATAACAACCAACCACTATCCACTATGAACTACCATCACCGCCAATCGCTCCACCCTTTACAATCGACCACCACCATCTACACTCCTTGCCACCAACTCAAAATATATCCAACATCACCATCACTTCAACCCTTTCCACTAACCATCATGTACATCCTTAACAACCATCATCACTAATATCTTAGCTAACACACAACCACCATGACCGCTATGCACACTCTTGCCCAAGCCTCCCCCTTTTTTATTTTAATTTTTCTTATATCTCCCTTCCCTTAGTTTCTATATATTAAACTCTTAACTCTAATTTTTGTATATTTTTACTTCTAAGTGATTCCTCGATGGTAATGGAGGAGGTAGCATATGTTGTACGTGCTTAGAGATAGGATCCACTTCGGTAAGAATATATTTCATACTTATGACTTTTATATACAAATTTTTTATATTACTTGTATTATCATGCTTCAAATTATTTATCTTAACATTTTTTGTATATGATAAGTGGTATTTCATGTTGGAAAAAAGGGTAAAAGAATCATTAAAGTATGAGTCATGTATATTGTTAATTGAGATTAATTGAAACATGAAATATCTATATATAACTATGTGAAATGCCCCGAAAATTTCTAATTTTAAATATTATACTTAAATGAGGTTTTATTATAAAAGTTAATTAAGTATATTACTTTATTTAAAATAAAAGGAAATTAATTAGGGCAAATCAAGAAGAAATTTATAACTATTTTTATTAAGAGAGAATTTGGGTAGTTTAACTAATTAAGGATCTTATTTTGGAAATTAATTAAATAAAATATTCTATTTAAAATAAGGAGAAAATAGTTTCAAATTAATATTAATTTTATAAATAATTTAATGGAAGAAAATTAGGGTGTTTTGCTAATTAAATTGGAATTTATGGAAAATCTTTTAAAAATCCTAATTTAACCTAAAAAGGGATTTAAATATTATTTTATTTAATTATTATTATTTTTAAATAACCCAAATATCCTAATTAATTTAATTAAACCAACCCACTATTTTTCTTTTTTCCCTTTTTTCCTTTTTCCTTTTCTTTCTCCTTTTTCCTTCTTTTTCTTTCTTCTTCCTTTCCTTTTTTCTTTTTCTCTTCTCTCCAGACTGGACCTGTCTCGACGGCCCAGTTTCCTTCTCCTTTTCCTTTCCTCCGTGACCCAGTGTCGTTGGCGCCTTCCTGTGTGTTTCCAGACGCGACATTTTGGGGCGTTTTATGTCGAGACGCCGCGTCTCGTTTAATGAAGGAAATAACTGGCGCCAACCAGCCCGGTTCTCCCCTTTTTCTTTTCTTTTGTAGCCGACCGGACCGCCTCCTTTCCTTCTTCCTTCTTCCTCCTTCCTCCTCCGTCGTTGCAGCTGCAACTCTCGACCCTGTCAATGGCTTCTCCGGCTACAACGGCTTTGACCGGCCATTTCTTACCTCGTTGAATTCCCCTTGAACCGAGGAATAAATTGGCGTAACTCTCGTCCGTTATCTCTCGCCTGTTTCCTCTCCCCAGCCTCGCGAACTGTCGAATCCAAACAAACGTTGGCCGGCCTTTTTCCGCCGCCGGCTGCCCAAATTCTTGCACCCCATAACTTCCTGCCGACCCCCAAAACCCTATTATACCATCTACAATCTATAAATAGCCTTGTTGTAGGAGTTTTTGGATTTTTTCTTCCCTGAGACCCTAAGCCGAGTTGCCGGTCACCGCAACTTCAGGTGCATTTTCCGCCGCCTTTAGCCAACCTCAACGCCACCGCCACATCCCAAATTCTTCCCTGCAACGCCCTCTAGTTAACCAAACTGTTTTCAACCTTCGATTCTTCTTGCACGAGCCTCCATAACTGTGCAAAGTTTGCTACTCATCTCGCCAGAATTTTACCTCGAAACCTTAAACCTCCGTCCCCCATCGTGCGCCGCCACCTTTGGTTGCACCATCACCATCATTTTGTCCCTCTCCTCCTGGGAAACCATAAACACCTCTTATCTCACCTCAATTCTCCCTATCTTTTTCCCAACATCCATCTTTCCCTCTTTTCTTCTCTTTTTCCGGCCACCGCAGCCGCCGCCGTGCACCACTGCCGGTGCCACCTATCCCCACCAGCCTAAGGTTGAACCCTAGACTCTCTCAACCATTTTCCATATTATTATAAGCCTTGATTTAATTTATTTCAATTATTTGCATATAAATACCATTATTATTATTCTTAATATTTATATTCTTAATGTGTATTATTATTATTATTAGTATTATTATTGTGTTTATTATTATTTATGTTGAGGGCTGAAGCTCTATTGTATTTTAATTCGATTTTATTATTATTCCCCTTATTATTTCTATTATTACTATTATTAATATTAATATGTTATAAGTATAATTATTATTATTATTTTCTATTTCGAATTTCTATTATTCTTATTCCATTATTATTAATACAAATATTTTACCATTAGTGTTGTTAATAATTTTATTATTGTTATTACTATTGTTATTATTATTATTATTATTATTATTATTATTATTATTATTATTATTATTATTATTATTATTATTATTATTATTATTATTATTTCTATTCTCATTGATATTAGTTTTATTATCTTTGATATTATTATCTTAGTATCATTATTATTATTAGGGTAAAGTCTTTAACCCTATATTATCAAGGTTTATAATATCTCTATTATATTTTATATCTTTAGCAAAGTTAGAATTTTGTTAAGGTTATTTTATTAGTATGTTATTATTTGGTCAAAGCCCTAAGGAGACGTAGGAACGTGCTCCAAGACCGGTGTCGTTTTAGGTAAGGGGTGCTAAGGCCTTTTATGTGCTTATGTGCATTATGTGCTTCGCATGCTATGTATCCTATATTTATGATTATTAATTATTTTATATGTGGTATGACATGGAGTTGAAGTATGTTTTTATGTTTTTGTATGTCATGTGTACTATATGCATGTGACGATATGTGTTGTGACCCTATAAGACATGCATGAGAGGATGTCGATGTGGTTCGTGTGGGAGAAAGGATGAAAAAGGAGGATGGGGAAAGAAGTTGACCAAGGGAAGTGAGTTGACCTAATATTATGGTTTTATAAGGAATAATCTAATGTATGGTTTTATGTGGAAGAGTATAATTTAGGGTTTTATGCGGAGAATATAATTTATGATGATAATTGGGAGAATCTAATTTATGATGTTATATGGGAGAATCAAATTTATGGTTTATTTGGGAGAATCTAGTTTATGATGTTTTTTGGGAGAATGTAATTTATGATATTGTATGGGAGAATCTAATTTATGATTTGATTGGGAGAATCAAATTTATGATTTGTTTGGGAGAATCCAATTTATGGTTTTGCTTGGGAGATTCTAATTTATGATTTTATGTGGAAGAATCTAACTGATGGTCTTGTATGGGAGAATCTAATTTGTGGTAATGAAAGGGGAGAATCTAATCAATTGTATTATGTGGAAAAATCTTTGGGTTTTATATGATTTGAATATTTGGGTTGGTATGGATTGAATTTAGGGTTTTGTGTGAATCAAGCTTTGGGTTTAATGTGGTTGAATGTAGGGTTTTATAAGGATGAATCTTCGGTTTTATGTGATTTGAATCTAGGGTTTGGTAAGGATAAATATTTGGTTGGTATGGATTGAATTTAGGGTATTGTATGACGGAATCTTGGGTTTTGTGTGATGGTATTAGGGTTGCGTGGTGGAGTTAGGGTTTTGCATGGGAGTTAATGATTGCATGGAATTTAGGGTTTGCATGAAAAGTTCGAATGGTTGCATGGGATGTGTAAAGTCTGCATGGGAGTAAAATTTACGTATGAAAAGTTAATTTGGGATGTAAGGAAGGTAATGTAAGCGTTGTTTGGGTAGTTAAACACTTTGGATGGAAAATAATACGTGGAACATTATCTGGGTACGTAGGAGACGAAGCTAGGGTTTGGAGTGGCTAATTGTGAATTGTCGTGGTTAATTAAGGTTTGGAATGGCTAATTATGGTTGTTATGGTTAAATAAGAGTTGGAGTGGTTAATTATGGTTTGTGGTGGTTGATTAAGGTTTGGTGTGGCTGCTTAAGGTTTTTGTTGTATCATGTGTTTTTGGTGATTAAGGTGTAATTATGAGAATGGAATCGATGATTTGTGATGTGTGGAGGGTTAAAATAATTTGGGTGATGTGAGGTGGAGTAAGAGGAGATGTTAAGGCCTAAATTAGGGTTTCGGGATAAAACCCTAGAGTGAGATGTGAAGTAGAATTGGAGGATAAGTGTAAAGGGAGCGATTCATGCATGTCTGGGGTTTGGTGGTAGCACGTGTGTAATTGATGAATAAAGTATGTTGATGAATATGGAATTTATGATTTATGATTCGTGCATGTGCATGGTGAAAGCCTTTGAATAAGATACTTAAGACATTAAGTACGTAAAGTGGAAGATGTTGAGTCGGGCCCAGACCAAACCACCGGCTAAAATAGTGGCAGGGCATGTACCCTCGCGACCGATCCACCGGCTATAATAGTGGGGGATCCCGAGCTCAACAAAATCAAACCCTATAGTTGCTAAGACATGGGAAAGACACTAATTACTTACAGTGGAACACCGTACGAGAAAGGGGCCAAACCGATCCACCGGCATATAATAGTGGCAGGGTATGTTACCCTCGCGATCGATCTACCGGCTAAAATAGTGGCAGGGAATGTTTCACTCGCGATCGATCCACCGACTAAAATAGTGGGGTTCCCGTAATCGTATGGACTTGATAAAGAGCATGGTATGAAAACATTTCGATAAAGGATTAATGAAGTAATTAATCTAAACTATATTGGACCTTGGCATTTTCATCTGATCGTTCATTTGCCTTTATGTTATTGTATTGGTGATTATGCCCTGTTTTTATTCTGCATGGGTTATGTGCTTATGTGTTGGCCTTAGTGCTCAGTTACCTTACTCAGTACGTAGCGTACTGATCACCCTTTTCATGGGTGCTGCTCATTCCCACGAGTAGTGTGCCCTTCTGACTTTGTGCAGGTGGGCGAGACATCAGTTGGGGCTGAGTGTCGAGCATGTTTTGGCTTAAAGTTCGAGAGTGTCGTGGCCATAATTTTCTTCATGTGATTTCATTTCGTTATGATACTTCTTCTGATTCGCATTTACTCTTTTTAATTTATTACATTGTGTTAAGTTGTAACACCCCCAAATTTACTACTGAAAAATTTCGTTTAAGACAAAGGTTTTAGCGGAAGCGAAAGAATTAAAACCATAAACTTGGGGGTATTACCGCCACACTTAGTACCAGACCGGTTCACTCCTACCGTTCCGATACTAAGTGCTAAGGCTAAACTAAACAATCCTTAAGTAAGAGTCATCAAAACATAGGTCCATAGTTAACATAGACCATTCACGAAAACCACGAGTCAACATCAGTTAAAATATCGTTTAGGAATACAACTTAGAGTACGGTTTCAAAGCAAGGAGCGTAGTACAAAATATAGCCAATAAAACAGATCCCAAGGGACCAATATCCGGATCGCCTACTCACTTAAGCCAAGCCTTCCACCCCACAATTTGTAACCGATCAAACCTGCATAGGAGGTCTGCTCCCCACCATTGGTGGATCATCACAGGACCCATTCAATCAATGTAGTATCAGTACGGGTCCAATACTGAGTAAGGGCACAGGTGCGCTAAGGCCAAGCATACAGTCATACCACATAGCACGTATAACACAATCATGTAGACAACATGCGAAGATAAGGTCTGAACACTTTTCTGGTGACTTAATCTTTATTCTCATTGATAATAATAAGTCCATTTCCACACATTTCTTCAATAACCCATGTGAGCGCGGGAGCCCCACTATTATAGCCGGTGGACCGGAAGATATACGCACAGGGCAGAACGCCTCTGATCCACTATTATAGCCGGTGGACCGGAAAATAAACGCACAGGGCAAAATGCCTCTGATCCACTATTATAGCCAGTGGACCGGATCACAGCCCCGACTCACATGGTATTTCACTATAAGTACTTAGTATTTTCCCATGGATTACTTCATTCATTTTCATTCAAAGCATTCTTCATTAATCCATGTGAGCGCGGGAGCCCCACTATTATAGCCGGTGGACCGAAAGATATCGCACAGGGCAGAACGCCTCTGATCCACTATTATAGCCGGTGGACCGGATCACAGCCCCGACTCACATGGTGTTTCGCTTTAAGTACTTAGTATATTTCCCATGGGTTAACTTATTCGTTTGGTTTGTCGAGCACGAGATCCCCCACTATTATAGCCGGTGGACCGGAAGATATCGCACAGGGCAGAACGCCTCTGATCCACTATTATAGCCGGTGGACCGGAAATAAACGCACAGGGCAAAACGCCTCTGATCCACTATTATAGCCGGTGGACCGGATCACAAGCTCGGCTCGACATCTTTCGCTTTACGTGATTAATGTCTTATCGGTGTCTTATTAGATCACATATCACCCTTAACATGCATAAATCATTCTCTTTATACTGTACTCATCACAACTAATAAAATCCCACATACATAACTACCCTTCAATCAATAGATACACATGATAACACCGAACAACTCTAAGCAGCCATAACCAACCCTAGTTGTCCACACCAACCGTGGTTAGCCACTCTTATCCCTATTTTACCATAACCACCATACTTAGCCATCCCAAACCTTAATTGTCCTCAATAATCATGATTAGTTACTCCAACCCTACTTAATCACAACACCCCAGAGTTAATCACTCCAAACCCTAATCCCGTACAATCGTTAACTCCCATGCAAAACCCTAACTCCACCACGCAACCCTAAGGCCACCATACCAACATTAATACCACCATGCAAATCATAACACCACCAAGCAAACCCTAATGCCACCATAAGCCATTAATACCACTATGCAATCATTAATACCACCATACAAACCATAACACCACCATGCAAACCCTAATACCACCATAAGCCATTAATACCACCATACGAACATTTATACCACCATACAAACCCTAATACCACCATAAGCCATTAATACCACTATGCAATCATCAATACCCCCATACGAACCCTAATACCACCATGCAAACCCTAATACCACCATACAACATTAATACCCCCATAAAAATCACAAATACCATCATACAACATTAATACCTCCATAAAATCACAATTACCACCATACAAACCCTAATACCACCATAAGCCATCAATACCACTATGCAATCCTTAATACCACCATACAAACCATAACACCACCATGCAACCCTAATACCACCATAAGCCATTAATACCACTATGCAATCATTAATACCACCATACGAACATTAATACCACCATAAAATCACTACTACCACCATACAAACCCTAATACCACCATACAACATTAATACCTCCATAAAATCACAAATATCACCATACAACATTAATACCCCCATAAAAATCACAAATACCACCATACAACATTAATACCTCCATAAAATCACAATTACCACCATACAAACCCCAATACCACCATAAGCCAATAATACCACTATGCAATCATTAATACCACCATACGAACATTAATACCACCATACAACATTAATACCTCCATGAAATCATAAATACCACCATACAAACCCTAATACCACCATACAACATTAATACCTCCATAAAATCATAAATACCACCATACAAACATTAATACCTCCATAAAATCATAAATACCACCATATGAACCCGAATACCACCATAAGCCATTAATACCACCATACGAACATTTATACCACCATACAAACCCTAATACCACCATAAGCCATTAATACCACTATGCAATCATCAATACCACCATACGAACCCTAATACCACCATGCAAACCCTAATACCACCATACAACATTAATACCCCCATAAAAATCACAAATACCACCATACAATATTAATACCTCCATAAAATCACAATTACCACCATACAAACCCTAATACCACCATAAGCCAATAATACCACTATGCAATCATTAATACCACCATACGAACATTAATACCACCATACAACATTAATACCTCCATGAAATCATAAATATCACCATACAAACCCTAATACCACCATACAACATTAATACCACCATACAAACATTAATACCTCCATAAAATCATAAATACCACCATACAAACCCGAATACCACCATAAGCCATTAATACCACTATGCAATCATTAGTACCACTATACGAACGTTTATACCACCATACAAACTTCAAGACTCCCATGATGGTTCCCAACTCATATTACCATTTATCCTAACATGCATGTCCTAGAGGGCCACAACATATACATCATAAACATCATACATATAAATGTCATGCTCATGCCACGGAAGCACATACAACATACCTCAATCTCCAAGCTGCGCTACACATAAGACAAGTTATCCACAAATCATATAATACATAGCATAGCATGGCATACACAACATTCAACACATCCATGTCACACATAGCACAAGGCCATTAGCTTCTTCCTTACCTAAGGCGACGCCGGGCTTGGAGCACGCTCCTATAACTCCTTAGGGCTTTGGTCGGGGTTACCTATAAAAGGGGAAAATGCTAAGTATTAGTTTCCCTTATAATTACTATCAATCCTCATTCTAGTTTAAGGTTAGGGTTTTTATTACTAAAAAGGGTTTTATACAAAAACTAGGGTTTTTACTTTAGAATTAGTATACTAAATATTAGTAGTCAAAATATAGTTATTTATGATACTTATTGTTACACTTATTTTATTAAGCCCATTAGTTCCATTCTTATAATACTAGTGTTCACTAGTCATAGTAAAATAGTGATAATAATAATAATAATAATAATAATAATAATAATAATAATAATAATAATAATAATAATAATAATAATAATAATAATAATAATAATAAGACTACTAATAGTGACACTTATGTTTCAATTAATAGAACTCTAGTATTTTTAAGGTTTAAGTCTAACAATGGTGTTAGGTTTGAAATAATAATATTATAAGGTCACAATATTACAAGTAAACTATTCTTAAGGGTGATAATGATAATAGTAATAATACTAATAATAACGATAATAATAATAATACTCCTAGTAGTAATGGTTATAACAATAATACAACCAAGTAAGGTTAAGTAGTAATAATAATAACCATAGTAAGGATAATAGAGATAATAATAATAAAAATGTTAATACTAATAATTATAAGAATAGGACCAAAGTTAAGTATAATACAAGTTAGGGTTTAAAAGGGATGTTAGTATTAGTAAGAAAATAAGACATTAATAATAGAGACAATAATAATGGTAATAATGACAATAATAATAATAATCATAATAATAATTATAGTAATAATAAAAGTAATAACAATAATGATAATAATAATAATAATAATAATAATAAGTATATTAGTATCAATATTAGTAGAAAATAGTAGCAATTGTATAAAAGGGGTATTAGGGTTCGGATGAGTGGAGAACCACCTAGGGTCGGTGGTGGTCCGGCGGCGGCGCGTGGCGGCGACGGCGGCGGCGGTGGAGGAGGAAGGGAAGGGAAAAGATCAAGGTGGGGGCTGGATGTAGGGATGGCAATCGGGCGGATAATACCCGAAATCCGACGGATTTTACCCGACGGATATCGAAATGGATAATGATAAACGGATATGGATACGGATATGGGTAAGGGTGAAAAATACCCGACGGATTCGGGTACGGATACGGGTACGGGGTATCCATATCCGTATCCGACGGATATCCGTTACCCATATCCGTACCCGTTTACCCGTTATATATTTACTATTTTACCCTTAACTTTTTTATAAAAAATAGGTTATTATTAGAAATTAAATTGTCATTTTACCTACAACCTTACTTAAAATTAAATCTAAGAATTCAAATTCTATTTCTGCAGCAACAGTCGTCGATAGTTAGTTACCATCCATCCCTAACCCTGTAGCTGTAGCCGTCGCCCGCTCCAGCTCCTCCCGTCGAGACTCAAGTTCAGACTTCAGAGTTTCAGACTTTCACTCTTCAAATTCAGAATCGCCCATCTCTGGCTCTCTGCCTATTCAGTCTTCGACCCTTCGAGGGAGGCTTCGACAGTTCCAAGTTGGTCGTCGCCGCCCACAACCCACTCGCCTGTCTCTGCCTGTCTCCGCCCGTCGCGGCCGATGTCACCCCGCCTGTATTGGATCAACTCAAGTGACTTGAGATCCACTTACTCGGTTCACTTTCTCTTCTCTTTCGTTGTAGTTGATTTGTATTGCTAGATCAGAAATGTGATTAATGAGTATTTTTTTCTTCTTCTGAATTTGCTATGCTTCAATATCTTGCGACTTGCAAGTTGAGTTGAGTTGATTAAGCCAACTGAAGCCACCATATATCCACGTCTGGTACTCTGGTTTGTGGGAAAAGGAAGCCACCATATATTCAGCAAAAAAAAAAATCGAGCATAGGATGATAGAAAGCAGCAGGTAAAATGTGTAACAAAAATTTTTGGATAAATGAAGCAGTAGGAGCCGCAGAGCTAAAATAAGAAAAGCAGCATAGGCATCCTAGAGACCATAGTATATACAATACCTCAGCAATTTGAAGAGCACGCTCAGTCTTACAAATTTTAGCCTTATGCTCATCAGTGATCTTTTGGAGCTGAAATAGTACAACAATAACAAAGAATGGAAATTGTTTTGGTCATTGAAAATCTGTATCCTGGAAGGTGGAGTTAAGATATGCAACTGACTCTAAAAGCAGCTCACCACTTTGTATATTCTATTATGTATATTGTATGTTGTGACCTGTTAATCTGTGCATAGGGTCATGATATCTTTTCTAGAGGACGACAAAAATGGTTATTAAGTGGACTAGTATAGGATTTGAAGAGAATGCTTAAGCTAGATGGTATTGTTCCTTATACCTACTTATCCCTATCTTAAAACATATATTATTCCAAAGGAGCTTTTGTTTTTTCTATTGTTCTTAATGGATCTGATCTAAAATGTTGTTGTCTGATGCTTACGAGTGGTATGTTTGAGATCTTAAATAAATGCATGATGATTTTTTTATATTTTTCATTTGCTGAAGATAGTGTCCTGCTTTTTGGTCAAAACACCCATTATATTACTTGAGATATTTTAGGTTCGTAGAAAGACAACTAAATATGCTAGAGCTGCTTCAAAGGCTCGTAGAAATTCTACTTCTATTAATAAACTAACTTACAATTTCTAGCTAGATAACCTAAATATAAGATTATACGTAAACTAACTATTAATAATACAACAAGGCATATTAATCAAATATTTGCGATATATGATGCTGTATTATTGTTTTGATGCCTCCTAAACTTATATTACTACGCTATTGTATCAATATTTTAGATTCCACCAAGAAAAAAAATAGTAATGAACTTACTGTGTTGTTGTTGACATACAGAAGTTTTTTTTTTGTTGTTGTAATGCACATGAATTCATTGTTGGTTATATCTTGAAAATTTGAAATGTCTAACTAAGATTCTAAGACTCATCAAGTCAAGTACTGCTGATAACATAGTATATACTTCTCTTTCGGTTTAAGGATGGCAACTAGAGCTAGTACTACCGATTCACCAAGTGAAGTACCTCCATATTCATCTGCTGCTGCTAGTAACCCCAATACCATGGACCCATCTACAAATGAGGAAGAGGAAGATGTAGAAGTGCAACAACTTACTCTAGGGAAAAAAAGAAAGAAAACTTCTATTGTATGGGAACATTTTGATGCAGTGGAAACTAATGGGAAGAAGAAGGCTATTTGTAAAGGTTGTAATAAAAGTCTAAGTGGGGATCCCAGAAATGGCACTTCTCATTTGCATGAGCATATAAAGAAGTGTGTAGGTTTTAAGGTTATACGAGGAGTAGGCCAAAATAAGTTGCAATTTACTCAAAAGGGGGAAGGAAAGGGAAAGATAATGATCATTGAATTCAATCAGGAAGTTTCAAGGCAAGACTTGTGTAATATGGTGGTCATGCATGAGTATCCACTTTCTATAGTGGAACATGAAGGATTTAAAAAGTTTGTGTCCGGTCTTCAACCATCTTTTAAGGTTATTTCGAGGAATACATTAAAGAGTGATATTCTTAAGATGTTTGAGTTTGAGAAAAACAAAACAATGTCCCTATTACATTGTAATAAGAGTAGGGTTTCAATCACTACTGACATGTGGACCGCTCAAAATCAAAAGAAGGGTTTTATGGCTATAACAGCTCATTGGATCGATACTCAATGGAATTTACAAAGTCGGATACTCAGGTACTTTTAATATTTTATCTACATCAAGTTCTAAGTTTCAATGTTAATACTATATGATAATGTGTTGTTCTCATTCTCATTTGTTGTTTTGTTTCCTTTTATCTTTGTTAAGGTTCATCTATGTTCCTGCTCCCCACACAGCTGAAGTTCTTTGTGATGTTTTGTTAACTGTTTTGGTGGATTGGAATATTGATACAAAACTCACAACGCTAACTGTTGACAATTGCACTACTAATGATGCTATGATTGATGAGATGAAAAGGAGATTACAAGCGAAGTGTTTTTTATTGCATGGAAAATATTTTCACATGCGTTGTGCTGCGCATATTTTGAATTTGATTGTTAGGGATGGAATGGATATAATCCAAAAGACAATTGAAAATATTCGTGAGAGTGTGGTGTTTTGGAGGGCAACACCAAAAAGAATCGAAATGTTTGTAGAAGTTTGTCAACAAAAAGAAGTTCCATATACTAAGGTCTTAGTACAAGATTGTAAGACAAGATGGAACTCCACTTTCTTAATGCTTGATGTTGCATTGTTGTATGAAGATGTGTTTGAGAGGCTATCATGGTTGGAGCCTAGCTTTAAATGTTGTCCTAGTTCCGAGGAGTGGAAATTAACTCGGATTATTTGTTCAAAATTATCGTTGTTTTATGAGGTTACTTTGTTGTTTTCGGGAAATAAGTATCCTACTTCTAACTTATATTTCCATAAGGTATGTCAGATTAGATTGGCTTTGACTAAATGGGCATTGGAGGAAGATGAAGATATTAAGAATATGGTTGAAAAAATGTTAGAGAAATTTGATAAATATTGGAGTGTTATTCATGGGATTATGGCAGTAGCAACCATTTTGGATCCCCGATATAAAATGAAGGTGGTGGAATGTTATTATTCTTTAATTTATCCAGACTCCACTTATGATGAGATAGAGAAAGTTCGTAGAATATGTTATGAATTATTTCGTGAGTATGAGGAGAAATTGAGGCGTATAGAGAGAAATAAAAGTACATCTTGTGGTTTGACTACTTCTAGTCATACTTCCTATGGTGGTAGTGCTAGTTTGGATTCTATAGAAGCAGACATCTATGAAAAGTGGTTAGCTAACCATGGTGCCACTAATTCATCGCAAAAGAACGAGCTAGACTATTACTTGGAGGAGGGTGTTATGCCAAGGATGGAGAATTTTGATGTTTTGTCATGGTGGAAGACAAACACTAAGTTTCCAATTTTACAAGATATGGCTAGAGATATTCTTGCTATTCCTGTTTCCACAGTTTCTTCAGAATCTGCTTTTAGCACGAGCAGTTGGTTTATCACTCCTCACCGCAATCGGCTACATCCAAAGACTTTAGAAGCATTGATGTGTGGTCGAGATTGGCTTTGGGCAGCAATGATGAGTAACAATGGTAATATTTTATTTATATTATTAAATTTTAGTTTAATTATGAAATATGTATTCTTTTATCTATTAATTTTATTATTTCAATTCTTTTCTAGATAATAATGACTATCAAGTATCACATTATCGTGGCGCTTGTCGTACTTCTTATGAGGATGAGGACTCCGACGATGATGAAAATGAGGTAAAACTTAGATGTTTATAAATTTTATAATGTTATTAGCAAATGTAATATATATATTCTATAATATATATGAATATTATATATATATATATATATATTTTTTAATATTGACTATTTATTTTTACTGTTTTTATGTACCAGGTAGTGAGGTAGATGCACGATTCATGAATCATGATGATTAAAGTCTGAAGGTTGAAGATTGAAGAATGTAGATTGAAAAGTTCATCCTATCATGATTTATTGATTTATGAATGTCATTTGTATTCTACTAGTTTTTTATTTTTTTGGACATTATCTATTATGTTTAAACTTTAAACAATATTGTTGTTGGCATATTTTACTATGTTTTTGCTATTATGCTACAGATACATTATCAACTTTAGCTATTTGATGAATATTGGATGTTTTTTATATATTTTTAAATTTTTAATATCAAAAAATAATTTTGTAGGTAAATTATATATATTATGACAGGTAAACGGGTACAAAAACGGATAAACAGGTAATTTTAATCCGTCGGATAACGGGTACCCGTATGGATATCCGTTACTGTACCCATATACGTACCCGACGGATAATTTGTTACCCGACGGATATCCGTCGGGTAACGATATCCGTCGGGTAACGGATTATCCGTCGGGTAACGGATATCCGTCGGGTACGGATATGGGTACAGTAACGGATATCCATGCGGGTACGGGTACGGGTATCAAATTCCTTATCGGGTTCGGGTATGGATAAGGGGTACCCGATCCGTACCCGTCCCGTTGCCATCCCTAGCTGGATGGCAGGAGGAAAAGAGAAGTTTGAGGTGGGGGAGAAGCAGCAGGTAAAGGGGAGTGGAGTGAGGGTGGTGGCGTGGCAAGGGGCGGCGGCTCGCGGCGGCGACGGCAACGGCTGAGGGTGGTGGAGAGAGATGGAAGATGAGGGAGGAAGGAGGAGAGGGAGGCAGGGGAAGTTGAAGGAAGGGAAAGGTAGAGGGAGGTCTGCTGGGCATTTTGGAGGGTGAAAGAGGCTCTGGTGGCGGCTAGGCTGGCGGTGGGAGGCAGCGCAAGGGCGGCGAAGGCTGGAGGTGGAGGTTTCGGGATAGGAATTTTGCACGGCTAGGGCGGCACGTGCAGGGCAAGGCAGAGGGTGGTGGTGGCTTGGTTTTGTCGAGGGAGTTGCAAGGAAGATCCCGGTGGGGAGAGGTGGCGGCGGCGGTCTCCGGTGACGGCGAAAAGCCCGTCTTTTTGAGGTGGCGGAGAGGCAGGGTTTCGGGGAAAAAAAATCAAAAAGGGAGCTGATCGGGGCTGCCAATGGGGGGTATTTATAGGCAATTGGAAGAGAAAAACGACAAGGGGAGAAGGAGGCGTGCGAGGCAGGTGTGCAGGTGGCCGGCCGGTGGCAGGTGGTGCAGGTCCTGCCATGGCAGGCTGGGTCGGGGAAGGGGAGAGGAAAAGGGAAAGAGGTGGGCACGCGGGAAAGGGAGAGAGGGACTTGGTCGGGGTCGAAAAGAGAAAGAAAACGACAGGGAGAGAGGCAGGGAAAGACAGCCGGTACTGGGCTGGTGGCCGCCGGCAAAATTCGAGCTGCAGGTCGGCGGCTGTGCGGGGGAAGAAGAAGGAAGGGGAAAGGAGGAGGCCCAGCGGTCCAAGGGAGGAAAAGAAAAGGAAGGGAACCGGCCGGTTTGGCGGCGTTATAAAGTTTTAAAACAAAACGCGGCATTTTGAGGATTGTTTGGAAAAAAACGCTGCGTCCTCGTCGGTCCGGCAACAATTACTTTTTTTCTTATTGTGACGCGGCGTTTCGGCGACTATAGCGTCGAAACGCAGCGTTTGGTTTCACGGGCGGCTGGCTCGCTGGGCCGCGGGCAAGAAGAAGGAAGGAGAGGCGGGGATGGGGGTCTGGGCTGCGCAGGCCGGCCTAGTCCGAGGGGGAAAGAAAGAAAAAGAAAAAAAGTTAAGGAGGAGGAAGGAAAAAAAAGAGAAAAGAAAGAAGAAAAGGAAAAAGGAAAAATGGAGAAATGACAAAATGGTTGGGTTGGAGGTATTTGGGTATTTATTTATTTATCTAATTAATTTATATATTTAATTTTAATAATAATTATTTTAATTATAATATTTAAATCCATTTTTAGATTAGTTAGGCTATTTTGAATAAATTGTCCTTAACTTCCATTTTAATTAGTAAAATGTCCAAAATTTTCTAAATAACTTATTTATTATTTTCTCCTTATTTTTCCTCAATAAATTTCCTCTTTATTTAATAAATTCACCTATTTTCTTAATTTTTCTCTAATAAATTATTATTTGCCATAATTCCTAAATTAGGATTTTTGGGGTATTTCATAACTGTTCCGACTTAACCATTTATAAATTGTAAGATTATTCCCTTCGAGGAATTTTTATTTCGCACTCTGATATCTTTTTTATTATT
The DNA here is from genome assembly GCA_039764185.1 of Tamarix austromongolica. Classification (NCBI taxonomy): domain Eukaryota; kingdom Viridiplantae; phylum Streptophyta; class Magnoliopsida; order Caryophyllales; family Tamaricaceae; genus Tamarix; species Tamarix austromongolica. The sequence continues at coordinate 57,166,164 of CM077814.1, forward strand.
AATTATGATTCTTTATGTGCACTCTGATTTTAATGTATGATCTTTTGAGTTCTTAGTTTGAGTTTAATGTAAATATTTTCTTTAGCCTTAGCACTTGGTACTGAAACGGTTGGAGAGAACCGGTTTGGTACTAAGTGTGGCGGTAACATTTCCAGAATTCACAGGCTTTAAGTATTTCTATTTTAATTCTTCCACTTTTAAGAAAAAAACAAGCAGTGAATTTTGGGGTGTTACACTATGGCTATGCATTTTTATAATGACAGCATGTATTGGAGGTGGAAAAATCAATCAAATAGGTAATTATGAGATTTTGGTGGGAAAGTATGTGTTTTTTTTATCCTAAGGGTATTTTTGTAATTATGGTTTAAAAATAAAATATTAGGTAATTTAATTTATTAAATGGTTCAACATAGGTTAATTATATTGTGATGTGTTTTGTGTGGATTATGAATGGTTTAAGGTTAAATTAACAAGAAAAGTAGTTTTAAGTGGGAATAGTAATCTAAAGGTGGAATCTTTTACATAGGTGAGAAAATTGTTAAAATTTGACCCTAAATTTAGGAAATGGTTATAATATTAGCATTGTAGGTGTGCATATTAAATTTGGTGGTTATATGAGCCTTATAGAGAAAGTTAAGACTAATTTGTTAAATTACAGTTTTATGGTATAGGTGAATAGTGGCCCTAAGAGTAGGCTATTATTGCACATGAAAGATGTGGGAGTTGCGCCTCAATTTTCTTATATAATGTTGGTAATAATATTTTGGGGATATATATTAAATTTTGAGGTTGTAAGGGCTTTGTGGGAAAAGTTATGATGGAATCATGAAATTAGGGTTTTATAGGTAATGTGAATAGTAAGCCTAAAGTTAGGATACTATTGCATATATATGACATGTGAGTTAGACAATGATTTATGGATATATTGTCAATAAAAATATTTTAAAGATGGTTATAGATTTCCAGGATAACATGTGTACAAGGGGAAAGTTATACTAGACTTGTGAAATTAGGGTTTCTTAGGGGTATTTGGCTTAGGAGGATATATACTAGGAAATTTGCCCTGTGTAGTTATATGCATATTTGTATGATGACATTAAAATAATAAAAATATGTAAGATGTGCATCACTTATTGTGAAATATCATATGAGTTAGGACTGTTGTACTTATCCATTCCATTGAATGAGAATAGTAGCTATGAGTATTTTGGTCTATGTTGTATATTATTGATACTATTTAAATGGTTGAGAATAGTGGGGTCTTTGAACTCAAATAAAATAAATCATTTGAATGATTGATTTCATTGATACTATATTAATCACTTCAAGCAAAAAATCATGTGAGTCATGACTTGTAATACATGCCTATTCTATTGAAAGAGAATAGTGGCTAGGATCATTTTGTCATATATTGTGTCCATCTTTTCCACCAAAAAAGAATAGTACTTAGGCACATTTTACCCTCTATTGTATATTGTTGATACAATTTCATTGGTTGAGAATAGTCAAGGTTTCTGAACTACAATTGAATAAAATTGTTAATAATCATCATACCATTACTATTGTAATGTATGGGAATCAATAAATGCGTTCTTCTCTATCCATGTTTATCTCTTGTTTTAGTCTTATGATTTTCTATGAACTTACTTCAATGTATTTTTATCTTACTTAGTACATAGAAAACTATTCATTCTTTTTATGGGTGTAGCTTATTCCTATAAGTAGAGGACCCAATTGAGTTCGCTTAGGTCATTAAGGACCCGTTGGTTGATTATACCACTTTTTATGCTTCAAATGGGGAGGAGGGATGATCTCTATGTATAGGGTTGGAGTGAGAGAGTTATGTTATCTATTTATTATTTTAGCTAGATACCCTTTTGGGATCATCCCCAAATATTTATTTTATGTATTTGAATCTTATACTCAGTGTTAGCCTCCAAAACACTTACTTATGTTTATGGAAGTTTCCTAGCTTTATGTATTTTATGTTTTAAGTTCTATTTTTTTTCATTATAATTAATGTTGGGATGGTTTGTGAGCAAGACTTATGTCAGTTACAATAGAAACACTGGTGTGTGATTGTTTTACGCTTCCACTTTAATGAAAATTTTCAATTCTGGGTATTATATGTTATAAGTTTGTATAGATCCTTTGTTACTTTATTTTATTTTTTAAAAAAATTAGTTTTCAAACCATCCTTTATATAATTTTATCAGTTTATTTTGTAATTCAAAAATATCAATTATTTAAAAACCTAAATTAACTTGTGAACAATCAATAATGGTAAAGTAGGTGGCCTCATAATGTGTTATGGGTAGTATGTTAGTAAGATAGGAAAACTTCACGCGACACATTTCTTATCTTGCAACTGGCTCACCTCGATAGAGAACGATCAAGTCAAATTCTTAGTGGAGGCATTTGAGGCCTTCATGGAGCTCGTTTAGAGTTTGTATCAACCTTAGCCTCATCCACCACCATCACCTCCTTATTAGCAATTTGAGGGTAATAGAGAATAGTGGATTCAAAGGGATAATGGAAACTACTGTCTAATCTATGTTAGTGATGAGAATCTAGTCAACTTGGAGGGATAGATTTGGAATCTGGATAGGACTTACGAGGCCGTTGAGTACCCACTTGCTTAGAAGGAAAGCATAGCATCGTTCTTTGTCTGTTGAGCTACAAACACCTCATGGCTAGGCCATCGTGCATAGGGAGGACCACCAATGTCTTCAAAGGATATCAAGAAGGAGATTTATACCCTATTTTACCTATAGAGCTTGAAGAAGAACAATTTAAAATATTTCATGCGGCTAACCCAGGGAGGCATGCTACTGAGAGAGGACCAAGACTAATTTATGGAGATATTGATGTTTGCACTAGGTATAACAGCTAGTGAGTCGATAGTGGTATACCAATCGAGTAGCAGCTCCACTTCAACATCAATAGGATTATGTATGTAGTGGCGTTCTAGGAATTGGCAACCTTGTATGAGTAGGCATGTGTCGATTCTAAAATGATTTAGAAACAAGCTTCCATATTAGGTAAAAGGAAGCATAAGGCACAGGGGTATTAAGATAAGATCCTATTTCATTGTGGGGACATCAAGTTTTCTAGCATAGGATACAAACACATGATCCTATCAAATATTACGGTCCACCGACATGATTTGATTACCAATGATGTGGTAGAGATAATATGGGATGAGAGTGTAAGGGAAGACGTTTCCTTTTATCGAATTTGTTGTGGGATAGGCCATTGAAATTTCGAGTGTCAATGGTAGAGGGGTTAGTTCCAATTGCAAGATGGCCAATTTTAGTGAATGGGATGATTGATACAATAGTCATGGACTCATTAGCTATACACTTACCATCTACAACCATAATAGGTTCATAAAAGGGCACATTCCCTAGATGGTGCACGACCTAGGGAGGCCAAGGGGAAAATACATAGGCCTTTCCCATTCCCTTAGAGAGGAGGATAGGCTTAGGGATCCTAAGGGCAATGAAGATGATGCAAAGGAGGAAAATCGGGTAGATGCTTGATTGTCATTAGCTAGGTAGTGGTTGATGGTAGTTGGATGTAGTTACTCATATGTTCATCATTCTTTCATTAGCACTACATGTGTTGTTTGTTTCAGATGCTTCTTTATCATTTGTATCTACTACCTTTATTACTATATTTACCTTATCTCCATCTGTTAGTGTAGCTATATCTATGAAATTTTACTTTAGGGATAGACTAAATTACACTAGGCTCTACTCAAATGTGGCCTTAGAGATAGGTAGACACTTCATCAAGATAGACCTTCATAGCTTCGGTGTGATAATAGGAATTGATATGTTGGGGAGATACCAAGCATTGATATACAACACTTAGGAGCATGTAGTGTTGTGGAGACCTCAGGATGATAGGGTCTCTTATAGGAGATGTAAGCCTAGGCCTAAAAGAAAAGTCGTAGCTACGCACGCTTTATACTATTTGATGTAGAGTGGTTACCCCTTATACCTATGTAGTGTTTTGGAATTGAACAAGGATGTGACATCCTTAGAATACATTAAAGTTTCTTTGGACTTCCCTAAAGTATTTCTTAAGGAGATAAAAAGTATACTGCCAGTGAACAAGATCGAATTCACCATTGATTTGGTACTGGAAGTGACGCTCGTATCAAATAGAGTTAAAAGGGTTGAAGACTCTATTAGTGGAGTTGATAGCTCATGGGAACATCCGCTTGAGTGTGTCTTCATGGAGAGAAATAATTTTGTATGTGAGGAGGAAGGATAAGTACCTTCATTTTTTTTATTAACTATTGGGGTCTAAATAAGTTGACAATGAAAAGCAAGTATCAGCTTGCAAAGATTGATGACCAATTTGAGAATCTTTAGGTGCTACAATCCTCTAGATGATCAATCTAAGGGCAGGTTATCACTAGTTGTGCATTGTAGATGTTAACATCAAGAAGTGGGCGTTGATGACAAGGTATGGAATTATGATTTTGTAGTAATACCTTTTGACTTCACTAATGTTCCTACTATCTCTATGTACTTGTTGACAAGAATTGTTTGTCTGTTCCCCAATCAATTTGTGGTTGTGTTCATCAAATATATCCTTGTGTACTCTTTGAGTAGAGAGATGCATGAGCATAACTTAAGCACCATTTTTTCACTCCATAAGGAGCATAGGCTATATGCCAAGCTCTATAAGTGTAAGATCTATCTTATGAGGGAAACCTTTCTTAGACATGCTGGAAAATTTTTTAGAGTACAAACTAACATTACTCTCAAAGAGAAGCTTTCTTCACCATAAGCATCAAACACTTTAACACTCGTGCCCTGTAATAACTTAAAATCATCAATCAAAGGATTCACATAAACATTAATATTATTCCCCAGTTGGTTTGGCTCCAAAATGAGTAAATACAACATCATATACTTATTTTTCATGTAGAGCAACAATAGTAGATTGTGTATAATAAAAATCACTAGCTAAATAATGTATATGTCTTGATTGTGTGGATTCATACAATCTATAGAGAGAGCAAGATGTAAGTTTATTGGTTCTTCGCTAAATTTATGAAACAAACCATCAATCTTCATCCATTGTGGAGTGTCAAATTGATGTCTCAAAATCCCATAATCTATCCTCTCATCACCATGCCATTTGAAGTTCTTCACCTCTTGGACATCATTAAACATGCTCTTGAATCTTAGTATTATAGGGAAATACCATAACACCTTTACTGGCACCTTATTCTTCTTGTATTGGGGTGCTTTCCATTATTCGTTAGGACAATAATCTAAACATGCATATTCTTTATGAAATAATATACAATCATTAGAGTATGCATGTATCTTCTCATAACTCATAACCATAGATGAAAGGATTTTCTTTACTTCATAGGTACGATTTGGTAGAATATTATCATTAGGAAGCATTTCTTTTACAATTGATAATAATTTTATGAAAGTCTTATCACTCCATCCATTGCATGATTTCAAGTTGCAAAACCTTAATGTAGCAGATAATCTAGTAAAATTCTTACAATCACTATGTAAAGGTTTTTTAGTCACTCAATAACTGGTTGAATATTTTTGGACAATCTTGAATACTTTGCTCGACGTTCCGAGTCATCTCCTCCAACAAATCACCCTCGTTGTTGTCAAATTATCATCACTATCCCTTTTACGTTCCTCGTTATTATATTCAAATTCTGTCTCATCATGCCATATCCAATAAGTGTAACTTATATCAAATCCGTAGACAAACAAATGATCTCTCAAATCATTAGCATGTTCTACAAATTTGATGAAAAATTCAACTCCTTCATCATATTCTCTACAAAAACGATTTGAAGATATCCATTACCGATCCATAGCTTTCCAATCTATACGTATCCCACGAAATATATTATTACAAATCAATTCACTTTTACAAACTAATTCACATATTGCTAATGCTTATAAAGAATTTATATTTGTATAATGTATATTATGCTATTTTGAAGTTATATATATAAATAATAAAATAAAAATATGTTATTTTGAAGTTATTACTATTAATGAACTAACCCACATAAAAGAAGAGAGGAATGAGAAAGGATTTATGAAGGAGGTGGTGGTGGGTCCCTATTCTCGAGATGAAACTCATAAAGAGTTTTCATCATCTCCATCATTTTATCTTGAGTAGTGCGTAGGAAATATAATTGGGAGAAAAACTGAGTTTAAAATTGGAGGTACCATTTGGGTACATAACTAGAAGAGGATGAGGATCTAGCATGTGAATGAGGAGGAGGTGGTGGTGCTTGGTCACCATGATGGGGTAAGGATGTTCAATGGCAAGAGGGGATGGAGCATCTTCATCATTAGTTGGTTGCCAATTTCATTGGTTTAATGGGTTAGTTCTAGTAGGGTTAGGTAATGGAAAATGAGCACACCTTGGTAGGACTAATAACGCACATTACCCCTACACGCAATGAGATGTGATAAATGGTAATTTTCAATGTCTATTTTTTTGTTCATGGCTTCTATTGGCATGTCATCTAGAATGAGAAAGTCCCTACTTAAACAAATTGTGGTAATTAAACCACCAATGACAATATCTCCCTACTAAGAGTTGCTAACTCTTTTAAATTGTTTAGCCAGAAAATTGGCAGTGTCAATTTGGTCATGATCTAGCATGGAATTAATGAAGAAGAGCTCTATGGACCGAACTACCCTTGTATTATCTCCCCCAACAAAAAATGGTGCTAGCTAAGAGTATTTTTAGATAATGGAAAATAAAATTGAAGATCCTTGAAGCTTTGGCTTTTGAGATTCTAAAGGTGTTAGGGTTTGGCATATTAGAAACATCACCAATCTTAGCATAAACATTATCCACATTAAACCAAGGGGGTATAACACGTTCTCCTCCCAAAGGTAACATAAAAATGTGGGCTAATTCATGTAGGGAAATTTTCCTATCCTCATTAAAGATACAAAAGAAAATATACCCACTTTGCTCTATAGATGAGCTAGTAAGTAATTCAAAGGTACTTAGGAATTCTAATGTTAAACATCTATATCTATGATTAGTACAATAGACAAAGTTATGAAATCCAAAATTTCTCAACATTTGGATGACTTGCGTATGAATACCTAGTGTATGAAGACAACCGTCATCTAAACAAAGTATTCCAGTAATGCACCTTTGAGATAAATAGTCAAACCTTTGTTGTTGTTCAGGAGTGTTAAAGGTAATATCTAGTTCATTTAGCCTATTCCTTCTATTTCGATTTTGGGTGGGTGATGTTCGTTGTCTTGAAGATTCCCCTTTAGTTCTTTGTTTTTTTTTTTGGGTGCCATCTGTAAGGATAAAAAAATACATTTATCATGTTCATTTGCATACTACACATTACAAATGTTATTGCAGTAACTGGAGGGTACAAAATAAGTTCCATTATGTATTTGGATTCAATCTCAGTAACACAAAAAAGTTTATGTTACAGCATTAAATTGTAGTAACACAAACATATATTTTAGCACTCAATTGTTGCAACACAAACAATATTATATGCAACATTCAATCTCAGCAACAAAAATAAGGTTATATGCAGCATTCAATCTCAGCAACACAAATAAGGTTATATGTCGCATTCAACAAAAAATCTAAATATGTTCTATTGAGGCAAATTATGAAAGTGTACACACATTTTATTTGCTACGAGAACCATGAGATCGACCACACATGCGCACTTTCATAACACCTAATTCAAGACTCCTGTGTCTCTTGGAGTGTTCTATAATTCCTGTATCCTAGGACACAATGTTAAATTGGTCCATCCCCTCAAAAAAATCTAACAGTTCAAGTTCTTCCTATAATATATGCAATATATTTAAATATAGCTTATAGAAATAAACATAATATAATATTTTTCTAAAATAAATCTAAGTAGGGTTCAGAATATCTACAAACTTATAATTTTATTGGCAGCGACATCTACACCTTCATTAAGATATCTATATTTTGTTACTCTAGCATTCTTCAATAATGTACTAATATTGACAGATGAGTGGTGTGGCTATAGCCGGCACGCAATTTAAATCCTCTTGTTATCAATTGTGGCACTGGTAAATAAGGGTATCGTTCTAGCCGGGGATTGAGAGGGCTCACCTCTATTTAACTAGCTTGAAAATAAAACTAAAACTAAAAATAAAAATCCTAAATAACACAGAATAAATGAATAAGAAAAATACTAATGGGTGTTATAAAAATAATAATAAAAGGTAAATAAAATAAAGTAAACTAATAATAATAAAAATAATAGGAATAATGGGAAACAACAGATATGATAAAGATGCTAGGAAAATCAAAATCCGACAATAGATTAGGTTGTAATATAATATTTATTTCTAAGTCAATATTTAATCATGAGAATGAGATCGACCAAGTTGTACACCAAAAGCAGGTCCATACACCTTATATTAATTCCCTTAATTAATTAATACGACAAAGCGCCAATATTAACCCTATTAAATACTAACAGTATAGCAGCAATAAGCGGCTCCTATATTTAACTAGATTTAATGCATTAAGTATAATTGGAAGGCTGTCAATCTAGGTGCCCAAACTAATACAAAAAGCATGTCTAGCTGTATTTCCTTTCCTTGACCCACACGTATCGAAATTTTTTACTACTTCGGTTAGAAGCCACCTAACCCGCCCACGCCTGCCTCCCTTCCCTCTTCCTTTTCTTCTCCATATCTTCCCCTTTTCTGCCCATTTTTCGACCTCCCTTCTCCCTTCTTCTCCCTTCTCCTCCTCCCCTATTTTTACTTTTCCACCTCCAACCACTGTTATTATCGCCCAACCAACCATGACAACCACCCCTGGCACACAGTGCTACCACCTTGCACCACCAAGCCACCACTACACGCCCCTACAACCACCTTCCTTCTCCCATCTTTTTCTTTCCCCCTTCTTGGCCTCTACACTACACCACCATTGTGTGTTGCCTTCCTCCCTCTTCCATTGCCTCCATAGCCATAATTATACTCCTTGGCAGCTCCCCTACAACCACCTTGCCTCCCCTTGGTCGAAACCCCCTACAACCAATCCCTTCTTCTCTCATTTTCCCTTCCTTCTTCTTCGTTGCCCATCCTTCGCCCCAGTTTCCCAGCCCTGCACCACCACCTCCGCATAGCTAAGCTACTCCCTCCCTACACCTAATCACCACCCTAAATCCCCTCCATAAACCATCAACCCAGCCCCCAAACCCCCTACCTAAATAAGCCTTCCTCTTTCTCCCAACTCCCTCTTCGACCCTTAACCTCTTCCATCCTTGCATGCAGCTCGCGCTGCATGACCAAATGAGTCTTGCTGCTTATGGTGAGAAAGTTTTGGCTGAGTTTTGAGGTATAAAAATAATGAGTATTAGTATGTATTAATTAAGCTTTTGATAAAAAATATTCTTTTGATTTTCTACTTCTATTATGATAATTTTTGATATTATTTTAAGGTGTTAATTTTTACTAATCAAAGCTCAAACCTTTAACCAGGGTACCGGTAAGGTTTAATTATTGCTAGAAATAAGGCAACCATTATACCCTACTAAAATGTGTAGATATACATATGCTAGCATATTAGGGTTTTTAATATGTTTCTATGCATGATGTATGTTGTTTAGTATAATATAATTAGTGGCATATGTTGGTTGTTGAAAAGAAAAGCATGTTAATTTATGTGTCATGTATAGAAATAATGCTTAAGAAAGAAGACTTATTGATAATGATAATATTAAAATACATTGATATGATATGATAAGCTAGTGTGGCCATTTATTGCATAGATAGTGTTAATATGAGCCCTAGGGGTATTTTAGTAATTTTTCTTGTGTAAAAGGTGTGGCCTAAATAAGTATGTGTGGTAGGTGTTAATGAGTATTAGAAATAAATAATGATATTTGGTGGTGTTAGATAAGTATATGGATAGTGAATATTAATGTTTTATGTGGTAAGAACATTTTAGTAAATTTGGCATAATATGGGCAAGTTCGTAACTTATATGAAATAAAGGTGTAATATGATGGTTTAATAAGTAAGGAGGGCATTTTAATAATTTCACATGGAAAGGGGGACAATTTGGTAATTTTGTAAGTAAAAGGGTAAAATAGTTATTTAATAAAGAAGAAGGCTATTTTTGTAATTTGGCATAAAATAAGGGTATTTTGGCAATATTGTAAGTAAAAAGGGTAAAAAGGTGATTTAATAAAGAAGGAGGGAAATTTGGTAATTTAACCAACAAAAGGGTAATTTAGTAATTTTAATAAGTGTAAATGGCAATTTGGTGATATAACCAACCAAAAGGTTAATTCAGTAATTCTAATAAGTATGAAGGGAAATTTGTTAATTTAATCAACTATAAGGGTAATTTAGTAATTCTAACAAGTATGAAGGATAATTTGGTAATTTAGCCAACATAAAAGGTAATTTGGTAACTCAACAAGTATGAGGGGTAAAGTTGGTAATTTTAATAAGTATGGAGGGTAATTTGGTAATTTGACAAATATAAAGGGGTGTTTTGGTAATTATGTTAACATGAAAAGTAATATAGTAAGTTGGCAAATAAAAAGGGGTGACATGGTGTAACACCCAAAAATTCACTACTTTTTTTTTGAAAGCAGAAGTAATTGAAATACTTAATTTCAAAACTCGTGAATTCTAGGGATGTTACCGCCACACTTAGTACCAAACCGGTTATCTCCAACCTTTTCAGTACCAAGTGCTAAGGCTAAAAGATTAATATAAAACTTAAACCAAGATTTTATAAAATGAATTAAAGAGATAATAACTTAGAAATCAGAGTACGCGTAAAGAATTATAATTAATAATCACAACGAGATATAATTGTACAATTGTTAAAAGGTCCATCTCAAATACTGAACACCAAGTAATAAATCACAAAAGATAACTCCGATACAAAGAGAATTAGTAGAAGCGAAATAAAATAACAAGAAGAGTAAAAACAGCCACGACACTTTTGAACTTTGAGCCCACACCCTAGCTCAACACTCAGCCCCGATTGATGTCTTGCCCACCTTCATAAAGTTAGAAGGGTATAATCCTCGTGGGAATGAGCAGCACCCATAAATAGGGTGATCAGTACGCTATGTACTGAGTAAGGTAACCGAGCACTAAGGCCAACACATAAGCAAATAGAATCATACAAAACAATACTCAACTTACATTTTCAAAACCCACACATATAGTACATAAGGTCATGAAGAAATTATACCACTTATAAATGATCAAGGCCATACATAAAGTACATACTTATTCCTGATTAATTATTTAATTAATCTTTTTATTAGAAGTCGATGCACGCCATGCCTTTTATGAAATCCATGTAAGTACAGGAACACCCCACTATTTTAGCTAGTGAGCTGGTCACTTGCGGGACAAAGTCCAAACCACTATTATTCGTCGGTGGATCGGTCACTTACGGGATAATAGTCCACACCACTATTCCTTACCGGTGGATCAGCTAGTTCCTGCTCATATGGTGTTCCACTATAAGTAATTAGTATCTTTTAAGTGTCTTAGCACACTCTGGTTTGTGTTTATTGAGCTCGAGTCACCCCACTATTATTGCCGCTAGGCTGGTCACTTGCGGGATAAAGTCCACACCACTATTTATTGCTGGTAGATTAGTCACTTATAAGGTAAAACCCTAATATGATAATAGGGGTTTATTCTTTTAATATCATCTATTTCAGCATGTTTATTAATATTACATGGTATAGGGACTATAATACCACAAAAATTTTAAAACCTTGAATTTAATAAGTAATCTTCCTTTAGGATAGTTTAAGTTTGATAATTAATTAATTTAATTATTTTGTGGAATTTTGGGTGTATAAAAATGGATATGATTATTTAATAAATTAAAATAAATATTTTTTTATTTTATCATACTTATTTTATTTAAATAATTTTTCAAACCTATATTTTTAAAAATAATTACCCTACTAAATTAATATATTAAATATTAAATGAATTAGTTTATTAAATTAATTTAAGGATCTAAATAATTAAATACCCTTATTCCAAATATTATTTTTTTCCTTCTTTTCTTTCTCTTTTCCTCCTTTTTTCTTTTTTTCTTTTCTTCTTCTTTATGCCTGTCAGCCTGCCTCCTCACCCTCCTCTTCTTTTTTTTCCTCCCCTCACGTCCACTCTATTGCCCCCTCTTCTTTCTTTTCTACTTCCTTCCTTCCCCGGTTGGGCCAGTACAACCCTTCTTTTTTCCCCTCTCCCTTGCGTACACAAAGCCAACCCATCTCCTCATTTCTCCCCTACCTAGCTAGCCCACCTCATTTATTTTCTTCTTCTTCTTCTTCCCTCCTCCTTCCTTCTTCGACCATCGAAGATATGCCTCCTGCAATCACTTGCCTTCCCCCTATAGCCTAAACATTAAATGTTTAAATGTTTTGAAAGGAAGAAGGGAGAAAAGAGGGAGGTTCTACAAGGGAAATGAGGTAGCTCAGGTAAGAAGATAAGGTAGAGAAGAAGAAGAAAAAGAAGAGGGAGAGGAGGAGAGGTCAAGTGTAGGGTGTTAGGGAGGGTAAGGAAGGGGCACTTTAGGGCGAGAGAGAGGGAGAGAAAGATAGTAGGGTTTTAGGGGGAAGGCAGAAGGTTGTAGGTGGCATAACTTCAATGGTCGAAGAAGGAAGGTGGAGGGAAGAAGAAGAAGAAGGAAAGAATGGAGGCATACCAGCAGGGTAGGGGAGAAAGGGGGAGATAGGATGGCCTTGCGCATATGAGGGAGACAGGAAAAAAAAGAAAGGTTGGGCTGGCCCAACTAGAGGAGGAAGGAAGAAAAAAAAAAGAAAGAAGAGGGGCACTAGGCTAGACACGAAGGGTGGGAAGAAAGAGAAGAGAAGGAAAGGGTCATAACCCAACAAGCAAGGAGGTAGGCTAGAATCCTAAAATAATAAGAAAAGAAGAAAAGGAAAAAGGAGGAAAAGAAAAACGAAGGAAAAAGAAAAGAGAAGGATAAAGGATAAAGGAAATGACAAAATGGAAAAATTGAAATAAAATAATTTTTTGAATAAGGGTATTTAAATATTTAGATGGATAAATTAATTTAATATATTAATTTATTTCAAATTTAAGATATTATTTTAAGAGGTAATTTTTTGTAAAATATGGTTTTGAAATATTATTTAAATAAAATAAGTATGATAAAATAACAAAATACTTATTTTAATTTATTAAATAATCATATCCATTTTTATACGACAAAAAGTCAAAAAAATAATGAAATTAATTAATTTTAAAAACTAAACTATCCCAATGAGGATTAATTATTAAATTCTAAGTTTTTTTATTTTTAGGGTATTATAGGGAAATTTTGGTAATTTTGCAAGTATTTGAGTGATCATTCTAATAAACATGCATGGGGTGAGTTAAACCCAAAGGGAGCTATGAGCATGGATGAGAAGAATAGGGATCTGTTCTAGGAGTGGATATAGGGGTTAATAAAGATGTGGTTGGGTAGCTTTGCACATTTTGGGAAGTCCTTAAAATGCTAAGGGATGAGAGGCTACCAAAAAGGTGGAACTAGGATTTTGGTAAGTCAAAGCACAATACCCTAGGGGTAGTTTATTATTACATGTAAGAAATAGGAGAGTTGGGCTCTAACCCTTGATTTTGATATTAATCACTCTATTTGGGGATAGTGTACCAAATTAAATAGCCATGTGGGGTAAATAGGAGCAGTTATAACCACAACAATGAATTATAGTTTTGAGAGGGACCCAATTTTGGAGGTTATTATTATATGTGCATAATACAAGAGTTACTATAAAAATATTTAGGGGATGAATAATCATAGTAATATATACTTGGTTATGGAAAATTAAGGTTAAATAAGCAGTAGAGAAGGGGTTAGGCCAACTAGGGAAAACTACAGTTTTAAGGAGTAACCCTAGAGGCTAGTAATTATCATATATGATAACTGAGAGAAATAGGCTATGAGTCATGAATAGAGGGGTTTATAATCATAGGTTTAGGTTTGTTGGATAAATTAGGGAATCAAAGGATTATTAGGGGTAATGATATACTCGGAATAACGAAATTACGGCTTCTAAAGGAACATTGTAGTCTGGGGTGGTAGTAAGACATGAGTTACACTTGATTTGTGCATGGTTGTGTGTGGTATCTAAAGTGTATAAGATACGAATCACTTAAAGTGGAAGATTACTTGAGTGGAGGCTAGTTTTACCTTATTTACTGGTCCACTAGTGAGAATAGTGGCCACGAGCATGTTGTCTTGGGTTTATATTTGTATTTACCAATCCCGTAGTGTGAATAGTAGCTAGGAGCATGCTACCCTAAGTTTATTTTGTATTTAACAATTCACAAGTGAGAATAGCGGCCATGACCATTCTGCCCTAGGTTTGTATTGTATTTACTAATCCACTAGTGAGAATAGTGGGGTCTCGAGCTCAAGTAATAAGACCCTTGGACATTAATAGCCTATGGAAGGGCACTACTTACTTATAGTGGAACACCATGTATGCCGGGACCTATTATACCTTATTACTGGTCCATTAGTGAGAATAGTGAGAATTTGTGGGTTAATTAAGTGAATTGCACCACTTGTCGAGGATGACGTAGTTTTCTAATTATACTACAAAGAGCATCGCTTTGATTTTCCAACAATAAGTTTTGTTATTTGTAAGTGAATGATTATTTGTAGCATATGACCTTGATGCATGTGCTTATATGAATGATTATCACATTTTAGTTAATATATATATAATTCCATGTTCATGTGATTGATGTGATGCAACTGATGAATTACATTTGGGCCTTATGTAATAGTCTAGTATAATGGGTTACGTAGTACCATTATATTAAAAGGTTTATTTCTTGAGCTCCTACTTAGTCAAATGAGTAATGGCCTTTGTAGGTTAGCTCGCAAGCTTTATTCAAAGATTAGTAATTGGGTTTGGGAGAGTAGGGTTATTCAAAAATTTTGTTGGTGATTTGAGCTAGGAGTTTTCTATATTTTTCCCTTGTTATCTTTTATATTTGTCTTCCCACTAACTTTATTTTGTAACCACAATAGTGGATTTTATTTGGAAGGTGAGTAAACATTCCTAACTATCATGCTACATTGATTTATTTTTGTATTATTAAAATTTAAGTACAGTAACATATTAGCCTTAATACTTTGTATCAAGACTATAGAGGAAAATAACCTAGTACTAAGTGTGGCAATAGCACCCTAGAACAGTATAAATTTTAAAAATAAAAATTTTTACTACTAAATTTTGGGGGATTTAAAACTTTTTCCTTTTCTTCATTCATATGATGACTCTAAATTTTCTCCATTTTTTTTATAGTAGTTAGAGAATTATAATTTATGCTATCGTTGGATATATAACCATATAGTAGTTGTAAAGAAAGTAAGTGGTTTGATATTTCATAAATTTTTTTATGGTGTACGTGAAGGAAGTAAGAGAGAAAAGTATCAAATTATGATATTTTTTTGTTAATTTCCATTCTATATAGCATTCAAAGTGTTTAACATTACATGTAAATGAAAATTTGGTTATGCCAATGGGTAAAGAATGGATGAAATTGAACATAGTGTAACCCTAATATTTAGATGGGATTGATCATTTTCTAGATTTTTCTTTTAGCATGTCATATCCAGATGAAAGGTTGGAATATGAAAGAATGATTAGTTTCCCATGTAATAAGTGTGCAACTATGAATTTAAAAAATATAATAGAAGTTCTCTTTCATTTGTTTTAGAATGGAATTCTATAAATTTATGTTATATGGGATAATCATGGTGAGATGTTAAATGTCTCTCCTTCTTACACAAGATTTCTATTTATGATGATGAAATGATATAAATTTAGAAGTGTATTGTGATGTGGCTAGGATGGACTTGTTTAGTGACTGATGGTAGAAGTGAACATAACTTCACCTCAGAATAACCTACTACTGAAGTAGCTCCATTCTATATCCTCTTGAAGGATTATAAAGAAAACTTGACTTTGGATGGCTCTAGAGTTTTAAGTTAGGGTACCCTATGGAGTTGCTACATCTTAAGGTTATGAACAATTGAAGTGATACCTCCTTTAGTGGAATTTTTGCAGATTCAAAATAAGACATTAGATTATAATCTTCCATATTCCTATGATGACTATTATAGGATCATTTGTGATTTAGGCATGGATTGTATACAAATTCATGCATTTCTATATGACTGCGTCATCTAGTGGTAATAAAAATTATGATGCACAAGAATATCCATAATGCCATACCTTAAGGTGGAAGATAGATGGAAAAGGGTTCCCCATAAAATTTTATGATATTTTCCTATAAAGTGTAGATTAAAAAGGTTATTTATAGCAATTGAGACACCGAAGAATATGCATTCACATAAAATAAGATATGGCTGATTAAGGGATAATGAGACATCTAGTGGACTCTCAAGCATAGAAGTATTTTGAAAAATTATTTCTATCATTTGTAGAAGATCCTCACAGTGTGAGACTAAGCTTAGCAACACATGGTTTCCAATTATTTAATAATCTTGAGGAAACATCTTATAACATTTTGCTGGTTATTTTGGTTCTATATAATTTAACTCTATGGATCTAAATGAAATCTCCTTATCTTATGTAATCTTTGTTGATTGATGGTCCTAATTCACTAGGAATGGATCTCTATGTCTATTTGTAACCCTTCGTAGGAGAGTTGAGAGAAATACAGATTTGGTGCTGACATATATGATGCCAATGCTAAAAAAACATTGTTATGTTTTCATTTGTGCTATAGACAATTAGTGTTTTTCTAGCTTATGTGGACTTCCCTTGTTGGAGCACTACTAGATTTTTTACTTATCCTTATTACCATAGGGAACTTAGATCATGTTCAATAACATATAAGATTTGTTACATGAGGCATAAACATTAGTTTTAAATGTAACATAGATGGACAAAATTTCCTAAATAATTTAATAAAACAAACAAAATGGGTATTGCTCCTATCTCATTATCAAGTAATGATGTTTTAAGGTAGTATAGTCAGTTTACCGTGGCACCACTTGGAAAGACGTTTACAAATAGGAAGTATGATACCGCAAATATCTTATATGGTTGGAGGAAGAAGAGCATATGTTTTGAGTTGATTTATTAGCAAAAGCTAAAATTGCATCATAACCTATATGATGCACATTGAAAAAAATATTTCTAAGAATATTACAGGGACATTGATAGACATCAAAGAAATGACCAAAAATAACTTGAAGTCTTAATTAGATTTATTCTCAATGGGTATAAATGAATATCTTCATCCAATTGTTTAAGATGATAGAGTAAGAATGCTTAAAGCATGCTATACATTGAGGGGCATTGAAAAAACTATAGTTTGTTAGATGTTTGAAAAGTTGAAGACTTCTTTTGGCTATTGTTGAAATATCTCTTGTTGTGTGAAAGATAATGTGTAGAATATATTATGTATAAGGAGAATGATCATCACATCTTTATTGAGCAACTTATTCCCATAGCTATTTGTTGGCTCCTTCCCAAATATGTTTGTGAATAGTTAATTTAGTTGAGTTCCTTCTTTAGGAAATTATGCTCAAAGAACATGAGCATGAAGGATTTGGATACTTTTGACAGTCAAATCTATTACATATTGTGTGAATTAGAAATGGTATTTCCACCATTTTTCTTCACATCTATGGTGCACTTAGTCAATCATTTGGTGGGAGAAGCGAAAATTGTCAGGCCAATGAGATATTGTTAGATGTATCCGATAGAGAAGAAAATTTTAAATTAAGAGATTTATATTCATTTTCTTTCATCATAAGATACCTATATCTACATTTAAATTCGTATAAAAAATTTATGCTATTTGATATTTACCTACCTTGAATTCTAATGTTTGAAACAAAGCACAATCCAAAAGCTTAATTACAATGGGTTATTTAGTAAATAAATGCCTTACCTTTTGTTATAGGTACTTATATGGCTTGGCTACTAAATTTAATTTTAGATCTTGAAATGAAGAGGTTGGTAATGATGACCAATGAAATCCAATAGGCATTTTTAAATGTAATGGGAATTCATTAGGGAAGCATGTTCTTTAGGATATTAGGTTTGAGGATTTTTATCAAGGTCTCTTCTATATCTTCCATAATTGTGATGAGTTTCAAGATTTTTTAAAGTCATTTTGTATTCTAAAATTTCTAAGTGAGAGTATTCATCATAGATACAAATTAAGGTCATATATGTAATTTCTTTAAACATTGAATTTCATTTTTATACTTGCATTCACAAAGAAGAACTAGTGATTGACAATCCAAATCCTATAAGTGTTGAGAGGACACGTAAGGATCAATTTTCATATTAGGTTTATGGTACTATTGTCATCTCTCCTAAATTTTAAATGTGAGAAAATGTTACCGATGATGTGTAAATGTATTTATCTTTCCCTTCATTAGTTAATAGGTGGATAAAATATAAAAGGAAGAATTAGTTCATGTAAGTTTATATCAATTGGTGTGTCTATCCTTCAGCACCATAAAGGGTTATAGTGGGTGATGTGTAATCAAAATGGAGGGAAAATTTGGATCGGTTGCTATTGTTTGTTTATGTGAATCATGAGATTATGTAGCAAGAACACTTAGTTTAATGTTGATTAAAATGATACAAATGCTACGACCTAGATGGCTTATTTTGAAGGTTGAAGATGATTTCAAGCTTCGAATGAAGGAGGACAATGGAGGAAGGAATGCCCTAGGCTTTCCTTGATCAATGGAGACTCCAAAGAGAAGATAAAACACAGCTTGGCTGGTTGACGTCTTGTTCAAAAAATTCATCTATTCTCTTCTTCATTTAGGCATGTAGAAGGGTATATATAAGGAGCAAGGAGCCGGTACATTTAACCTCAAACCAGCCGAGTTTCCTACCTTAATTCAAGCTAAATTATCCTACTTGAGTTAAGCCCAAATATTACCTAATCTTAATCACAATATAATTGTCTAAACAATATTAATGACTAACATTATAAATCCATACAATTAACTATGATACATACATAAAATTACATCAAACCCTAACTTACATAAAATACACTTAGGGTTAACAACAAGTTAATACAACTAATGATAATCATCACCATATCTTCTTGTTGTAAAGTATGATCCTATGTATGCCATATTCTTGCATGCTTTGAATGCTTGTACACTTTAAGGTTTATTAACATCTTCTTCGTGCAAATATGTAACATACCTATAAGAACAACTTGAATTGTTTTCAACACCAAGCATAAACAAATTATCAAGAATATTTAATACGATAGGCTCCAATATTAAGAAAGTTTATTCTTCCTTACCTTGAGAATCAATATGAATATGAGAATCATTAGATGCTCCTGCATCATTCTCCCCAGGTTGAGAAGAATTTACCCGCAAATTTTCATCAGAATAATAAGGAGACAAATCACCAACATTAAAAGTTCTTGAAATTCCACCATAATGATTTGGAAGTTCAAGTTCATAAGCATTATCCCCAAACTTTCTTAGTATTTTAAATGGTCCATAGGCTCTTGGCATTAGTTTATTTTTACATAAATTAGGAAATCTTTATTTATGCAAATATAACCAAACTAAGTCGCCAAGAGAAAACACATGAGGGTTTCTATACTTATTTTCTTGAGCTTTATACTTGTCATTAGCTTTTTCAATGTTATTTTTTATTTTTTCATGAAGCTATTGAAAACATTTTACTCTATCTTTAGCTTCATAATTTTTTAATTCACCTTTTTTCAAAGTAATCATATTAATAGGCATGTGTGGATTCACTCCATACACCACCTCAAATGAACTAGTTTGATTAGTACTAGATGGACTACGATTATAAGCAAACTCTAAATGAGCTAACTTAACATCCTAATCTTTAGTACTCTTATTAAATAAACCTCTTAATAATGTACCAAGAGTTCTATTAGTCACTTCAATTTGACCGTCAGTTTGAGGGTGATGTGAAGTGCTATATAACAATTTACTACCAAGCATATGCCATAAAGTTTTCTAAAAATAATTCATAAACTTGACATCCCGATCTGAAACTATGCTTTTAGACACACCATGAAGTTTAACAACCTCTCTAAAATACAAGTCAGCAACATGCGTGGCATCATTGGTTTTATTACATGGAATAAAATTAACTACTTTAGAAAATCGATCTACTACCACAAGAATAGAATCTTTACCACGTTACGTTCTTGGTAACCCTAGGATAAAGTCCATACTAACTCCTTCCCATGGTTTACCAGGAATGGGTAAAGGTGTGTATAAGCCTTTATGAAAGTAACTCTTACTTTTTTGACATGTAGAACATCTACTTATCATGGCTTGTAGATGCTTAACCATTCGTGGCTAATAGAAATTTTCTTGTAATAATTCCATAGTCTTATGTATAACAAAATGTCCCGCAATGCTACCTTCATGTATTTCTTTGATTATCAAGTCTCAAATAGTAGATCTAGGAATACAAAATTTATTTAGTCTAAAAAAATCCATCTTGTATGACATAATTTCCATGGTATCCACTCTCTTTACATGCACTAAAAATGTCCTTAAAATCTTCATCTTTAGGATATAAGCCTTTGATCATTTCGAAACCTAAGATTTTCGCATCCATCATAAAAAGTAATGTAGATCTACGAGAAAGAGAATCAGCAACTACATTTTCTTTTCCATCTAAATGTTTGACAAAGAACACAAAGGATTGTAAAAAACTTATCCATTTTGCATGTCTTAGATTATATTTCTTTTGAATATGTAAGTATTTTAAACTTTCATGATCCTAATGTAATACAAAGAGTTTTGGTCTTAGATAATGAATCCATGTCCCCAGACTCCGTATGATGATAAATAATTCCTTTTTCATAAGTTGAATATTTAAGTTTAGCTCCATTCAACTTTTTAAAGAAAAATTTTATAGGTTTCTTTCCATGGGAAAGTACTCCTCCTATTCCCACTCCACTAGCATCACAATTTACTTCAAAAATAAGATTAAAGTTGGGTAAGGATAGAACAAGGGCATGAAAAAGTTTTGTTTTGAGGGTTTCAAAGGCTTGAGTAGCTATAGTAGCTATAGTAGAAAATTCCTTAATGAACCTTCTATAGAAACTAGCTAATCCATGAAAACTTCTCACATCATAAATAGTTTTAGGGATATGCCATTCTTTAATAGCTTTAATCTTATTAGGATCTACTTTAATACCATCTCCACTAATAATATAGCCTAGGAAAACTACACTTGGAAGCACAAAATCACATTTCTTAAGCTTTCCATATAGTTTAGATTTTCTTAGCTTATCAAACAATTTCCTCAAATGCACTAGGTGATCATAACTATTTTTGCTATACAAAAGAATATCATCCAAATATATAACAATAAAATCACCAAGAAAAGGTCAGAGAACTTCATTCATAAGTCTCATAAATAAGCTAGGTGCATTACATAACCCAGAAGGCATAACCATCCACTCATAGAGACCATATTTAGTTTTAAAAGAAGTTTTCCATTCGTCTCCATCTCCAATCCTTAATTGATGAAATCCACTTCTCAAATCAATTTCGGAAAATACCTGTGCACTCCAAAGTTCATCAAGCATATCATCTAACCTAGGCATAGGAAAACAATATTTGATAGTAATTCTATTCACTACCCTAGAATCTATACATATACTCCAAGTAACATCTTTTTTAGGCACTAGTAAAGTAGGAACACTACAAGGACTCATACTTTCTCTCACAAATCCTTTATCTATAAGATCTTGGATTTGTTTCTACAATTCCTTAGCTTCCTTTGGGTTACATATATAAGCTAGTTTATTAGGAATGTTTATACCAGGAACAAGATCAATGGCATGTTTTACACCTCTTTTATGTGGTAATCTAGGAGGTAAATCATTATGAAGTACATCATTATACTCATCAAGCAACTTAGTTAGACTAGGATTTTCAATTTGTTGATTTTTAGGGTTAGAATCTTTAGAAACTAAAGCATAACAAATTCCTTCTTCTTCTATGCATTTCTCCATAGCCTTTTCATGTAAAAATAATCTATTTTTTTCATCACTTAAAGGCATATTATCACACAAAGAAGTTGTTAATATATACAATTGCTTTTTTTTCACCACATATTCATTAGTTACCCCATCATGAGTTTCTTTTCTATCATATTTCCATGGTCCACCTAAAATTAATCCACAAGCATCCATAGGTAAAACATCACATAGAACTTCATCATGATAGTCTCTAATAGAAAATGTGATTAAGGTTCTTTTGTTTACCTTAGCTCCTCTATCTTTATTTAGCCATTGTAAAGAATAGGGTTTAGGATGATTAATAGTCTCTAAACTAAGTTTCTTAACCATTGCTTCACTAGCAACATTTGTACATGAACCACTATCAATTATGAGTCTACAAACCATGTGTAACACCCCCAAAATTCACTACTGAAAAATTTCGTTTTATTAAAAGATAATAGCGGAAGCAGATAAACAAAACGTGAACTTTGGGAGTATTACCGCCACACTTAGTACCAGACCGGTTAACTCATACCGTTCCAGTACCAAGTGCTAAGGCTAAGAAAATGAAATACAATTCGAAAGACATTCAACATGCATAAATAAGAGTAAATTGCAAGCTTCAACATATTTAAATCAGAGTAGCGCATCAAATCGTTTTTAGGAATAAAATCCACCAATGGTGGTTACTTTAACAACGTTAACATTCAAAACCGAGAAATTAAATGAGAAAGAGAAAAAGCCATGATACCGGAAAATTCCTTACTCTCCTTCCCATAACCCACTTGAGTAGCACCTGAAAATACCTGCAAGGGCACTGCCCATTGAATAGGCACGGGCCCTATAAAGGGAATCCCTTCAGTACTACGGTACTGAGTAACCCTTTAATACCACACTTAAGGACAGGCCCGCATACGGCACACAATGCAAGCCACACACATATAAATAATGAGAGATGCGTACATGATAATAAACAACATAATACTTTATAAGTCACGATCGATACTTTGGGCCTTAAGCCATTATTCCATCATCATTCAATCAATATCATATTTTATATCCATGTGAGTACGAGAACCCCACTATTATAGCCGGTGGACCGGAAGTCAACACACAGGGCAGAACGCCTCTGACCACTATTATTGCCGGTGGACCGGAAGATAAACACACAGGGCAGAACGCACCTGACCACTATTATTTGCCGGTGGACCGGTCTGGCCCCGACTCACATGGTGTTCCACTATAAGTGATTAGTATTTTTCCATAATCTTATTCCCATACACAACTGATTTTATTGAGCTCGGGACCCCCACTATTTTGGCCGGTGGACCGGAATATATATAAAATCATCATCCAGGGCACAACGCTCCTGGCCACTATTATAACCGGTGGACCGGTACTCATAATCACACACCAGGGCAACACGCTCCTGGACCACTATTATAACCGGTGGACCGGTACGCAATATCACATACCAGGGCAACACGCTCCTGGATCACTATTATAACCGGTGGACCGGTACGCAATATCATAAATCACTGGGCCCGACTCATTAATATTCCACTTTCAATTATCGTATCTTTCCTTTCGTTAATCAGCACATCAATCATATTTATTTGCCTCTATTGGGAGATCGATAACCCGAGACACAAAGGTACACCGGTCGTACTGGTGCATATCAGCTACTCAGTACCCTTCAACCGTGAACCCAAGGACGCAAAGGTACCCTGGTCGTACTGGTGCATAGAGCTAACTCAGTACCCTACCGACAAGGACACCTAATCCATAAGTATGCATACCCCCTAACTAGGTCCGTAGAGCTAGGAAGAGTAAGATATAGGGCCTAACTGGGGCACAAAGGCACACCAGCAAATACCAGAATAATCGTGGACTAAACCACGTCCTTAGGGTAGCGACCCCTAAGGAGTCACCATTCCCGATCTCGAGGTCTTTCACTTTAAGTAATAGTGTCTTAATTAAGGTGATCACAGAAAGCACGATGATCCGATACTTATTCACTTTCAATCGTTTCGATATCATTAATCGTTTCTTATTCAGAGGATTATCCAAGATGTCACAGAGAAACCATCAATGCCATACTAATCATTAGATACTCTTACTTGGCTAATCAACATTATTTAATCATATTAATGTTCCACAATCTCAAGGACCTATTAGGTACAAATTACTCATTTTCCCTTTTCTTATATAATTGTTAAGTATCCGTTCCTTACTTGATAAATTACCACATTACCCTTAAGGTTGCATAATTACCAAATTGCCCTTTGTCCGATTTAGGTTACCAAATTATCTCATACACTTTTCAGATCATCATTCACCCCTCCTAATTACTATACTTATCATATTTCCCTTTTGGTTGGTTATATTACCAAATCGCCCTTCTCCTTTGTTATAATTACTAAATTGCCCTTGAGTTGGATAAATTACTAAATTACCCTCCTTCATTATCATGATTACTATTTTGCCCCTTTAGTTGGTTAAACAATTATCACTTTACCCTTTTATCGGCTAAATTACCAAATTGCCCTTTTAGTTGAACAAATTACCAAATTGCCCTTTAATTGGTTAATTTACCAAATTACCCTTCTATAGTATCATACTTATCCAATTGCCCTTCTGCGATCATAATTTACTTGCTAAATTATCTTTTGTCGTTATCATAATTACCAAGTTACCCCTTACTCCCAGGTTTACCATAATATCCTTTCATTTACAAAATTACCATTTTACCCCTTACATCCAATTTTACCATAATATCCTTTTATTTATGAAAATTACCACCATACATCTTTTACTTTACAAATTACTATTTTACCCTTTCACATCCAAGATTACCATCTTTATCTTTCCTTACATAATTACCATTTTGCCCGTCTTTTCCAATTTACCATATTACCCCTTTACTTATAAATTTACACTTCGCCATTCACTTATAAAATTTACCATATTACCCTTTACTTATGAAATTACGATTTTGCCCCTCTACCTCCAAAATTACCATGATGCCCTTTTTACTTGAACAATTACCATAATGCCCTCATTCATCCAAAGTTACAATTTTACCCCTACTTCCAAAATTACCATTCTTACCACTTATAAAATTACCATATTGCCCCTTGACTCCAAAATTACTATTTTACCCCTACTTTCAAATTATCACAATATCCTTTTATTTACAAAGTTACCACAATACCCTTTTATTTATAAAATTACCATAACACTCCTTTTATTTTACAAATTACTAAAATACCCTTTTGTTTACCAAATTACCAAAATGTCCTTTTTCACTTGTGAAATTTCCACTCAACCCCTTTATTCAACATTTTATGAATTTACTAACCCTACATAAAATAGCAATATTAATACTTCATTTTTGTCATCTAAGTCCACCAACTTATCATTATTCAACATAATACTCATTAGCAACTATATACATTGATTCACATACCTCATAAGCATAATTACTAAAATACCCTTAGATAATAACATTATTCATGTATTAGCAACATGGTGCGTCATAAACAAGCATTTAACATTTCTATCCATATTTCCAACTCCTTCCTTATTTAACACACCTACATATGGCACAAAAGTTATCATGCTATTTCTTTTTAACAACAATATAAGAAACCATAAACATATCATGCTAAGCATACCAAACATGCATAAAATCATACTAAACCCTAAATGTGCTAGCATGCATTTTTCATATATTTAAGGGAGGATTAACGGTTACCTTAATCCCGCAAAATATCAATCTTACCAAGCATAATTAGCAACTCAACACCTAAAAATAATATCCATCATATTTATTAGAAATAAGAAGTTAAAAAGGATAAAACTTTATAAAATTTAATTAGTAAAACACTTAACATAAAATACCATTATACCTTTAAAATTATCCAAGAAATTCTCAAAATAAATGGGAGAGCTCACGCTGCATGGGCAGCGTGAGTTTTATGCAAAAACCATGGGGGAAAAAGCTTAAAGAGGGTGAAGGGGGCAAAAATCCATTATTTTCGGGTTAGGGTATTTAGGCTAGAAAAGAAGGTGGTTAGGGGAGGTTCTAAGGCAAGTGAGTGGTGCAGAAGTGAAGAGGGGGTGTAGGTGGAGGCTAAGGGTGGTTTCAAGGCGGCGGAGAGGCGGCGAAGGTCGGCTGTCGAGGAGGGTCGAGGGAAAGGGTTGAGAACGAAGGAAAAGTGGAGGGAAAAATGGAGGGGTGCAAGGGTTGGTTTCGGCCAACTAATGGATGGCGGTTGTAGAGGGGGTTGCAGGGTGTCGAACGGTGGGTTGGGTGGCGGCAGAGGTGGCCGGACGGCGGCGGTAGAGGCGGTTGCAGGTGGCTCGGCGGTAAGGGGAAAAATCTGGGAACAAAAAGGAAAAGGAGGAGAAGGGAGGAAGTGTAGGGCTCGAAGGGGCTGTGTGGTGGTGCAGGGTGGTAGTAGGCAGTGGCAGAAGGCGGCGTAGGGGGTTGGTGAGGCGGCAGGAGCGGCGGACGGTGGTGGAAAAAGAAGAACGGGGGGGCGAATGGGAGGAGGAGAAAAGAGAGAGGAGGGAGCTCGGGAAGGGGGTGAGGGGCTCGACAACAATGGGCAGGGAAATGGCTGAAGGGGAGAAGGGGAGAAGAAAAATAGGAGGAAGGGTAGGGGAATAGGGGCTGATCGGAGGGCAGGCTTAGGGTGGCAGGGCATCGCAGGGTTGCAGGGGAAAGGAGGGAAGAAGAAGGAAAGGGGGAGAGGCATGCGGGGCTGGTCCAGGGCCGGTTTGGCTTGAAAAAGGAAGGAAAACGACGGGGGAAGAGAGAGAGGGAGAGGGAGCAGGTGGTGGCAGCGATGGGTGCAGGCGGTGGCAGCAGGCATGGCGTCGAACGTGCAGGTCGGGCATGGGAGAAGAAGAAGGTAAGAAGAAAGGGACGGGCGGTCGGACCGGCGCAGGAAAGGAGGGAGCCGGCCGGTCCAGGGAAAAAAAATAAAGGAAGGAGGCGGCTGGGGAGACGGGCGTGCGAGCGAGGGAGAGGAGGAGATCGGGCCGAAGGCCCAACGCGCGGGGGAGAGGGGAGAGCAGGCCGGGCGGGCGGCCCAAGGGGGAGAAAAAGGAAAAGAGAATAAGGAAGAAAAGGAGAAAAGGAGGAGGAAAAGAAAAAGGAAAAATGGGAAAATAGGGGAAATAAATTAAATTAATTTTATAAATCATAAAATGTAATATTCTTGATAATTTATTTAATTTAATAATTTAATTTATTATAATCTAATATATTAGTTTAAAAAGGATAAAGTTTGTAAAATATTATTTTTGGAAAATTATTTAAATAAAACAATATGATAAATAGCAAATTATTTATTTTTAATTTATTAAATACTCTTATCCAAATTTACATACTCTAAAATCCATAAAATAATTAAAATAAAAAAAATCTAAAAGCAATTCTATTCCAATTAAAAGTAATTTATTAAAATATAGGTTTTCGAAATTTTTGGGGTATTACACCATGTCACCTATTTTACATTTAGTCTTAAAATTTTTTCTCTCTTTGAGTAGGTGTAACATTAGGTTGTATTTGTAAAACTATTTGAATTACAAACCATGGATCTCCTTCTTCATCATCCATAGTTAATATTTCATTAGGATATTCAATCTCTAAATTCTCATCATCACTACATGGTTCCATGTTCTTTATTTCATGCAAGGTTAAGGCTCTTTGGTTAGGACAATCTCTACAAAAATTTCCATATCCTTTACATTTAAAATATTTTTTATTTTCCATTTCAACTACCTTATTTTTACCTTTATCGTCTCAATTATTCTTTTTATCATATGAAGATGTTGATTTAGGTGTTAAAATAGGGTTTAGTTGAAGTTGAAGCATTAGACTTAACATAAGCTTTAATTGATTTGGTTTGTCTGTTAAATTTTAAAGCCAATTTAATCAAGTCATCAAGAGAATCATAAGAATACATGTCAACTTTATCTCTTATCAAATTAGTCAAGCCACCTAAGTATCTAGCACACTTTTGTTCTTTTCTTTCTTGAACATCACAAAGAAGGGCTAGTTTTTTAAATTCTCTAGTGTATTCCTCTGCATTAAATAAACCTTGCCTTAGAGTAGTCATTTTAACATACATATCTTGCTCATAATCTTTAGGCACAAATTTTTTCCTTAAGTGTTTCTTAAGTTTTTCCCAAGATTTTATCTTTGATTTCTCCTGTCTTTCTCTTGTTCTTTTTGAATTATCATACCAAATTTGAGCAAATCTTTTGAACTTAAGAGTAGCTAGCTTGCATTTTCTCTCATCATCATACTCTCTAAAATCAAAAATAGCTTCAATTTCATGCAACCAATCAAATAATAATTCCACATTCAAATCACCATAAAATTCAGAAAGGTTAAGTTCAATACCTTGATCTTCATGGTAAGCATGTCTTACTTGGAATGTATGTGGTATTCTTTGGGTGCTTGAGCTAAAGGAGCTCATCTCATCTTCTCCATATTCATTGTGAGGTATGTTTGAATATATAGTTCCACCTTTTGCATGGAAGATAGGCTTCATATTTCCTTCCACACTATCATGGGTGGTCTCCATGTGAATTTGCCATGGTTTAAGCGCTTCTTGTTCAGCTAACCTTTCTTATACACTTTGTAGTTGATGTTGAAGTGTGGTTTGATTTTTTAATTTAGCATCCATTCATGTGGTGAGGCTTTTGATAGACTCTACCAAAGCACAAACTTCTTCACTAGCTATGGTTATGGATGACACACACCTCTTTTTGTTGCACAAAAGATTACCATAAGTATATAGGTGCTGGAATTTCCCTACAACCAAACAAGACACAAGTATTTTTTCTAATCCACAACAATGTAAAATCACTACCTACAGTCCTTGATTAGGCACAAATGAGGGAAATTATCCACAAGAAGTCACAACTTGCATGCAAAAACCAAAGGGGTAAGATGTATTCTCCTTATGGGGTTCAGATTTTTGCACATAAAATAACAATTTGCAGTTGACTTTCCTTCAAAAAAATGATGATCTTCAAGTTGAAGATATATTGCTATGTATCATATAAGATGTAAAGAAGAAAAGGAAGAAGAATATGGGTCGGAATTGGGGCAATAATGGACTAAACCGAGGCAATACAGAATATTCCTTTCCCTCACAACTCTTCGAACCTAGTGAAATGGTCCTAGGGTGTTGAGGAAAAATCTCCCTTTTTCCCAGGTTGGACGCATAAAAACAACAAAACACAATATAGAATGATTACCGAATAGATGTACAGATGGGGATAGGAAATAAAAGGGAAAGTTTCGATGGAGATAAAACAAAATTCAAAGGAGAACAAAGAACACACACACACAGGTATAGTTGCGCAAAAATGAAGACTGCTGGTCGAAGGTGGATTCAACTTCCGATGAAAAGAATGCAACAAGATTGTTGCAAGATTTCAATATCTTCAACCAAGAACTCAAGGAAGATTCAAGAACATTAAGAAGGTGCAAGAATTCAATGAAAGAAATAGCTATTGGTGAGTTCTTGTTACAAAGAACTCGTGCATGCAATAACTAGTCTACAAAAGGGGTTTGATCTATAGAACTCAAAACAGCCAAAGCTTTGATACCAAAAATGTTGTGTAATCAAAAAGGATGGAACACTTGGTTTAATTTTGATTAAACTGATATAAATGCTATGACCTAGATGGTTCAAAGGTTGAAGATGATTTCAAGCTTTGAATGAAGGAGGATAATCAAGGAAGGAATGCCCAAAGCTTTCCTTGATCAAAGGAGACTCCAAAGAGAGGATAAAACACAGCTTGTCTGGTTGATGTCTTGTTCAAAAAATTAATTTATTCTCTTCTTCATTTAGACATGTACAAGGGTATATATAAGGAGGAAGGAGCTGACACATTTAAGCTCAAAATAGCCGAGTTTTCTACCTTAATTCAAGCTAAATTATCCTACTTGAATTAAGTCCAAATAATACCTAATATTAATCACAATATCATTGTCTGAATGATATTAATGACTAACATTATAAAGCCATATAATTAACTATGATACATACATGAAATTACATCAAACCCTGACTTACATAAAATACACTTAGGGTTTACAACAAGTTAATACAACTAATGATAATCATCACCATATCTTCTTGTTGTAAAGTATCATCCCATGTATGCCATAATCTTTCATGTTTTGAATTTTGATACACTTTAAGGTGTATTAAAATCTTCTTCTTGCAAATATGTAACATACCTGTAAGAACAACTTGAATTATTTTCAACACCAAGCATAGACAAATTATCAAGAATATTTAATATGATAGGCTCTAATATTAAGAAAGATAATTCTTCCTTACCTTAAGAATCAATATGAATATGAGAATCATTACATGCTCCAACATCAGTGGGCTTATCGCTAATGGGTTTATATTTCACTCACTTGACTGAAAAGTAGATGAGAAATACTAAAATAGTGGCGTTATGGTGCAAGGAGATAGCTATTTAAAGGACTTCTATTATGGTGTAATAAGAGATGTTTATGAGTTGCATTGTGCCAATAAAAACAATATTGTTGCTTTTAAATGTATTTTTATGATGAGAAACATGAAGTTAGAGAATATAAAGTGGATGAAGATGGAATAATTAGCATACATAAAGGTTCTTCATAAAAAATAGATAATTATTTTATATTAGAAACACAAGTGTAGTAGGTGTTTTATGTTCAAGATCCAAGACATGATTATTAGAATTTTATGATTAAGATAGAGCCTCAAAACTTGTATAGCATGTTAGAAGTCAAGGAAGAGCAAGCACACCAGAAAAATTAATGATGAAGTTGCATAAGAAAGAGAGATTCAAGGTTTTAATTATGTATTTTAGTGCATAAGACATATGGAAATTTTTTTTATAGAAATTAAACATTTAAAAGTAGAACGATGAGAAAAGGTCATTAAATGGGTGAAAAGAAGAATTAAGAGCATAAATCAACAAAAGAAATGAAGCAACTATTTTATATGATTTTATTGTTGCTAATGATGTTAAAGATTAAGATTTGACTATTTTATGGCATATTTCTAGGTATATATTTGTGTATGGACATCAACTATTTAACTTATTTATTTATTTAGTTTTCTACAAAGTTTTTATTACTTTTTATGATAAATTAATGGTTCTAGTATATTAAAAATATTTATTCATTATCTTATGGTTATCCATCTTAATATTTCTTATCTGTCAGGCCCTAAACCTTTCAAATTCTTTCAGTTTTGGACGGAATCTGAGGATTTCATTCCTATTTTTCGGAGAATATGGAGAATTAAGATGGGAGGGAACTTTCTGCTCAAATTTTCCAAGAGGTTAGGCCTTCTCAAGTAGGAATTCAAGACTTTTAAGAGAGATAATTATGGATCTATCACTCACAAAGTTCATACTGCTAGGGAGGAGGTGGATGCTTTACAACATGTTTGTTATTCCAACCCTGGAAATTCTGAACAGAGGATATTACTTCAGGTGAAAGAGAAACAATTCCATCATTTGCTATATTATGAAGAACTTTTCTACAAGCAAAAAACAACCAATCACTAGCTCAAATCTGGGGATTCAAATCACAAATACTTTTATGCTAAGGTAAGGGAGAGGCATCAAAGTAAAGTAATGGTATTTCTCTTGGATTATGAAGATAATGAAGTCAGAGGTGCTAGCAACATTCAAGCTACCTTCATCACCTATTATCAGCAGCTTTTGGGATGAGGTCCATGTATGGAGGGAGAACTGGAACCTTTAATTTTAGTCTCAGGTGTGGATTAGGCTCACCATGCTAGGCTTATTGCACCTGTTACAGTAGAGGAACTAAAGGAGGCTATCTTCTCAATAGGGGATACTAAAGCTCCTAGAGTGGATGGATTTTCTACAGGGTTTTTCAAGGCTAGCTGGCTTATTATTGTAGAAGAGGTATTGGGCTATTTGAGAGTTTTTTGCATTTGGTTTTTTGCCTAAAAAGCTAAACATTACTGCTTTAACTCTTATCCCCAAGCAACCAAATGCAACAGGGTTACTGATTTTAGAACCATAGCTTGTTGTAATGTGTTGTATAAAATTATTTCAAAAATTTTTGTTCAGAGATTAAAGAATATCATGCCCACCATTATTGACCATTCTCAGAATGCTTTCATTAAGGGGAGAAGAATTGGAGAAAATATTCTTTTGGCCCATGAATTGGTTAGGAAGTACTCTCATAAGGGCATCTCACCCAGATGTATGCTTAAGATTCATCTTAAGAAGGCATATGACATGGTAAACTGGGATTTTCTACCGCAACTCCTTATCTTGTATGGATTCCCTACCCACTATGTTAAGTTGATTATGACTTGTGTGACCACTGTATCTTATTCTATCATATACAATGGTGTTCTTGTTGCTCTTTTCCCTAGAAAAAGAGGCTTAAGGCAAGGAGATCCTCTATCTCCTTATCTTTATATGCTGGTGATGGATTATTTTAGTAGGTGTTTGAAGAAGTTATGGGTTGATCCAAGGTTTAATGCTCATCCTAGATGTAAAGGATTGCAGCTCATAAACTTAAATTTTGTTGATGATTTATTGTTATTTTGTAAGGGTAATCTATAGAGTGTGCAATGTCTTAAAGAGGTTTTGGATCATTATCCACAACTTCAGG
The DNA here is from genome assembly GCA_039764185.1 of Tamarix austromongolica. Classification (NCBI taxonomy): domain Eukaryota; kingdom Viridiplantae; phylum Streptophyta; class Magnoliopsida; order Caryophyllales; family Tamaricaceae; genus Tamarix; species Tamarix austromongolica. The sequence goes on from CM077814.1 coordinate 57,198,954, forward strand.
GCTAGTGGTTAATCCCCTTAAATTTACTATGTTTTTTGGGGGTGCTGATGTTCAAATTCAAGCTGCCATCCTTGATTTCCTCAGGTTTCCAGTAGGGAGGTATCCTATCACTTACTTGGGCTTGCCTTTGACATCTTCTCATTTATCTGCATCACATCTGCAACCTTTACTTGATAAGATCACTGTAAGATTGAGACATTGGAGCACTTTATTTCTGTCCTATGCTAGGAGGTTGCAGCTTATTAAATCTATGTTGTTTAGTATCCATCTTTATTTCAGTCAAATTATTTTGCTACCTAGGAAAGTTTTACACTCTTTTATTAGCATGTGTAGGAACTTCCGATGGTCTGGAAAGCTACATGTAACGAAGACTACCCTAGTTGCTTGGGATAAACTTTTCTCACCAATTAATGAGGGTGGTCTTGGCTTACTTAATCTTGAGCTTTGGAATTGTTGTGCTTTGGGGAAGCTTCTATGGAACATTGCAGCAAAAAAGGATACTTTATGGGTCAAATGGGTGCATTCAGTTTATATTAAGTAGGGATCTATATGGGATTTCATTCCTACCTTTTACACGTCCTGGACATTTCTCAGGATTTTACATATCGGAAGTGTTCTCCAAGATTATATTCTGAGTTGTGAGACAAGGCATGCAGATTATAGTATCAAAGCAACCTATCATTCCATTAGAACAGCACAAGATAAGCAATCATGGGCAAAGCTACTATGGAGGTCTGTATCAACACCTAGATTAACTTTTATAGCTTAGCCTGCATGCATAAATAGGTTGTTAACTAAAGCAAGGCTGAGGGAGATAGGACTGGAAGTGGATCAAGACTGTGTTTTTTGTCACTAAAAGAGTGAGACCAGAGATCATTTGTTTATGTTTTGTCCTAATACCTCCATTATTTGGAAGAATATTAGAAGGAGTGCTGGCAAAAGTGACCCATTCTGGGATGGGATCAGGAATTAAAGCCCTTAAATATAAGATATCGACAAGAAGCAAAGAAGAAACACATTTTAGGAGCTTTATTTGTCTCTTACATTGCAACTATTTGGCATGAAATGAATCTTAGTGTGTTTTAGCATAGTACTAGACAAAATTTTGTGCTTTTGAGGATCATAATTATCAATGTATCTAGGAGGCTAGGGAACCATACTTTTTATGCTAAGTATGCTAGATGGTTATTGTTTCTTCACTATATTGAGTGTATTGCTACTTTGTAATCTCTATTTCGATAGTAATAAATTTCTACTTATCAAAAAAAAATTTCTTTCAAATTTTATGTAGTTTTCTTTGTAATGTGAAATTCGATACTCTTTCTTTATTTTACACACATGTGAGGGAAAGATTGATTAAAGCCTATGTATAAGAACATTATAAATGGATATGGTGGTGGTTGTAGAGGGTAAGGTATTATGATTTTAGCTACCTTAGATCCTATTGTAATACTTTCTTATTAATTAATAATTTTACTTACATGCTACTATAATGACAATCAACCAGCATACAAACGTCCTTCATCACTAGGAGTGTTTTTAAACTAACTCATTAGCAAATTGGCAAGTGCTTGCCACCACTAGGTAATTATTAATGTCTAAATTTGAATTTCCTAGTTTGCACAAATGTAATTTCAATTAGGATAGATATTTTTTTTCATTTTAAATGTACCTTTTTTTTTATCAATTAGGTTGTAGATATTAAAGGTATGGGGATAAAAACTGGGAAAAATGGTAATGAGATAATTAAATAGAAAGTAAATTTTTCTTCCTATGGATCCCAACACAATGGACCACAACACAATCAAGTTGAAGAAGATAATTGTAGTGAAGGTGAAATTAATATAGAATTTGTGCATGCGATTGTTTCTAAGAATCATACCTCTGCTCAAGAAGAAGATCAAAATCTTGATTTATCTATTATGCCTTTAAATTATCCAGGTAGATGCTCAATCAATACTTAAATTCAAAAATGTATGTGTTTATGTGTACATATTTGAGATTTAAAAATCACTCTTATTTCACTCTATCAATGCACTTAATTTTATTTACTTCATGTTCTTATGTGTTTACATGACTAATAAGGTGGAACCCATACGATTGTCACAAAAAAATTTTGTTGATAGAGTTGATATGACTTTGAAGTTACATAAAGCTATTGATCAACTATTAAGAGAAAGAGATGGATCTAAAAATACCCTACTTTGAATATGAACTCAATATATGTATGAAAATAGGTGTAAAATAGATGAAACCCACAAAATTATGGTAATAGTAGTCAAGGTAGCATATTTTTAACTAAATGTGTCTGTATATATATTTTTATTTTATTCTAAATACCTATAATTTATTGAATGGTTAAACCTTGATTTTATTCTCTTATTTTTGGAATAGCAACAAGTAGTAGTGATAAAAGAAAAAGGAGGGAGAGAGGCAAGTAAAAATCTTATTTGATTAAAAAGAAGACATTAGATGGTACTATAAAGCCACCATTTTAAAAACATGACTATATTCTCCAAGTTATTGGAGAAAGTGCTAGAAACTTGGTAAATTTTTGTGAGCATATTGTGCATACCAAATCCCTCATGGATGCATAACTAAACATCGTGATGTAATGTGGTTTCTTGTGAAGATAGATATATATGAATTCTTTTCCTTTTATAAATCCCAATTTATGTTAGCTAACCATGTACTTTGTATTTTTCTTTATTATTTTGTTACCACACCATAGAATAAGTTTAGCATAATGGATAGTAATGAACTACCTAAATAAAAAGTGTTTGTGTTGTTTGCATTGCAACTCTCATACTGTTATTGGAAAATCACTTGCATTCTTAGTAGAAAGAATGTGGGCATACACATGAGGAATATTTGGAAAATCCATCTATTAGATTTTACCAAGAAAATTAGAAAAAATAATTTGAAACTTTTAATTCTTATAAATTTAAAGTAATTCTCTCTGTTACTAATAATTTTTTTATTTATCTTGTTTCTACACTTAATATATATTATTTATTTTAGTTTCTTTTATTCTTTAATTTTTGAAAATAAATCAACAAAATAGAGAGAATCAAAAGTCAGACAAATGGTGTTAACACACCATAGGAAACTTATATTTCCAAGAGGTGGAAACTATAATAGTAAGGATATAAAATATTTCTGCATAATAAATATATTCATCTTGATGAAAACAATTACTAGGTAATGTGTCTTAAAAAAAAGAAGAATGGCAGTGTCAAGCTAAATGTTGATATGATCTAGCTTGCTGAATGCACACACACAAATCATTAAGGAGTATTGGAGTAGGATAATTATGGATGATCTAAGAACACTCATGCAAAGTATTCCTATATTTGGATTAGTATCTTTAATTTCTTATCTACATTATTTTGTGATGTGTATTTAGTTTTTTTAATAATTATCACCAAATAATTCGTTGATGCATATGTTAGTTCATATACTGAATTGAATATAATAACTAAGAATGTATACGTATGTAAAAAGTGGTGACGTGTATTGCAGGGAGACCTTTACCAAGTTGTGAAAGATAAATATAAAAAAAATAGCCCATCAAACACAAGAATAGATGTTACTTTATTTTTTAGGCCCAATGTCTTGATACAAACAAGGGAAAGGTAGTGAGTATGCTGGCTCTATCAGATCAAGGATTCTAGAAAAAGAATGGCAAAAAAACATGTAGTAATAAAGTAAGATAAATGAGCAACAAGTCATGATAAATGAAAAATAAAATAAGATAGGCGGTCAACAAAGTCAAAAATATTAGCTTAAATAGAAACAAGATCAATTAATTTCTGCTTTTGAGAAGAGAATGCTGGAAATGAGTCAAATGATGACTACCAATATTATGAGGTAAATTTTTAGTTCTATATTGAACCAAATTTGTATTATTTTAATATATGAGCTAATTTACATTTTGTAGTAATGTTGAGCCTTGCATGGGATCAATTATTTCAAAAAATAAAGAGTGTGAGCTTTGAATTGGTATTTGGTGCATAGAATACCATTAGGTTACTTCATGCAAGTTTTGGAGAAGCTGATGGTAGGATTGTTAGTTCTTTGATAAACATGGGGGGCCCATACTTATTAACATGGGCTATGTTTATTGACAGAATGTGTAGATGTGAATTTTGGGAAAATAAATTGAGAGTTAGGATATAAAAACCAAGGGGTCTTGTTTCCCAAAAATATTATTTTGTGCCAAGGGATTTTTTTTCTCTTATAAAAGAGATATGAGAAAACCTTATCATCATGTTGAGCGAACAAACTTTTTCTTCTTCTTTAACATTGAATTCTCCATTGTTAGAGAACTGTAGTTTTTTTGAAATTGGTTGATTAATTTGTCTAATCATTTTGTCATTACATAAGGTTGTGAAAGATAAAGATAAAAAGGACTCCCTTAAACATAAGAATAGATGTTACTTCTTTTTTTGGGCACAATGTATTGACACTAACATGAGAAATTTAGTGGATATTGTAGCTCTATAAAATCATTGATTCAAGAGGAAGAAGAAAAACAAATCATATAGAAAAAAATTAAGATAAATGACAAATAAAATAAGGTATCAAGTCCACAAAGTTAAATAGATGAGAAAAAGATCAATCTATGGCTACTTTTGGGAAGAGAATGTTAGAAATGAGTTAGCTAATGACTACTAATGTTATTATGTAAATTTTTACTTCTATATTGAAGCATGTTTGTATTTATATTATAATATGATCTACATTACATTATGTAGTATTTTTTACCCTTTTATAGGACCAATTATTTCAAAAGATGAAGAGGGTGAGATTTGAATGGGTATTTTATTCATTGCATAACATTGTGTTGGCTTGTGGAAATATTTGAGGAGTTTATAATATGATTGTTAGTTCTATGATAAACACAGGGGCCCCGTGTTTATTAACATGTGCTTTTTTTATTAAAAAAATGTGTAGATTTGAATTTTGGGGAAAAAGTCTAGAGTAAGAAAGTAAACATTGGGGGGCTTGGATCCCAAAGAGAGTGTTTTGCCCAATATGGTTTTTTTCTCGTATAAAAGAGATATGAGGAAACCTTATCGTCAAGTTGTACGATCCAAATTCTTCTTCTTCTTCAAATAGAATTATCCATTATTAGAAAATTGTAGTTTTGTCTAATTGGTTGATTAATTTGTTTAATCATTTTGTCAATACATAAGGTTATGAAAGATGAAGATAAAAAAAGGAGCCCCTTTAACACATGAATAGATGTTAGTTCTTTTTTTTAGGCCTAATGTTTTGATACAAATGTGGGAAAGGTAGTGTGTATGGTGGCTCTATCATATCATGGGTTTAAGAAGAAGGAGAAGAAGAATAAATCATACAGCAATAAAGTAAGATAAATAAGCAACAAGTCATGATAAATGACAAATAAAATAAGATAACTAGTCTACAAAGACAAAACTATGAGATTGAGTAGAAACAAGATCAATTTATGTCTTCATTTGAGAAAAGAATGTTAGAATTGATTCAAATGATGAATACGAATATTATGAGGCAAATTTTGAGTTCTAGATTGAACCAAGCTTGTATATTCTGAGTTTTGATTGGGTATTTTAGAAAAATATTATATTATATTCATTTGTGCTAGTGTTGGAGAATTTTAGTGTAATATGAAGGTTTGTGGTAGAAATATAGGTGTCCTATGTTAATAAACACAAGCCACATAGAATCTTTGATGTGTTTTTTGATAAAATTCAAAGTAAGGATGTAAACAAGGGTTCCCATGTTTCCTAAACACAGTCTATGTTTTTCTTTATTTTTGAAACATATTATTTTACCTAGTAGGGTTCTTTTCTTCTATAAAAGTAGACATGTTAAAATCCTAGCCATTGAGAGTCCTACATCCCAAATTTTTCTTCTTGTCCATAAAAATATCCAATCAAAGAGAATTATTGATTTGCGTAATTTATTGAAGGATTAGTTTAATCATCTTATAATTACATAAGAGTACAAATAATGACCTCTTCCTTTTCCTCAATTGTTCTATTTTGTGATTGAGTTCTCAACTGCGCATACTATTATTAATTTTTATTTGGCTTGGACCTCTCTAATCCACACTATTTCCAATTAATTTGGTATTAGAGCTACATTGTTGAAGATATTTGGTTATTAGGATGGGTATAAGATTTGATATTCAAAATTTTAATCAATCCATTAATTTTAAATTTTGGAAATTGAAGATGTAGGTGATTCTAATTTAGAACAGATTGGAAAAAGCTTTATTAGGCCATTGAAAGAAGCCAGAATTGATGATGGATGAGAGATTTAAAGAATTAGATTAGAAGTCCCTCTTTGCCATACATTTGTGTTTGTCGAACAAGGTATTACAGGATGTGGTAAAAGAATCAACCACGACTGTCGTGTGGGTGAAGCTAGGGTCATTGTATATGACAAATCAGTAGCTAACTGATTACTATTGAAAACTTAACTTTATAACCTGAAAATAGGTAAGGGTTAATCTTTAAAATGTCACTTCGATGAATTTAACTCTATAGTTATAGATTTGCATAATATAGATGTTAAATTAGGTGATGATGATTTAGCTATTATATTTTTTATGTTCTTTGCCCTCAATTTTTAAACACTTTCATGAGACTATTTTGTATGGGAAGGATGAGTTATTAATTAATGATGTGAAATTTTCCATGCTATAATGGGAGTTAATTGATAGTTAATTGACTAGTAGTGGTACTTTCAAATACTCACATAGTGAGGGATCAACAGCTATGGGGAGAACATATAAGTGGGAGTCTGGTGACTGTAAGAAGTCTACATCTAAGTAGAGGAGTTAATAAAAATATATGAAATGATGTGGGTGTCATAATAAGGGTCATGTAAGGAAGTTTTGTCCTAACAATAAGCTGAGTACTATGTCTAGTGAGTCATTCGGTATAAAGGATGATGATACAGTTACCTATGGTTATAGTGATGGAGTTGTGTTGTTGCCACTGATAGAAAATATAAGATTAGTGATATATGGATCTTGGAATTTAGGTGTTTTTACCATATATGTCCCATCAAAGTTGTCAGACTCAGATGTTACAAGACTAGGACACATGAGTGTCAAGGGTATAACAGAGCTCTTAAAGAGGGGGCTGGTGGATGGACAAAGTATAGGTACTATTAAATTCTATGAGCACTATGTATTTGGGCAAGTAAAAGAGTGTTATCTTTTCAATAGCTAAGAATAGCACGAAAGGTTAACTTGAATATATCCATTCATATTTATAGGGTCCAATAAGAGTGGATATCAAAGGAGGTTCACATTATTTAATCACATTCATTGATGACTTCTCTAGGAAGATAGGTTTTATTTCTAAAAGTATAAGAATGATGTATTTGATGTTTTCAAATGTAGGAAGACATTGATAAAGAAGAAAACCGAGAAGCAAGTTAACTGTCTTAGGAAAGATAATGGTTTTGAGTTTATTAAACATTGTTTCACAGGTGTTTTGGCTACACCTTTCCCTAGAAAAAGAGGCTTAAGGCAAGGAGACCCTCTTTCTCCCTACCTATTTGTACTGGTTATGGATTACTTTAGTAGGTGCTTACAGAAATTGTGGGTTGATCACAGGTTTCATGCTCATCCAAGATGTAGAGGACTGTAGCTTATCAATTTAAATTTTGCAGATGACCTCTTGTTGTTTTGTAAGGGTAATTTGCAGAGTGTTCAATGTCTTAAGGAGGTTCTGGATCATTTTTCTACAACTTCAGGCCTTGTGGTAAATCCCAACAAGTGCTCTATGTTTTTTGGGGGTGTGGATGGTTCAACTCAGGCAGCTATTCTGGAGCATCTTGGTTTTCCTGCAGGGAGATTTTATACTCTGCAAGATTATCTACTACTCATATACAACCTCTATTGGATAAATTGACTGCATGGTTAAGGCATTGGAGTAACTTGTTCCTCTCATATGCAGGCAGACTACAACTCATTAAATCTGTGTTATTTAGTGTTCAACTCTATTTCAGCCAGATCATCTTGCTTCCTAGGAAAGTTCTCCACTATTTTATCAGTCTTTGTAGGACTTTCCTATGGTTTGGCAAAATGTAGCTTAAGAAGACTGCTCTTGTTGCTTAGGATGCTCAGTGTTCTCCAACCAGTGAGGGAGGGATTGGATTGTTAAATCTTCAGCTGTGGAATTGTTGTGCATTGGGGAAGCTCCTATGGAACATTGCAGCAAATAATGATACCCTATGGGTCAAATGGGTGCATACAGTGTATATTAAACAAGGCTCAGTGTGGGATTTTAGCCCAATATCTTACACTTCCTAGATTTTTCTTAGGATTCTCCACATTAGACCTATTATGCAAGACTTCATCTTGAATTGTAAGGCATCTCAGACAGAGTATAGTATCAAAGTAGCTTATAAAGCCATTAGACCACCACAAGACAAGTAGCCTTGGACAAAGTTGTTATGGAGACCTGTTTCTACTCCACGATTGAATTTTATTGCTTGGCTTGCTTGCAAAAATAGGTTGTTAACTAAAATAAGACTAAGGGACATTGGCATGGTAGTGGATCCAATCTATATTTTCTGCCATCATCATAATGCGACCAGAGACCATCTTTTCTTGTTTTGTCCTAATACATCCATAATTTGGAGAACTATTAGGAGACTGGCTAGCAGAAGTGATCCTATATTGGGATGGGAACAAGAGGTCAAGACTTTAATTACAAGAACTAGGCAAGCAGCAAAGAAGAAATACATTTTAGGGGCGCTTTTTGTTTCTTACATTGCAACTATTTGGCATGGAAGGAATCTTAGGATTTTTCAAAGTAAGACTAGGCAATTAGGTGTCCTTTTGAGGAGTACTATTATGCATGTATCTAGGATGTTTGTTAATCATAATTACTCTACCAAGTATGTTAGATGGTTAGGGCTGCTTGATGATATTAATTGTAATGCTAAGTTTTAATCTCTATTTTGATAGTAATAAATTCTACTAATCGAAAAAAAAACATAGTTTCACTTATTTATACCAAGATCAAAGGATATAGAGACAATACACCTATGTTGGAAGACCATAGTACAATAGGGTAGCTGAGTTGATGAATAGAACCATATTAGAGAAGGTTTGATGAATGTTAGTATAGGGAGGTCTAGAAAGAGACTTTTGGGCTTTCATATGGCAACATAATTGGTGAACCTATCGCCAAATCGGTCCATTAATTTGGAGACACTTGAGGATTTTTGTAACACCCCCAAAATTCACTCCTGAAAAAAATTTTGAAAGAATAGAGCGGAAGCTAGAATAGAATTTGGGGAATTTTACCGCTACATCTAACACCAGATAAATGTCCACCATATATCTCATGCTAGATGCAAGGCTAAAACATGTCAAACAAAATTTCAAACATCTATGCCGTAAGGATAAACTCCCACAAGGAGATATCCACAGGCAAATGGCTAGTGAATCAATTCACTAAATAAAATCATCGCTGAATGAATCAGTAGAACCTGTGAAATAAATCTAAATTTTAAAAGCTTATCAGAGTACGAGAAATTGAAAGTTAATTACAATACCCTTGAGATTTTAAATACAACACTTGTAACTTCCAAAGCTGAATACAGTTAAACAAGATAAAACTCAACGGATCAAATTTCGGATTGCCTACTCTGTCAAGTGAAGCCTTCCACCCCAAAACAGTATCTGAACTCAAACCTACACAAGAGGTCTGCTCCCCACCATCAGTGGATCATCACAGGACCCATTCAACCAAGGTAGCATCAGTACGGGTCCGGTATTGAGTAAATCAAGACTACCCAACTCATGGAAGGAAACATACAACACATAAGATATGAAAGACTCTAGGTTAAAATTCTCATGCTCAATTATGCATGTATTACATACAACAAAACATAGGGTCACAGATTCATACTTATAAGTACATTACTAGGCATGACGGCACATAAGATACAAGCGTACAAGAAATCACAATCACATGCTAAGTAACACCAATCCAACAATCTGATAATAATCATTAAGACATCCGATTTTATTTATTTACGATGAGTTCAGGGACCCCACTATTCTTAAACCAATGGAATGGTCTGAACCACCTCTCAGGGACAACACACCCGAGCCACTATTATCATCCGATGGAATGAATCCTACACCTCTCAGGGAAAAACGCTCCTGAGCCACTATTCTTAACAGGTGGAACGGCTTGAATCACCTCTCAGGGACAGGACATTTAAGCCACTATTATCGTCCGGAGGAATGAACCCTACACCTTGTCTTGACTCACGTAATCTTCCACTTTAAATTATTAGTGTCTTATTCATTACTTATCTCATATCATATTCTTATTCACGTCGAGTATAGGGCCCCACTATTCTTAATCCGGTGGAATAGACTGAAGCACCTCTCAGGGACAAGTCTTCTGAGCCACTATTATCGTCCGGTGGAACGGACTCTACATCTCTCAAGGAAAAATGCTCCTGAGCCACTATTCTGAACTGGTGAAATGACTTGAATCACCTCTCAGGGACAGGACACCTGAGCCACTATTATCGTCCGAAGGAACGGACCCTACACCTCGGCCCAACTCACGTGATCTTCCACTTTAAATTATTAGTATCTTATTCAAGGATTTTAACCAACCATAAATTAGACCCACATGAATAATTCCATGACATAAAGATACAGCATAGGGTATCATATAACTTCAATCCATACTCAACCACTCACATACTCAAATGCATACCATATTCAAACATCATATTAACACACATTTGTATTGAGGCTATAAATTCATACATATATGCAATTACCACACAAAACACAACATACACTTGACATGATTAAATAATAGATAGGCATACTTATCACCTTCTACTTCCGACAGACATACATCCAAATTCCACCATAAGTAAAGGTAAGTAATGACTTACCTAAATCCGAAGCTAGCTAAGCAAATTAAGAAAGAGGGAGAGCTATCGAAAGCTTGACAATCCACGAGAAAGTTTTCCGAGATCGCCAATAGAAGTCAGAACTAGGTTAGAAACTATATTATCAATTAATAATTCACATATTCTAATTAAATAAACACAAACGAACACAAACAATCTTTCTTGAAAAATGTGTCCAAAACTTAGGACTCAAGAGCATAGCTCTATTAAGATTTAAGATTAAATATAAATCAAATTGGATTAATACACATATCACTTGGGACATTTCAAATTAATTTAGAAAGTTGGGGAAAGAATAATCGATTATAAATTAATTTATCAAAAATGACTTATTCATTAGGTTTTACAACTAAATAGGTAAAACAACCATTTGTATAGAACCAAATCCAAACCGATTAGATTAAAACATAATTCAAATGATTTAAAACCTAAAGGAAGAAATCGATTAGATAAAAGAAGCATAGCAAAAATCAATTTTATGAAACCATCCCCCAAGATTAGGGTTTTTAAATGCCTAAACTATGAATCGACCAGATCACTTCGATTACCTCAAATTGATAGTTTTAAAACACCATTAAACTAATTTGAGATAAATATAGATAATTAATTTCAATAAAAAAAAAATCTTCCTAGTAGCCAATTTAAGACTATCCATTTTCAAAATTAGGGTTTTAAAGCCCACGACACAAGCTTGGATAACTCAAATCAATTAATTCCAACTGAAGGTATTAGAATGCAATTAGGATAATTTTAACTATTTCTATAAATTTAATTTTAGAGAAAACATTTATACATATCATCAATTTCATAATTTCACTTGAAATCTAGGGTTTTAGGCCTGAAAATACAATTCGGTTGAATTCTATTAATTTATTTAAATTAAAGGTTTAGAAATGCAATTAGACATATTTTATAACATATCGTATAGTTAATTGCCCAAAACCAATAAAAGAAATACCTAATTTAGCATAATTAGGGTTTTTGAGCCCGGATTACAAATCCGATCAATTGTTGCTAAAATATATAAATTGATGGTTTGGAAATGTAATTAAATGCATTCTTATATAAATTATATAGTCAATTGAATAAAATGACCCAATTACACAATCCAATTTAGTCTCGCAAGAGTTTTGACCTAAAAATCCAATTCTGATGAATTACGCATAATTTTCCTAAATCAGCACTTCCGATATGAAAGTAAATATATTTCAAACAATATTATAAAATCAATTAAGCAGAACGTCTCAATTATGCAACACAATTTCATTACACACAAATTTTGACCTAGGAATCAAATTCCGATTGATTCTGCATAAATTTCTCAAACTGACGGTTCCAACATGAAATTAGCTACATTTTAAAACATATTGTATAATCAATTTACCTAAAATAGCTAAATCGGACGAATCCAAAAAATTCGAGCATAACCCGACCAAAAATCCAATTTTCCAAAATTCCAGCATAAACCATACAATTAACATATCCAGATCAATCTTACAACATATATATACATAAACAAACAATCAATTTATCTTTTCATAAGCTAATTCATACTCAATTAATCAAATCAATGTTAGGGTTTTTCAGAAATTTACACCAACCGAAAATCAACAAATCGGAGCAAAGGAAGGCCGGAGAAGCTTCGTCGAAGGCCGGGGGTTGCTCGCCGGAGGTCAGCGAGGCTCGCCGGAGCCGAACAGTGGCCCGTCACTATTGCTGCTGCTCCCGCGCTACTTCGGTGGCTAATGTTGCGCTGCTTCAGCTGCTACTGTTGCATCGCCGGTGGCAGTCGTGGCTAGCGGTGGCTGGAGGAGGGAGGAGCTGGGGAGAAGGGGCGGTGAGGGAGGCTGGGATCGCAGGAGTAGAGGTCGGGAGCAAGTCAGGAAAGGGAAGAGAACGGGAGAAAATAAGAGAAAGGAAAAGAAGGGGGGTCCGGCGAGTCAGGGGTTTGCGTTTTTTTTTCTTCAAATACAAGTACACATATAAAATTAAATACTAAATGTTTAAAAATTATTATTGGAAGACTTTATCTAAAATATATTTCAAAAGGATCCGAAGGTTTAAAATTAGTAGAAAAGCTATATAAAGAATTTCAGAAACATTTTTGGAAGAATTTACTAACGAACATAAAAATTTGTATTATTTACAGAAATATATTATAAGGCCTCAAAAATTTTTTAAAAGCATATAATAAAATATTTAAGTCAAATTCTAATAAACTGAGACTAATTTAAATAATTTCCGAAATCGGTTTTCCACCAACCAAAAAGCGTAAAACTGAAAAAAATTAATTTCGGAAAGAAGTTCATAAAAAAGTTCCAAAAATATTTTTAATTTAAAACTTCCCAAAATATTAACAATTTTAGAAATGAAGAAATTCAAAGTCGGAAATATTTTCTATGGATAAAATCATTAAAAATAAATTTAATTATTTAAACAAAAATTCCATAATTTAAATAATAAATTTCATTAACGAAATATAACTCGAAAATAAAGGCGTAATCACATGAAAAAATTATAATCGAAAAAGAATCTAAACAAAAAAAATCAAAATACGAGAAAGAACGGGAATACATATTTTTAACTGAAAATCGAAATCATATGAATATAATAAAGGCAGGGTCGTCAACGGATTTATCTAGCATGGTTCGCAATGACAACGATTAATTAAATTCAAATATGAAGTCGAAATCATCGATAACTCCATAAAACAAATCGAAATTAAAATAATTATACGTTTACATAAAAATACGCTAATAAAATCATTAAACTTAATAAATTTGGATTTAAAAAATATGGGGTGTTACAATTTTAGTTTGGTAAGCCAATTGATTACTCTAATTTCCAAATATTTTGTTACCCTACTTATGCTTATTTGAATGATAGTAAACTTGAGCCTAGAGCTAAGAAGTATATGTTTCTTAGCTTTACATCAGAAGTGAAGGTGTACAGGTTTTGGGACTCAGCTGCATCCAAGTTCTTGACCGGTGGGGAAGTGTCCTTTAATGAATCTATGTTCCTTTAGAAGACAGAGTCTTATGATGGTGTCACTATGGATGTGAAGTAGGATAGTCCTTCAGTTTAGGTGGAGTTTAAGGTTGAGTTGGATGATAAAGACCCTTCTGATAGACCCACTATTCTTAAAGTGGTTAGATCTAAGTAGTTAGTGGAGTAGAGGGGCATTACTTAAGGTTGAGGATGGATTATTTTCAAGCCTTTATTTAGGTACGGTTATCAAGAGTTAGCTAGCTATTCTTCATCTACTGTAGATACTATTATTGATGTGTAGAAGCCAACATCATTCTCAAAGGCTATAGAGATTACAAATTTTTTTGAGTGTTGTGCTACTATAGAGGAAGAGATGGAGTCCTTGTTGAAGAATCGGAAATGGAAACTTATGAAGGCACTAAGGAAGAAAAATATTACATACTATAAGTTGGTATAGAAGATCAAAAAAGGGGCACCAAGAGTCGAGAGACCATGGTACAAGGCTCATTTAGTTGCAAGTGGATTTAGTCAAATTCAAAGTGTGGACTACACTAAGGTATTTTTTTCCTATGTTTGGACATACTTGTATTCCTACAATACTTGTGCTTGTAGCTATGAATGATTTTGAGTTGGAGTAGTTGGATGTCAAAACTAAATGTTTTCATGGTGAGCTTGAGGAGGAGATTTATATGTGATACCCTAATGGGTTTGTATTTGAGGGGTTGCGTGATCACGTGTGGTTGTTGAAGAGGTAACTATATGGTTGAAAGTAGTCTCCTAAATAGTATAGTAAATGGTTTTCTCAATTTATTCTTGAGCATGGTTTCTCAAGGAGTGAGTATGATGGATGTGTGTTCTTGAAAGAGATGGAGGGTGGCTCTTTTATTTATCTTTTTCTATATGTTGATGACATGCTGGTGGCAGCAAAAGATATGTCTAATGCTGATAAAGTGAAGGAAATGCTAAAGAGTAAGTTTTAGATGAATGATGTTGGAGCTACAAAGAGGGTTCTTAGCAAGGAGATCATTAAAAATCGTGAATAGAAGCTTTTGTAATTATCAGAAGATTCCTATGTGATCAAGGTGCCAGAGAGATTTTGTACGATGGATGCCAAATTGGTGATCACTCAATTGGCTACTAACTTTAAATTATTTGCTTTGGATTATCTCAAATCCAAATAGGAAGAGGAGTTCATAGAGAATGTTTCATATTCGAATGTTGTTGGTTGTATCATCTATATTATGGTGTGCACCTAGCCTAATATTGCTCAAGCTGTAAGTGTTATGAGTCGATATATGGTAAACTGGGGAAAGGCTCACTAGTAAGCTATGACATGGATCCTTAGGTACTTGAAGGGAATAGCTATATCTTGTATTAAGTATAGGAGATCAACTTATTCACTAGTTGGGTTTGTGGGCTCTGATTATAGTGAAGACCTTAATAAATGGAGATCCATCAGTGGATATGTTTTCGATCTTTGTGGTTTAGTTATTAGTTAGAGTTTTTCCTTATAGGATGTGATGGCCTTGTCCACAAATGAGGCTAAGTATATGTCTAAGATAAAGAAGTTTTAGGAAATCTTGTGGCTTGGTGGTTTAATATGAGAATTAGAGTTTCATCATGGTACTCCAATCGATTATCATGACAAGTAAAGCATTATCTACAAAGAATCAGAATTATGTTTGTTGTTGAATAAAGCACATTAACATCAGGTGTCCCTTTATTTAGGGTACTATTGCTATAGGCAAAGTTGTGTTAGAGAAAGTGTATACTTTGGTTAACTAAGATGATATGCTAACAAAGCCACTGACCATGGTTAAGTTTGAGTATTTCTTAGACTTCAATGGTACTCATAGGCCATTAGGTCCTTTGTTAGGCTAGGGTTTTTTATAGTGGTCTTTACATGTCATGTGTCACAAATACAACGTGAGGGTAGAGAATAGTGAGTTTTGACTAGGTATTTGAGCATAGCATAATATTATATTTGTTCCTGCAAGTGTTGGAGAAGTTTAGTGTTGTATAGAGGTTTGTAAAGAAACACGGGGTTTTGTGCTTTGATGTATTTTAGGTAAAAGTCAAAAGTGAGGAAATAAACATACGGCTCCTATTTTTCCTAAAGATGGACCATGTTTTTTCCTTATTTTTGGAACATGTTGTTTTTCCCCATAATTTATTTCTTCTATAAAAGGAAACATGTTGAAACCTTAACTTTTGAGAGTCGTGTGTCCCAAATTCTTCTTCTTCTCCATAGAATTTTGAATTGAAAGAGAATTTGAGATTTGTGTAATTGATTGATTTATTAATTTTACTGTCTTGTAATTACATAAGAGAACGAATAAAAATCTATTATTTTTTCCTCCATTTTTCTATTTTGTGATTGAATTCTCAATTGTGCATAATCTTATTAATTTTTATTTGGTTTGGATCTCTCTAAATCCATGCTAATTCTGATATATATTTATATTATGATATGAGCTAGTATTATTGAGCCTTGTATAGGAACAATTATGTTAAAAGATAAATAGTGTGAGCTTTGAATGGGTATGTGAAGCATAACATTACATTATATAGGTCCGTGCAAGTATTGGAGAAGTTTATGGTAGTATTGTTAGTTTTATGATAAACATAGGAGTCCCATGATAATTAAAACAGGCTATGTTTATTCACTTAATTTGTAGATGTGAAGTTTGGGAAAGAAATTGAGAGTAAGGAAATAAGCACAGGGGTCTTGATTCGCAACTACATTGTTTTACACCATAGGGTTTTTTTTTCTCGTATAAAAGAGATATGAAAAGCCCCTAGTTTTCAAGTTATATGAGCCAAATTCTTCTTCTTCTTCTCCACAAAATTCTCCATTTATTAGAGAATTTTAGCTTTGTGTAATATGTTGATTATTTTGTTTAATCATTTTGTCATTACACAAGGTTGTGAAATATAAAGATAAAAAAGGAGCTCTTGAAACACAAGAATATATGTTACTTCATTTTTTGGGCCTAATGTCTTGACACAAACAAGAGAATGGTATTGGGTATGGTGTCTCTATCAGATCAAGGATTCCAAAATAAGAAGAATAACAAATCATACAACAACAAAGTAAGATAAATGAGCAACAAGTCATGATAAATGACAAATAAAAAGAGATTTCTAGTCTATAAATTCAAATAGATGAGTTAAAAGATAAACAAGATCAATCTATGACTATTTTTGTGACTATAATGTTAGAAAAGAGTTAAATGATGAAACCCAATATTATAAGGTAAATTTTGAGTTCTATATTGAACCAAGATTGTATTTATTCTATGATGTCAGCTACTTTATGTTGTGCAGTATTGTTGTGTCTTATATCAGATCAATTATTTCAAAAGATGAAGAGTATGAGCTTTAAATGGGTATGTGATGCATAACATAGAATTGTGTTAGTTTGTGAAAGTGTTGGAGAAGTTTATTGAAGGATTTGTAGTTCTATGATAATCAAGGGGGCCCGATGTTTATTAAAACGGGTCATGTTTTTTCATAGAATGTGTAGATGTAAATTTTAGGGAAAATATTGAGAGTAAGGAAATAAACAAATGGGATGTGTTACCCAAGCACATTGTTTTTTCTCGTGGGTTTTTTTTTCGGTATAAAAGAGATATGAGAAAACCCTAGCCATCAAGTTCTATGAGCCAACTTGTTCTTCATCTCCACATAATTCTTCATTGTTAGAGAGTTGTAGGTTTGTGTATTTGGTTGATTAATTTGTTTAATCATTTAATTATTATATAAGAGTACGAGTAAATATCTTTATTTTCCCTCAATGTTTCTATTTTGTGATTGATCTCTTCAATTATTCACCATCTTGTTAATTCCAATTTATATTTGATAATCTGTGTTTGTTTGCAAAATTTTGTATCAAAGCTATGGTTTTTCAAGAGATTTGGTAATCAAGATGGGTACAAGATTTGATATTTTGAAGTTCAATTAGTCCATTAATTTTGGATTGTGGAAATACAAGATTTGGGTGCTTCTAATTCGTAATAGGTTGGAAAAGGTTTTATTTGGTCAATTCAAATTAGCCAAATTTGATGACGAATGAGAGATTGGAAGAGGTGGATCTGAAGGCACTTTCTACCATAAAAAGCTTCTCGAATAAGGTATTGTAGGAAGTGGTAAAGTAATTAATGGTGGTTGCGTTGTGTTTGAATCTATAGTAAGTGTAAAAGAAAAAATTAATACTAAATCGGCTACTACTAAAGAGTTAGCTTTATAACCTAAAGTTAGGTGAGTTTCAATCTTTGAAAGTTTATTTGGATGAATTTTATTCTATTGTTATGGATTTGCAAAACATAGAATTAAAATTAGATGATGAAGATTTGTCCATTATGCTATTGTATTATTTACCTACTAGTTTTAACCATTTTTTTGGGATAGTATTATATGGAAAGAGCTAGCCCTTAAGGATGTTAAATTTTCCCTATGATAATGGAAGTTGATTAATAATTAGTTGACTAGTAGTAGTACTTCCTAGGACTCACACAGTGAGGGACTTGTAGCAAAAGGATGAATTAGGAGTGGGGGTCTGGTAACCATAAGAAATCTAGATATAAATCAGAGATTTGAAAGAATAATATGGAATGTTATTAGTGTCGTAAGAAGTGGTATATGATTAAGTTTTCTCTTAATAAAATTCCCATTGATAAGTTTGGTGAGTCGTCTTGTATGAAGGATGATACTACTATAGCCTAGAGTGATAGTGATGGAGATTTGTTGATGGCTACTAATAGACAGACCAAGATTAGTGGTAGATGGATCATGGATTCTAGGTATTCTTATCATGTATATCCCAATCATAATTGGTTTCTAACATTTAAGGTGACTTAGGGTTGAGTTGTCTTGATGTCATATAATGTTGCTTGCAAAGTTTCTAGGATTTTTATGGTGAAGGTGAGGAAGCATGATGTTATTGTTAGGACACTCTCCAATGTGATGCATATGGCTATGATGACCAAGAAGCTCATCTATTTTAGTTCTTTAGACTGTTATTGAGTATCGCATACTGAGAGTTTCAAGAGGAGCTCTAGTAGTAATGAAGGGGAAGTGGGTTAGAACACTATATTAGTTTGTGGGTTCCATTATTGTGGGGATAACTGATGTGACATCACCGAGGATAATAGGCACATATGCTATGAGACTTTGGCACATGAGACTAGGATCCAAGAAGCAGGTGAAGCAAAGGCACATTGCTCAAAATAGAGTACAAACAATTGTTAAACCTCTTGTAATGTTTGGTTTTGAATAATTGGTTGTATATGCTTTATCTAGTGTAGAGATTTTTGATGATGTGCATGAGCCAACATCATTCTTAGAGTTTATTGAGAATTTTGATTCTAATACATGGTATGCTACTATAAAGGTGGAGATGGAGTACTTTGTAAATAATTATACATGAGAACTTGTGAAGGAACCCAAAAAGAAAAAGATTGTTGTTTGCAATTAGGTGTATAATTTCAAATAAGGAGCTTAATGGATGGAGAGACCAAGGTACACGGCTCATTTAGTTGCTTCTATTCATACTTGCTCTTATAGCTATACGAGATATAGAGTTGGAGCAGTTGGATGTTAAACTACATATTTTCATGGTGATCTAGAGAAGCAGATTTACATGTGACAATTTGATGGATTTTTTGTTGAGGGGATGCATGATCATGTGTGCCTATTGATGAGGTCAATTTATGGTCTAGAGTAACCTTGTAATGCCCTATCCTAAAATCCTTCAAATTCTATTTAGAATTATGTTGATATAAGATAAAAGAGTTTTAGTTTTGAAATGGACTTGGAATTATAATAATATTATGATTTTACCGATAGAATACTTTACATAACCTATAGAATGGTGAGCTAGAAAAATTAACATTCTTGTTCTTAACAAACCAATCGACTGGTTTTCCCAAACACATTGGCTGGTCATCCTCTATTTTTATTTCCATTTCTGATTTTGATTCAAATTTCTCTCTAATGGTTATGAAAATTTCCAATTAGAGTTTAATTATGCTAATAAGCATGTTTTAGTGCTTTGGGATTAGTTTCACATTATTTAGATTATTACATAATTTTAATTAGCTATTTTTTCCTAAAAAGGCACCTTTTAGGCAAGCTTTTCCTTTTCTCTTCTCCCTCACCTCTCCCTCTCTCACCTGGCAGCTAGGGCTGTGAGATTGAATTTGTTCACCACATCTCTGACCGGCCAAACCACTACCATCTTTATTTTTTATTTCATTCAACCCGCCACCACCCTAGCAAGTCATACCTGACTTCTTAGCTTGCCCACACTCAACCTCACCAATCTCATCCCCCTCTCATATAAGAATTTCGACTAGCCTTGCCTCTATAATTTTTATTTTTTATCCATTTTCATTCCTCACTTGTATTCTTGCTCTCTTCTCCCTTCTTTTTGTGGAATATTTCCCCAAGTATTGAGCATCTTTTCATTTTCCCTCTTTTTCCCTCTCCTAAATAAAATAGAGGGTTTCTCTGATTTTTCTCCCTTCTTTGTGCAAGCATTGTGTTCCTTTCTCTTCTTTTAATCTAGTTTTAGTTCTCTCTTGCTTTCCATAAGAAAGGAAGAATTAAGGTTGAGAAAGGTTAACGATTCTAGCTCTTCCTAGTTTTGTTCCATCCAATCAACACACATTTATTTTCATTACATAGTTGGGCAATGATTTTATGCTTTCAAGGTGAGCCTACACCCTGAACATTCCATAATAAATATTTCATATGATATGCAAGGAAGCAGGCACAACTATATGCTTAGCCCGGTGGTTCCTATTAATTTTCTTGCCAGAAGTGCGAAATGTTTTTCTTAGCATCTTTTAATAAAATTAGTACCCACTTATCATCGTTATCTTCATATTCCCTAATTAAAGAAAATGTAGCAGGATAATCAGAGTTTTGTAGGGATCTTAGTTGATGTTTACACCGAGAGGTGTCACTCGGCCTAAGATCAAACAGTAACCTGGTTAGAGGTACGGTTGTGTCCGGATTTATAGAAACAACAGCCTCAAAATTCTAGGTGACCCCCTGATTAGAATCTAGGAGAGAATTAGGAACACAACCACGATCAATAGTAGGGGAAGATAGAGGCAATATATTAGATGACCTATTTCCTCTCAAATCATAAGCTGAACTAGAGTGGGTCTGCCTCCTAGAAGCAATAGGGAGAGATCGGCCTCGGGTGTGCTTACTTTCAAAAGGCTTAGAGCCAACTATAGGTAGGGAAGGCATGGCCCAAGGGCTAGACACATGATTAACTAATTCTTTGTGTGAGGGATCTTTCTTCTTTTCTACACAAGCATCCTTAGAATGTCCAATGAAGTTACAAGAGCGGGTGTGCAGTATCAGTATAGTGAAGTAATGGTAAAACATACTACCTAAAACATAGAAGGCTCATGCAGCACATTAAAGTCACGTAAAAACATAGGGATATTATAATGATACAACTTAAGTACAACATAGCATGCTTTCATGGAACTCACGGAAGTATAGGAATATAGGAATACATACGATGCATAAAGTGTAAATCATATTAGAATTCTTCCTTAAATTACCATATAAGTTCTTGTTAGTAAGATAGCTCATTTGACCACATCTAGTTCTCCACCATAAACAAAAGTTATGGTAGCACAAGATAATCACAATGGGATACCACACCCATATCACAAGTTCAGGATACATTGAAGGGGCTTTCTTCGGGGATACCACACCTACCACACATCAAGTGCACCTACCACAAAATCAGGATACCACACCCACCACAGGTGGTAGAAGTACACCAATGGGGCTTGTACTGGTATACCTCACCTACCACACCTTCGATGTTTCTACCAGGAGGGATAAAAATTTGGGATAACACACTCACCTAAGTGTCAGGGGGCTTATACTGGAATACCTCACCCACCCATACTGGACACTAATAATATGTCGGTCTGCCATAGTATAATCCTATACCTCAAAGATATGCACATACCCCCTACCAATCGCAACCTAGTAGAGAAGGAAATAGGTAGTGAGTGAAAGAATATAACTAAGGGTGATTCACCCACTAACTCCTGGTAGCTACCGTGAGAGCTAAAGAAAAAGGCTTTAATAAAATCTTAACCCATTAATTTATGTAAGTGATGTCACAAATCACAACAAAGTCCACGCACAACTAAATTGATTGTTTCCAAGTAATAACACCAAACATAATTAAAATCCATTATTTAAATAAATTAGGTATTTTCAAGTGATAACACTAAACACATCACAAGGCATTAGGCTATCATTTGGGTGTTTGAAGATGACACCAAACTTAACCAAAAACCAAGTCCTATATACCATTATAGTGTTTCATATTAACTTAGGTTAATCATGGTTGAAATCATAATTAAAATATTATAAATAAATAGAAGTATCAACACAAAAGACCCAAGAGAAACTCATTAATTAATAACAAACTAGTTGATTTCCAGCCAGACAAATTGATTAGTTCTTCATACCAATTGGCTGGTTTAGTCATACCAAACCTAAACCAAAACAAAAACTAGACCACCAGTCAATTAGTTGGCCTCACTAACCGACTATTCACATGAACAAGTTAACTGATTTGGTACAATCGATTGATGGGTCTAAGCAGAGACCAACCCATTTTGGCCTATGGAAAAATTGATTGATGGGTTTGACCAACCAATTGAATAGTTATAATAACCAGTCGACTGATTCAATCTAATTGATCGATGGGTCTAAGTAGAAACCAAACCAATTCTGTCTGTAGGGACACCAGTCAATGGGTTTGACCAACTGATAGACTACTCATTGAAACTAGTCAACTGGTTTACTAAACCAATTAACTGATCTCATGACAAATCAATCCAAAACTCCAAAGCATTCAACAACTCGCAAAACCGGTCGACAGGTTCAAGGAACTAATCGACTAGTCTAGGTAAAACATAACCTAGACTTGCGAAATACATGCCAGATTTTACCACGTTTTACCATAATAAACCTAGTATGCTTATATGTCAAAAGACATATAAAAATACATGTTACACACTTAGATTCACATAGGAATATAGTATATACCCACTCAAACAATCATGCTCAAACAACCCATTTTATGCTTAAAATTAGATAATCTCAACAACACTTATGTGGGGAGAATTAAATCACATGCTCATAAAATGGAACACAATTAGATCCTACTCATATAAACACTAATACATGGAACCATATTATACTAGAGAAACATAATTATGTTAAAGGTAACAATGCCTTTTCTTCAAGTAAAACTTCTAGTACAAAAATCCTATTGTATTGCCTATCTAGCAGAACTTTGATTACTAAGAGAATTAAAGTAAACATCATTAAAATCATCTACCAAAACTTCCTGAAAAATACTAAGAAAATCAAAAGAAGAAGAGAAACACAAAACACCACCTTTTGATTCGAAATAGGGTGTTAAAAGAAAAGCTAAAATCTCCAACTATTCTCAACCTTAATTCTTCCTTGCACAAGGGGAGAAAGAGAGAATTAAAACCAAGATTAGAAGAAGAGAAAGGAACACAATTCTTGTACAATTCAAAGGAGAAAAATAGAGAGGATCTCTATTTTTCCCAATGGAAGGAAGAAGAGGGGAAAATGGAAGGATGCTCAACACTTAGTGAAATTTCCACAAAGAGAAGGGAAAAGAGAGAATAGAGCAAGACCACAAGTGGTGAATGATAATTGATCGGTAAATGAAAAGTATAGGAGTAGGATGGTCAACATTCTCAAGGAAAAGAGGGATAAAACAGGTGAGGTTGGGTGTAGGCAAAACAAGAAGTGAGGGATCACTTGATGGGGTGGTGGGGGTTGAGTGCAGCGAGAGATGGGCATAGTAGTGGGATGGCAAGTCAAGAAAGAGTGCACAAAGTCAAACATTGCAGCCCCATCTACCAGAATAGAGAGGGAGAGATGAGGCATAAGGAAAAAAGGGAAGCTTGCCTCCAAAAGTGATTTTTGGAAAAAATTTACTAATTAAAATCGTGAAGTGATAGAATTAATATGAAAATAATACCAGAGTACTAAAATGTACTTATTAGCATAATCGGCCTCAAATCAAAAGTTTTCAAAATCATCAGAGGGAAATTCAAATCAAAATACAAAATGGATCTGAAATCCTAGGCAAACAAGTCGATTGATTTGGCAAACTAGTCGAATGGTTTGTCAAAGACAAGAAAATAAATTTCCCTAACACACCATTCGATCGGTTATATAAACTAGTCGATTGGTACACCTAAAATTCACATTTGTATTAGAATTTCAAGCCCATTTTAAAACTAAAACTCATTTCTTTTATATCAACATAATTATAAATATAATTTGAAATATTTTGGGATCGGGTATTACAACAAGATCTCTATATTTTATTAATGGTAGCATTAATGATTAGGGAACAACTAACCAAACCCATAATTATAGTTAGCTCAAATTTTATAGATGTAAAGATCAATAAACTAGATTAAGTTATTATCTTTCTTTAGAAATTAACCAACTTGTTTTCTACTTTCAAATATATATGTTCACAATTATAAATTAATTATACTATCCTAGCATTCGATTAATACTCAAATTATCCAAGTGATCTAGATAGATAACAAAACACAATTCTTGGATTGGTGATCATTATTCACAATTTATTAATATAATCAATATACACATAACAATTTAATCCACTTTACATCTCACAAGAAATTATCACATAACCTTTAATTATCCTCCCACCCTATACTAATCTAACCTGGCATATTAATAAAATCATAAAATGCAGAAACTAAACATATAAAAATCATCACTATGAAAATTCTTTAGATTGTAAGCCCATTTCCTTCTAATTTGAATCCTGATTTTTGAAAACTATTAATTAAATTTTAAAGTTTTAATTCTCTGTCTTAAGGATTTGGAAGTTCAAAATTTTCCAAGTTGAGTTCTCCCCATTAGTGGAAAAAATTTACTTACATCAAGTAAGTCATTCTTACTTTAAAATGTGGCTCAAGTAAGCATTTGATGTGGCATATTCTTTAAAGTGCTACTTTCATAGATCTACATGAGAGTTCAGATCCAGATTGATGCATGTTGATTTATTAGTCTATCTTGAGAAAAAGACATGATTTTATAGAAATAAGATTGATTTGATTAATTGTGAAGCATGTGTTAGTTTATGAGCTGATAAGGTATTAGACTGATGCTATGATATTTTTTGTTTAGATGTGGTAGAATTTTTTAGAGTGATTTGCATGAAAAATGTTTGTTATTTATTTTTTAGAGGGAAATAAATTTGTTGGTTAGGTCAAACAAATAGACTGATCCTTATAATAGTCAACTGGTTGACCCAAAAAAATCAATTGGTATATTTGTGGTGATCTTGGTTGCTCTCTGCTTATACTTATCAACTGGTTTAGTAGAATCAATCAACTAGTCTCAAGACAATCAACTATTCTTGCCAAACTAATTGATTGATTAGAAGAGAACCCAAGCATTGCCTAAGCCAAACTAATCAAATGGTTTACCCAAACTAATTTAATGTTTGGTAAAAACCTATCTGCTGATTAGGCTAAACTGATCAGTTAGTTCGACCAGATTATGTGATTTTGATATTTTGGCTTGGATATGCTTTGAGAATATGCATATCTACTATATGATTATTTAATTACCAAAATAATCCATTTGACATGGATTAAATACCTAATGGATGGATTAAATAGATCATAATTTATGTCATACTAAATAGGTAATTGTGAAGGCCTTAGTGGGAAAAAAACCCAAAGAAGCATTTTATGACTTTGAAGGGGTACTACAATATGGATTTTTGGCCTAAAATGGATTGATAAATATTAGCTAAGCCTTAATAGAAATCCCACCAAATGGATGGGAGAATAAAAATGGATAATGTGGAATAAGTATGTGGATGTATTACTTGGGTGTTATATGGGCCTTGGGTAATCA
Source organism: Tamarix austromongolica (assembly GCA_039764185.1). Taxonomy (NCBI): domain Eukaryota; kingdom Viridiplantae; phylum Streptophyta; class Magnoliopsida; order Caryophyllales; family Tamaricaceae; genus Tamarix; species Tamarix austromongolica. The sequence goes on from CM077814.1 coordinate 57,224,895, forward strand.
TATAACCTTGAAAAATAAAATACTAATCACTTAAAGTGAAAGATGATGGAGCTGTGTATAGGTCTAGGTTACCTAATCCTCAATTAGCTACAAGGAATTAGTTTATCTTTGGGCATTTATTGGTGCCTTTGGGTTTTACCTTGGGGGGATGCTAGTAGATCCTGATACATTACATACAATAAACACCAATGATGTACTATAGGGTATCCATTGGTGGTTACTTGGCTTTAATATTTGGTCCTTTGGGTTATTCTATTTTATCCTAGTAGATCCTAACGCATTTTGGATTTAGCATAGAGTTATATCCATTGGTGGTTACTTGGCTTCGATCCAGACTTATGTTCATTGGTAATTACTTGGCTTTAACTGGACTTTATGTCCTTTGGTCTAGATAAACTTCCATAATATTTAAGACTCTGGGGTGGTGCATGGTTCATTACTCAATAAGAATTTGGATATAGTTTGTGGCTAAAAAGAAAAATAAAGGTGAAAGGGAAATAATTGTAAATAAGATAATGACTTATAAATAAATGACCTAACAGGTTGTGTAAGTTGAGAAAATAGGCTTATTGGGAAACTATATGCATGGATAATAGAACCTCTAATAATAGCTAGAAAATTTACTTAGTATATTACATGTTGTCATATATGATGTTGTTTTATGTTCATAAGCATGATGAGTCATGTATGGTATGTGTTTCCGATGCATTATGAACATGATGGAGCTTGAATGTCTATTTGTATGGAATGTGCATGAAATATGTTAATATGATCTCCATATTATGCTCAAACATTATGGTGCTTATGACTCCCATTAAGGGGATAACTTGGATTACTTAGTACAAAGCATACTGATGTGTCCATTTGCTTGGTCACCTGCTCATTCCCATGAGTAAAGGGTTATATGTAGGTTTTTGAGAATGGTTAGTAATAAGCCTACCTCGTGTTGGGTGCGTGGGTTCTAAGAGTGTGGACATCTAGAGACTTTTGTGCAGTCATTGATGGACTAAAGTTTAGTGCTACGACCTAATTTTATTTATGTAATTGGACTTTTGCACTTTAGCTTCATTTTTCCTTTATGTATTTGAATATTCATGGACCGTCAAAGTTCTGTACTTGAAAACCTTTCATTCGATATTTATATAATGTGTTTTTGGCGCATTCTACTTTGGTTTTGTTTGTTTTAGTTTCTAAACCTTGTATCTAACATGGGACAAGTGATGAACGCCTATCCTATATTAGGTGTGGCCATTACACCCCATGTTTCTTAAGGTTTTATTACTTTTATGCTTCTGCTAAGTTTTTAAAATGAAATTTTTTAATAGTAAAAAATGAGGGTGTCACATAATACTATTATATTTTATCGGTTTAGATATTATAAATATTTGACTTTTCATAGATTTGATTGATTATTTGATCCAAGAAATAAAAGGACAAATCAATTATTTGATTATTTTGTATATCGAATCGATTCATCAAATATAAGATCTTATAAAAACTTTAGAGATTATAGTATTGGATATATTAGGTGCTAAATTTATATTTTCCTTTCTTGGCGTTATACACTTCTTGGCGATTATGACAACTATATGGTAATTTTACCCACTTTCATGGGCATTGATGAATCAAAATAATAATTAAAAATCCCTTCAATAAGATAGCAAAAACAGGAGTAATTTAAAATATAAGATAGGTTATTGATCACTATAAAGTAAAATTATTTATTTTTACTTAATCGTATAAATGATATTTATTCTTTTCATTCAATAAATAGAATAATAAATATTTAACTCATAGTTGGAACTACTTATCAAAAGTAGTTATCTATCATAATTATTTATTTTGGATACTTTTTAGTATAAAAAGTTTCTAAAATAAGAAATATTTTAAATAAATAATTTTGACAAATAACTCAAAATAAGTTAATATATGATAGTAACTAATAACAAGCAACATTAGTTTCCATAAAATAAAATAAAATTTTATAATTTTATCTTGATAATTGTAAACTTTATATTCTATGTATACTTTCAATATTTTACCTTAAAATATTTTATACATACTATTATCTTATAAAATCTATGACAACACTTAAATTGGTTCTGCCTCTGTTACCAATTTTGTAGACATGAAAGATAAATACATCTCTAGGTATAAATTATTTTTATCAATTTGTAAATATTTACCATAAAACAAACAAAGAAAACTGTCATAAATAAATTACAAACTGTAAAATTAAATCTATTCATGATAAAAAAAAATAATAATAATCCCATATTTTGCCTCTCACAATTGTTCCACTATATACCTTAAATAATTTTTGATATTAATTCTGAATAAATTTTACCTGATATATACCCATTCAACCTAAAGTGTATAGTACTAAGTTGAACGAAAATCAACAAAATCCAATGGAACAAATGTTAAATTGGCATGTTATTCATTCAAACGGATGAAGCTTAAATCAAAGCCAAAGTGAATTAGCACAATTCAAAATCGACTCAAATCACAAACAAGATTTCCCCAATTTGATCTCAACTTGGCTGAATAAAAAATCTAATGTTAATCTAATGTAAAATGGCTCTAACAAATGCCAACTCAAATGACACATTTTCTTATTCAACTCATAATGTAGAACACCTGCCATGAGCTATAAAAGTTCTAAACTAATTATCACAATTTAGGTAGTTAAAAGATGTATTGTAATAACATACTCAAACTTTTTCACTATCCCAGGAAATGTGTATTATCTAGGGGCACATAGAGCATTTTTTTCGTTAGAGATGTACAAGTGGGAGCTCTTTTGTTTGTTGTTGTAGTGCATCGGTGATTTTTTGTATAGTGGCTTTAATTGTCTAAGAAAAAAATTCCCCTTACTTGCACCTTACAATATACACATTTTATTAAGATTCTATTTGGTTCTAAGAAAGTTTTAAGAGAAGAAAATTAAAATCAAAATACTTTCTTTCAAATATTTTACAAAGAAAATTAAATAACTAATCATTAATAAGTTTATTCCTTATTATTTTTCTATATCATTATCTTATATAAATCGAGCATAAAAAATTATTTTTCATGTTCATTTTATTTCTTTTTTATGAAAATTTTCAAGAATCAAACGAAGCATAAGTGATAAGTTATACTTGAGATTTCTATTTCGCTTTTGACGCTAGAAACTTGATTAATTATGTACTAAAAAACTTTGTGATTATTTTAGAATTAGGATAATATTTAATTTACACTATTTAGATTGTGATGAATTCAAATGTTAATGAAAATTTTTAGATTCATATTAGTTGGGTATAAATGTAGATGTTAAGCCCGGCAGTATGTTTTATCTAGTATAGAGGGTATATTAATTGTCATATATAGGTTAATCTATCTCTTAAGTTGAATTATTTTCGAGTACATTTATAGGTAAGTAATATATCCACCAACACTACCATGTTGGGGCTTATGTTATTATTCAGTAAAGCACCATTAATTTTCTAAATTGTTTTATATTGTGTTATAAAAAAACATCCTTCTAAAATATCTAAGCTTTTTATTAATTACTTTTAAAGTAAATAAGATTAAGCATTAACTTCATTAATATTTGATTGTTTGATTATGTTGGGTAAATTATAATTAAAATTGAGAATACTTTGTAAGACACTCTTAAGAATATAAGATAACAAAACTAAAATTATAAAATATAAATTAACCTTGTTCATTGCTTAACACCATCCACCACTTCACAAACATAAGCTTATCTTCCTCCTTTCACTTTTATCTTTTAAATATATTATTATATGGTAACTGATGTAGGAGTATTCCCCACAAGTGATACAAGCCTACTAATTAATTTCTCTAAATTAGAAAGCAACAAAACACTCATAACTTGGACTAAGATAATTATCTATGGAATCAAGCCTCGCAAGCCATGCATGAGCCGACCAAAGCTTCCACCTTTCACATGGTTTAGTTCACCCCAACATGGCTCATTATCAACCAACACATCGAGCCACCAATCCAAGAAGAAGCCAAATTTTTTTCAAAAACTAAGCACAAAAGCAGCCACTTACATCCTTGGGCCACAAAATGAGGAGCAAAGAAGCATCATAGATTGATGAGCTTGATTAGTAAAAGCTAGCAGCATCTTCACATCATTATCCATGAGAAATTGGGAGACTTGGAGTACTAGTTGGATAATAGGAGTTGTTACCCATTCTTGGTTTATTGACTTTTTCAATTTTTAGATAGTTATCTCTTAAAGATAATTTAGTTATCTTATCTCCCTTTTAAACCCCCATTTATCGCTAATTATGGTATGGGAGTATGTGTTAAGTTATTTTGTAGCGCTCAACGACAGCTAGACTAAGATAGGGGTGATTTCAATTTTAACTAATTAGTTAGATTACAATGGAAAATAGCATGGTCATTTTGTAACTCAAAGGAACCTAACACGTCCTTATATATGAATACAATTATCAATCACTGTGCATGAAAATTAGAAGAGTTCTTACTCATTCTTACATTCAAGACTCAAGCGAAGGGTTTTATCTTATACCTCAAAATTCTCACATCCTTTATACTTAGTATTGATTACCTAAGATGGTAAATGTGACTATTTGATCTCAAAGGTTACTTGTAAATCAAATATCTCTTCTTCTCTTCTTCATTCTCCCTTCTCCACTTTTGTTTCATGGTGGCCGATTACCTCTCCATCATTATTCTTCGTTTAGCCTAAGCCATTTCTTAATTTTATGCATCACTGACACTTAAAAATAGAATTATCTTTTTTTTTTGTCATCAAAAAACATATACCATAATATTTATTATATTTTATTTCTACTAATAGATACCCAAATTGATATATTATTTACAAAAAAAATATTATGTAAAATAATCATGTGCTTTTATGACTAATATTCATCATCCAAAATGCTCATATTCGTTTGTATATGCTAATGTATTCATTAGTGCACATGCTAATATTTATGGTATATTTACTTAAAATACTAACTATCATATTAATTTAGAGAACATTGAAGTTGGAAGAATTATAATTACTAGCTCCTCAGGCTTCAAAGAACTTTTATCTCAAAAGGTAATACGCTTGCCTTCTGTGCCGCCGCTGCCAACTCTACCCTAAGCCAACACAAAAGAGATAAATCATGGCATGTACCTTAGGATTGCAACGAAAATGTGTTTGCAACTGTGGGTGCCCATAAGGAGGCGAATTCCCAACCAATAACTTTTAGTCACTGGCAGAAATTGAACGCCCACACTACCGCTACCTAGATTACTACAATCATTTCATCTCAACTGGCCCACGTGTCCTTTGACACTTGAGATATGCACTGAGGATGGTGTGATTTGAACCCGGAGCCTCGTGGAAAAAAGCCAAATCCCTACTTCTAATCCTTTGGTTACCATGGTCTTTCTATTTGATCTCTTCTACGTTTTTAGCTTCCTTTTGATTAGAATCTTATCCGATTTCAAAGAGTAGATGATGCAAGTATTATATGTGATTTGGAGGTTAATGACATCATTTGTTTGAGGCATCACTTTAATAAAATTACAAATTCACATGCACTTAAATTAGTGTACACATGCAATTTAATTAAATTTAGGGACTACTACGTGTGATTCGCATAAGATTTTAATCGAATATGGATTTGAGGGAGTGCTTTGTTCGAGTATTTAGGGGTGGAGGTTGAGATCCAGGAAGGAGGTAAATTATAAAAACACTTGAAACCCTTTAGTTGTTGAATATCTTTGACATCGCTACATGATGTAGGAGAATCCCCCTCACATGATAATAATAATCTATTCATAAATTTTCCTAAGTTAGGAGAATCTAAAATTCTCCTCGCTTGGAATAATATGTGAGCTAGATTATGAGGAGTCATTCAAACCATGCAAAAAAAAATAAAAGCCATCAAATCACCACCTTTCCTTAGCTTCATTATAGCTTGAATATAGCTCAAAAATATGGTTTAGAAAAGCCACACTTTCACTCAGCCAAACCAGCCTACAAGCAGCCACATGGAGCAACAACTTTTGAAAATTCAAGCATGCAATCCTATCTTTTATGCAGTAGATTTTGGGCTTAAGATTTGTTATTTCCAAGACCTTAATTAACATGAATTAAAGGATCTAGATGGCCTAGTGATTATCTATGGCAGTTGGCTAAGAAGAAGACATGGGAAAGAGTTACTTTCTCCATTTAGTTAAACATAAGTTAAAGTAATGTGAGATTATGTTTCCTAAGTCCTATTATTAGCTTGTAAGACTAATGTAGCAGCTAATTCATGGGGAATGGGTTGTGGGAGGCTCAAAACATTAGCTCCTTTGCTGATTTTTTGAGTGAGTTTATTCCTACCATAGTTAGCATACATTAGAGTAGTGTTTACATAAATTTATACCCTTATGGTTACCTAAGGGTTAGTAGTAATTTTCTCAACCTCTTATACTCTTTAAATAAGTATAGATCTTATTTTAAAAGGGAGAAACCCATTGGTATTGTTCAAGATATTTTTGAATGCCTTCAACCCCGCAAACATAGTACATGATTTGTTGTTATCTCTAAAATCTTACATTCTTTATCTTAAGAGTTTATACCTTAAGTTGTGATTGTAAGTATTTGATCTCATGGGTTACTTGAACATCAAATATTTTCTCCCACCTCATCCTCTCTTTCAACCCATGTTTCATTATCAACTCTTAGCAAGACCCAATTTATTTAGCAATTTATGCATGAAATTGGTATCAAAGCTCAAGGTTGATAAAGTTGGATCTTTTTTTCTCTTAATTTTCTACACACTTTTTCACCATTTTTCCAACCCCATTTTCATCGCTACCACATCACCATCATTTGACCACCCTACCACCACTCAAACCACCAACAAACACCCCCCCATTTTTTCCACCAAAACCGACTACAAATCACACCACCCTCAAACACCACAATTTTTTCTTTCCACCTTTTTTTGGCCACCCTACCACCATTGGAACCACTATCCACCAACCACCCCTATTCGACCCTTACCCCACCATACCCCATTTGAACCAAAAACCACCAAAAAGATCCCACCATTCTACCATAACCCAGATTTAATACCCTTGTTTCACTTCTTCAATCCCAAACCATTATGGAAACCCAACAAGTTTCTAGAGGTTTGAGCCTTGAAGAAGCATAAAATTTGAAAAGAAATGGGGCTATAGAGTCCCTAAAAGAATACATGAGGAGAGTGCTAGGCATTTTGCAATCACTTACACCAAATGTTAGCATTCCACACCCACGAAGAGTTCCATAACCTCAGGTAGAGAGGGAGGAACCAAACCTAGAGGAAGAAGCTAGTAATTTTAGCTCTTCTTCTAGTAAGTCTTGTAGGTTCCAAAGGAAGAGGAGATATGTTAGAATGGAGTCTTATCATGATATCAAAAAAGAGATCCTATACTTTGATGAGTCACATAATCTGGAAGACTTTTTAGATTGGGAGTTGAGGTGTAATAGGGTATTTGAGGTAAAATCTTATGATGATAAGAAGTCTTTCAAGGTTGCGTCCTTAAGCTAAAAGGAATACTCCTTGTGGTGAGAAAACTTAGTGCATAAGAGGGGAATAAAAGGAAAGTACAAGGTGAGAAGTTTGACAAAAATATAAAAAATTAATTAAAAATATATATAAGGGAGAGGTTCTTACCACCTTCTTACATCCAAGACCTTTATAATAAAATGTCTTCTTTAAGATAAGGTTCTATAACTGTAGAAGATTATATTAGGGATTTTGGAAAGCTCATTATGAGACTTGGTTTAGAGGACGTAGAGGAGCACACAATATCACGATCCATAGGAGGTTTAAGAAGTGACATTGCTAGAAAAGTAGAGCTTTATAAATATTACACGCTAGATGAATTGTTTCATCTAACTATTAAAGTGGAGAGGTATAAAAATTAAAAAAAAGGGTTTAAAGTTTGGCATGGTAAAGCTGAACTAAAACCCTCAAAGGGAGTCACCTAAGCCACCTCTTACACCCAACAATATTTGATGTTAAGGGTAAGGGAAGGCACAAAATAGGTGAGACAAGTCAAAGCAAAGGAGAGAGGTGTGTTAAGTGGACATTATCAAAACAAATGTCCAAACAAAAGGGTGATGACTTTGCTTGACCTAGAGGATGTTCCATTTAAAGAGGAAGAAGAAGGGGAGCATTCAACCATGGAGGGGAGGCTTTAATGGTGAGGAGGGTGTTGCATGAAAAAGAAGTCATGGATGAGGAGTCCCAAAGGGAAAACATATTTCATACTAAGTACACAATACTTGGTAAAATATGTTCCCTTATTGTTGATGGGGGTAGTTGTACAAATGTAGCTTCTTGCATTCTTGTAAAAAAAGCTTAATTTTCCCACTAATACATATTCTAACCCATGTAAGCTTTAATCGCTTAGTGATGGCTCTATACTTGAGGTCACTAAGCAAGTTGTTGTTCCATTTTGCATAGGGAAGACTTATCAAGATAAAGTTTATTTTGATGCAGTTCCTATGGATGCATGTCATTTATTGTTAGGTAGGTCATGGTAATATGATAGGAATGTCAAGCATGATGGGAGGAAGAAAACTTATAGCTTGAAATATGCCAAAAAAAATATTGTACTTACACCTTTAGCAATCGATCATCACTTGTTAGGGAGGATCCAAATTGTAAAAAAGCTATGTTCATAGATGGGAACGGTTTAGACAAGGCCATAGGCAAGGGGGAAACCATGTATATTTTATTGATGCTTGAAAATAATGAGAATGGTAGTCTACTTGACCCAAGAGTCAAGACCTTACTAGATGAGTTTAGGGATGTCTTCCCAAATGAGCTACCTAGTGAGTTATTGTAATCCCCCAAAATTTTAAAAGTCTATACACTACTACGAAAACAGGAATTAATAACGGCACATTAGTAACGGTGGTTCGAAAACCGTCGTCAAATCCGTGAAAATTAATGCGCGGGAATTTTTAATAACGGTTTTACGTAATAACCGTTATTAAAAGTGCAAGGTAAAATTTTGCACGAGAATTTTAATAACGGTTGACGTAAAACCGTTATTAAAAATTGATTTAATAACGGTTCAAACAAGAACCGTTGTTAAAATTTCCAATGTTTTAATAACGGTTCCTTTTAAAACCGTTATTAAATCTTGTTTTGATAACGGTTCTTGTAAGAACCGTTATTAAATCATGTTTTAATAACGGTTCTTACAGGAACCGTTATTAATATCTCCTTTTATTTTGTTCTCTTTTGTTTCGTGCCAAAAATTTCACACTCTGCCGCTTCCCTCTCGTACTCTCTTTCTATTGCGAACCCTTGCACCACCGCTCCGGCTCCTCTGAATTAAGGGAAACCGTCGCACCGCCATCTCTCCACCACCCCTCTGCCATTCTTGCGAACGTAGCCAGCATTTGTACCTTCGTCGTTGCCGTTCTCAACTTGTACGTCGTCGCTCCCTTTATGTATGTGTTGTTCTTCCTTCAATATTGCTTAATTTGTCTCTACTGATATGTATATATATATATATAAATGCATGCATGTTGCACCGAAGATGTTGTGTTTGATGTGTTGTTCGAAAATCTGTCGTTCGATGTGTTGGTGAAAAAATTTGCTGTGGCCTTTTTGATTGTGGCCGGCCGAGACCTTAATATATATGTATATATATATATATATATAAATGTGTTTATAATCTATTTTATAAAAATATGTATTATTATTTTAAGAGAATCCACAAGCCTAAAATATATATTATTATCATAAGATATGTACGTTCTAAGTATAAAATTAAGGTGTATATATTTTTTTAGCACTCACATTATTATATATGCAGATGATCATGTGTATTTATATGCTTTTTTTAATATATATTTTGTAAGACGTGTATGTTTGTTTTTCCGTAAAATGTGTGTTTATATGTGTTCTATTATATGTATATATATTTATAATATATTCATATATAAGATGTGTATATATAATCTTAAATAATTGTGGTTAGGGTTAGGGTTAGCTATAGGTTTAGGATCATTATCTTATGAGGTTTAGTGTTATTATTTATTATAATTTATTAGGGTTAATTATTGTTAGGGTTAGTGGGAGGGGGGAGGGTTAGGGTTTATCGTTTATTATATTAAATATAAACTAGGGCTATAAGGAAAAATCCTAAGGATAAGGGTATTGTGCCTGGGGAAAAGTTGAGGAGGTTGGTTGGGCATCGGTGTTGTGATCGATAAAAATTAAATAGAGATGAATAATTGTGTATAATAATAATAATAATAATAATAATAATAATAATCATCATCATCATCATCATCATATAATATTTATTAGATTGTACTATATATATATATATATATTATCTTATTAATATCTACTTGATTTTACTATGCGTAGCTTGAATGATTTGATGATAGTTTGATGTTTAGCCAGTTTGTTAAATATATAACTAAAGATTATGTCCTTATTTTAAATAGTTTGATGTTGTTAGGTTTACATAGTTGGTTATGATCTGGTAGAATATATTTATGATTTGTCTAGCTAGTTGAAGATCACTTTATATATTCTGTAATTTAGATCCTTTTAATTTCGAGAACAACCTTGATGATAAGATTTAGTGGTTCTCATTTGTAGGTAGTGATCAGATGACATACCCTCCACTGTATTTTCATATGGCGCCACATAGAGATGTACGGACTCATGTGATATGGTTATATAATGAGCTATGTCATTTGTACGCGAGTGGCTCATCCTATCACCCCTTCCATTTCAGATCTTATCACCTTCTGTTGACCCTGCCTCAGATAGAGCCATGGGCATCGGCTACGTCTACTTTTTTGCAGTGGTTTGTCTACCACAGTGATACACCACACCCGAGATTTATTGAGGGTGAGCTGTTTGCTAGAGAGTATGATAGGATATCGAGAGAACTGATGGTCATCGATGACGAGTGGAGGTATCGTCATAGCTTGCCTCGGAGTATCCACCTCATTTACCCTAGAGTATCCGTGAGTAGACTCTCATTTGATGATGTCAGGGATCAAATGATATATCGTGATGAGTGGACTTTTAGAGTTATAGTTTTTAGTCGGGCTCGACGAGGCTATCGGGGGATTTAGTTTTAGATATGAGTTTTCGTTTTTTAGGTATTTGAGTTGTAGCAACATTTTGATGTATATAGTGCTGCTATTGCTTAAATCCTGTAGTATGCATATCTTTTGTAAATTGAACTATTAATTGTATAATATTTTGCTACGTTTGTATGTATGCATATATATATATAATGAACTCTTTGTAAGTATGAGGAGTTTCATTGATCAGCATTAATATAATTTTGGAAACTTGTTAGCATGATTCGTATATATATATATATATATAGAGAGAGAGAGAATAGCATGATACTTTTGAGATTAATTCTTTCTAAGCAAGAGTGATTTGAAAATTATTATACTTATAATTCAATTGATTTTTAATATATAATTACTTTCATGTGGGATATATCTAGATTCAAATAATATGGATCGGAAATGGTTGTCTGCAAATCGTCTGTCTAGAGAATATAACGAAGGAGTGGAGTTTTTCATCAAGTTTGCAGTTGAACATGCTCGGGACAATAGTAGAATAGTCTGTCCTTGTTTGAAGTGTGCTTATATTCAGCGTGTCAACGCTAATGATTTGAGAGATCATTTATTTGTGTATGGAATTGATACAAGCTACACTTGTTGGATATGGCATGGGGAAATAGAGTCTAAATATGAAAATGACGATGCTGGGAGGGATAGTAGTGGATCATCATTTGATAACTATGAGGGACATTCGTTAGAGGAGATGACTCAAAAGGTTGAGGAAAGTGTTCGGGATTGTCCAAAAATGTTTGAGAAGTTATTGAATGACTCGGAGAAACCTTTGTACGGTGATTGTAAGACGTTTTCGCGATTATCCGCTACTTTAAGGTTGTACAACTTAAAGGCATGTAACGGATGGAGTGATAAGAGTTTTACAGAATTATTGTCACTTGTGAAGGATATGCTTCCTGATGATAACGTTCTACCCGATCGTACGTATGAAGCGAAGAAGATTCTATCCTCTATGGGCATGAGTTATGAGAAGATACATGCATGCCCTAATGATTGTATTTTATATCGCAATGACAATGCATCTTTGGATAGTTATCCTAATCCTGAATGCAAAGCACCACGATACAAGAAGAACAAGGTGCCCGCTAAGGTGTTATGGTATTTTCCTATAATACCAAGATTAAGGCGGATGTTTAATGATATTGAAGATGCCAAGAACCTAAGATGGCATGCTGATGACAAGATAGATGACGAGCTTCTTAGACATCCATCCGACTCTCCACAATGGATGACGATTGATGGGTTGTTTCCTGAATTTGGTAAAGAAGTAAGAAATGTGCGCCTTGCACTATCTGCAGATGGAATGAATCCGCACAATCAAGGCAGCTACAGTTTATGGCCAGTGATTTTGGTTATATACAATTTACCTCCGTGGCTCTATATGAAACGCAAGTATATGATGTTGTCTTTACTCATTTCCGGGCCAAACCAACCTGGGAATGATATTGATGTTTATTTGGCACCTTTTATTGATGATTTGAAGTTCTTATGGGACATGGGCGTTGAAGTATTTGATGCATATGGTCAAGAAAATTTCACTTTGAGAGCATTGTTATTCTGTACTATAAATGATTTTCCGGCATATGGCAACTTGTCAGGTTATAGTGTGAAAGGCCATTATGCATGTCCGATATGTGAAGAGAATACTTCATTTGTTCAGCTAAGACATGGCCGAAAGACTGTGTTCCTTGGGCATCGTAGGTTTTTACCGAAGAATCATCATTATCGTAGGCAAAGAAAAGCGTTCAATGGATTCCGAGAAGAAGGGCAGGCACCAATCCGGTTGACGGGTCGACAAGTGTGGCTGAAGATGAAACATTTGAGTGTCAAGTTTGGGAAGAAGAATAAAGATAAGCCTCCATCAGTTGGGTGGAAGAAGATGTCAATATTCTTCAACCTTCCTTATTGGGAATCTTTCTACGTGAGACATACCCTTGATGTGATGCATATTGAGAAAAATATATGTGACAGTCTTGTTGGCACATTACTTAATGTTCCACGCAAGACTAAAGATGGGATAAATGCTCGAATGGATATAGAAGAAATGGGTATTAGACAAGAACTGAAACCGCGAGACAACGGAAGAAGAACATATTTACCGCCGGCGTGTCATACTCTTTCCAGAAAAGAGAAAATTTCATTTTGTGAATTCTTGCACGGTGTCAAGGTTCCAGAAGGATATTCTTCAAATGTCAGAAGGCTCGTGTTGATGAAAGAGTTGAAATTAATTAACATGAAGTCTCATGATTGTCATATCTTGATGCAGCACTTGTTGCCGATAGCTATACGTGGAATTTTGCCAAAACGTGTTCGAATTACTATCACGAGGCTTTGTTGGTTTTTTAAAGCCGTCTGCTCTAAAGTTATACATCCTGATAGTTTGGACGCCTTGCAAAAAGGGATTGTGATTATTTTGTGCCAACTTGAAATGTATTTTCCACCGTCATTCTTTGACATTATGGTACATCTAACTGTTCATTTAGTTTATGAGATAAAGATGCTAGGACCTGTTCATGAGCATTGGATGTACCCCTTTGAACGATTTATGAAGTTGATAAAAGGTTATGTGAAGAATCGATATCGGCCAGAAGGATGTATTGTTGAGAGTTACCTGGTGGAAGAGGCAATTGAGTTTTGCACAAAGTACTTGTCAAATGCTAAAGCTCTTGGTATTCCTAAGTCTCGACATGCGGGCAAATTTGAACGACAGGGTATTAGAGGCAGACAGCTTGGGCGTGTAGACCCTAACATGTTCCGTGCAGCACATCTATATGTATTACACAATAGTGATGATGTTCAGCCGTACGTTGAAGAGCATATGACTTCTTTACGGATTGAAAATCCATCCAAGACTGAGAAATGGATTATCGATAAACATAATCTTTCCTTTATTGATTGGATAAGAGATTGCATCATTCCACTCATCGGTCATTCCCCAACTTTAATTTCCGAAACCCTGTACTGGTTGTCTCAGAAACCTCGTTATGAAGTTTTTCAATATACCAGTTATGTGATCAACGGTTGCACTTTTTATACAAAAGAACAAGATGGGAAGAGTACAATGCAGAACGGTGGGGTGACTTTAGTGGCTGAGGCAATGCATGTTGCTAGTGCGAAAGACAAGAATCCAACTTATGCAGATATGAATTATTATGGTGTGATTGAACATATATGGGAGTTAGATTACACTGTATTTAAAATCCCTGTATTCGGCTGCAGATGGGTTGATAACAGCAGTGGGGTTAGATATGAAGATGGATTCACATTAGTAGATCTTAATAGGGCAGGGCATAAACAAGACCCATTCATCTTAGCATCACAAGCGACACAAGTATTCTATGTCACTGACCCTACTGATAATGGATGGTCTATAGTACTATCTACGAAAAAAAGAAATGCCAATGAATGTGATGATGAAAATGATGCCAATTGGAATAACGAGTGTGTCTCAGCTGTGCAAGCAACTCAATTATTGAACGATGATAACAATACAATTAATGAGGAGGAAATATATGTCAGGGATGATCATCGTGAAGTAATATATGTATCAGATCCTAAATCTAATCCAAAAACAAGGGGGAAAAAAGAAGGAAAAGAAGGCAATGAGGGTAATAATATTGTAACATAAAATATCTATGTTGGTTTTTTTCAACTCAATTATGCTCAATACATAACATTCTAACATAATTTATTTATTGATTTCTTTTAGAGATATGGTCAATAAGAATATTGATAGGGACAGCAGTGATGAAGAAGGGAAAAGAGGGCCGACAATTATGAGAATCATCACAGATATGAGGAATAAAGGAGAAATAGTCAAGTTGGGATGGAATACTTACAATCTTCCCATTGGCCCTTATGCAGACATGTTTTTGACTTACATTTCACTTGTGACACGTAACCGTGTTCCTATCTCCTATAATAATTGGAAGCAGGTTCCAACGGGTCATAAGGAGCATATTTGGCAGGAAATCACGGTAAATATACAATTTTATGTAATCATTTATGTATGTAAAATTTTATTAATTTTAATACATTAATATCGGTATACATTTGTATGTCTTACAATGCAGAGAGTATTTAATGTGCCAGAGAGTAGGAAGAAATGGCTTCTTAGACATTGTGGGGAGCGTCTAAGAACATTTAGGTCATTTTTAGCTCGTAGGAAAATGTACAGAAAGAGTGATGGTTCTCTACGGCAGAATCCACCCAAACGATACGGTTTCATCGATCAAGAAAGTTGGAACCAATTTATTGCATATCGTCTTACGGGTGATTTTAAGGTATTTGTTAGATAACAATTAAATTTTTATTATCGATCCTAGTATTGTGCATAATATTGAAATAACTATGTCACAATGTGTTGGCTGGTGACATAGGAAAAAAGTGCCAAAAATAAAGAGATTACGAAGCAGAATAAATACCGGCATAATATGGCTCGCAAAGGTTATGCAGGCCTTGAAGAGGAGTTGGTATGTATTTTGTGATTTATCTATTTACAGCGTACTGAAGAATTTTATAATATTGGTACATTATAAGAATATTTTTTGATTTATAGCTCATAGCCCAAGACTTAGACCCATGTACCTCGTCCATTAATATTGGTACATTATGGAAGAAGGCTAGAGCAACAAAAGATGGATATATTAATAAAGATGTAGATGTTGCAGCGAAAAAAATTGTAAGTTTCTAGATATTTGGAACCCTGCTTACTTTTCTTTTAGAAAACTATTATATTATGCTTATTCATGCAAGCTAATTTTACATATATTATATACATTACAGGACAAACTTCAAGCGTCAGATGGTGAGGAGGGGGTAGACCAATATAACATTGTATCACAGGCTATAGGAATTGTAGAACACCCTGGAAGACACAGGGTCTTGGATTAGGTGTTACGAAAACGAGCGTACGTGGTCGATCTCGTGGTTCTCGTAACACTGATGAGCAAGTCGCCATCCTTACACAGAAATTGAACGTGGCATTTGAACGGATGGCAACAATGGAGCAAGAGTTGTTATTTATTAAATCTCAAGGGTATAAGCCATCCGATTTAGTCGACCATGATCAGCTTCACATACCTAATGTAAATAGTGTCAGAGACAGTTGTGAAGCTGATACACGTCTTTCTTCTCTTTCCGAGGTAAGCATTACATAACTTTGAATTGTTATTAAATGTATTCGGTGTCATAAATAGTTAATAATGTGTAATATTTTCGTTTAGGGTTTGCATAAATGTGACTTGTTAGCGAATGATCTTTCAACTCTTTTGGCGAAAGGAAGGGTCCGCATCAGTCACAGTACCCAAACGCAAACTGTCCATGGGTATAACTTAGCCCTACTTACAAGGCCGGTGAGTATTGACACTCCAATCATTGGTAGTGCGCCATTGCCTTGTTATAAAGAGGGCGATGAGGCAGCCACAGTGCTAGAAGCTCATGGAAGCTTCGTGCCTTGGCCTGTGGATCAGATACGTCTCACTACTGAAGAGGTATATATTGACATTCAATATCTTCATTAGACCTAGTTTAGTAGTTACATTGTTTATACCTTTTTCATATATATATGCTCAATACATATTTTGTTTATTATTATTATTTAAGGAATCAAAGAAGAAGACTGCTCCTGCTAGTAAAACTAAGAGAGGTACTAGTAGAATGAGCAACACAAAAGAGGGCGCTGCCAAAAAAAAGAGAGCTAAATCTGAAAAATCAGTTGCCCCACAAAAGATTCGTTCTTCGAAAATACGCCAACCTCCACCAGCATTAGCTTTATTGTATTTCTATGCCCAAAACTACCTCGGGAATAATTATATTTCCATTGATTGTCGTCCTGAGTATGTTGGAAGTGACGATGCTACTTACATGGTATCGACAGTTGACATAAGCGACATTTATAATCAGGAATGGATGTCAACCACAAGTGTCGCCGTTTATGTCACGTAAGCATTATTTCATATTTCAGATTTTAGTACTCTTGGAGACATAGAATTTTTACGACCTCTTAAGCTTATATGAGTTATTAGTTATTAACAAATATCCATTATTATTGTCGTCCATATATAGGTTGGTAGCTAGTCGCGCTGCGTTGGAGGGAATGCTTTCCTCTATTGTTTTTGTGTGCCCATACTACATAGCTGAAAGTAGTACAATAACAGAGGGTAGGCACATAAACTATTTAGCGGATCGCATTTTGATTGAGGGACACAACAAGCTCTATCTCATTCCTCACCTCACAACTGAACATTGGGTTTTGTACGCCGTCCGACCTGATCTTAATAAAGTTTATGTGTTTGATTCCCTTCGAACCTATGACGTTCCTTTTGAGGTCGCTCGTCGTGGTGGGAAGGAATTTATAGACATGTTAGTATATTTTTCACTTCTTACTTCATTAGCTTATTTATACATATATATATATATATTCTATTTTCATTATTTGAGGTATATATACTTACAATATTATGTATCCAACTCTATTTATTAGGGCACTACAGACGGCATATCAAAGGAGAGGTGGGAATGGTGTCCCAGACCCAAAGAATCTTCAATATGAGCCTATCATGGTAAGTAGGAAGATAACTATTTTGTATTTTGTTTTAATTCAAATTAATATATAATAGTTAGAGAGTTAATTGAATTCATTTGACAGTGTCCACAACAGCAAAATGGCGATGATTGTGGATACTATGTATGTAGAACAATGGATCTTATAGTCCAGAATAGATCGGTCAACATAGATCCAAGCCATGTATGTTTGCTTTTCCATATTTTTCTATTAATGAATCATGACATATATATTTTTGACCTAATGTCTAACTGTATATTAATTGAAACATGTGTGTTGTAGTTTTTCACCAATGGCTATGCACGAGGCCAGCAATATAATATTGATGAAATTGATGAAGTTAGAGACCAATGGGCCAAGCACGTGCACTCATTCATTCGGTATTAGGTAGCAATCTATATATTCTACATGCATTTTCAGGTTTGTATTTTGTCTACATCTTTCGGTCTTCCAGCCTAGATTTGTGAACTCTTTACTTTGGGGTGTAGAGCTACCAAGTTGTGGTATGCCCACTAATTTTTATTCCTAAGTATAGTTGGTGTATTGAGACATGCATACTAATTATAGATTGATTGAAATTATGGTGTGATACCTTGCTGGTATGAATTGATGTTGTTTTACATTGCAGATTTGGTAATTGTTTGAACATACAACTGTGTATGTGGGCAGGAACAAAACAGAAAAATGCTAAAAAAACATACACTTTTAATAACGGTTCTATGGGAAACCGTTATTAAAACATGGTTTTCAACAACGGTTTTTTCTGATGAACCGTTATGAAAACCTTATTTTTAACAACGGTTTCCCATAGAACCGTTATTAAAAGCTCATTTTTAACAACGGTTTTTAAGTAAAAACAGTTATTAAATATGAAGTTTACGCACATATTCGCGGGTTTTTGTGTATTTTTAATGACGGTTATGAACCGTTATTAAAGATATAATAACGGGCGATTCAATAACGGTTGAAAACCGTTATTAAAACTCGAAAATAACCGTTATTAAAAGCTGTTTCCGTGGTAGTGATAATTTAATAAATCACTTTTATTTGGGATAACTTAGCTTTTCAACTTACTTAATATAATTATTTTGAGGATTTTACCTTTTTAATTTATTCAATTCAACTATTTTGCGGATTTTTGTGTATATAAAATTAGATGTGAATATTTAATAAATTAGAATAAATAAATTGTTATTTTGTCATACCCATTCTATTTAAATAACATTTCAAACCAATATTTTCTAAAATTTACCTTTTAAACCAATATATTAAAATATATTAAGTTAAATTATTAAAATTTGTTTATCTACCCCAAAAATCCTAATTTAAGAATTATGGCAGAATAATGATTTATTAGGAAAATTATGAAAATAAATTATTTTATTAAATAAAGAGAAAATTAATTGAGGAAAATAAAGATAAATTAATAAATAAATTATATAGAAAATTTTGGACATTTTACTAATTAAAATGGAAGTTAAGGACAATTTATCCAAAATAGCCTAATTAATTTAAAAATGAATTTAATTATTATACTTAAAATAATTATTATTAAAATTAAATATCTAAATTAAATATATAATTAAATATAGACCAAATACCCCAACCCAACCATTTTATCATTTTTCCATTTTCCTTTTCCCTTTTCTCCTTTCTTTTCCTTTTTTTCTTTCTTCCTCCTTTACTTATTTTTCCATCTCCCCCCCCCCCCGGTTTGGGCCAGCCCGTCGGCCCAGACCACCTATCCCTACCCCGTCTCATGCAGCCCAAGCCACGTAGCCTGCCTCTTTCGCCCCAACCGCCCAGCTAGCTCTATCTTCTTCTTTTCTCCCCCTGGACCGACCGGTCCAGTCGTCCCCTCCTTCTTCCCCAGCCCGACCTGCAACACCGATCTGCAACCTCGATTTTCGCCAGCAACCACCAGCCTAACGTCGACCGTCCTCACCTACCCCTCCCTGTCATTTGCTTTCCTTTTTTCGACCCAAACAAGCCCCATCTCTCCCCTCCCCGCGTGCCCATCTCTCTCCTTTTTCTCTCCCCCTCCCCGACCTAACCTGCCATGGCAGGACTACACCGCCTGCCACCGCCGGTCGGTGGTCCTACCACACCTGCCCCACTTATCGTATTCTTCCCTTTGTCGTTTTTCCCCTCAATTAGCCTATAAATACACTCCCATTAGCATCCTGGGTCGAGCTCATTTTCCCGCAACCTTGGAATCCCGTTTTTTCGCCGCCGCCCAAACAAACACTTATTCCACCACTGTCGGCGACCGCCGCCACAAATGCCGCCCACCAAAACCTTCCCCACACCTCCCTATACAAAACTGAACTAGCATCATCCCCTGTCTTTCCCTGCATGTGCCGCCCCAGCCATGCAAAATCGCCAACCCAAGTAGTCCACTCTAGCCCCTCGCCGCCCCTTGCGCCACCTTCCGCCGCCACTTCTGCCGCTACCAACACCTCCTCCACCCTCCAAAACGCCCAGGGAACCTTCCCTTACCTTCTTATGCCTTCATCTCCCCCTGCCTCCCTCTCCTTCTACCTCCCCCATCTTCCACCACCTTCCACCACCTTCGGCCGCCGCACCAACCACCGTGCGCCGCCACTCCCAGCTACACCACCACCTTCATTCCACCCCTTTTCACTTATTGCACCTTCCTCCTCCTCAAACACCCCTCCACTCCCTCTCTCTTAGCCTACATATCCATTTTTCCACTCTCTTCCTCCTCCACCGCCACTACTATCGCCGCCATGTGCCACCGCCGTTTCCACCACTAACCTTAGGCGGTTCTCCAAATTCCCCAGCCCCTAAATTATTTTTTATAAGTGTTAATAATTTTATTTAATATTACTAGTATTATCCTTAATATTACTATTATTATTATTCTTATTATTATTAATGTTGTATTATCATGGTTATTATTATTATTATTATTATTATTATTATTATTACCATTACTAATATTATTATTATGTACCCCCCTTATTTCCTAACCTAATTTCAGAAAATATTTATAACTAGGATATACTATCTAAAAGACTACAACTTTAGCATTAAAATGGTTATCCTTATTATTATTACTACTACTACTACTACTACTACTACTACTACTAATACTATGATCATCATTATTATTATTATTAACAACTTTAGTATTGCTATAGTTATCTCTATCATTATTGTTAGTAGTAGTATTGTTGTTGTTGTTCTTGTTATTATTATTATTATTACTTAACCTAACTTTATGATTTTCCTAACCAATAATAATATTATCATTAATGATGGCCTACAACCTTAGTGTTATTATGATTGAGACTTTTCCTCGTTTACTATTATTATTATTACTAATCTCACTATTATTCCTACTATTATTACTAATACTAGATATGGCTTATTATCATTATCTTTACTATTATGGTAGACATTTGAACCCTTATATTTCTATTATCATATCTATTATTATTACTATTAGTATTATTATTTTTATTATTAATGCCATTATTATTATTGTTATTACTACTTCACCCAAATTTATTTTATTATTATTGTTATTATCACTACTATTATTACTATTATCATTATCATTATTTCCTTACTAATATTGTTAATGCTAACTTTGTCCATCATTACTTTTATTTATTAATATAAAAATTTGAACCCTTATATTATTATTATTATCATTTTGGTTACTATTATCATTGTTATTGTTATTACTATTATACTTAACATTTTTATCATTAACATTATTATTATTATTATTATTATTGTTAATGTTTTTAAACCGAAGTTGGCGTATTATCATTTTGTCGTTAAAGAAGAAGAATACCTTAGTATTTTACTATTTAATATTAGAATATCATTAATATTAGTCCTAATGCCTTTGTCTCTAATATTATTATTATGGTATTATTATTAGTTATTACTATTATCATTATTATTATTATTTTTTTATTGTGACCAAAACATTTGAACCCTTATATTATTATTATTCAAAATATAAATTTTATCATTATTATTTTTAGGAATATTTGTACTTTGTTGGTATTGCAATTATTATATTATTATTTTAACTCTAACACTATTATTAGACTTAGCCTTAAAAATGCTAGGGTTTCCATCACTATAAGCATTAGCATTACTATTATTATTATTATTATTATCACTATTTTGCTACAATTAGTATTAGTACTATTATTATAAAACTAAAGCTATTAGGTTTAATACTATAAGTATAGAATTAAATATTTAGACTAAGCATATTTTGGCTAGTAATATCTAGTGGGCTAACTTGAAGATAAAAAACCTAGCTTTCACGTATAATACTCCCTTTAATAATAACAATCCTAATCTTAGACTAAAATAAGGAGTAATGGTACTTTTGGTAGGAGGGAAACTAATCCTTAGTATTTTCCCTCTTATAAGTGAATCGAGCGCAAAACCGTAAGGAGTTGTAGGAGCGTGCTCCAAACCCGGCGTCGCTTTATGTAAGGATGTTGCTAAGACCCATGTGAATTATGTGACTTGTATGCCTTGGATGCTATATATATTGTGTATCGTATGATTTTCCTTAACTTGTCTTATTTATAACGTAGATTGGAGTTGAGGTATGTTGTATGTGCTTCTTATGACATGAGTATGATATGTATATATGGTGTTTATGGTGTGATATGATATGGCCCTATAGGACATGTATGTTAGGACAATTGATAATATAATATGGGAATGAAAGGACAAAAAGAAAGAAATGGGAAGTGAGTTCATTAAGGGAGATATGAGGTTGACCAAAATACCCCATGATCCATAAGAGGAAATTAAAGAGGAAGGAATGACCAAAATGAATGTAAGATGGGAACCATGCATGGGAATCTAAAAATTTGCATGGGAACCATGCAGGAGTCTCAAAATATAGGGCGGCCCCCTTGAGAGGATAGAAGTAGAACGTTGATGACATGCATGTCAAGGGTGTAATGTTATCTAATAAGATACCGATAAGATACTAATCACTTAAAGAGAAAGATTGTTGAGCTGAGCCTAGACCGGTCAACCGGCGAATAATAGTGGCTAGGAGCCAGGGTGCCTTGGAGACCGTTCCACCGGCGAATAATACTGGCCAAGAGCATTTTGCCCTGCATGATTTCCGGTCCACCGGCTATAATAGTGGGGGATTCCGTGCTCAACAAACCAAACATAACGAAGCTAAGCCATGGGAAATACACTAAGCACTTATAGTGAAACACCATGTGAGTCGGGGAGCGTTCTGTCTTGGAGACCGGTCCACCAGCAAATAATAGTGGTCAGGAGCATTATGCTCTGTATGTATTCCGGTCCACCGGCTATAATAGTGGGGTTCCTGCACTCACATGGACTATTAAAGAGTATGTGTGGAATGAACATATTGTTAAGGAGACTAAAGAATAAGTTACCTGAAAAGTAACCTGGCCTTATTACATGTATTATTGTACGTTGCCTATATGATCATTCTTATGTTATATGCTCTATGTGCCGGCCTTAACACATCTGTTACCTTACTCAGTACGTAGCGTACTGATCACCTGTTTCATGGGTGCTGCTCATTTCCACGAGCAGAAGACCCATCTAAGCTTGTGCAGGTAGGGGATGACGTCTTCGATGCCTACGACTCCTATGAGGCATCGGGTGGGGCTGAGCGTTTAGCCTAGTGATGCACTGTCGTATGCACAACAAATTTAATAAATAAATCCTAATTCCCAAATACGTAGTATATGGCAAGAAGGAGTGGAACCCACAAGGAATGACGTTTTAATCACTAATTTTGCTATTGATGTTATAACCCCGTTTATACAATTTCATTGATTCCTAAACTAAATTCGATTATACTAGGTCTTTAATCATGAATTGACAATTAGGGGAGGATTGAATTGGTGATGGAATTAAAATGCCATACATTCACATAAGAAGAATGATTCTAAATAATTCAATGTTGACTTAGGAAATTCATAATAACGAATTCCTATACTTCCTCTCAACCTTAATAAATTGAATATGCTCTCAATTTATTGTTTGCACCCATTTAATAACCTAGGTTACGAGCACTAGATTCAATTAATGGTAGCATTATGAACGGGAAGCAGCCAACTATAATCATAATCACAAAAGCTCGGATCATGCAATTGCACGAATTAATGGTCTTCTTGCTACTATAGACAAATTAATTAACAATTACGGGTTAATTTCATTGTCTTAGCAAAGACTAAGTCCTAAACCAAATAGGTGATCAATCTAATCAGTTCAAGAATCTTAATCTATGATACGGAATCATTCAATTCAAACCATTAATTCAATTAAACCTCATCTAGAATCAAACATTTAAATTATGAAATGATAATTAAGTTATGATTCCATCCTCAATTCACCCTACCCTGTTCTAACTACTCAAATTTCTGCATATTCACAATTCATACAATTATACAAAAATATTAAAAATTAATGACAATAACACATTCACAAATTCTATTATTGCAACAATTAGATGATAATGAAATGATCACAAGTAAAATTACAGAAAAACTACTTAGATTCAGCAAAATGAAGATACAGAAATTTACAAAGGAATAGAGGAAACTTATCAATTGAAGTGCAGAATGTCAAATCATCAATAGAATTCAAGAAGATCAAAGGTTGGAGTTGTGCATTACATGTATGTTCTAAAAGAATAAAGGAAGAAAATACATTCCAAATGTTTTTCGATCCTTTCCTTCTATATATCCCAAACTCTGTTTTCATATCAAATTTATCAGGAACAAGTCGCGTGGTAGTTACACGTTTTTAATTGAAAACACGGGACCCCCGTGTTTTCTTCCAACTGCTCTGCTGACAAGGATTTACAGACCGGTACTCGGGATAAATAACACGGTCCGTGTTATGGAAACACGGGACCCCCGTGTTTTTGATTCTTCCACTCAATTCCTTTGAATGTTTCAGCTTAGATTCTCTTGATGTATTTGTTCCCTTTCCAACTTTGCTCTCCTTGATTCGGCATTTCTTGATGTGGTCTCTACTTGATTTCTTCTTTTCA
The DNA here is from genome assembly GCA_039764185.1 of Tamarix austromongolica. Classification (NCBI taxonomy): domain Eukaryota; kingdom Viridiplantae; phylum Streptophyta; class Magnoliopsida; order Caryophyllales; family Tamaricaceae; genus Tamarix; species Tamarix austromongolica. The sequence goes on from CM077814.1 coordinate 57,249,663, forward strand.
TTGATTTCTCCTTGAATTTCTTCAATTCTTTTCTTTCCTGTAAAATTTATTCAAAGGAGGAAAACTCGACGAAAAGATTAAATCTAGTAGAATAAATGAGGGATAAATGATATTTTTAGACATGAAAATAATCAATAAATCTCATCTATCAAATACCCCCATACTTGAATTATTGCTTGTACTCGAGCAATATCATAACATGCACATGAATACATCAAGAAACGTAAAAGAAACAGGTCATGGAACACAAGATTTATTAGATTGGAATTATTCATGTACGAAGTTCAACTTGGACTGGGACTGAAAAATACTTGTAAATCATGAAATATCACTAATAAAAATATTTTTGGATCACATCTTAAATCACCTTAAAAAAAGTCTTATCAAATGCTCAAACGGTTTAAGAACGAAAAATTATAATAATTAGTATCTCATCATGCAAATTAGATCAAGACTAATGAAATTCAATTTGGTAAATTCTTACTTTCGGAATGTGGGAATGCTCACTCTTTAGTGTATAGGGTATCATGTGTTTACTCTCAAATTCTCTCCAAATGATCATGATCACCCATATGTTTGCCATTATTCTCAATTCGCCACCACTAAAAGAACTAAATTTTATAAGAATCAAAAGGTCTTAAATTTGGTTGTAATGGGGCTAGGGTTCTAAGGTGGGATGGAATTTTGGTATTGTAGCTAGACTCTACCAACTAGAGAAGCAAAATTTTTTTTTTCAAACCCTTCCATTCAACCAAACAACATCAAAAGACATGAAATTTTATTCTCTTCTTCTTCTTTTTTTGTTAAGAAAAAAAAACGCTTAGCTACTTCCTCCAATTTTTTTTTATGATATCCACACCCCCATACTTAGATTTCACCTTATTAACAAAACAAAAGTTCTCCTTGAAAATATTTTTGCTCCACTAGTCGTAGAGTAAGGAAGGGAAATACATATGGAGATTAGTTGTTAATAAAGTTTAAATCAATAAAACAGGTATATAGGCTCAAAGGGGTTATGCAATGGATAACAATTTTTCAAGGTGGGTTATTTGGCCTTGTAGCTAACAAAGAAAGAAGAGTGCCTTTATCATTTTCAAATATCCTAAAGTTCTATGCAGTCTTGAAGAGACTAATGGCAAATTCTAGTTTCACATATCATTGGATAATGCACACAAAAGAGAAATATATTTTGGATAAGCAATGTATCCAAAGGTTAGGCTCAAACGCTCACCATGTTATATCCACCAATTTTGAATTTCATTTCATCTCATTCCTAGTCAATGCATGATTTGATCTCTAATCATTCTAACTTTCTTTCCTTCACTGTTATCACATCTTCAATTTCTATCTTTAAGGTTTCAAAAGATGTTGATCAAAACATACAATAAATATAAGATTATCCTTTTTGAAAATAATTCAGTCCCATACTTTGTTTTACTTCGTATATGGATTGCTCAAATCTAATACTTCCTGTTTTTTTTTTTTTTTGAAGTGCAGCATTAAACAACTAGTACGTAAGTAGATAAGAATAAATTAACTAATTACCACTTAGCAAACATATATAACATTTACTAACTATTTCTACGAAAGAGTAATCACAAGCCTACGAATACTAATGCACCCCCCCATACTTAATGTGTTCATTGTCCCTAATGAACAAATGCAAGAGAAAAAAATGAAGAATAGGTTTCAATATAGGTTTCAAGAGGGAGGTGGAGGTGGGTCTCGGCTCCCGAGATGGAAATCATAGAGATTCTTCATCATCTCCATCATTTGATTTTGGTTATTGCGAATGGAATCCAATTGAGAATACACTTGATTTTGAAATTGGAGATGCCATTCGGGGACAAAAGTTGAGGTGGAAGAAGAGCTGGCTTGGGATCGGGGTGGTGGTGGTGGTGGATGGGCACCATGAGGTGGAATAGGATGTTCGATGGCTAATGGGGCAGGGTTATCTTCATCCTCACTAGGTTGCCAATTCAATGGGTTTAAAGGGTCAGTTTTGGTAGGATTAGGAAGAGGAAAGAAAACATGCCCCTGATAAGAAAGGTACCACGCATTATTCCTACGCTCAATAAGATGCGTAAGGCGAATATGTTCGATATCAATGCGGGTTCCCATGGCCTCAATGGGCATATCTTCAGGAAGGGGTATGTCTAAACTTACACAGATGGTGGTAATTAACCCACCGATAACAATGTCTCCCTGTTTGGAATTACCGACCCTTTGAAATTGTTTGGCAATAAAATAGGCAGTATCAACAGAATAGTTTTCAAGCATAGAGTAGAGAAAGAAAAGTTCAATTGAACGAACTACCCCGGTACTATCTCCCCTCCCAAAGATGGTAGTAGCCAAAAGCCTCTGAATGTATCGGAAAACTAAGTTAAAAATCCTAGAGGATTTGGCTTCAGAAATGCGGAAGGTATCGGGAGTAGGCATATTCGCTGTATCACCTATTTTAGCGAAAAAATTGTTGGCATAAAACCAGGGTAGAATGAATCTGAATCCCTGTGAAGGCAACATGAAAATGTGGGCAAGTTCATGCACTGCTAATTTCCTATCTTCATTAAAAAGGCGAAAAGAAACATACCCTTGATTATTTTTAGTATCACCAATGTCACCAACTTCAGCACACAATTCAAAGGTACTCAAAAATTCTAAAGTCAAGCGTCTATAGGTATGATTAGTACAATAGACAAAGTGATGCAAACCTATAGTTTCGAGCATGCACATGACTTGATTATGAATGCCCAATGTGTGCAAACAACCATCATCCGGATATCTAGTGCCAGTAATACGCCTTTGAGACAAGTAATTGTACATTTGTTGTTGTACGGAGGAGGTAAAAATTATACCTAAATCGTTGGGTCGATTACGTCGTTGTCTCGCTTGAGTTGGTGATGACCGGGACCTTGAGGATTCGCCTTCAGCACGCTGCTTCTTTTTCGGTGCCATCTACACAAAGATTACCACTTTGAAGTTAAGAAACAATGTTGTAAACTTGAAAGTGCAGCATATTCATAAGATTAGACTGCAATGATAATTATAACAAAGCTGCACTGAATGCATACATATGCTTTCACCATGTCATGTACCCAATTTTTTATAATGGTGCAAGTTATGGAACAATTTCACCCAATATTCAACACATTGTATCAGCATATGTAAACAAAAACAATGAAACCGAATTAACATTGCTGCCATATGGGGAAGAACACTTACCTTAATTTGTGAAAACAGGCTATAACAAGTCAAAAATCAGAAGAATGATATGTGAATATCAAATCCCACGAAAACCCTAAGGTTATTTGCAGAAAATAGATGAGACAATGCTCGAATGAAATTAGGGTTTGACACGAATTGAGTCGCCTGTTCTGTAGCGGATTGACAGAAAAAAAAAATCGACAGAGAAAAGAAAATTAATGGTGGGGAAAGAAAATGGGATGTTAATGGAGTAGGAGTTGTGAAGAGTTGAAGATTTCAGTGAGAAAAATGGAGGAATCGAAGGAGAAGAGTGCTGCGAAGAACTGGAGAGAATCGAACGAGAGGGTCGTGTTTTTTTCAGATCTGAAAACACAGGGGAGAAAAAGGATGCTGGAGAGAAACACGGACCGTATTTGTGAAATATGGTACCCCCGTGTTAAATTTTACACATTCTGTTTCTGACTGAGAAGGTAACACGGGGCGTGTTTACAAATACGGTACCCCCGTGTTATTTTTTCGGCTCTCTGGAATTCTGAAATTTTTCTGCAGAGAAAGAAACACGGGTCGTGTTAAGAAATACGGACCCCCCGTGTTATTTTTGGAGCTCTCTGGAATTTTGAAAATTTCTGTAGAGGAAGAAACACGGGCCGTGTTAAGAAATACGGACCCCCCGTGTTATTTTTGGAGCTCTTTGGAATTTTTAAATTTTCTACAGAGAGAAAAACACGGGCCGTGTTAAGAAATATGGACCCCCCGTGTTATTTTTGGAGCTCTCTGGAATTTTTAAATTTTCTGCAGAGAGAAAAACACGGGCCGTGTTCGCAAATACGGCCCCCCATGTTATTTTTTTTTAAGTATGAAAATAAACTACTAATGTATTTCAACACATATACACATTATGTACATACAAATTTATACCAAATATGTAAAAAGAAAAGTACGAAATATGAAAAACTTATATATAACACTTGGGTGTTTCCCAAGTGACAAAATGCAAGTCATTCAGCCCTCATAATTGGGAGTGGTAAGATCAACCACTTCCAAATTGTGCACTTGATGTCCTTCGTAGTAAGGTTTGAGGCGGTGTCCATTGACCTTCCACATCTTTCCTGTTTTCTCACTCTTAATTTCAACTGCACCATGAGAAAACACATTAGTCACAACAAATGGGCCGATCCATCTCGACCTCAATTTTCCTGGAAACAACTTCAAACGAGAATGATATAATAAAACTTTTTGACCAATTTCAAAGCTCTTTCTAAGAATGAACTTATCATGAACTGCCTTAGTTCTATCTTTATATCTCAATGCAGTTTCAAAAGCATCATTTCTTATTTCTTCCAATTCTTGTAGTTGGAGTCGCCTATGTCTTCCAACTTCAAGTAACTCCATGTTACACTTCTTGACGGCCCAAAAAGCTTTATGTTCTAACTCAACTGGTAGATGACAAGGCTTACCGTATACCAGACGATATGGAGACATACCAATTGGAGTTTTGAAAGCTGTACGATAAGCCCAGAGAGCATCATTAAGATGTAAGCTCCAATCCTTTCTTGTTGGTTTCACCATTTTTTCCAAGATTGATTTGATTTCCCGGTTGGATATCTCAGCTTGACCATTTGTTTGTGGATGATATGCTGTAGATATTCGATGTGTCACATGGTATTTTTTTAATAGAGCTTCTACGGTTCTGTTGCAGAAGTGTGAACCATTTTCGTTAATGATGGCCCTTGGTACACCAAACCTTGCAAAAATGTTAGTTCGAAGAAATTCTGCAACAACCTTAGCATCATCAGTACGGGTAGCCTTAGCCTCTACCCATTTTAACACATAATCAACAGCAACAAGAATGTATTTAAACCCAAAAGAAGATGGAAAGGGTCCCATAAAATCCATACCCCAAACATCAAAGATTTCGCATGCTATGATAGGAGTTTGTGGCATTTCATTTCTAGGACCTAATCCCCCAGTCTTTTGACAGTTTTCACACGTCTTACAAAATTCATGAGAATCTCTAAACAAAGTAGGCCAAAAGAATCCACTCTCTAGAATTTTATAAGTTGTTCGCTTGGGACCAAAGTGTCCCCCACAAGCATAACTGTGACAAAAGTGTAAAATAGACAGGACCTCACTATTAGGAATACATCTTCTAATGATTTGGTCGGCACATTGTTTCCACAAGTATGGATCGTCCCATACAAAATATTTTGCCTGACTTTTCATTCTATCTTTCTGTGCTTTTGTAAAGTGTGAGGGAAATACCTTAGCTACTAGAAAATTTACCATGTCAGCATACCATGGTATCTCATCCCCAATGACATGAAGTTGCTCGTTCGGAAATGCTTCATTGATAGGTACGTCAACTTCAACTTCTTTGATTAACCGACTTAGATGATCTGCTACTCCGTTTTCGATTCCTTTCTTATCTTTAATGCGTATATTGAATTCTTGAAGTAGAAGAATCCATCTAATCAGTCGTGGTTTTGCCTCTTTCTTTGCTAACAAATATTTCAATGCTGCATGATCAGAATAAACAATTATTTCAGATCCTAACAGATAAGAACGAAATTTATCCAGAGCAAAGATAATAGCAAGAAGCTCCTTTTCGGTAGTTGTGTAGTTAAGTTGAGCTTCATTCAATGTGCGTGAGGCATAATATATCACGTGTGTCTCTTTCCCGATTCGTTGACCTAACACCGCACCAACAGCAAAGTTAGATGCATCACACATCAATTCAAATGGGAAATTCCAATCAGGTGGTTGAAGAATGGGTGCACTTATCAATTTTTCCTTTAAATAGTCAAATGATTTCTGGCATGCGTCATCAAATTGAAATTCCTTTTCTTTTTGAAGAAGCTTGCATAATGGTTGGGCTATTTTAGAGAAATCCTTGATAAATCAGCGGTAAAACCCGGCATGCCCTAAAAATGATCGCACATCTTTGACAGTTGATGGATAAGGTAATGAAGAAATAAGATCAATTTTTGCTTTATCTACTTCAATTCCTTTGGCTGAAATAACATGTCCCAAAACTATTCCTTGTTGGACCATAAAATGGCATTTTTCAGAGTTTAGCACAAGATTTGTTTCCAAACATCTTTTCAAGATAAGGGTTAAATTACCTAGGCATTCTTCAAAAGTATCTCCATGGATACTAAAATCATCCATGAATACCTCGATAATTTTCTCCAGATATTCGGAAAATATACTTACCATACACCTTTGAAATGTAGCTGGGGCATTACATAATCCAAATGACATGCGTCGATACGCAAACGTACCGTAGGGACATGTAAATGTGGTTTTCTCTTGATCTTCTGGAGCTATGGGAACCTGCACATATCCAGAATAACCATCAAGAAAACAATAATAAGCATGACCCGCTAGCCGTTCTAACATTTAATCCATAAATGGTAAAGGAAAATGATCTTTCCTAGTCATGGAGTTTAGCTTTCTATAGTCAACACATACCCTCTAACCATTTTGAACTCTAGTAGGAACCATCTCTCCTTTATCATTCTCCACTACTGTTATTCCTGTTTTCTTTGGGACAACCTGAAGCGGACTTACCCAACTACTATCAGAAATTGGGTATATGACTCCTACACTTAGCAATTTTAGAACCTCTTTCTTCACAACCTCCATCATTATCGGATTCAACCTACGTTGTACTTGTCTACATGGCTTCACATCTTCTTCCATTAAAATCCGATGCATACAAACTGAAGGACTAATACCCTTAATATCAGCAACTGTCCACCCCAAAGCTGATTTGTATTTCTTCAACACATTTACCAGTTTTTCTTCCTGATGAGATGTCAGTTCACTAGATATGATAACCGGAAGGGTATTCTTATCTCCTAAGAATGCATATTTGAGATGGTCAGGTAAAGGCTTCAACTCCACTTCAGGTGGTTGTTCTATGGAAGGTATAGGCCTATCCACTGTCAATGGTAAATCCACAAATTTTCCAATTCTACTAGGACATGTTCCCAAAGCGGCCACTACCTCCTTGATTTCTTCATCAACGTCATACAATTTGCTCAATTCTTCCAATTTTTCAGTTGCTATTCCTTGTGTCAAAGTTATTTTCAAAGGATCAGCTGATGATAGTTGGTACACTATTTCAGTTAAATTCTCAATGACATCAATCATAGATACCTCTTCACCATCTGCAGGATATCTCATGGAATCATATATATTAAACTTAATAACTTCACCATCAAATTCCATGGTTAACACTCCATCGTGGACATCAATTTTTGTTTTTGAAGTTTTTAGGAATGGTCTCCCTAACAATATAGGAGATGGATTAGCTAAACCATTATCTTGCATATCTAACACATAAAAATCTGCAGGAAAAACCAACTCATTTACCCGAACTAAGACATCTTCAATAACCCCTTCAGGATATGTGTTAGATCTATCAGCCAATTGGATAACAACACGAGTTTCCTTTAAAGGACCTAGACTTAGGGTGTTAAAGATAGATAAAGGCATGACATTTATTGAAGCACCTAAGTCAAGCATGCATTTTTCGTACCTCGTGTTTCCAATTTTGCAAGGTATAGTGAAAATACCTGGATCTTTGCACTTTGGTGGAAGCTTTCTTTGCAACATTGCTGATACATTTTCTCCCACACTTACCTTCTCATTCTCATTAAGTTTCCTTTTGTTTGTACACAAATTCTTAAGGAATTTTGCATACCTGGGTACTTGTTTGATCGCATCAATGAGAGGAAGGTTAAATTCTACCTTCTTGAATATGTCAAATATCTCCTTGTCGTGATTTACCTTCTTGTTCTTGGCCAACCTGCTAGGAAAAGGAGCAGAAATTTTTATAGGAGAATGTGACTTACTCTTCACCGTTTGTTGTGAATCTTCCTTTATTTCTTCTTCAGCCATTGTTTCATCTGTCTCCTTGTTTGTGTCTTCTTCTTCACTCACTTTTCTTGGATCTAACAATTGTTTTCCACTGCGTGTTGTGATAGCACTAGCATTTTCCTTGGGATTTCTTTCAGTCTGGCTAGGAAATTTTGAAGAACCTTGTGCTTGCATTTTTCCAAGGGAATCTGCTAGTTGACTCACTTGATTTTCCAAATTCTTAATATCGTTTCTGGTCTCTTGTTGGAATTGTAAGGTATTGGTAGCTAAAGATTTTACCAAATCTTCCAAAGGCATACCCCCCGATTGTTGTGGAACTTGTGGTGGAGGCATAGGTTGAAACGGTGGTATTTGCTGATTTGGTGGAATTTGGAAAAACCCGGGAGGTGGATTTGCTCCTTGATGATTTTGATACATCTGTGGTCGGAAATATGAGCTACCACTTTGTTGAGCATTTCCATACCTTATATTCGGGTGATCCTTCCATCCAGGATTATATGTTGGAGCAAATGGATCATTCCTTTTTGGTAATGGTTGTCCTCCAATAGCGTTTACTTGTTGTTCTTCCTGCAAGGTAGGACACATGTCAGTTGGATGACCAGTAAAAGAACAAATTCCACATACCTTGGCAGGAATCTTTTCTCCTACAACTCTTTCCACAACAGCTGTCAAATTCGAAACTTGCGTTTTTTAGTTCAGCAATATTGGTTTCTTTCACCTGTTGAGACATAGAAGTATTACCCCTATTACAATATTGAGAGTTAGATGCCATATTAGCAATCAACTTTTAGCTTCGATGGGTGTTTTATCAACTAAAGCACCACCACTAGCAGCATCTATCATATTGTGATCCATAGGAGATAAACCTTCGTAAAAATATTGTATTAATAATTGTTCACTAATTTGATGATTAGGACAACTACCACACAATTTCTTGAAACGTTCCCAATATTCATGTAAAGATTCTCCTCCATCTTGCCTAATACCACATATTTCCTTTCTTATATTAGTTGCTCTTGATGAAGGGAAATATTTTTCAAGGAAAACCTTTTGCATATCAGTCCAAGTATTTACTGAGCCCACTGGTAGATCATATAACCATTCCTTAGCAGCATCAGCTAAAGCAAAAGGAAAAGCTTTGAGTTTAAGTTGTTCTACACTTACTCCATTCGGTTTCATACCAGAACAAGCTATATGGAATTCCTTGAGAAATTTATTTGGGTCGGTGAAACAGCCTGAACTCATGGAATTGTTGTCTCTAAAACCTGTAAAAATAGGTAAGGCTCGTATTAATCCAGGTTTGATTTCACAAGTATCATTATCAGCATGATAATTAATGCATAAAAGATTGGGGTTGAAGACAGGAGCAGCTAGCTCCTTGAGAGTTCGATCCGCCATTGGTGGATTAATGTAGTAAGGTGTACTACACAAATCCTCTATACTTTCTTCTCCCTGATTTGTGGAACTTTCTTCAAAAGGTGATGGAATCTGACTAGCTTGTTCCAATTTCCTTCTCTTCCTAGATGCAATAGGAGAAGATGAGTTTGGATCTATGGCTGGAATAATTTGTCCTTGATGCTCGATTGCAAATGATCTCAATTGTGAGTGCCTGAAGATTTCACACAATGAAAGATTAGATGAGTTTACGTGAAGAATTAATCAAAACTAAAATAAGAAACCACAACAACAACAAAACTAGAGATTATAATTGCCAATTCCCCGGCAACGGCGCCAAAAATTTGATGCACTGTCGTATGCACAACAAATTTAATAAATAAATCCTAATTCCCAAATACGTAGTATATGGCAAGAAGGAGTGGAACCCACAAGGAATGATGTTTTAATCACTAATTTTGCTATTTATGTTATAACCCCGTTTATACAATTTCATTGATTCTTAAACTAAATTCGATTATACTAGGTCTTTAATCACGAATTGACAATTAGGGGAGGATTGAATTGGTGATGGAATTAAAATGCCATACATTCACATAAGAAGAATGATTCTAAATAATTCAATGTTGACTTAGGAAATTCATAATAACGAATTCCTATACTTCCTCTCAACCTTAATAAATTGAATATGCTCTCAATTTATTGTTTGCACCCATTTAATAACCTAGGTTACGAAAACTAGATTCAATTAATGGTAGCATTATGAACGGGAAGCAGCCAACTACAATCATAATCACAAAAGCTCGGATCATGCAATTGCACGAATTAATGGTCTTCTTGCTACTATAGACAAATTAATTAACAATTACGGGTTAATTTCATTGTCTTAGCAAAGACTAAGTCCTAAACCAAATAGGTGATCAATCTAATCAGTTCAAGAATCTTAATCTATGATATGGAATCATTCAATTCAAACCATTAATTCAATTAAACCTCATCTAGAATCAAACATTTAAATTATGAAATGATAATTAAGTTATGATTCCATCCTCAATTCACCCTACCCTGTTCTAACTACTCAAATTTCTGCATATTCACAATTCATACAATTATACAAAAATATTAAAAATTAATGACAATAACACATTCACAAATTCTATTATTGCAACAATTAGATGATAATGAAATGATCACAAGTAAAATTACAGAAAAACTACTTAGATTCAGCAAAATGAAGATACAGAAATTTACAAAGGAATAGAGGAAACTTATCAATTGAAGTGCAGAATGTCAAATCATCAATAGAATTCAAGAAGATCAAAGGTTGGAATTGTGCATTACATGTGTGTTCTAAAGGAATAAAGGAAGAAAAATACATTCCAAATGTTTTTCGATCCTTTCCTTCTATATATCCCGAACTCTGTTTTCATATCAAATTTATCAGGAACAAGTCGCGTGGCAGTTACACGTTTTTAATTGAAAACACGGTCCGTGTTTATGAAACACGGGACCCCCGTGTTTTCTTCCAACTGCTCTGCTGACAAGGATTTACAGACCGGTACTCGGGATAAATAACACGGTCCGTGTTATGGAAACACGGGACCCCCGTGTTTTTTATTCTTCCACTCAATTCCTTTGAAAGTTTCAGCTTAGCTTCTCTTGATGTATTTGTTCCCTTTCCAACTTTGCTCTCCTTGATTCGGCATTTCTTGATGTGGTCTCTACTTGATTTCTTCTTTTCATTGATTTCTCCTTGAATTTCTTCAATTCTTTTCTTTCCTGTAAAATTTATTCAAAGGAGGAAAACTCGACAAAAAGATTAAATCTAGTAGAATAAATGAGGGATAAATGATATTTTTAGACATGAAAATAATCAATAAATTTCATCTATCACCTAGACCTGACTTAGGGATCGAGAGAGACTCGGTCAGACTCTGTTTCTACTATTGGACCATGTATTATCATATTTTAGTTGTGTTTTTGTACTATGCTTTATGTTTTGAAAAACTCTAGCCACTTACTCTTTAGATTGTAATCTTAAACCGCACTTTGATTTCTGTATGACTTGTGCTTTACTAACAACTTGTATTTTTATTAATGACTCATGTTTAATGTTAACCTTATTTAGCCTTAGCACTTCGTACTGGGACGGTAGGAGTGAACTGATCTGGTACTAAGTGTGGCAGTAATGCCCCCGAATTTACAGTTTTATCTTTTCGTTTCAGTTAAACCCTTTTTAATTAAACAAAATTTTTCAATAGTAAATTTGGGGGTGTTACAGTTATCTCCCATAAAAGGCGTAGAGCACAAAATTAGCTTTCTCCCTAGTGCTCTCCCTAACAAACCGACCTATAGGTGTAATGCTAAAGAGGCCATGAAGTTGCAACAAGAACTTGAAGAATTACTGCAAAAAGGTTAATTAGGGAATCAATTGGCCCATGTACGGTACCAACTCTTTTAGTACCAAAGAAGGATAGCTCAATGAGGATGTTTGTTGATATTAGGGCTATCAACAACATCAATATCAAGTAAAGGTATCCCATACCTAAGCTTGATGATATGTTGGATTGCTTACATAGGGCAAGTGTTTTCTCCAAAATTAACTTGCGGAGTAAATACTATCAAATTAGGATGAAGAAAGGAAACGAATAGAAGACCACTTTCAAGACCAAATGAGGCCTATATAAGTGGATGATAATGCTATTTAGATTGTCCAACACACCAAGAACCTTCATGAGGCTCATGGATGAACTCCTTAGACCCTTCATTTCTAAATTTTTCGTTGTGTACTTTGATTATATTCATGTATACTCCTCTCATAGTGATGATCATGTAAGGCATTTAAAGCTTGTGTTCTTAGCCGTTAGGAACAACAAGTTGTACGGTAAATGAAAGAAGTGTGACTTCTTTGTGCCAAAAGCAACATTTCTAGGATTTGTTTTATTCGGAGATGGTATTTTCATGGATGAGTTAAAGGTGGAGGTAAGAAGGACGTGGCCTACACCCACATCCATCACTGACGCTAGATTCTTTCATGGTATTGCCTCCTTCTATAGGTGGTTCATATAAAGATTGAGTACACTTCTAACACCCATCAAAGAGTGTCTCAAAAAGGGCGAATTAAAATGGACCAAAAACGCACAAGAAGCATTTGAAGTGATCAAGGTATGATGAGTGAAGCTCTAATGTTAAGGTAGCCCAACTTTGACAAGGTATTGGAGCAGTTTTACTGCACGAAGGAAGGCCCATAGCCTTCTTTAGTGAAAATCTCAATGACTGAAAATCTAATTATAGCACCTATGATAAATAATTTTATACTATTGTTAGGCCTTTAGATCATTGGTCACATTACCTTAGACCATCACAATTTATATTACATACTAAACATGAGTCCCTAAAATAAATAAATGGGAAACATAAGCTCAACCCTTGGCATGCTAGGTGATAAATTTTTTACAATCCTTCTCATTTGTAGCAAAACATAAGAGTGGAAAAACCAATGTTGTAGCAGATGCCCTCTCTAGAAGGTATTGTATATTGTCATTACTTGAAGCAATAGTCTTAAGATTTAGATGGTTGAAAAAGCTCTACAAGGATGATGAAGACTTTGCAAGCTTCTTTGAAGATTAAGAAAAGTCTCAAGGTCCATACCTAATTCAAGATGGCTTCCTTTTCATGGGTAACAAGTTGTGCCTTCTCAAGAGTTCCATCAGAGAGTTGGTGATTCAAGAAGTGCATGGAGGAGGATTAGCAAGACATTTTGGCATTAACAAAACTTGTGATATACTCCAGGAACACTTTTGTTAGCCTAGAATTGTAAGGGATGTACAATCAATTGTGGCAAGGTCCTCTACTTGCCAAAAGTCCAAGAGTCACTTCCACTAAGGACATTATACTCCTTTTCCTATCTTATATCATCCTTGGGATCATGTGAGTATGGACTTCTTAGTGGCATTTCCAAAGACACAAAGGCAAAACGATGTTATTATGGTAGTGGTAGATCGGTTTTCCAAGATGACACATTTTATCCCTTGTCACAAGACAAATGATGCCTCTTATTATCTTACTTATCTTATCTATACTTCAAGGAGATAGTTAGGTTACATGGTATTCCTAAATCAATTATTTCTGATGGGGATATCAAATTTCTTAGCTACTTCTAGAAGACATTATGGAGGTTAGTCGGTACTAAGCTTCTTTTTAGCACCGCCCATGACCCCCGAATAGATGCTTAAACAAAAGTCACTAACCGTACCATCACTATGCTTTTGAGGAGTTTGGTTTGCAAATCCTTGAGGGATTGGGACATCAAACATAGTCACGTAGAGTTTGCTTACAACCGATCTCTGATAAATGGGATTTATAGATTATTTTCATGCATAAAAATTTCATTTATCCCTCATTAATTTTATAAGATTTAATCTTTTCGTCGATTTTTTCTCTTTTGAATAGATTTTGTAGGAAAAGAAAAAAATTGAAGAAATTCAAGGAGAATCAATGAAAATAAGAAATCAAGTAAAGAACACATCAAGAAACACTAAATCAAGGGTACCAAAGTTGAAAATGAAGCAAATACACCAAGAGAAGTTGTGCTGAAATTGCAAAGGAAGAATAGTGAAAGACCCAAAAACACGACACCCCCGTGTTTCTTAAACACGGGCCGTGTTAAAAATCTCAGGCATTGATTCAAAATCCAACGGTTGGCAGAGAAGTTGGAGAAAAACAAGGAGGTCTTGTGTTTCTTAAACATGGACCATGTTTTCCTTAAAAATTGTAACCGTCTGCGTGGCCTATTTCTGATATATTCTCTACCAATACAGGGTTCGAGGGTAGTTCTTTTAGATGTTGAAACATTTTGAATGTACTCTCTTTCTCTATTTCCTTTAGAATATACATGTAATTCACAATTCTAACTTCTTTTATCTTCTTGAATTCTAGTGAACAATTGGCAATCTGCACTTCAATTGATAAGTTCCTCTCTGTTTCTTTATCAATTGAAGTCTCTCCATTTTGACTGAATGCAAGTAAATTATCTGCAATTACACTTTTGGTTGTTCTATTATTGTTTTGTTGTATTACTATTGGATATTATGGTTGTGTTGTTGGCATTAATTTCAAATCATTGTATGTAATAGTGTGGGTTCTAAATATGCAGATATTAGAGTAAATAAAACAAGGTAGGATGATTTGAGGATGGAATTATGTTTCAAATATAATAACGTACTTTGAATGTTTGGTTCTAGATGAAATTTAATTGAATTAACAGATCGAATTGAATGATTTTGTATCATAGATTAAGAATTTAAACTCATTAGATTGATCACCTATTTAGTTTAGAACTTAATCTATGCTAAGACAATGCAATTAACCCGTAATTGTTAATTAATTTGTCTAAAGTAGTAAGAAGATTAATCGTTAATCTTATCCGTTAATTCGTACAATTACATAATCCGAGCTTATGTGGTTATGATTGTAGTTAACTACTTTCCATTCATAATGCTGCCATTAATTGAATCTAGTGTTCGTAACCTAGGTTATTAAATGGTTAGGAAATAAATTGAGAGCTTACTCAATTTATTAAGGTTAAGAGAAAGCAAAGGAATGAATTATTATGAGTTTCTAAAAGTCAACATTAAATCATATAGAATCATTGTTCTTCTTTGAGTATTTGATATTTTGATTCCATCATCAATTTATCCTCCCTTATTCATCAAAGAGTGATCAAAGCTTAGTATATTTAGATTTAGTATTAGAATTAATGAAATTGTATAAACGGGATTATAACATTAATTTCAAAATTAGTGATTAAAACACCATTCCTTGTGGGTTTGACTCCTTCTTGCCATATACTAAGTATTTGAAAATTAGGATTTATTTAAAAAATTTGTTGTACAGACGACAGTGCACCAGTCTTCTACTTATGCCATCGGTTGTTCCCCTTTCGAAGTGGTGTATGGTGAATCCTACCACCTGCCATTGATCTCATTCCTCTCTCCATTGAAGCACAAGTCAGTTTTGAAGCAACCGATAAGGCCAATGAATTTAAGAAGTTACATGAGCAAGTGCGGTCTAGAATTAAGAAGGTTAATGAGAAAAATAAAAAAGAAAGCCAACAAGCATCGAGAAGATAAAATATTCGAGTCGGGAGATCTAGTGTGGTATCACCTTAAAAAGGAGAGATTTCCTTTTAAAAGGAAGAACAAACTAATTCCACTAAGTGATGGATCATTCAAAGTACTTGAATGAATTGGAAACAATACATATAAGCTAGAGCTTCTACCAGAACTAAGAGACATATCAACCACATTTAACATGGGAGATTTACTTCCCTGCTTACATAACAAGCATTACGAAGATAAGGAAGGTCCTTCTCAAAAGGGGGAGGATGATGCAAAAGCATCCCCCTCATATGATAACAATAATCTATTCATAAATTTTTCTAAGTTAGTGGAATCTAAAACTCTCCTTTCTTGGACTAATATATGAGCTAGATTATGAAGAACCATGTAAGCCATGCAACAACAAATAAAAGCCATCAACTCACCACCTTTCCTTGGATTCATTATGGATTTAATATGGCTTGGAAAAGCCACACTTTCACTCAGCCAAACCAGCCTACAAATAGTCACATGGAGCACCAAATTTTGAAAACTCAAGCATGTAGACCTCTCTTTTGTGCAACAGATTTTGGGCTTAAGATTTGTGATTTTCAAGGCCTTAACTAGCAAGAAATAAGGGAACTTGATGACCTAGTGATTAGCCATGGTAGCCGGCTAAGAAGAAGACATGAGGAAGGGTTACTTTCTCCATTTAGTTAAACATAAGTTAAAGTAATCTACTACTATTTCCTTTATTGTATTTTATGTTTCCTAAGTTCTAGTTTTAGCTTGTAAGATTAATATATCAGCTAATGCATGGGGAATGGGTTGTGGGAGGCTCGAAAAATCAGCTCCCATGCTGATTTTTTGGGTGGGTTTATTCCTATCATAGTTAGCATAGACTAGAGTAGTGTTTAGTTAAGTTTGTACCCTTATGGTTACCTAAAGGTTGGTTGTAATTTTCTCAACCTCTTGCACTCTTTATATGAGTGTAGAGCTGATTGTAAAAGGGAGCAACCCATTGGTATTCTGTAGGTCATTTTCAAATGTCTTCAACCCAACATACATAGTGCATGGTTTGTTGTAATCTCCAAAATCTTACATTCTTTATCTTAAGAGTTAATACCTTAAGTGGCGATTATAAGTATTTGATCTCAAGGGTTACTTGAAGATCAAATCTTTTCTCCTATCTCATCCTCTCTTCTATTTTCTCTTTTGTTGGATCTCAGCCCAAGTTCCATCATCAACTCTTAGCAAGACCTAATTTATTTAACAATTTATGCATCACTGCATATTAAACAACATTCATTGCAATGCCAATACAATATTCGTTGCAAACTGACTAATACATTCAATGAATCCTAAACTATTTATGTATATATTCATTGCATACTAATTCATTATTCATTGAAAACTAACTAATATATTCAGCCATTTCTAAAGTACATATTCATCCTATGCTAATGAATATTGAGTTTAGAGTGATGATGCATATAAAGTAAATGAATATTCAGTCATGGCCAATGAATGTTGAGTCCATGATTGATGAATATTGATGAACAATCAGCTACATAATACTATCAAAACCTGATGAATATTTGTATTTGACTTGATGGATGCTTTGCCTTTTAGCTAATGAATATTAGAATTTAAATTGATGTATAATAGGATTTTTATATCAAAAGTGTATCAATATGAATGTCTATTTATAGGGAGAAAAAAAAGGAAATAAATAGCTTTTTTTTATAAAATAAATAAATAAATAATTACACATTAGAGCATATTGCTAGAGGTATAAGATATAAGAATTGATCATTTTGTGCTTTATAAAGTGTCATACTATTTTCTATGATTAAGATTATGTAAAATGTTTTGTGATTCTATACCCAAATTATAGGAAAAACTTAATTTTAAGGAAACTCAAAAAAATTCAAAGTGCATTCCTATAAGAAAACAGTGAACATCTTTCCATTAGAAATCTAAGAAATCATAGTCAAATCAGCACATTCAGAAATGATTTTCCAATTATAAAACAAAATAATGTATTCTTCTTGGCGTTATTTTTGTCTACTACATAAAAATGAGATCATTTATGCATCATCACAATTCATTCATACCAGAAATACTAATACCAACAGAACATGTAAAACTCAATTAATAATACCAACAAACATTTTGAAATTAAGTTTTATAAGAAAAAAATAACTGAATACCAGAAAAAGTAATATGTGCCCTTTGTGTTACAATAGAAGGCATTTAAGATATAGGCACACGTTGAAAAATGAAAAAATGACAAAAATTTAGAACCTTAACACCTAAGTTCACTAATATTATTCATCCGATTAATGATCCAACTTAACTATTAATTACAAGAGAAAAATGAGGGGGGAAACTTGTAATGTAGCATTTAACTTTCAATATTTTTCATAATATGACTTACATAATAAAATAAAAATAAAAACCATAGACCCCAATTGTGAAAGAGAGTATATTACAACAGGCCACAAATATAATGCTAGACGTGAAGAGGAGATTTTTGTACATAACATGGCGGTAAGGGTGCAGCAATAAAATGTAGCAAGCAGCTGAACAACTAACAGAATACATCAGGCCACGCAAATAACCAGAATTCCGATGATAGGGCTGCACAAGAGGGCTAAATCATCGGGTTCAAATAGCATAAGATTTAAAAGTGCCTGCAACAAGCTGGTCACTTCAGCCGGATGATCTCATGGTACGTTGCCTTCTAATATACTGAAGAAAATAGCTGTTAATCCCGCCAATCATTTGAATTCTGTTATATGTGGTGCATACCGCATGGTACATCATCACCATCTATACAAGACCCTCATTCAGGTAGCCATGTTTATCTGCAACTACATAGACCTTATGTATGACGCCTAATTTCCAAATGTGCAGCTCAGTAGCAGCAGTGTTTCATGGAAAACAGGCCAACCTTTTGAAAGTCAAACGACTATTTACCACACGCTGTTAAGTACCCTTTTTGGTCTCATAAACTCTCTTCAACAAACTTCGAGCTTTTGTTTTCTTTCCAGACTTGGAAAGAGCACGACCAATAAAAGTGACAGCACTTGCACAAGGAGCAAACCCTTTCTCCTGCATCTCGCTGAGTAAAGATTTTACCTCAGCCAAGAAGGATTTTTTACGACTCCTATCCATTCCAGCCTGACAGGATAGCCGGCACCAGCCAGAGATCAATATGTCATAGGTTGAAGAATTGGACGGTACCCCTCTGACTTGCATTTCGTTCATGAGTTCTCTTGCTTGGCGCATCTTTCCTGCCCGAACAAACTCATTGATCATCACATTGTATGTACCAGTTTTGGGAACAAAACCTTTACAAATTAATTCACAGTAAGCTCTTATAGACTCCTTTATGTTCCCAGTCTTTGCATAGCCAGAGGCCAATATGTCATATGTGATAGCATCTGGCAAAAATCCCCTTCTCTTCATGTCATCAACTAATCCTGCTGCCTCATGCATCAATCCAACAACAGAAAGACCGTGTAGAAGAGCATTATACGTAACTATATTTGGAGGAGCTCCTTCAATCAGCATTTGCGAATATGTGGCAAAAGCCTTCTCTAGATGGCTGCTTTTGCAATACCCACGTATGAAGCTATTATAAGTTATTGTATCAGCTGAAATGCCAGCGCTAACCATTTTTTTAAGAACTGCAGTAGCCTTATTGGTCATTCCCAGGTGGCATAAAACAGCAATGACATTGTTATAGGTATCTTGATTCTCTTTAAGGCCCATGCCTACAAGGTGCTCATGCATCTGCAGAATTGATTCTGCCCTTCCAGTCTTTGAAGCAGCACGAAGTGCAGATTTTTGAATAAAAGTGTTGGGGCAGAGTCCCATGACTGACATTTCATTCAAGAAACCTATAAACTCATTTACCTTACCAGCTTCACAAAGTCCTTTAGCAAGGACGTCACATGTGATTTGATTGGGCAGCAACCTATTGCTCTTCATCTCATACCATAGTTTAAGTGCATTATCCACGTTCCCAGCTTTGCAATAAGCACCGATGATTATATTGTAAGTAGCACAATCAGGAGCTAGACTTAACTGTTGCATGGTGTCATGAAAAGAACATGGCTCATACTCACCAAGTTTTATTAACCCATGTATTAATACATTACATGCAACATTGTCAAACCCTTGATTACTTTCCATCATTTCTTGGGCCACGTTAAGAGCAGCTTCAGCATTTCCCAATTTGAAGTAACCATTCATGAGAGAAGTATAGTTGACACAATCAAGCATTGTGCCCCTAGACAACATGCTTTTAACTAGTTGAGCGGCCTCTTCCATCTTTTGGTTCCTAAGCAAATTATTCACAAAAGCATCAACAATGACATTGTTTTCATTGATCCCTTGCAATTTCATTTCCTTGTATAGTTCAAAAGCAGTTTCAGACATTCCTGCTCTTAAAAAGCCATTAATCAATATTCCATATGTATAACAATTTGGCTGGACATTTTGCAACATCATTTTCCTCATGAGATCAAAGGCTTTATCAAGCTTTCCTTGCTTCACAAAACCAGATAACATCAAAGAATATGTAATGACATTCGGAACAATACCCTTATCCTCCATCTTCATGAATGCAGAGCTTGCATAATCTATACCAAAAAACTTGCATCGCCCGTCAATCAGTGCGGAGTAGGTTACAATATTGGGTACAACATCAGGCATAAGCATCTGGAACATCTCCTCAGCTTCCCTGGGGTATCCAGACTTGAATGAACCATCAATCATCGTAGTATACAGGACAATGTCCAAAACAAGGCCACCAACTAACATCTGAGTGAAAAGGCCCAAAGCCTCCATTCGACGGCCTGCTTTAAAGAAAGAATCCATAAGTACAGAGTAAGAGAGATGATTTAGCTCCAGCCTCATGCCCTTTATCTCTTTAAAGAGAACTTCTGCTTCAACTAACCTTCCTGACTTGCAAAGACCATTTATAATGGAAGTGTAAGTAACCACATCAGGCAAGATTCCATATTTAACCATCTCCTCATACAGAGAAAGCGCTTCTTCGATGTCCTGTTTACAGTATGCACTGATAATTGCCGTGTAAGTAATGACATTTGGTCTCGAGCCTAAATCCCTGGCACTACATAAATAGTTACGATGATTTAGGTGGGATTTCCTTACCATGTTCTCCAACAGAGTCCTGGCCTTCTCTAAATCCCCATTCCGGCAAAACCCATCGATGATAGTGTTATAAGTTACAGTGTCGGGCTGCAGACAAGCCTTCTGCATATCCTCCATTAATTGGAGAGCAATGCTCATTTGACCAGCCTTGCAATACCCATCGATCAAGGCGTTGAAGCTCACCACACCACTATCACTGTCAGACAAACTATACAGAACCGACCTGGAGGATCCAAATAGTCCAGCATTGCAAGGGCTCTTAAGCAAGACAGTCTGAGTGAAAGAATCAAGAGGAATGCCCCTCTTAGTCATGTCGGACAAGCATCGCAAGGCCAGGCTGGGTATCCCTTTTAGCACAAAATCAAGAAATAAAGGTATTATAGGTAACGGTGCAAATTGTAAACGATGGAGTATATAATCTACAAACAGCAACTACACAGATTGCCAATCCAGGAATTAATGGGTAATATAAGCCAACGACATTTATGGGAACAAGTAAATCACACATCTAAAGACAATTACCGAACGACTTCAAATTTTAAAAGTAGATTTTAGAGTAGAAATCATATTAAAAAATTAAAAATAGATGTATTCGAGCTAGAAGAACAGATGAAACCTTACTCGAAAATACGTGAATAGTCATCGACAGTGTCTGTACGCGCCCCTCCCCCCTCCGCTTCTCACTAATAATATTGGAGGTCGAAGCGCGCCTTTTGCGCTTCACATCAGAGACTGCTCTCACCTTCTAGCCATAGATTTTCTCTCTGTCAAACGCTCACACAACAAAGAAAAGAGAGATTATCAAATCCTAACAGACGAAAGAGCATTTACAGAGTCCGGCAATGGCACCTCACAGGATTTGATATATAAGCTAAATTAGAAAATAAAAGTTAGTATTTTGAATCCATTTTTAATTTTTGGAAATTTCTCGCCCAAATTTTACTTAAAAAAAATTTTGTTTTATAACAGAAATTTATGACCAAAATATCATATATTTCTATTGTAATTAATGTTAATCCGATTTACTATATCATTCTCGGATCAATCACAATGTTAAAATCATTAAAAGTAAAAGTAAATAGATATAAGAGAAGCTTTATAAATATAAATATGAATTTGGAAATTAATTCTAGGGTACAATAATACAATACAACCAAAAGAGATACAATTGATCAAAGAGTCTAAAAGGTATCCGGATAAATATATCATCTAGATAACATGACTCTTCGCCCAAAAATTCATTATAAGAAAAATCACTCATTCTCATACAACGTATTAAAGGTAGCAAAATCATCCAACTAATCAATAATGACTTGCACAAAAGCATCTGGATCATCTATTCATAAGAATGAGCAACACTAATAAAAAGGATAATTAATATGTTATGTACTAACTAAGGTAACATTATAGTTGTAATGGGAAAATATATAATCACATGTATTCATAATAGAAAGTAGCATACATACGAGGTACATAAACTAATACAAAATAATTATTGGTCCAAATTCGTATTATTAGAATGTCACATGATTCATTCTTTTATTTATGTTTAATTTAGGGACCCTCACTATTTTTAAACTGGTGGAACAGTATGAAACACCTCTCAAGGACAACACACTTGAGCCACTATTATCATCCAGTAGATTGGACCCAATACCTCTCATGGTGAAATGCTCATGAACCGCTATTCTTAAATTGGTAGAACATTCTAAAGCACCTCTCAAGGATAACACACTTGAGCCACTATTATCATCTGGTGGAATGGACCCAACACCTTGTTCCTAACATACGTAATCTTCCAGTTTAAATAATTAATGTATTACCCATTAGTTAATTACTTATTCCAAATCATATTATTATTCACGTTGAGTATAGGGCACAACTATTCTTAATCCAGCAGAGTGAATTTAAGTATCTCTCATGGACAACACATCTGAACTACTATTATTATCTAGTAGAGCGGATCAGAGCCTTTATTCTTAAAGTGGTAGAACAATTTGAAGCACCTCTTAGGGACAATATACCTGAGCCACTATTATTGTCCGATGGAACGGACCTATAAACACCTCGACTTAACTCACGTTATCTTTCACTTTAAATATTAGTATATTATTCATGATTGGCTTAATGAGTAAAAAACATAATTAAAGAAAGCAAGACATCAACATACAGATAACAAGATCGTTCTCAAATATTAATATTCTTATTTTTCCCCATAAATTCTAACTTCACAGTTTGGGCATAACTACTCTCATATTGATCATGTAACCATCAAATTTGGATAAAACTAGAGATTTAGCATTTATTATTATGGATCTTATTGTCCTTCACCTAGATAGGATACCCTACAAAATTGAAGACAAATGGAGGACTATATTGCTTGTTATAGACAAAACTTGCAAAATGAGTCACTAGCGAGAGACACATGTGCATGGCATAAATGGGATGCATGAGGATGTTTTTTTAGATTTGATGGAGTGTTTTTAGCTTTATTTAATGTGTTATTAATTATTTAATTATTTGCATTATGATTGGCTAGTTTATAAAGTAGCTTTTAAAAGGGATTCTATCTTATAAGGTTTTTCTTATTTTATCTTATGAGATGTGTTTGGAGTAGGGAACATGACATTGCATGGGGGTCAATTTTTATCATATTTTTATTACAACTATATTGTAATATTGGGGAGGTGCAATGGATATAAAATACTTAGGGTTACACGTTCATATGCATAACCAATTGAATGAAAATATAAGTTATTGCTTGTTTCAATTCTATGTGAGTTCTTCTAAATTATAATCAATTCTATGTGAGTGATTATTATTGAAACCCTTAATCTCTTTGTATGTGTGAATTATAGGTTAAGAAATATCTCTAAACCCATCCATACCCCACAACATCTTACACCCTCACCCTAACCCTAACCTTCACCTTCAACACCATCATCATCATCATCATCATCTCCAACATTCATCTTTAACTTATTATTCTTACCTAATTCTACCAATTTTATTTCCAAACCTTAGATAATAATTCTATGATTATCACACATTAATCATCATCATCTTACCTTCAAAATCTATTAATCAACTCATCATCATTCCAATCGTTTATCACCATCATATTCACCTCACAACTAAACCTAATCGTAAACCCTAACCCTAACCCACAAACCATATCACCCCCCAAACCCTAACCATTTGACCTTTATCTCTTCAAATCAATCATCACCGAATCATTATCATCCTAATAAAACCCTAATCAACACATATTACCACCCAAACCATAATTCTGTATTCCTTCATACATCAATTTTGGTATCAAAGCATAGGCTTTTGATCTAGTTTGACATACAAGATCAAGATCTAATTGTTCCTCCAAGATTATTTCGAAAACAAATTCCTACTTCAAGATTATTGCAAGAAATCATCAAGAAGGTGCCAAGATTCCAACTTTTGTTGATTTTGAGAAGAAATTTTTGGAAGCACACCATTCGTTGGGTGTAAGGAAGATGGCAAGTCAAGAGGATGAGATAAGAGATGTTCTCAAGGTATTGGTGAAAGAGATCAAGGAAGTTAAGCCATGTATGGGTAGGATGGAAAACTTACAAGCCCAAGGATCATATGCCCAACATCAAATCCAAAGAGATCAAGTAGAAGAAGATCATGGAAAGGGAGCAAATGACTGAATGGAGGATAAAAAATTGTAGTGAACTATGGACCACCTCATGACACTTCAAGGAGATCATATGATGCTGCGGAGAAGGGGATTCAATTTGACCTACCTAATTTTGAAGGTGATCTCAATCCAGAATATTTGCTTGAATGGTTACAAATTATTGAATCTATTTTGAATATAAAGAGTTTAAAAATGAGAAAAGATGTCGAATTATCATATTCAAATTTAAGAATTTTGTTAGAGTATGGTATGACAATTTGAAGAGGAGAAGGGAAAGAGAGGGCAAAATGAAATTGAGATCATGGGAGAAATTAGAAAAGAAATTAAAAACAAAATTCATGCTTAGGAAATATGAGCAAGAGAATTTCATAAAGATAGCTACTTTGAGGCAAGGGCTTCTTGGAGTTGAAGAGTATGTGAGAGAGCTTGAAAGATTAGCTCTTATTTGTGATGTCTAAGAAAGAGAAAAGCAAAGATGTGCTAGATTTATTAGAGGTATAATATGAATATTAGAGAGAAGGTGGAGGTGTATCCTTATGAGTTATTTGAAGACTTAGAAAAATTAGCAATCAAATTTGAGAAGCAATTGAGGAGAACCAAGCCACTAAACAAATCAACCAATACACCATATGGTTTGAATTTCAAGGGGGTGTCGAACCCATCAACCTCTCAAGCCACAATTTAAGATAACACTAGAAGGTTCAATCTTGAAGAAAAGGGAAAGGACAAGATGGTTGATAAGGTGAACAAGCAATGCTTCAAATGTAAAGGCTATGGTCATTTTTCTTAGAACTGTATAAATCAAAGGGCATTGAATTTCAAGGAGATAGTGAGTATGGAAGCTTGTGATGGAGAAGATGAAGATCTTAATCAAGACCTTGATGAAGGAAGTGAAGATCTAGAAGATACTTTAGAAGATGATCAAGTAAATTGTTATATGCTAAAATGAGTGCTCCAAGTACAACAACAACCTCAACCTACTCAATGGGAGAAGATCTTTAAACCCAAATGTATAGTTGAAGATAAAGCATGTGAAATCATCATTGATAGTGGGTCTTGCACCAATGTTACTAGTGAAAGAATTGTGAGTAAGCTTAGATTGAAGACTATAGATCACCCACAACTATATTCCCTTTAATGGCTCAATAAGGACAAAGAAGTAAGAGTAAAAAAACAAGCTCTTATCTCTTTTAAAATTGGGAACTATTTTGGTGATGTTTTATGCAATATTCTACCTATGTATGCTTATCATATTTTGTCGAGAAGACCTTGGAAATTTAACAGGAAGGTTGCACATGATGGATTCCTTAATCAGTATATGGTGTGCAAAGGAAAAAATAATTTTAGACTCAAGCCTAACATAGATGTGGGGAGTTCGGTTTTGAGGAGTGAAAGGCAAGAGGGAGCCGAAGGTGTGAAGCAAAATGAAGGAGAAAAAAAATAGGTTGAATTCGAATGGAGTAGGGGAGAAAAGATGAAGAAAATCAAAGAAAAAAAAGGAGAAAAAGAAGAAGGAGGAGTTGTTGACCCTTAAAGAGTGAGAGATAATTGAAGCCATTAAGGAGGAGGAAGTATGTTATGTATTGGTGGTGAAGGAAGTCCAACGAAGGAAGAGTCCTAGTATGGATCAAGAATTGCAATAACTATTGAGAGTGTATGCAAATATTTTTTCGGATGAGTTACCCCCTGGATTACCTTCTTTGAGAGGTATCGAGCATGATGTTGATCTTATGTTAGGAGTTCCATTACCAAATATGCTAGCTTATAGATTTAATCCAGAAGAGTCCAAGGAGTTGTAAAGATAAGTGCAAGAATTGTTGGATAAAGGCTATGTTCATGAGATTATGAGTCATTGTAGTGTTTTTGCTTTATTTGTGCCTAAGAAGGATGGTACATGGAGGATTTCCATTGATTCTAGAACAATTAACAATATCACAATCAAATACATACTTCTTATACCAAGACTAGATGATTTGCATGGAGCAAAGGTGTTTTCTAAGCTTGACCTTAGGAGTGGCTACTATCAAGTGGGAATAAGGGAAGGGGACGAATAGAAGACGGATTTCATGACTAAGTAAAGGTTGTATGAAGTGATTGGTGATGCCATTTAGGTTATATGATGAACCTAGTTCATTCATAAGATTGATGATCGAGGTACTTAGACCTTTCCTTGGAAATTTTGTTGTTGTCTACATTAATGATATGTTGGTATATAACAAGAGTAATTTCAAACATATGCAGCATTTGAAGAGGTTATTTGATAAGCTTAGGGAGGTGAAACTTTATGGTAAAATGGAGAAGTATAATTTTCTTTGGCTATATTGTGAGTGGAGATAGTATTAGAGTTGATCCTTCAAAGGTGGAAGCTATTCAAACGTGGCCTATTCCTACTAATGTCCATGAGGTTCGGAGTTTCCATGGATTGGCTTCATTTTATAGGAGGTTTATCAAAGATTTTTCTACTACTGCTGAGCTTATTACACAATTGATGAAGAAGGGGGAATTTTATTAGAATGAACATGCAAAAAAGGTTTTTGAAGACTTGAAGACAAAACTTTCAAATGCACTAGTAATATCTCTACCTAGTTTTGATAAGTTATTTGAAGTAACTTGTGATGTTAGTGGTGTAGGTATTGGAGGTGTGATTTCACAAGAGAAGATGTCGATTGAATTTTTTAGTAAAAATTTGAATGGTGCAAGGCTCAATTACTCGACTTATGATAAGAAGTATTATGCTATTGTTCGTTGTTTGGATACATGGAGTCACTATTTGAAACCTAAGCCTTTTGTACTTCACTCAAATCATAAGAGTTTGAAGTATCTACATATTCAAAAAAAAGTGAGTCCAAAAGTGGATTAGTTTTTTGCAAACATTTGTGCTCTCTACAAGGTATGTGGATAGCGAGGAGAATGTTTTTACAGATGCATTTTCGAGGAGGACTATGATACTTACAATGATGGATGTAAAGCTTTTGGGGTTTGAGATGTTGAAAACTCAATATTCCATTGATGATGATTTTTCTTTGATTTTTGAAGATTGTAATAAATAAGGAAGTCATGGAGATTATGTTCTTCAAGATGGATTTTTATTCAAGCAAAACAAATTGTGTGTGTCTAAGACCTCAATTTGATATTTGTTAATCAAAAAGGTGCATAAAGGAGGTATTGTAGGATACTTTAGAGTTCCCAAAACTTTGGAGCTATTGCAAGGACATTTTTATTAGCCAAGAATGCAAAAGGAGTGTAAGCTATGGTTTTTAGTTGTGCTACATGTCAATGGAGCAAGAGTTTTTTTCACAAGGGATTATACATACCTTTACTCGTGCCTACTCAACTATGGAAAGGTGTTAGTATGGATTTTATTTTAGGATTGCTTAGGAAACAAGGAGGAAAAGATTCTATGATGGTTAAGGTGGATTGATTTTCTAAGATGGATAATTTTATTCCTTATTAGAAGACCGATGATGCTACTCATATTACAAATTTATATTTCAAGGAGATCGTGAGATTACATGGGATTTCAAGGAGTATATTTTCAAATAGAGATGTGAAGTTTCTAAGTTATTTTTTGAAGACATTGTGGCATACACAAGGAATGAAGCTTCTATTTAGTATGTCATCTCATCCTTAAAAGGATGGTCAAATTTACTAGTAGAACATTGGGTACTTTGCCAAAGGAATTGGTGAATAATAATATTAAGTTAGCACGTGTAGAGTTTGCTTACAATTGGAGTCCTTCAACTACAACAAGCTCTAGTCCATTTGAGATAATTTATGGAATTAATCCATACATGCTGATTGATATGGTACCATTAAAGAAAGGTGAAATGAAGAATTATGATGCACAAGAGAGAGTAGAGTTATTCAAAAACTTCATCAACAAATAAAGCACAACATTGAGAAGGCAAGTGAAGTATACAAGGTAAGAGCAAACAAGCATCGGAGTCAACATGTATTTTAACTGGGAGATTTGGTATGGTTGCACTTAAGAAAAGTGAGGCTTCCTAATCTAAGTAAAAATAAGCTTATGCCAAGGGAAAATGGTCCTTTCAAAATACTTAGAAAATTTGGAGAAAGTTCTTATGAGCTAAATTTACCTAATTCATGTAGTGGGGTATCTAGGACATTAAATGTCGGAGATATAAGTTCTTACTATAGAGATGCAAATTTGAGGTCAAATTCAAGTCAACAAGGGGAGATTGATGTAAGAGAAAATTATCAAGATTTATAATTTATTATTATGGAGCTTATTTTCCTTTACCTAGAGAGGATACCCTATAAATTTGAAGACAAACGGATGGCATTGCTAGTTATGGACGAAACTTGCAAAATAAGTCACTATCAAGAGAGATATGTGCATGGCATTCATGGGATACATGAGGAAATTTTTTTTTATAGATTTAATGGAGTGTGTTTAGCTTTATTTATTGTGTTATTTATTAGTTAATTATTTGCATTATGATTGGCTAGTGCATAAAGCAGCTTTTAAAAGGGATTCTATCTTATAGAACTTATCTTATTTTATCTTATGAGATGTGTTTGGAGTAAGGAAAAATAAATTACATGGGGGGTTAATTTTTATCATATTTTTATTAGAAATATCTTGTAATATTGGGGAGGTGCAATGGCTATAAAAGACCTAGGGTTACACGTTCATATGCATAGCTAATTGAATGAAAATACAAGTTATTGCTTGTTTCAATTCTATATGAGTTCTTCTAAATTATAAGCAATTCTATATGAGTGATTATTATTGAAAACCTTAATCTCTTTGTATGTTTGATTATAGGTTAAGAACTATCTCTAAACACATCTATACCCCATGCCATATTAAACCCTAGTTGTAACCTTCAATGCCATCGTCCTCATCTTCACCATTTATCTTCAACATATTCTTCTTACTTAATTCTACCTATTTTATTTCCAAAGCTTAGATAATAATTATATTATTATCACATTTTCATCTTCATCTTCATCTTACCTTTAAATTCTAGTCATCAACTCATCATCATTCCAATCATTCATCATCATCATATTCACCTCACAACTAAACCTAATCGTAAACCCAAACCCTGACCCAAACCCATGAACCATATCATCCTCAAATGCTAACGATTCGACCTTTATCTATTAAAATCAATCATTACTGAATCATTATATTCCTAATCAAACCCTTATAGACACATATTACCACCCAAACCATAATTCCATATTTCTCCACACATCGAGTGGTTTTTGGTGAAAAGGACTGAAGGTGGTGGGGGATGGTTTCATGATTTTTTTTCGAATGAAGGGGTAGGAAATGGTGAGGTCTTCTGGTTGTAGTGGGGAAGGAATGGCAAAGGTTGTTAGTGGTGGTGTTGGTGCCTCTGTTAAGCTCATCGAAGGTGGGTTATTGGGGTTGTTTTGGCTACGAAAAGGAGGGGAAAGAAGGAGGGAGGAAGGCTATGTTGGTGTTGAAATTTTTTAACATAAAATAGAGGGATAAAGAGGTAGATTCAATCATTAAATGTGCCTTATATACACATACACACACTTAGGAAAGGAAGAGGTGGGAGGTGGTGTGATCAACTAAATTTCAACCTTGATCCTTAAGTTGAGGAGGGAAAATTAATGGTGGTAGGGGTAGGCTTAGCAGGGCGAGTCATGGAAACAAGTATAGGTGGAAATTAGGTCAGTTGGTTTGAGTTCAAGTTGGGTTATAGTGGGTTGGTTTATGGGCGGGTTTTTTATGGTTTATTTCTTTTGCTTGTCGGTTGTGGGTGGGATCAGGTCATTTTGGGTCACCTTATTATTCAGATTGGGTTGGTTTTGGGTCATTGTAGATCTAGTTATATCTAGTTAATTTACTAGGTCGGGTCAGGTTTGGGTTAAGATAGTTCGAGTTTGTGTTAGGTCTGGTCTACGGATGTAAATGAGGTGGATTTTATCAAAAACACAATGAATTTTATCCATCGGATACTAAAACGGATATGGAGGATAGAAAAAAAATACCCTTCAAGTATAGGCATAGGATGTCCATACCCATACCCATGCCCATATCCATATTCATACCCATTTACTTAATATATAATTACCCTTATACTCTTAATTTTAAAATAAATGTAGTATAAATTAAGGTTAAAATTGTCATTTGAATTAACTCTAAATAGGTTCATCTGTTGGGTTATGGATTTATCTATTTGATAATATTCGTTAACAAGTAAATGAATTTTTCATCAGGTAACAGATATCCAATGGATACGGATATGGATGTGTAAGTAGATACCTATTCGGGTACTGGTACGGATATGGATATGGACGTACCTTACCTGCACTTGCCCCGTTTACATCACTATTAGGTTTAGATTAGATCAAGCAAGCTCGTATTCTGGTAATTTTGTGTTCGAGTTAATTAGACGGGTTAGGTTTGTGTTAACTTGTTGAATAAGATCTTTCAAGGTTTTGATGGGTTGGGTTGGGTTCGAGTCGAGAAAATCCCAAATCGAATCACTTTAGATTTGGGTTAAATCGGACATTGAACACAAAATTTATTCTAAATCATTAACCTTGTAAGCAAGCATTAAATTTAACTTCTTGTAAGCATGTGGTTAATAATGTGTTATTAATTATTTGTTTTTATCATTATGGCTTTATAATGCTGTGTTTTTACACGAAAAAATATGTAAAATTAGAATATCACTAGTGAATAAGTAAGTTCACAATATAAGTAAGAAAAATAAATAAAATCTAAATAATAATATATTTTTAAAAGCTTTAAATAAATAATAAGACATATGTATTTATTATTATTATTATTATTATTATTATTATTATTATTATTATTATTATTATTATTATCATTATCATAACATATTAATATTGAATTTGGTTTTATTAAGTCGGGCTAGGTCGGGTTAATAGCGGGTCAGGTTAGGTTTGGGTGGGTCAGGTCACTTATATATGGGTCATATTTGGGTCGAATCAATTTCGGATTGGGTTCTGGTCGGGTTAGGTTGATGAATTTATTGGGTAATGTCGGGTCGGGTTTTATACAGTTGGATCATCTTTTGGTAGCTCTAGACACAAGGGGAAGGAAAGAGAACCACTGGGGGGAAAATATAAGGGGAAAGAGAAGAAAAAGAAAAAAGGAGAAAAGGGAAATGATTTGGGTTAATAATAATTTAGGTTATGGTATTAGGATAAATTAATTAAATGATCAGTTGGGATTAGGTTTAGGTCAGAAAAAATATTAATAACCCGAAATAATAATTAAGGTTAGAATATGATTTAGAATTAGATCTTGAGGGTCGGATGTAAAAATAAAATTTCCAAGGTTAGAATTAAGTTAAGATATTAATTAATTGAGATTAGGGTCGGATAAAATTTTTGATATTACAGGAACTTTTTAATTGAAAAAATTCATTAAAAAAATTTTTAAAATCAAAATATTAGAGAAAAATCTATAAAAAAAACTTAGTAAGGAATCATAAGAAAAATGTGATATTAAATAGGTTATCCTTTTAGTAATATAATACCAAAAATGTAGGAAAATTCTAGATTACTTCATTTATATAAACTTCATAACAAATTAGGGTTGTAATCTTTTCTTATAAATATTAGGCCATTTTGTTTATATAATAAATAAGGAAAATTACTATATCTACACCCATAGTCATCCATTAAATAAGCCTATAATCACTAGTAAAAATTTTTTTTTTTAATAATGAGCTTGAGTAGTGGCTAAAAGTCATTACGAGTAAACATATTTTTTGCAAAAAAATTTATATTCATTTTTTAGTTAATCTTAAATATAATAACTTTTGAAATATTTAATATTTATTTAATCATTAATAAACATAAAGTTTAGTATTAGAAATAATTAAAAGTCTTTGTTAAAGATAAACTTTATTATTAGTAACATTTAAAAGTCGTTGGTAAAAACATTATGTTTTGGCAAAGTGAAGTAAGTTTGATAACAATATACACCAACTATCAGATACTTGATAAAAAGTTAAAATAAAATTTGTGGCAGGTCTTTATTTCAAAATAGAGGAGCCTCATAAAGTATAAGCTCAATTAATCCATAATATACTCTAACCGGAAGCACATGGTTTCACGGTATCTCTCAAGGTCGATCCCACGGGAACTAGTATAATACCCTATCCCAAAATCATTCAAAATGTGCTTAAAATTATATTGATATAAAATAAATTAGTTTTGGTTTTGGAATAGGCTAGAATTTCTAATGATAATATGAATTTCAGGTGTACCGGTTAACTAGTGTACTGAGTAATTGACATTTTTGTTCTCAAAAAATAAGTTGACGGGTTTTCTAAAACCTATCGACGGGTTATACTACAATTTTATATCTATTTCTAATTTTAATTTGAATTTCTATCTAATGTTTATGAAAACTTCTATTAAGAGTCCAACTGTGCTAATAAGCATATTTTAGCACCCCCTGTATTATTTTCACATTATTTAGATCATTACATTATTTTAATTAGCCAAAAATTGCCCAAAAAGTACTTTTGAGGCAAGCCTCACCTTCTCTATTCTCCCTCACCTATCCCTCTCTCTTCTCGCAACTAGGGTGCGAGATTGAATTTTTGCACCATCTCTTGGCTCACCAACCCACTGCCATGCTCATTTTTTACTACACTCAACACCCATCACCCCATCAAGTTAGCCCTCACTTCTTGGTTGTTCACACTCAACCTTACCAGTCTCATCTCCCTCTTTCCTGTAAATGTCAACCCAACCTTGCCTCTATACTTTTATGTACAGATACATTTTTATTTCTCATTTATTATTCTTTCTCTCTTCTCCTTTTTCTTGGTGGAAAATTTTCTAAGTGTTGAGCATCCCTTTAATTTTTTTCCTTTTATCCTCTCTATGCGAGAATTATATTCCTTTTTCATATTTTATTCTAGGCTTTAGTTCTCCCTTATTTTCTTTAAGCAAGGAATAATTAAGGTTGAGAGAGGTTGATGAATTCAGCTCTTTCCCTTGACACCTTATTTTTGATATAAAAAAAGGTGGTGTTTTGTGTTCTCATTCTTCTTTTGATTTTCCTTGATTTTAATGAAGTTTTTAAAGATTATTTTTAATGGTTATAAATTTTATTCTCTTAGTAATCTAGGTTATGCTAGATAGCCATCAAGTAGGAACTTTTATGTTAGAAGAACTACTTTAAGGTAAGGCATCCTTATCTTTAATATAAATAGGGTTCTATGATTTGTTAGGGTTATATGTGTTTGGTGTATATATGAGTATAATTCTTATTAATTTAGCATTGTTTGATTTCTTTGATTTTATTCATAAGTTGGCCAATTGAGCATGATTCGTTTAACTATTTACATTACCATGTATCCATGTGGTTTTATGTGTGCAACATGTACTTTTTATGTATGTTATGACATAGAAGCATGCTAGGACTAATATGGTAAAGTGTCATATATTTTGGTGTGTGTATTACAAGTCCGGGTAATGTTTTACCTAGACCAGTCCATCGGTTCTTCAAACCCATCCATTAGTTTTGTGAGTAGTCAAATTGTTTCAAGATTTAAATCTATTGGTCATGAGATCACTCGATTAGTTTGATAAACCATTCGACTAGTTTGGATGAAAATTTGATTAGTTCATCAAACTCAAAGATTGGTGTCCTTGCATACCAAAATAGGATGGTCTCTGCTTAGACCCATCAATCGGATATACCAAACCAGTCGATTAGTTTCTATGACTAATCAATCGATTGGTTAAACCCATTGAGTGGTTTATTCGCAAGACAAAATGGGTTGGTCTCTACTTAGGCCCATTTACCAATTAGACCAAACCCATCGATTAGTTCCCATTAATAGTCGATCTATGAGGCTAACCAGTCAATTGGTTCTCTAGTCTTTTTTTGGTTAAGGTCTAATATGACCAGACCAATCTACATGTCCCAGGGATAGATTGACTAGTCTGGCTGAATGCGCCTAGTTTTTGTTAGAAATTATTATTATTCTCTTCGGCCTTTTATGTTGATACCTCCATGTATTTACAATAGGCATGTTGATGTCGTTATGGGTATGTTCATGGTTTCTTCCCTTCTTGCTTACGTGTTGTTTCACTCAAGTGCTGTGTCTATGACTTTCTTAGCTAGGAAACCTATGATTCCTTCTAATAGGATGAAGTTGTGCTCTCATTTGGGGATATGTTTCCATGTTTAAGGCTATATAGATATGTGGCCTTAGTTATTAGTGGAATCAAGCTTCTGGTAGACCTCATAGACCTTGAGCTTTAAGACTTCAACATTATCCTTAGGATGGATATGCTTGTGAGATATCAGGCTTTGATCAATTATGCATAGGAGCTCGTGGTTCTTAAAGGAGCATAGGGTGCTAAGGTCTCTTACCAGAGATGCAAGCTTAGGCCCTCAGTTAAGATGGTGTCTGTGGTGGTGCTCAATATATTACTACTAAAAGGGTACCTGCTCTTTTTGTGTGGCATTTAAGATATGGATGATAAAGAGCCATTGATTGAGGGGATTTCAGTGGTATAAGAGTTTCTAGATGTGTTTTTTGACAAGATCCCAGAGATGTCGCTAATGCGTGAGATAGATTTCATGATAGACCTTCTACCAAGGACATAACATATGTAAAAGGAGCCCTATCGCTTGGTGTCGATTAAGATGACAAAGTTGCATACTCAGTTGGAGTTATTGGAGAAGGGGAACATCTGATCGAGTGCGTCGCCTTGGGGAGCACCTCCTTTTTGTGAGGAAGAAGGATGGTGGTTGGAGACTCTACATTGATTAATGTATTAAACCAAGTTATGATGAAGAGCCATTATCCTTTACCATGGATCAATGACCTCTTTGATCAATTGCATGGGGCTATAATATTTTCAAAGATAGATCTCAAATTAGGGTATCGTCAGTTGAGGATTTTCGAGTAGGATATACCAAAGATAGCTTTCATTATGAGGTATGGTCTTTATGAGTTCACCGTGATGTCCTTTCGACTCACGAATGGGCTAGAAGTGTTCATGGCTCTCATGAACTACATCTTCTAGCAACATCTTGATCAATTCATTGTAGTCTTCATCGATGACATATTGATTTACTCTCATACTCATGAGGAACAAGAGCAGCACCTTAGATAAGCCTTAGAGTTGTTGAGGACACATCACTTATATGCCAAGCTCTTGAAGTGTGAGTTTTGGTTGGATAAGGTAGCTTTCCTTGTTCATGTCATCTTGTGGGAAGGTGTGTTTGTGGATTCTTCAAAGATATGAGCAGTGTTAAAGTGGACTACACTGAAAAATGTTAGGGAAGTTCATAGTTTTCTATGGTTAGCATGTTACTATGGATGGTTCATCTAGGAATTTTCAAGGATCACTCGTCCTTTGACTACCTTTTCGAAGAAGATGATAAGATTTATTTGGGACGATAAGTGCACAGGGGATTTTGAGGAGCTTGAGAGGATATTGACTTCAACTCAAGTGTTTACCTTGTCGTCAGGTACAGAGGGGTTCAAGGTGTATAGCAATGCATTCGAGTTTTGTCAAGGGTGTGTATTTATGCAACATGGAAGGGTAGTGTTTTATGCTGCTAGCTTATTGAAGGAGCATGAGCAGAACTATCCTACTCATGAACTTGAGATAGTTATAGTGATTTTTTCCTTAAAGATCTAGAGACATTACTTGTATGGAGTAATGTGTAAGTTCTACACAGACTATAAGAGCCTCAAGTAGATTTTCAAACAGCGAGAATCGAATATGAGATAGAGGATTCAGCTAGAGTTGGTTAAAGACTATGATTTGGGGTTGACCTACCAT
Organism: Tamarix austromongolica; assembly: GCA_039764185.1. Taxonomy (NCBI): domain Eukaryota; kingdom Viridiplantae; phylum Streptophyta; class Magnoliopsida; order Caryophyllales; family Tamaricaceae; genus Tamarix; species Tamarix austromongolica. Next base: position 57,285,909 of record CM077814.1, read on the forward strand.
GAGAGTAGGCATGTTCAATGGGTTGGGTTTGCCATGGTAAGCTATAATCCAACCCATGAACTTAAGTTATAATATAAGTGGGTTGGGTTATTATTTTAAATGATTTATTATGGGTTGAACCCATATACATATTATTTAAACATGTGTTAGTTTGGGTTTAAGTATAATTGGCCATGAGTTTCCATGGTAACCCATAAGTTGAGAATATCTAACAACATGAACTTAAAAATTTCGAAAGCTTTTTTCGCATCCGATTTCAAAATTCCGCTCGGATTTTTCGTCGGTGAATCCGATATTTCCGGCTCTGAGGACTCTAACGTCGGGGTATTTGGAAGGAGAAGCACGTCTAAGAAACCGGTTTCTTGATTTCAAAGAAGATAGGGACGACAAAAAACATAAAAATATCATTTTTTAAAAATCTAGGAAACGGAGATGGTACATATATACATATATATATACATCTATACACATATATGTATATGTATATACATATATTTAAGAAAAAAAAAAAAAAAATATATATATATATATATATATATATACACACACACACATATATGTATATGTATATACATATATTTAAGAGAAAAAAAATATATATATATATATATGTATGTATACATGTATATATATATATGTATATATATCTATATACATATATACATATATATGTATATGTATATACATATATTTAAGAGAAAAAAAAATATATATGTATGTATACATGTGTGTATATATATATATATATATACATATATACACATATATGTTATATGTATATATATATATACATATATTTAAGAGAAAAAAACATTTGACGAGTCAATTAATTGGGCAGAGTAGAGAAGGTCGGAGGTAACACTGGCGGCGGAGGAATACGCCGATCAGTTATGTTACAGCGACGTTGCACGGAGACGGGGCGAAAAAAAATGGAAAAATATCATTTTTAAAAAATTTAGGAAATGAAGAAGGTAAAAAACGTATAAAAAAAATTATATATATACATATGATATACATATATATATATAAATAAATAAATTAGATCTACTAAAATTAAGAGAAAAAAAAATTTGATGAGTCAATTAATTACGTAGAGTAGCGAAGGTCGGAGGCAACATTGGCGGCGGAAGAATATGGCGAGTAGTTATGTTATAGTGGCGTTGCAGGGAGACGGGGACGAGAAGAAACACAAAGATATCATTTTTTTAAAAAAATCTAGGAAATGAAGACGGTAAGAAACGTCAAATATATATATATATATATATATATATATATATATATATATATATATATATATATATATATATATATATTAAAATAAATTAGATCTATTAAAATTAAGAGAAAAATAAACTTTAACGAGTTTATTAATTGTGCAGAGCACCGAAGGTCAGAGGCAACACTGGTGGCGGAGGAATATGGCGAACAGTTATCTTACAGCGGTATTGCACAGATATGGAAACGAGAAAAAAGCGCAAAAATGTCGTTTTTTAAAAATTTAGGAAATGAAGACGGTAAGAAACGTAAAAAAAAATGATATATATAGATATTAAAATAAATTAGATCTATTAAAATTAAGAGAAAAAAACTTTGACGAGTCTATTAATTGCGCGGAGTAGCGAAGGTCGGAGGCAACACTGGCGGCGAAGGAATATGGCGAGTAGTTATGTTATAGCGGCATTGCGCGGAGACGGGGACGAAAAAAAACGCAAAAATATTATTTTTTCAAAATCTAGGAAATGAAGACGGTAAGAAACGTAAAAAAAAAATTATATATAGGGATGAGAAAAAAAAACTCATAAATGTCATTTTTTTAAAAATCTAGTAAATGAAGATGGTAAGAAACGTCAAAAAAATTATATATCTATATATATATATATACATATACATATAATATGTATATAGATATATATGTATATGTATACATATACATATATATATATACATATGTATATATATATATATATATTAAAATGAATTAGATCTACTAAAATTAAGTCTACTTGTATTCTATTGCTAAAAATAAAAAAAAAATAAAAAAAATTCTCCTATTCTATTTATTGAGATTTCGAAATCTAAAAGTCACTCTGACCGACTAACTTAATCATGTCATGTGCATGGAATTTAAGACAAGTAGTTCATATCGACATTGATAATTTGGTTCGACATTTTTTTGGATAATATTTGTTTTTACCGTTTAAGTGATAATAAATAAAAATACGAAAACGTACGTTTAAGCTTATCAGTGATATTTCATTATGTTTATGAATTTATGTTAATTAAATTATGTATTAAAAGCATTTGAAATTCCTCTAAAAAAGATTTTGGAAAAAATTTATCTTTTTTAAATAAATTTTTTTAAAGAAGACAAATATACTAAATAAATGTGATCATCGTTCTTTTATAATATGTTTGACACTTGACATAATTATTTTATTATATTGAAGGCGGTGGTTGTGAATTGAAGAAAAGGGAAAAAAAGAGAGGAAGGAAAATAATTGTAGTAATTGTGGTGGTGGTGGAGGTGGAAGCGGTGTTAGTAATGGTGGTGGAAGGGATGGTAGCAATGGTGGTTGAGACGGTGATAGTAAAGGTCAAGATAGACTTGTTTGTATATATACTAACCCACGCTAACCCATGGTTAACCCGTATAACCCATGGGTTATGATGGGTTGGATTAAAAATTATTAATTTTTTTTACAACCCATCGTGGGTTAGACCATGGGTTATATAAATTATATGGGTTAAAATACTATGGGTTGGGTTAAACCATGACCACCCATTTGAACACCCCTACATGAGAGTAAGGCCAACATTGTAGTATATGCTCTTAGTAGAAAGTCTTCGCACACCTTGGGTTCACTGGTACTATCAGATTAGATCTAATGAAATATTTAGGAGTTGAGCATAGATATCATTAGATTTAGGGATCTTGAGATGAGGGTAAGTGCCCTCTTGATCACCCTGACATCCTTGATGAGATTTAAGATAGTCGGCCAGGAGATGTCAAGCTTTACTAGATCAAAAAGGCAATATCCAAGGATAGAGTAGTGGGTTTGAGATTTTTGAGGATGGTAGGATCTGTTTCCTAGGAAAGTAGTGCATCCAGTAGAGTTGTGGGGAACTTAAAAGGAGGATCTTAGAGGAGGGTCATCATACACCTTATTCCATCCATCCTGGAGAGGATAAGCTATATAATAATTTGAGATGGATTTATTGGTGGCCCCTTATAAAGTAAAATGTTGTGAACTTTGTGGCTCAGTGCTTGATGTGTTAGAAGGTTAAGGTAGAACACAAGCATCCACGGGATTAGTTCATCTATTGGACGTCTCTAAGTAGAAATGAGATAGTGTGTCAATGGACTTCATTGTTGGATTACCAAAGACTCATAGGGGTTTGAATTTGATTTGGGTAGTGGTTAAACAGTTTGCTAAGTCCACGATATTCATACCAAAGAAGTCGATGTGGATTATGGAGCAGATGGCCAGTACTTATAGGAAGCATGTGGCTTTGTACCATTGTAATATCCCAAAAATTTTAAACCTAGAATTTAATAAATAACCCTCATTTGGGATAATATAATTTTTAAATTTTATTTAATAGATTTTTAGGTGTATAAAAATGGATAGGAATATTTAATAAATTAAAATATATATTTTGTTATTTTATCACACTTATTTTTATTTAAATAATTTTCCAAATCAATATTTTACTAAAATTACCCTCTTAAACTAATATCTTAATTTTAAATAAATTAAATTATTAAAATTAATTTATCTATCAAAAATAATAAATACCATTATTCTGAAAATTATTTTAAAACCCAGAAATTAATAAATAACTTGATCCTCTTCTTTCCCTCCCCATAGAGCCCTCCTTTTTCTTCTCTTCCTTCTCCTCCACCTCCCCTATTTTATGTCGCCACCCAACAACCACTGCTACTACTGCCCAACTAACCACCCCTATTTAATGGATAGTGTCTCTTGCAGACGCTATTCAAGCTAATATCGGGTAAGAGCATAATATTTGTCTGGGAATAATTTTAGGGTTTCTCTCTCCACCTTTTTTTTCCTTATTTAAATCTATTTTACTCTTGTAACAAATCTAATATGCTACTCTAATTTAAATAAAAGTGGCATTTGAGTAAATTGTATTTTGTTCTTTTTAGCCTTAACACTTGGTATTGGAATGGTAGGAGGAAACCAGTCTAGTACTAAGCGTCGTGGTAACATCTCCGAAATTCATGGTTTTTGCTTTTGATGATTTTTGAAAAAATATAAATTTTTCTGTAGTAAATTTTAGGTGTTTGAAATACCCCAAAATTTTCTAATTTTAAAAATTACATTTAAATGAGGTTTTATTAGAAAAATTATTTAAATAAATTATTTTTATTAAAATAAAAGGAGATTTAATTAGGGAAAATCAAGAATAAATTAATAAGTATTTCTATTGTAATTTCTTCTGCTAAAAAAGTAGTGAATTTTGGGATGTTACAATTTGGTATCAGAGCGGTTTTGATCACGTTCTTTTGATTTTAAATTTTTTAAGTTGATACCACAAGTTGGTATCGAAGCTAGTTTCTATCATGCCCTTCCGATTTAAAAATTTTTACGCTGATGCCACAAATTTGTATCAGAGTAGTTGGTCTTTTTGACCACTCTCATTTTCAAAAATAAATAGGTTTACGAAATTTTTATTGAACTTTGAAGTGTGTTTTGACCGTTCTTCCGATTTTAACCTTTTTAAGCTGATACTACAAGTAGTATCATTTCAAAATGAATTTGAATTACAAAGTTTTCCTTGATTTCCGATCATTTTTTTTTATCTAAAATGATTTTTCATTTTTAAGCGTTTTCATTCCGGCGACGGTGAGAATTGAAGGACAGAATTTTAATTAAGTTTATTCTTAAGGGGGTAGTTTTTATAAGTATTATTTTCGTATGGTGTCCCTATTCCCTTAAAACCTTTCGACCCTAACCCTAGGCACTCCCAGAGTCTTCGGGGGCGAAGTCTATTTTTAAGGAGGTAGTAATGAAATGTCCCAATCTAATTTTAAAAATTACATTTAAATGAGGTTTTATTAGAAAAGTTATTTAAATAAATTATTTTTATTAAAATAAAATGATATTTAATTAGGGAAAATCAAGAAGAAATTTATAAGTATTTCTATTGTAATTTCTTCCACAAAAAAAAGTAGTGAATTTTGGGGTATTACAGTTTTACAAGTTGGTATTAGAGCATTTTCAAAGATTCTCCCTATCATTAAGTGTTTTTGAGTTGATACCACAAGTTGGTATCATTTTATTTTCAGAAACCCTTCTCGGATTGAATGTTTTGAGATGATACTACTAGGGTGTTTTATGAAAATTTCTCAAGTTTTAATTGATTTTAATAAGGTTTTCCCTCCTTTTCCCTTTAGTTTAAAACTCGAATAAATCTTGTGAGTTGGGCATAGGTAGATTAAGTGACCCTTGGCTTAGGTCACTTAGCTTAAGAAATATCACCCTTTCCTAATGTGCTTTTGTTTTATAGCTAAATCAACATGGCCCTAGATGGATATGTTGATAACCTAGAAGGTGGCATTCGAGACAATCATGGGGTTAGCTCAATGTTCCCCGATGTATTAGCCTCACACTGCTCTACCTCCGTATCACCAACAAATGGGTATCAGAGATGATTGGCTCAATAGAGTCTCGCATCATCAGCCTCCAACCTACGACGGGGAAGAAGACACCATAATCCTTAAAAGTTGGATATGGGATTTGATAGGACCTTTGAGATGCTGAACTACCCTGAGGAATGAAGGACGAACATCATTGCGTTCTTCCTTCAAGGATTAGCCGACACTTGGTGGGAAGACTTTTGAGCCCAAGAAGGACGATCAACATCTTGGGAAGACTTCAAGATTGCGCTCCACACGTGTTTCTACACCGATAGTCTCAAGAGGGCTAGGCTCAAGGAATTTATGGAGCTAACACAAGAAAGTATGTCAGTTTGAGAATGCTACGCACGTTTCACGAAGTTGCCGAAGTTCACCCCCAGCATAGCAGCTAGCGAGGCTGTAGTGGTCATTCAGTTTGAGTAAGGACTCCATCTCGATGTTTAAAGTGTGATGGGCACGACCAGTTCCTACGACGTGATTATGTCATACAACAGGCATTTATTGCTGATGCCTTAGTCTAGGATCATGCCTCCATCTAAGGAAAGAGGAAGAACAAAGAGCCAGAGTTCTGAGGAAAGAGTCAGTGTCCTAGTAGCAAGATTTTGCAGGTTCAACCTCATCCCCAAGCTATAGTTTCATGTAAGAAGGGTTAGAGTGCTTTTTGTGGCAAGACTAGAAGGAGACCCATTCAGTACTACCATTGCTGTCGTTGTAGAAAGATATCATCCAGGAAAGGATTACATGGGAAAGCTAGTTCAGTACCACAACTATGGACAACTTGGGCATAAGAGTTTTGAGTGCTACAACACACCTCGAGAAAAAATTCAAAGGGTCGAGCAAAAAGCAATTCAGCAGAATCCGATGCATAGAACAACCTATTCAACCACTCTAGCTGGAGTAGATGAGCAAATGATCAATCTTGATGCGCCTACTTTAGCCTTACCATCGAGTCGCTTGTAATTGTTTTGAATTATTAATTTTGTGTGCAGTTTATTTCTTCAGCCGCCTCTCAGTCAAATGGGTTTGCCCTCAAGGGGGTAGTTACACCAAGTACCCTAAGATCCCTCTTCTGTATCCCTAGTAGTAAGTCGTAAACTTTAGAGATGAAATTTTTCTTTAAGGGGGTAGTGATGTAATACCAAAAAATTTAAAACCTAGAATTTAATAAATAACCTTCTTTTGGGATAAGTTAATTTTTAAAATTTATTTAATGGATTTATGGGTGTATAAAAATGGATATGAGTATTTAATAAATTAAAATAAATATTTTTTTATTTTATCATACTTATTTTATTTTAATAAATTTCCAACCCAGTATTTTACTAAAATTACCATCTTAAACTATATCTTAAATTTTATATAAATTAAATTATGAAATTAAATTATCTATCACAAATATTAAATACCATTATTCTAGAAATTATTTTAATTTTATTTCCCCCCCTTTTTCTTCTCCTTTTCTTTCCTATTTCTTTTCGTCATTTTTCCTTTATCTTCCTTTCTTCTTCCTTTAGGCAGTTCGACCTGCCTTCATCCCATTGGGCCGCTGGCCCTTCTCCTCTCCATTTCTCCCTCCCCCTTCCTCTCACGTCTAGCCTTAGCCCATCTCCCATTTCTTTCCTTCCTTTCTCACCCTGGTTGGCCCAGCCCAACTCTTCCCTCCTTTCCCTTTCCCTAGCATGCAAAGGGCCAACCCGCTCCCTCTTCTTTCCTCGCCCGACTGGCTTGTAGCCCCTCTTGTCTTCTTCTTCCCTTCTCCTTCCTTATTTCACTGTCCTCAATGGTAGCATGCGCCTGCCAGCCTTCCCCTACGGCTCTACTCGCTCTCTCCTTGTCTCCCCGTCTCTTTCCCTTCCATTTTTGAGCTAAACACAGCCCTCCTTAGCATGGCCTTTTCTTTCCTTTTCTTCCTTCTTCCTCCAACCTGCCACCCTACCCCGACCTGCAACCTTCCCTATGCCACCACCTAGCCGGTGCCCCTACCTCATCTCCTCTCCTTCTTCTTTTCTTCTTCTCCCTTGCCCATTTTCTTCCCTCGAGCCTCTTCTTTCCCTCCCTATAGAGCCCTCCTTTTTCTTCCATTCCTTCTCCTCCGACCTCCCTTATTTTGTGTCGCTGCCCAACAACCACTACTGTTGCCACTCAACCAACTACCATATCCACCTCCTGATACCCCTTGCTACCTCTCTACACCACCACTATACACCCCTCCAGCCACCTTCCTTCTCCTTTCTTTTTCTTTCCCCCTTCTCAACCTCCACCCTACAACACCATCATGTGCCACCTTCCTCCCACTTCTGTCGCCTCCACAGCCACCAATCCACTCCCTAGAACCTCTCCTACCACCACCTTGCCTCCCCTTGGCCGAAACCTCCTATAGCCACTCCCATCTTTCCAGCTCTGCAACCGCTGCCTCCGCATCCCTGGGCCACCAACCTTCAACCCTCCACCACAACCTACACCCTTACTCCCTCCCTGCACCCAGCCACCACCCTTACTCCCCTCCATAAGCCCTCACCCAAGCCCCCAAAACCCTTACCCGAATAAACCTTCCTCCCTTCTTCCATCCCCTCTTCGACTCCTTGTCCTTTCACTTCTTGCATGCAGCTCACACTGCATGAGCATCATGAGTCTTCCTACTTATTAATAGCAAGTTTTGGTTAGTTTTAATGTATAAAAATTGCTAGTATTACTATGTATTAATTAAGCTTTCAGTAAACAAAATTATTCAATTGATTTTATACTTCTTTATGCTAATTTTTTATATTATTTTTAAGTATTAATTTTTACTAATTAAAGCTCAAACCTTTAACTGGAGTAACGGTAAAGTTTAATTATTGATGGATATAAGGTAACCATTTTACCCTACTAAATTGTGTGAATTTACGTATGCTAGCACATTAGGATTTTTAATATGTTTATGTGTATGATGTATGAGGTTAAGTATAATGTAATTAGTGGCATACGTTGGTTTTTGAAATAAAAAGCTTGTTAATTTATGTGTCATGTGTAGAAACGATAGTTAAAGAAGAAGCCTTATTGTGAATGACAATGTTAGATGCATATGTATGATATGATAAGCTAATATGGTCATTTGTTACATAGATAATGTTAATATGAGCCCTAGGGGCATTTTGGTAATTTTTCTTGTGCAACTAGTGTAGCTTAAATAAGTATGCATGGTACGTGCTAATGAGTGTTAATGATAAATAATAATAGTTGGTGGTGTTAGATGATGTACATGGACCATGGATATTAATATATTATGTGGCAAGGGTATTTTAGTAAATTTTGTATAATAAGGGCAAAATGGTAATTTATAAGAGTAAATGGGTAAAATGGTAAATTAATAATTAAGAAGGGCATTTTAGTAATTTACATGGAAAAGGGATAACTTGGTAATTTTTGTGAGCAAGATGGTATTTTGGTAAATTAATTAAAGAAGAACTGTACATTAGTAATTTGGCATAAAAGAAGAGTAACTTGGTAATTTTGTGTGTAAAAAGGCGTAAAGTAGTAAATACACTAGTAAGAAGGGTATTTTGGTAAATTAGCACCTTTTGAGTCACTTTATAGATAGAATTGTCATCGTCTCATATGTTGGAGCGACTCTAGTTACATGATAATGTTGAGACTGGAGATGGTAGAGGACACTATCAAGTAGATCAAGTTGATTTGAGACTAGATGAAGGCAGCCCAAAATAGATAGAAGAGCTATGCAGATCTACAAAAGAGAGTAGATGAGTTTGAGGTAGGCCACTGAATCCTCTTGAGAGTTTCACCAACCAAAGGAGTGATGCATTTTAATTGTAAGGGCAAGCTTAGCCTAAGGTTCATTGGGCCATATGAGATTTTGGATCAGGTTGGCGAGGTTTCTTACCTTCTTGCCTTACCTGTTGAGTCTCACGTCTGCATAACATTTTCTACATCTCTCAATTAGGGAGATATGTGTTGGATTCGTGACACATCATTCAGCTTGAATCAATTGAGCTCGATGAGAGATTGATTTACAGAGTGACTGCAAAGGATTCTTGATTCCAAGACTCGGGAGATAGGTTCAAAGATCGTTCCACTCGTGAAGGTATTGTGGTCATGTCATGGGGTAGACAAGGCCACTTGGGAGTCCACGGAGGAGATTAAGACAAAGTATCCTGAGTTGTTTGCTTAGGTGTGTTGCGTTGGTGACACTGCCTCTTTTAATGGGGTAATACCCTCCTTTTTTGTATTAACCCTTAGTTGTATTATTCTTTATCTTGATGGCTAAGGGTGTCCTTATATTTTGAGTCAATATGTTTCTTTTATAAACTTTGGTGTTGAAGTCTCTTTTAAAGGGGTAGTTCTGTAATACCCCATCATAAAATCATTCAAAATGTGCTTTAAATTATGTTGATATAAAATAAATTAGTTTTTATTTTGGAATGGGATTGAAATTCTAATAAAAATATGAATTTCAAGCGTACCGATCCATTATTTTACCTAATCAATTGACTAGTGCACTAAGTAATTAACGTTTTTATTCTAGATAAACCAATCGACTAGTTTCTCTAAACCCATCAACCGATAATCCTACAATTTCACATCCATTTTTTATGTCGATACTAATTTTTGTCTAATGCTTAAGAAAACTTCTTATTAGAGTCCAACTGTGCTAATAAACATATTTTAGTACTCTAGTATTATTTTCACATTATTTAAATCATTACATAATTTTAAATAGTTAAAAATTTTCCAAAAAACACTTTTAAGGCATGTATCACCTTCTCTTCTCTCCCTCACCTATCCCTCTCTCTTCTGGTAGTTGGGGTGTGAGATTGAATTTATGCACCATCTCCTAACTAACTATCCCACTACCATGCTCATTCTTGACTACACTTAACCCCATCACCCCATCAAGTTAGCCCTCACTTCTTGGTTATCCATACTCAACCTTACCAATTTCATCTCCCTCTCTCCTATGAATGTTGACCTAGCCTTACCTTTATACCTTTCATTTCTTACTTATTATTCTAGCTCTCTTCTCCTTTTTATTATTGGAAAATTTCCTAAGTGTTGAGCATCACTTCATTTCCCCCTTTTCTCCTCTATATTGAGAAAAAATAGAGACTTGCTCTAGTTTTCTCCCCTCTTTGTGTGAGCTTTGTATTCCTTTTTATTCTCCTAATCTTGTCTTTATTTCTTCCTTATTTTCTTTAAGAAAAGAAGAATTAAGGTTGAAAGAGGTTAAACAGTTCAACTCATTCCTTTGACACCTTATTTTTGAGGAAAAAAAGTGGTGTTTTGTGTTCTCCATCTTCTTGTGATTTTTCCTTGATTTAAATTAAGTTTTGAAATATGACTTATAATAGTTCTAACTTTTATTCTCTTATGAATTGAAGTTTTGCTAGATAGCCATCAAGTAGGAGCTTTTGTCCTAGAAGAGTTGCATTAAAGTAAGGCATTCTTATCTTTAATATAAATGGGGTTATGTTGTTTATTAGGGTTCATGTGTTTGGTGTATATGTGAGCATGATCTAATTTGTATTATATAATCTGATTATGTGGTATAATTCTTCCTAAGTTAGCACTACTAGATTTTTATGATTTTGTGCATAAGTTGGCCAATTGAGCAAGATTCATTCAAGTATTTACATAATCATGCATCCATGTGATTCTATGTATGCAACATGTACTTTTTATGTGTGTGATGACATAGAAGCATGCTAGGATTAATATCGCAAAGTGTGGTAAGTTTTGGTGTGTGTATCACAAGTTTGAGTAATGTTTTACCCAGACCAGTCAATTAGTTCCTCGAACCCATTGACTAATTTTGCGAGCAGTCGAATGGTTTGGAGATTTGGATCAGTTGGTGGTGAGAGCAATTGATTGGTTTGATAAACTAGTCGACTAGTTTTGATGAACAATCAATCAATTTGTCAAACCATCAGCTAGTGTCCTAGTTGATGAAAATGGGTTGGTTTATGCTAGACCCATCTACCGATTGGACCAAACAAGTTGACTGGTTTCCATGACCAATCGATTGGTTGGTCAAATCCATCGATTGTTTCTCTACAAGCCAAAATGGGTTAGTCTCTACTTAGACCCATCGATTGGTTAGACCAAACACATTAACTAGTTCCCTTTAATAGTCAATCGGTGAGGCCAACCAATCGAATGGTTCTCTAGTGTTGGTTCAGGTCTGGTATGGCCAGACTAATCGATGGGTCCAAGGGACTTATCGACTAGTCTGGCTGAATGTCACCTGGTTTATTTATAAATTTTTGATATTCTCTTAGGCCTTTTGTATTGATAACTCTATGTATTTACAACATTTAAATTATAATTTCAACTATGATTGCTTTGATTTAATATGAATCATCATGATGGTATTTGGGACTTGAATTTAGTTAAGTTTGGTGTCATCTTTTAGCACCCAATTGAATGCTTTTATGCCTTGTGATGTGTTTGGTGTTATCACTTGGAAACACCTAGTTTGGTTAACAATGGAATTTAATCGTGTTTAATGTTATCACTTGGAAACAACCATTTGGTTATGTGTGGATTTTATTATTATTTGTGATGTCACTTGAAAATACATATATTAATGGGATAAGATTTTGTCAAAGACTTTTTCTCCATCTCTCAAGCTAATTGCTAAGAGTTAGTGGGCGAGTTACCATGTTATTATATTTTTACTTAGTACCTATTTTCTTCTCTATCGGGTTATGGTCGATAGGGGGTATGTGCATTTCTTTAAGGTATATGATTAGAGTGTGGTAGGGCGACATGTCATTGGTGTCTAGTATAGGTGGGTGAGATATTTCAATACAAGCCCCTGGCACTTCGTATTGTCCATTGCTTAGACAGGTATGGTATTCCAACTTTTTGGCTCTCATGGCAGAGACATTCAAGGTCTAATGGATGAAGTATTCCAATACAAGCCCTCTTGGTGTACTTCAATAATGTATTTTTTTATGTGGTATCCCTATTTGTGTGAGCCCTCATAGTAGGTGCACTTGATGTATGGCGGGTGTGGTATCCTTGAAAAAAACCCCTTTGATGAATCCTGACCCTATGTTGTGGGTGTGGTATCCCATTGTGATTATTTATACTTCCATGACTTTTATTCATGGTGGAGAACTAGGTGCAACCAAATGAACCATCTTATTAACCAAAATTTGTGTAGTCACTAAAGGATGAATTCTAATATGTTTTATATTATATGGATTACAACATATTCACCATATTTTTATGTTTCCATGGTTTCCATGCAAGCATGTCTTGTTGTACTACTACTTGAGATTAAGTGTTGAACTGTAGTGATATGATATCACTATGTTGTTATATGGCTTCAATGTACTTTATGAGTCTTACCATGTGTTTAGGTAGTATATTACACCAATACTTCACTGTACTGATACTATATTTATGTAGTCACTATGATGATCTAGCTTCTAGTCTAGGGAGTAAAGGATGTTTATAGGGTTATGACTCTTAATTAGAGTATGCTGACGGTGATGACGTGGGCCATTAGTGGGTCATTGCTTTGGGTTGGAGGTTTATGTCTATGCCTAAGAATTATGCTAACATGTTAGAAGTGTTTTTCCCACTACATTGGGCAGTTAATATATTTCTTATTATTTAAACTCTTGGATTGATATCTTGTATTTGGTTTTGTAAACTATCATACTCATTCTATCTATAATATTGTTCTCACCCCTATTATCTTGCACTATTACATTTATATTATAAGCATGCATCTTTTTGTTTACTGTTCCTTTTTGTCTTGCATCGGGCATATATTAGGTGATGATCATACCTCTCTCATAATTGATGTGGCAGTAATATTCTATGATTTTGGTTTTCAAATGCTTCTACATTGTCTTAAAAATGAAATTTTCTAGTTCAAAAATTAGGAGTGTTAAAACTAGAGACTGAGTGTTACACCCCAAAATTTTATAAAATTTGAATTGTAATTTATTAACATTTTAACCTAATCTAATTTTTAATAATCGGGTTTTTACTTTTATTTTAACCTAACCCCAACCCCAAAAAAACTTATAGATAAAATTGTAGATTAACTTTTCTAAAAATTTAAATCTAAACCTAAACAATTTTTTTTGCTTTTTGCTTTTTTTCTCTTTCTTTTCCTTTCTTATTCTTTTTCACTTTTCTCTCTTCCTTTCCCAAGCTGCGTCTCCCAACCCAACCCAATGCAAATTCTTTTTTTTTCATCTTCCGTCCTTTGCTCAAGTGAAGTCTGACCCAAACCTCTTCTTTTCCTTTTCTTCTCTTTTCTTTCTCTCCCACCCCTATCTTCTTCCTCCTCTTCCTTTCTCTTTTCCTCTTCTAACCCATATAGAACCTTCACCATCCCTATGCTTGTTGCCCTCCCTTGCATTTCTTAGCCATGTAGAGCCACCCTACACCCTACCACCACCTACCCTGCAAAGCCACCCTACAACCACCTACCCTGTAAGAGCCACCATATAGCCACCTACCCTATAAGAGCCACCCTATAGCCCTACCCCAACACCAACCCTACCCCAAAACTAGCCCTACACCCCTACCTCTCACTGACTTGCACTATATGCCAAGCCATGACTAACCCCTTTTGTCGTGTACCCTCCCTCCTAGTTGTTCATGCTGGTGTATATACATATACCAACATGTATGCTCCTATCCTTTCCTTTCTCCTCTTCCTTCTTTCCTCCTTCTATCATGATGCATGCTAGTCAACCTTGTTTTCTTTTCTTCTTCCTTATGATACTGCTTTGCCACCACCACCATGCCCTTGCTATCACCTGCAGTCCAACTACTCTTCATCCTTCTTTCCCTAGCAGATTGACCCAACATCACCACACCTACCCTGACTTTTCCCTCATTTCCTCTCTCTTGGAAACCATCCTTCCCATGACTTGCATCACCACTGGCCATAATTTCCTGCTTCGGTCACTACTTATTGGCCACCATCACTACCCTATTGTTTCCTCACTATTTCCACACCATTTCCCTACTATTAGTTGTCCATAACCACTAACCACTAGCCCCCCAAGCTTCCATCATCATCATCATCAACGTCACCTCTACTACTATCCATCATTGCCACAACCACTCCCTATTTCTAACTCCTTCCAATCCAACACCACCATTACCAAAACCTTGTTGCCAACCATCACCCCATCCTTCATCCACCACCATTGTCACCATCACCGCCGTCGTACAACACCTTGTTAAAGTTTTTCACTTTTAGTTACCTCTATTTTCTCCCTTTAATTTGCCTTAGTTTTCTTTTAGGTTAAAATTTGTAAGTTTAAACTTTGTATATTCTATTTCTCAGTGATACACTAGTGGTAGTGGAGGAGGAAGCGTAAGTCTTTCATGCTTAGAAACCGGAGTTGTTTTAGTAATGATACATGTTATAGTTAAGGCTTTCATGTGAAAATTTTATATATTTTCTTATGTTAACATGCTCAATATTTTATTATGATTTTTTTTGCTGAAAATTATACTACATCATATGTAGTATTGCATTTTAGAAGAAACGATAAGAATGCTATCAAAGTATGAGTTGTGTGTATTGTTGGTTGAAATGAACTTGGATATGAAATATATATATATAATTATGGCTATGCACTTTCTTAGGATGATAGCATGTGTGAGGTCAAAAAATCATTCATTTTGGGAATTGTGATATTTGGGTGGAAAAATAGATGTTTTAGTGGCTTTAGGGTCATTTTGGTTAATATCGTTAAAAATGGAATATAGGGTATTTTAGGGTGTTAAATGGTTCAAAATATAGTAATGATATTATATGAAATGCTTGGAGTGAAAATGAATGGTTTATGTCTAATAAATGAGGAAAATGGCTTTAAGTGTGAATCGTAAAACCTAAGGGTGGAATCACAAGCATATGTACAAAAGGTTGAAAGTTAACAATAAAATCTAGATATGATTTTAATGTTGTCATCTTAGGTATTCATACAAAATTTGTGAGTTTTATGGTCTATCAGAAAAATTTTATGACTATATCTTGAAATTAGGGTTTTATAGGAGATATGAATAGTAACTCTAAACATAGACTATTATCCCATGTATAAGACATGGGAGTTAGACCATTATTTTTGGGTATGATCTTAATAATAACATTTTAACTATGGGTATGGAATTTGGTGATTAAATGTGTTCCAAGAAAGAAGAATGTAGTGTTGTAGTGACCTTAAGGTAATAGGGTCTTTTATAGGAGATGCAAGCCTAGGCCTACAACAAAGGTTGTATTTGCCCATACTTTGTACTCTTTGGGGTAGAAAGATTACCCCATGTACCTATGTAGTGTTCAAGAGTTTGACAAGGACATGGAAGCCTTAGAAGATATTCTAGTTTCTCGGGACTTCCCATACACATTTTTGGAAAAGATACCTAGTATGCCACCAGTAAGTGAGATCGACTTCAATATCAAGCTAGCACTAGAGGCATAACTAGTGTCGAAGGCACCTTATCATATGGCACTGGTAGAGTTGCGGTAGTTTAAGACTCAATTAGAGGAGTTAATGGATCTTAGGTACATTATGTAATACCCTAAAACCTAATTTTAGGAATTAAAAATAAAATAAGGATTATTAGATAAGGTTTAATTAAATATACTATTTCTAATAAAATAATAATATTTTAATAATAAGAATTATGGCTATAAAAGGAGAAAAATGATGTAGGAATCTAATTAGTGGAGGTTGGAATTATTTGCTAAACTAAAATAAATTATAAGTAAACAATAATAATAATAATAAAGTAACTTTTTGTTATTACTTATTTTTATTATTCCTAAAATTCAAAAAAAAATCCCAAACCACCGAACCACTTCATTTTTCCTTTTTTTTTTCTTTCCCCTTTTTTCTTCCATTTCTTTCTCTTTTCCTTTTTTTTTCTTTCTTTCCCCTCTCTTGCCCTATTGGGCCATGCCCAATGTAGGACTAATCCATCCATTTCCCTTCTCTCCTTTCCTTTCCTTCCCTAACCCATTCTCTTCTTTTTTTTTTCTTTTCCTCCATGCGGTTCAGCATGGGCTCCCACACCTATTTCCCCCCTCTTTCCACCTTTTCTCCCTTCTTTCTTTTCCTTCCTCCCTTTTTGTCCCTATCTTCAACCCTCCTGATCGGAGTTGCTGGTATGGCCAATTTGTAGCTCCATCCTTCTCTCTCCCCTTTCCCTTTCCTCATCTAGACCTACAGGAGTGCAGCTGGCACTACCCTGTGTTGGTCCCCTCCCTCCTACAATCCTCAACTCCCCCACCTAACCCGCTGTAACCTCCCTACCTCTTCCCCTTATCATGCAGCTATGCCAGTCTACATGTCGGTCAGCAACCAAACATCCCTCCTTTTTTGTTCTTCCCTCCTTTGTCTACTTCCCCAACCATTTCCCCTATAAATACACCCCTACACCCTCAATTCTCTCTTTTTCTACCAATCAAACACCCCCATCCTTACTCACATAGTCCCTTCAGCTATCGCCATCACACTGTGCCATTGTCGCCACACCTTCCCCTCTTCTTCCCTACATCACCCTCTACCCAACATGACCCTTCCCTACCCCTAACTTCCCTTCCTCTTCTCTCCCCAGTTATACAAAGTGGGCAGCTCGAGTTGCCCCTTTACACTCATCTCCACCGCCTATGCCGCCGCCACTAAAACAACCACCACCCTCAATACCACCATTCCTACCTAAAAAACCTTCCCCTACCTTTCCACACCACCATTTCCCATTTCCTTTCCCTCCTTCCTCCTCCTTTTCTCTTCTTTTCTCTAGGCCACCACCACAGTCGCAGTCGTGAAACACCACCACCACCACCACAACCCCCTTTGACCCAAAAACCCTACCACCTAAGAAACCCTATCCCCTCTCCTCTTCCCAAACCTTAAACCCTTTCTTTTCCACCACCCCCACCACCATGTGCCGCTTCCACCCCTGCTTACCATCCCTTCTTGTTGTACCCTTATCCCTTCTACATACTTATTATATTTTATTCTAAATATTTTATTAGTATTAAATTTATTATTATTATTATTGCTAATATTTAATTAGGGAAATAAATAAAAAGGAAAAAGGTGTATGAAGTAAGTTAAGTCACTACAAAATAATTGACTTTTGCCAACAGGCCTTATCTGTTGGTAAAAGCCATGTTTCTGTTGGTAAAAGTTTTTACCAACAGAAATTTTTCTGTGACAAAACTGTGGGTAAAAACTCTGTGCTTAAAAGTTTTACCCACAGATATGTATGATCTGCTGGTATTAGTTGCTTATGCTCACAGATATTTATCAGTTGGTAAAATTTATACCCACAATTATATCTATGAGTAAAAGTATTAACCACAAAATAATATATGTGATTAAAATTATTCTCCACAAAATAATATCTGTGACTACAAGTATTGTCCACAAAACAATATCTGTGACTAAAAATATTGCCCACAAAAAAAAAATTGAGACTAAAACTATTATCCACAAAAGAAAATCTATGACTAAAAGTAGTATCCAAAAAATTATATCAGTTGCTAAAATTATATATATATATATATATATTATCTGTTAGTAAAACAACAATAATGCCCATAATACCTATTATCCTTATATAAAATGTAGTACGCCATACATAATCATCGTTCTTTAGTTTAACTATCAAAACGATAATAGTCTTATAGGTATAATATATATAGAACTTGTAACCTATGCTAACATATAAGACATCTTAGTTAACATATGAAACACCATCCTCTTCATTCCCATCCTATTTAGCATCTATAACGACTTCAGCGTCTTCAATATTTTCTTTGATAATCATCAAGATGTATTCCCTGAAAAAGTATGCATGTAACTTAATTAGATTAATATAAATTCGCCTAGGATATTGTTTAACAGGTGTAGTGTCTTTTAATATGCCTCAATTCACTAAGATCTACAAGTAATCCTATGATAATGACAAATACAGAAAATAAAAGGGGCAAATGATAGCAAAAGAGAATAGAAAAGAAGATGAACATATAATTTCAAACATCGGGGGTGTTTGCAGTTGCATTGCTTTTAACTTCTGAGATTGCCGCCTTTTGCTTCACTAAATGCCTCAATAATAGAAGACATGTAACTAAATGCAAAGAGAGTATAGATTAGAGAGATGGAGCAGAAACAACTAAAAGAAAGGCATGGAAAGTAGAACAATAAAAATCCAAACTTACATTGTATTGAATTTTTAACTTGAGGTCTCCCTGAATAGCTTATTTATAGACATAAATTTATTTATCTAAAAACTTTATGAGCACATGTAGTTTCTAAAATTCAGCAGGTACTGAGTTAAAATAAGAATTAGCATAAGGCTGAAACTCTATTCAACTAAATGTAGTTGTTGTCCAAATTTATTATCTATGTATTTCAATCTGATTTGGATAAATTTGTCATCAAATGTGAGCTGCTACAGTTCTAGATATGTTTGGACACATGGAGAAAATTGATAAAGTGTTACATGGCATGCTCTAATGACCTAAAGCTAAGATTTAAAGCTAAATCCTATGGTAGTAATTTATAAAGCTTCAGACCATATTCTTGAAATCTAATTTTTCTACTACTAGTTCCTTCTTATTTTATCTTGAATTCAGTATGCTTCTAAGACAATAGAGGAACTTAGATAATGAAGGAAAGAATAAAAAAGTATATACTAAAAAGGATTGAACTAAGTTATTTTTATATGTTGCTTATGAATGCTTAACCTATGTTTACTTGCTATTACTGTCATATCATATTCTTTCTAGTTTCACTAGCTAAATGCATGTTTATAGACCTATAAAATGGTGAAAAATATAGTGCACTATGTGCTAATAGATTTAGCTAAGTTTTGATAGGTTTTGATGGTTCAGAGGGGCATTTTTCTTCATGTTTTTCCATTATTTTTGCAACATTCTGCAAATCTGATTTCAGACCTGAAGTCCACTCACTTTCAATTTAAAAAAAAAATAAGTATAGACCTATAGTACACTAGGGAATGGCATTTATAAAGTTTAGAATCCAGTAAGGATAGTTTGAATGAGTTCTTGAACATATTTAGAGTTGATTTATGCATATTTGGGACTGATTTTGCTAAAAAATTCAAACCTAATTTTAGATATGAAAACAAGTTGTTCTTACCTTGTAAACAAATTTAGAGGCCTATCATATGAGCAAGAACTCAGTATTTTAATAGCAGAATCAAATGGGATAAGTTTAGATAGATTTTTCATCATATTCAGAAATAAAAGCTTCAAGTTTTGAGCTGATTTTATGGTTTAGCTCCACATCTAATTTATTTTTGTAAGAGCCTGATTTTGCATAGATGTATAGAAGCATAACAACACTAGATGCACAGAAGTGTATGAATAGATCTTGTATGTAATTCCAAAACAATAGATCTCCTGCAAATCATCCAATTTTCATATGAAACTTTATAGGTAAGCAAAAGTGAATAAACAAACAAACATACAAACAACCTATAACCTCAAATTTCATCCATACAACATATAACTTCAATTTTCAATCAAACAACATGTAATTTCAATTTTCAACCAAACAAATTCTAATTCCAAGTTTTCAACTTGCAATTTCAATTACCAATACCTGCCTTAGCTACAAAATTCCAACAACAATCAAATACCAGTATTAAAAATGAAGTGACAAGACTATTAGATTTTGAAACTAGGGTTTCAAAGCCCAAGACACAAAATCGGATAGTTCAAATCAATTAATTTCAATTAAAGGTGTTACGATGCAATTAATACCATTTCAACTATTTCTATATATTCAAGTTTCGAAAAACAACCATACATCTGACCAACTTCATAATTTCACTTAAAATCTAAGATTTTAGGCCCGAAAATACAATTCGGTTGAATTTTATTAATTTATTTAAATTGAATGTTTAGAAATACAACTAAACATATTTTATAACATAACATATAATCAATTGCTAAAAAATAATAAAAGAAATATCCAATTTAGCATAATTAGGGTTTTTGAGCCTGGAAGGCAAATCCGATCAATTCTTCCTAAAGTATATAAATTGACAATTTGGAATTGTAATTAAATGTATTCTAATGTAATTTATATAATCAATTAAATAAAACAACCCGATTATACAATCCAATTTAGACCCGCAAGAGTTCTGACCCAAAATCCAATTCCAATCAATTTCACATAATTTTCCCAAATCAACACTTTCGATATGAAATTAAATACATTTCAAAATATATTATAAAATCAATTGAGTGAAAAAACTCAATTATGCAATCCAATTCCATTACACACGAATTTTGACCTAGAAAGTCAATTCCAATGAATTCCACATAAATTTCTCAAATTGACGGTTCTAACAGAAAATTAGATACATTTTAAAGCATAACATAAAATCAATTTGCCCAAAATAGCTTAATCGGACGAATCTAAAAAATTCGGACATAACCCGGCCTAAAATCCGATTTTCACAAATCAACCAAATGCACTGGAATTAACTACTCTAAATTAATCATACAACATATATATACATAATTACACAATCAATTTAACTTATCATAAGATAATTCATACTCAATTAATCAAAACAAGGGTTAGGGTTTTCGGAAATTTATACCAAACGAAACTAACAAATCTGAATGGGTGAAGGCTAGAGAAGATACGCCGGAGGTCTAGGATTGATCGCTGGCAACTAGCGAGGCTCGCCGTGGCTGGAGGATGGCAGCGCGACCTGTGCTACTGCTCGTGGCTGCAACTGCGCGCGGCTACTGCTTCGGCCGCTGCTTGCTGTAGCGCTAGAGCTGGCAGGCATGACGGTGGCGTGCGGCTGGAGTGGGGACGTCGATGGTGGCCGACGGTCGGCTGGTGACAATGGAGGAGCTGGGGAGAAGGATGCAAGACGGGGCGCAGAGGGCAGGGAGCCCGACATGAAAACTAACATAAGAGAAGGGAGAGAAGAAGAGAGAAAGGGAAAAGGAAGAGGTTCGGGGTCCCTTTTTTTTTACAAATACACATATATAAATAAATACTATACATCTAAAAATATTATTGAAAAATTTTATCAACAAATTATTTAACAAAAAATCATTTCAAAAGGATCCAAGGCCTAAAATCGATATAAGAGCTATATAAAGAATTTCAAAAATGTTTTCAAAAAAATTTACCAACGAGTGTAAATATATATATTATTTACAAAATATATTATAAGACCTTGAAATAATATTTTATTTTTTAAATTTATAAAATATTTATAAAAAAATATAATTAGGAAACTTTCAATTAAGATAAATTATAATAGAAATACACTCATAAAAACTATAAATAGTTTTCAGATAAAAATAAAAGACTTATCCGAATAAATAATTTTATTTTAAATAAATCGTAACACTTATTAAAATAAAAAATAATATTTAAAATAAATCAAAAGAAATAGTTTTATAAATTTTTGAGTGACTAAAAATAAAATAACACATTTTCAAAAAGTCATTCATAAGCCAAAATGGAAAGAAAAACATAAATAAGTTGTGAAAATATTTAATTTAATATTTTTTTAAGATCTTATCTACCTCGTAAAAATAAAAAAAAACAAAGATAAAAATATTTACTACAAATAAAGATATTAAAAGTTTCTATAATAGATGACATTAAAGATAATATTTCAAATACATTCGAGAAATATTCTTATAATAGTTTAAACGACTAAAAATAATTTAACACATTTTCAGAAAAGCCATCTATAAGCCCTTAAAAATAATTCTATTAATAATAATTAATTATTATAATATTGAATATAATAATTATAATTTTTTCTTACAAATATTATAATTAATTTTAGTACTACTACTAATAATATTATTAATTATCTAATAATATTATTAAATAATAAATTTAAATAATAATTAGTATTATTTAAAATTATTTAATATAAAATGAATATTTTATAATGTATTATTAGATAATATTAATCATAATTTATAATAAAATAATAATAATTATTAAAAATAATTAATAATGGGAAATAAATATAAATATGAATAATATAAATATCAATCATAATTTCCAACAATTAGTCATAATATTTTTTTTTTTAAAATAATAATAATAATAATAGTAATAATAATAATAATAATAACAACAACAATAATAATGTCCTAAAATAATTATTCTTAATAATAATTAATCAAGAATTATATTAATAAGAATAATATGAATGATTATTTTAAATAAATTAATAATAGTATTTAATAATTTCTAATATATTATTAATAATGTGAATGATTATTGATAATATTTATTATTGTTAAGATAATATAGATTTGAGTGATAATTGGTAGTATTTAATAATAAATTAATTTAATAGTAAGTGGTAGTAGATATAATATATATTATTTCATTATAATTGTTAAAAGACACAATTATAAATAATATTAATATAAAAAATTAGAAATAAAATAATAATTAATAATAATATATGTAAACTATTATTTCTAATAATGACTAATGACTTTATTATTATTATTATTATTATTATTATTATATTATATTATATTATATTATATTATATTATATTATATTATATTAACAAGAATATAAATAATCCTTATTAAAATTATATAAAAACAAATATTATTGTTGTATTTCATAAACACTAATACCAACAGATGTAAAAGTGGGTATTAGTTCTGTTGGTATAATGCTACTAATAACCACAGATATAAGAGAGGGCAAAAGATCTGTTGGCATAACATATTAATACCAACGGATAAAAATTTTTTTTTGGGAAAACTACATTATTGTCCATAGAAAATTATCTGTTGGTATTAGTTGCTTTTACCAACAGAAAAAATATATGTGCCCAAGTTTCTGTTTGCAAAAGTCAATTATTTTGTAGTGAGTGACTGGTATTCCATTTTTTATAGGTTGTGAGCAAAACCCTTCCTGTGAGGAGGCTTAGGATTTGTGCTCCAAGCCTGGTGTCCTATTAGGTAAGGATATGGTTAAGGCTTTGGTTATGAATTATGTGCTTATGGGTGTAATGGTAAGTGTTGTGCACTTTTATGTGAATATGAACTAAATATGTGTGTAGTGTAGCTTAGCTTGGAAGGAGATAAGGTATGTTGTGTATGATTTATATTACGTGTAATGTGGGTGATATGACTTGTTATGTATTATATGCTCTTATAAAGGGTTGTTATGGTATTGCATGCATGCTTAGATGCCTTATGTTGGTTTGAGTGGTTGTGGGAAAACTAAAAGAAATAAAGAGATTGGAGTGAGTAAGGAGAAGTGGTGAAAATCCTAAGTGTATTATGAAATATGGATGAGAAAATAAAGGAAGAAAGTAATAAAATGAAGGATTACGATAAAATCTCACATGGGGGGTGTGAGGCTTGCATGAGGTGTTTAGTCTTTACATAAGGGAAAAGCTTATGTAGGAAAAGTTAGCTTGAGGATTAAAAATGGGGAGGAAAGAGTATTCTGGGTGATTAGAGTTTTTAGGGAAGAGATAGTATGTGGGTTGGTGGAAGCATGGATAGGAGCCTAACTAGGGTTTTTTGGGGGAAAACCCTAAGTATAGGGGTATTATGAGAAAGTTTAAAGAGGTTCATTGGATTTTGGGCTATGATTAGGAGTGTGTCATATGGAGGGTGATAGTCAAGTTAAATGGAGGGTGGAGTTGTGCATGGTGAAAAAGAAAAGAGGTGTATTAGGTTTTTAAGGTAACCAACTAGGGTTCCTTATCATATGTGGAAGTTAGAGAGTAAGGATGTGATGTTTGGAGTGGGTTGAGTGGAGTGAAGGTGTTAGAATCAAGGGGGAGTATGGGATAAATAAGAAAAGGAGAAGTTAGGGATGCATAGGTAAGGTAAGGGTTTTAAGGGGAAACCCTAGTAGGCGATGGTGAGTCTAGGTGGAGAAATAGGAAAGTGGGCCTTGACCCACTTTTTTGGGGGCTTTTGGATTCGTGGTGAGTAGGGTGGAAGGAGAAAAATTGGTCATGGAGTATTAGGGAGTGTAGATACCCAAGTTGTGGGATAGGGTTATTTCGGAAGCCTAGAGTGGAAGAGTGATAATGAGTCGTGAAGTCCATTGAGGGTGTGCATGTCTAGTTGAAGGGGTAACTTATTGAATAAGGCACAAATAAAATACTAACCTTTTAAAGTGAAAGATTATTGAGTCGAGTCGAGACCGATCCATCGACAAGAATAGTGGCTATGAGCATTTTGCTCTAGAGTTAGATCCACTATTAAATAATAGCGACCAGGGGCATTCTGCCTTGAAGATATATTCTGATCCATTAGCTATAATAGTAAGGGATCTTGAGCTCAATAAAAAGAACTTTGGATGATAACAAATCATGGAAAAGATACTAATCACTTATAATGGAACACCATGTGAGTTAGGGCCAGACTAAGCCACTGGTTAAAATAGTGGCTAGGAGCATTTTTTCCTAGAGGTTGATCCACCGGCAAATAATAGTGGCCAGGTGTGTTCTGCCCTGAAGTTTTATTTTTGATCCACTGGCTATAATAGTAAGGTTCCCATACTCACGTGGATATAATTCAAGAGATGTGTAAAGAAAAAAATTAATGGCTTAGATGCTATCAACAGTGATTAATCTGATTGACTTACTACTTGCATTATCTGCCTTCTATATGTTATGCCATGTCTTAGCTATATGGTTGCCTTACTCAGTATGTAGCGTACCGATCACCCTTATCGTGGGTGCTACTCATTCCCATGAGCAGTAGCCCCTCTTGAGTTTATGCAGGTATGAGATGATGGTGTTGCTGATTTTGATGTATATGATGCCTTGGGTGGGGCAAAGTGTCGATCTAATGTACTTGGTGTGGGGTTCAAGAGAGTGTTCTCTAGACTTTTTGTTTTTTGTTATGGTTACCATTTTTATTACCCCATAGCGAGTGTTGTATTGTACTTTATTTTAGTTATGTATTAGCTTTAACATTTGTGTACTCTGGTTTTTATTAATCAATGTTATATGAGATTTTCTAAGGATTAATCTCGTACTCATGACAGTAGTAGCACCCCCATTTTTAGTGCATGACTTTCCACAACAAACAAAAATTTTCAATTGTAAATTTTGGGGTTGTTACATGTTCACTCAAGTGTATCTCTATGAGGAGCATCAGTTTTGTTCATGAAGAAGAAGGATGGGAGCCTTCATTTGTGTATTGACTTCCACAGACTAAACTACATGATCGTGAAGAACCAATATCCCCTTCTGAGGATTAAATACCTTGGAGCTACTATGATCTTCTTAAATATTTATATGAGGTCGAGTTATCACTAGTCACGCATTGCATATGCAAGCATCATGAAGACAACCTTTAGGAGACGTTATGGGCACTATAAGTTCATGGTGATGCCTTTTTGGCTTACCAATGCACCTACTATCTTTATGGACTTGATACAAAGATTTTTTTTCCATTATGTGATTAGTTTAAGGTTGTGTTCATTAATGACATCCTAGTGTACTCTCAAAGTAGAGAGGAGCACGGGCAACACCTACATACCATCTTGTCACTCCTTAGAGAGAAAAAGTTATATGCCAAAATCTCTAAGTGTGAATTCTAGCTCTTGGATGTTTCCTTTCTAGGATAATTAGTGTTAGTAGGAGAAGTCTCTGTTGATTTGGAAAAGATTGTGGTGGTTATAGAGTGGATGGCACCCAATAACATTTCTAAGGTTCATAGTTTCCTAGGTGTGGCCGGGTACTATAGGCACTTTTCTCTTGACTTCTTAAAGGTAGCTCACCCCTTGACAAACTTTTTGAAGAAGACTACCTGATGCGTGCACGGTTAGAGTTTTAGATTTAGATGGAGTTTATATGGAGTATTTGATGAATATGGATTATGGAGGTTGATGATGGGGATTTGAAGGGGTGGATGATGATGGAACACGAGGTAGAAGGGTAAATTAATCTTTAAACCACACAGAAATAAAGATTAAGGTTTCGAGAACAAAACCGTTCACACAGATTCGGTTTTATTTCGAGATGATTCGAAACAAATCGTTCACACGGATTCGACTTGTTACGAGATGAATCCACACAGAATTCAGGTTTAAGCAATGCTTAAGGTTGTTCTTCTTATTCAAGTTGTGTCTTTCTACTCGGTTTCCTATGGTTTATATAGCCAAGGAACCAAGCATATTCTCAAAAGATTACAAGCATATTCCCTCCTAAAAGCACTAATTCCCTTAAGACTAGCTAGTTAATAGTCAGTTACTAACTGACTAAAAGTAAATAACAATAACTAATACTTAAACATAAACGTTACGCTAGCTAACAAACGTTTACTAAAAGTAAATAACAATAACTAGTATTTAAAAATAAACGTTACGTTAGCTAACAAACGTTGACTAAAAGTAAATAACAATAACTAATACTTAAAAATAAACGTTACGCTAATTAACAAACGTTACATGAAGCCATGTATACCCCCTATTCATGCACCCGTTCTGAGTAGCGTAACTGTCTTCCTTGATGTTATGTTTTGTGACTCTGCTCCCGCATCATTCTCCCTAGGTTGGTTTGAATTTGTCCTCAAATTTGAGTCGTCATGATAGGGGCTGATGTCTCCAATGTTGAACGTTCTCGATACTCCTCCGTAGGAGTCAGGTAGCTCTAGCTCGTAGGCGCTCTCTCCAAATCTACGAAGGACCTTGAAGGGACCGTCTGCTCGAGGCATGAGCTTATTTTTCCTTAAGTTGGGAAACCTTTCCTTCCGAAGGTGTAACCATACGAGGTCTCCTGGCTGGAAATCTGGTTGAGTGCGGTGTTTGTCTGCCTTGGCCTTATATCTCTCGTTGGACTTTTCGATATTGCCCTTAACCTGTTGGTGTAACTTCTGGAAAAATTCTACCCTTTCTTCTGCATCATGGTTCCGCATTTCCCCTTTCTTCAATGCTACCATGTCGATGGGAATATATGGATTGACGCCATATACGATCTCAAAAGGGCTACACTTTGTGGTTGTAGAAGGACATCGATTGTAAGCAAATTCAGCATGGGCAAGCTTGACATCCCAATCCCTGGTACTTTTACTAACCAGTCCCCTCAGTAGAGTTCCCAATGTTCAGTTCGTGACTTCTGTCTGTCCATCGGTCTGGGGGTGGTGTGAAGTACTGAATAGAAGTTTTGTGCCTAGCTTGTGCCACAAAGTCTTCCAAAAATAACTAAGGAACTTGACATCCCTATCCGAAACTATCGTCCTCGGAACCCCATGCAGTTTCACAACATCCTGAAAATACAGATCCGCAACATAGGTTGCATCGTTGGTTTTATGACACGGTATAAAATGTGTCATCTTGGAGAACCGATCAACGACTACCATGATAGAATCTTTACCGCGTTGGGTTCGGGGCAGCCCTAGTATAAAATCCATACTAACTCCTTCCCATGGTTGGGTAGGTACGGGCAGTGGCACATAGACTCCCTTGTGAAAGAAACTTTTGCTCTTTTGACACGTGGAACATCTGGTGACCGTGTCTAGGACTCCCTTTTTCATCCTTGGCCAGTAGAAGTGTTCCTGCAGTAGTTCCAGAGTCTTGTTGATCCCAAAATGTCCGGCTATCCCTCCTTCATGTACCTCCTTGATGAGTAATTCCCGAACTGATGTTCTGGGGATACACAATTTGTTGTTCTTGAATAAGAACCCATCTTGAAGAGCATAGGCCCCGTGAACCCCCTGTTTCTCACACTCCTCGACTATCATGGAGAAATCCTCATCCGCGGAGTACTGCCCTTTGAGCATCTCGAACCCTAGTAGCTTAGCTTCCATCACGGTGAGCACCATACTCCGCCGGGATAGGGCATCTGCTACCACATTTTCTTTTCCATCCACATGACGGGTAGAGAAGACGAAAGTCTGAAGTAGGCTAGTCCACTTGGCATGCCTTGTGCTTATCTTCTTCTGGCCATGCAAATATTTCAAACTCTCATGATCAGAGTGAAGTACAAAAGGTTTTGGTCTCAGATAGTGGCTCCATGTCTCCAAGCTTCGCACAATAGCATAGAACTCCTTGTCGTACGTCGAGTAGTTGAGTCTAGCCCCATTTAACTTCTCACTAAAGAATGCTACTGGCCTCTTCTCTTGAGAAAGCACTCCCCCGATACCCACACCGCTTGCGTCACAAGTTACTTCAAACAACTTGTCGAAACACGGTAGGGTTAGCACCGGTGCATTGGAGAGCCTCTCCTTCAATTCTTCAAATGCCTTGGTTACCCGGTCATCCCAGTGGAATTCCCCCTTTTTCATTAATTGTGTCATAGGTGCCGCAATAGTGGAGAAATCCTTGATGAACCTGCGGTAGAAGGACGCCAGTCCGTGAAAACTTCGAACTTCATGCACATTAGTAGGGGTTGGCCATGTCTGGATTGATTCCACCTTGGATGGATCTACTCGGATACCATCTCCGCTTACTATATAACCAAGAAAGATTACACTTGTTATCATGAAGTCACATTTTTCCCATTTGCCGTAGAGCTTCACCTCTCTGAGCTTATCGAACAATTGTCTCAGATGTTGTCGGTGTTCGTCCTCCGTCTTGCTATACACTAGGATATCATCCAGATATACAACAACAAAGACTCCAAGAAAGGGTCGTAGAACCTCGGTCATCAACCGCATAAAAGAGCTCGGTGCGTTGCATAATCCGAAGGGCATTACTAACCACTCGTATAGCCCATACTTGGTCTTAAAAGCGGTCTTCCATTCATCTCCCTCTCGAATCCTCATCTGATGATAGCCACTTCCGAGATCGAGCTTCGAGAAGACTTTAGCTCCGTGCAACTCATCTAGCATGTCATCCAACCTCGGCATCGGAAATCTGTACTTGATCGTGATGTTGTTGACTGCTCTGGAGTCGATGCACATCCTCCATGTGCCATCTTTATTTGGCACCAATAAGGCTGGAACCCCGCATGGACTCATGCTCTCTCGTATAAAACCCCGATCCAGCAACTCTTGTACCTGTCTTTGCAACTCCTTAGCTTCTTTTGGGTTGCATCTATAAGCTGGGCGGTTCGGTAGTGGGGCTCCTGGCATGAGATCTATAGCATGCTCGATTCCTCTCAAAGGAGGCAACCCAATTGGTAGCTCATCTGGGAACACATCTGCATAGTCTTTCAATATATTTTTCAGCTTTGGATCTTGGTTGACAGCCTCTTTCTTTTTTGAGATCTCCCTTGGTACTAGGGCGTAGCACCTTTCTTCCCCCTTTAGAGCTTCCAACATTTCATGCTCTTTCAAAATCAGTAATTCTTTACTCTTCCGGTTCAAATTCTCTTCTTTCTCTCTAACCAAACTCTCCTCATCTTCGTTTGGTTTTAATTTGTACTTCTTCTGATCCTTACACACAATGTATTCGTTGAGGACCCCATCATGTGTAACCTTTCTATCATACTGCCATGGTCTCCCCAACAGAATATGACAAGTATCCATAGGCAGGACATCGCATAGAATAGTATCTACATAATTCCCAACTTTGAATGAGATAAGAGATTGTTTTGTTACCCGTATGCCCTTGTCGCGATTGAGCCATTGTAGTGAGTATGGCCTAGGGTGACTCGTTGCTTCCAATCCGAGCTTGTTGACCATCTTCTCACTAGCTACATTGGTGCATGAGCTGCTATCAACAATGATCTCACATACTCGATCTCCAACTCGGCACTTAGCCTTAAAAAGTCTTTCCCGCTGAGTAGGTAGAGGTCGGGTTTGCACTTGGAGAACTCGTCTCAGCACATAACAATCTATGGTTCCTTCTTCCAAGGCATCCTCTGGCTCTTCGGTTTCATCCTCCTCATGGTCTTCACTTTCCTCACATGTCTCCATATTGGTGATTTCCTTCAGGGATAACACTTGTTGGTTTGAGCAATCCCGAGCGAAGTGACCATATCCCCGGCACTTGAAGCATTGCTTGCGGACCTTCTCCTCTGCTTGCTCCTTGCCTTTTTCCTCCCGAGTGAATCTTCTATCCGCATCGGTGTTAGTGGATTGCACCATTGGTGGCTTAGATCCTCCTTTAAAGTTTGACCCATACGAAACACTGATGGAATTACTTGGAACCTTGCCCCGCTTCAACTGTTTTTCAAACTTGATGGCTAGTTTAGCCAAATCTTCGAAAACTTCATATGGGTACACTTCTACCTTCTCTCGGAGATTCATATTTAAACCTCCTATGAACCGTGCACATCGCTGCTCTTCTCGTTCTTGCACGTCACATACAAGTGTTAGCCTTTCGAATTCTCGGATGTACTCTTCAACTCCGAGTAGGCCCTGCCTCAGAGTGGTCATCTTGATGAAGTTCTCTTGCTCATATTCTCTCGGAACAAACTTATTCCTTAGATGCTTTTTCAACTTTTCCCATGATCGGATTTTCGTTTTCCCTTCTCTTTCTCTTCTCCGTTTCAGATTGTCGTACCATACTCTAGCAAATTTCTTCAACTTCAAGATTGCTATACGACATCTCTTCTCATCATCGATCTCCTTATACTCAAAGATCGACTCCATGTTTTGCAACCATTCAAGGAACAACTCCGGGTCGAGATTACCCTCAAAGTCGGGTAAGTCGAAACGAATCCCCTTCTCTACGTCGTCATATGTCCTCCTAGAGGACTCATGTGCCCTTCCGTAGTTTCCTACACTTTCTTCTTCCCCTTCCAATCGATGCGATGTTCTCCTTATATGCTCTACTTCGATTGGCTCTCTTCGGTAGGGTTGTTGCACATGTGACCCTTGTGCTTGGGAAGCTTCGATTCTTCCCATAAGGATCTTGACATCCTTAAAATCTTCCGCCAAGGCTTTGAGAATATCTCTAAACTCTTCTTCTTGACTTGTCATGGTTGGTCTTGAAGAATTTGTTCACTCTAACCACAACCAGGCTTTGATACCAAATTGATGCGTGCACGGTTAGAGTTTTAGATTTAGATGGAGTTTATATGGAGTATTTGATGAATATGGATTATGGAGGTTGATGATGGGGATTTGAAGGGGTGGATGATGATGGAACACGAGGTAGAAGGGTAAATTAATCTTTAAACCACACAGAAATAAAGATTAAGGTTTCGAGAACAAAACCGTTCACACAGATTCGGTTTTATTTCGAGATGATTCGAAACAAATCATTCACACGGATTCGACTTGTTACGAGATGAATCCACACAGAATTCAGGTTTAAGCAATGCTTAAGGTTGTTCTTCTTATTCAAGTTGTGTCTTTCTACTCGGTTTCCTATGGTTTATATAGCCAAGGAACCAAGCATATTCTCAAAAGATTACAAGCATATTCCCTCCCAAAAGCATTAATTCCCTTAAGACTAGCTAGTTAATAGTCAGTTACTAACTGACTAAAAGTAAATAACAATAACTAATACTTAAACATAAACGTTACGCTAGCTAACAAACGTTTACTAAAAGTAAATAACAATAACTAGTATTTAAAAATAAACGTTACGTTAGCTAACAAACGTTGACTAAAAGTAAATAACAATAACTAATACTTAAAAATAAACGTTACGCTAATTAACAAACGTTACATGAAGCCATGCATACCCCCTATTCATGCACCCGTTCTGAGTAGCGTAACTGTCTTCCTTGATGTTATGTTTTGTGACTCTGCTCCCGCATCACTACCAGGTTTTAGGGGATGATACTTGTAGGGGAAATTTTTAGGAATTGAAGAAACACCAAACTACAACACCAATTTTGACTATGCAAGTGGGATCAAATGTATTTAAGGTCTACAATGATGTGTTTAAACATGAGTTGGGATTTTTGTTGATGCACCATGGTATGGTAGTTACTTATGCATCCTTCTAGTTGAAGCTCCATGAGTAGAACTACCCAACACATGATTTGGATTTGGCTATTGTTGTTTTCACA
This sequence comes from Tamarix austromongolica, assembly GCA_039764185.1. Lineage (NCBI taxonomy): Eukaryota > Viridiplantae > Streptophyta > Magnoliopsida > Caryophyllales > Tamaricaceae > Tamarix > Tamarix austromongolica. The sequence goes on from CM077814.1 coordinate 57,318,475, forward strand.
TTGAGAATCTAAAGGCATTATCTATATGGAACATAATGCAAAATATTTATTGACCATAAGAGCCTTGAGTATATATTCTCTTAGAAGTAGTTGAATATAAGGTGGAGGATATGGTGAGAGATAATGAAGGACTAGGATATTGATTTAACCTATCACTAGGGTAAGACCAATGCTCATGCAGATGCCTTTATTAGGAAGACATCACACCCTTTTAATTTTTATGTGGTGGCTAATCAGTTGCTTGAGGAACTTGGTTAGATGAGGGCAGAACTGATCCACCAAGGTGAAATGAAGGTTTAGATGGATTCCTTGATTATTACACTAACATTTTTTTATGAGTATGAACTTGATAGCCAAGAGATGTTAAGCCAGAGAGGATTCAACAGAGGTACAGGATGTTCGAGACGACGATTTTTGGATCCATGAGGATGTTCGAGATAGAGGATACAAGGTTAGTCTAGTATTTGGATATGCCAAGATGGAAATGGGACTTCATTTCCATGGATTTTGTGAGTGGACTATTTAGGACTCAAAGTAGGTATGACATGATTTGGGACATCATGGAAAGATTGACTAATTGAGCAGTCATTGTGCCGAGGAAGTCAATCTGGAGCATGGATCAGTTTGTTGATGCTTACATGAGGTTCATGGTGAGAAGGCATTGTATACCTAACAACATAGTCTCCAATAGTAATGACATAATCTCCAATAGGGATTCAAGATTCCTTTTTCATTTCTAGGGGAAGTTACAGGAGTTTTAGGGCATGAAGTTGAGGATGAGGACCATCTTTCACCTAGCTACAGATGGGTAGAATAAGAGGATGATCTAGATAATTGAGGACATCCTACGAGCTTGTGTTATGGATTTCCAAGGTATTTAGGAGGATTGTCTACATTTGGTGGAGTTCTTATACAACAACAATTATCATGCTAGCATAGGGATTGCACCCTTTTAGGTACTATATGGATGCAAGTGTTGAACACCCTTATGTTGGAAGGACATTAGCGAGGTTGTTGTAGTTGGATTGTTTTTTTTTTAGTAGAAGACTTTGTAGATATGGTTAATTGAGGATAGGATATTGGCATCTCAAAGTCGATAGAAGAGATATGCAAATCAAAGGAGTTGTGATGATTGTTTCGAGGTAGGAGATAGGGTTTTGTTGAGGGTCTCACCCATCAAAGGGGTGTAGAGATTTGATAGGAAGGGAAAGCTAAGCCTGAGGTATATTGATCCCCATAAGGTTCACAACTGAGTTAGCAAGGTAATTTATCGCTTGGAACTTCCACCCAAACTAGCTCAAGTTTATAACATTTTCCATATCTTGCAGCTAAGGAAGTATGTTGTAGATCCATCCTACATGATCCAAATCAACGAGATTGAGCTTGATGTCTTATTATCCTATGAGGAGAGACCCTTGTAGATTCTCAATACTAAGATATGTTAGACTCAGATGAGTTCAGTCCCACTTGTGAAGATCCTTTGCAGCGCTATGGAGTAGAGGAGGACTAGGAGATAGAGAAGGATATGCATGAGACACATCCCAATCTCTTCATCATAGGTGTGTTAGATTTTGAGGTTATCTTTCTTTTATGGGGGTAGCATTGGGTAGTATAGTATCAACACCTTTAGAATTAACTACCAAGACTACCTTCCCTTACATCATTTTTCTCTCCTTCCCCTACCTTGACTTTAGACTTTAGGGATGAATTCTTCTTTTAAGGGAGTAGTGATGTAATACTCCAAAATTTTATAAAAATTTGAATCACAATTTATCAATATTTTAACCTAATCTAAATTCTAAGAGTTGGGTTTTTATTTTATTTTAACCTAACCCCAACCCTGAAAAAAAATTATAGATAATTTTTTTTAACTTTTACAAAAATATAACCCTAAACCTAAACCTAAAATCTAAACTCAAATATTTTTAGTTTTTCTATTTTCCTTTTTTTTCTTTTCCATTCTTTTGCTTTTTCTCTTTTCTCTGTTCCTTTCTTGGACTGCATCTCCCATCCTAGCCCAATCTAAATTATTTTTTTCCTTCTTCCCTCATTTACCTAATTGATGTAAGGTTCATCCCCCCTTCTTTTCTATTTATGTTCTCTTTTCTTTCTTTCTCACCATTTTCTTCTTCGTCCTCTCGCTTTCCTTTTTCCTCTTTTGGCCTGATCAAGACCTTACCCATCCCCATGCTCTTCATCCTCCCCTACCCTTCTAATCTATGTAGAGCCACCCTACACCCTATCACCACCTACACTATAGATCCACCCAGCAACCACCTACCTTGCAAGAGCCACCCTACAGACCTACCCATACACTAGCCTTGCATCCCTGCCTCTCATTGACCTACATTGCACCCCAAGCCATAACCAGCCCCCTTTCATGATCTTCTCTCCTTATTGGTTGTCCATTTAGGTATATATATCTATATGTATATACATATACCAACACATATTCACCCTTCCTTTATTTTCTCATCTTCCTTCTTTCCTCCTCTTATCACGATGCACGCCAGCTAACCAAGTTTTCTTTTCTTTTCCTTGTGATGCCACCCTATTGCTAGCGCCACTGCCCTTGTTTTGCCTCTAGTCTAACTCTATTCATCCTTCTTTTCTTAATAGCTTGATCGAAAATCACCACATCTAGCCCTATCTATTCCCTCATTTCCCTCTCTCGGCCACCACCCTTCACTTGACCTACAATGTCACCATCCACCACTTCCAGCCATGGTCGCTACATGTTAGCCACAACCACTTCCTTATCATCGCCCCATTAGCTCTACACCACTTCCCTACTATTAGCTGTCCTTAGCCACTAACCATTAGCCCCCCAAGATGCCATCAAAACCATCCACACCACATTTACTACCAACCACCATCACCACCACCACCACTCCCTACCACTGACTCCCACCAATTCCAACACCACCTTTACCTCAACCCTTGCTGCCAACCATCAACACATCCTTAATCCACCACTATGATTGCCACATGAATGTCACCACCGTGACCATAGCCATGCACCACCCTGCCTAAGTTTTCCCATTTTATTTACCTTTATTATCTTCACTTTCATTTTCCTTAGTTTTCTTTTCGGTTAAAATTATTAAGTCTAAACTTTGTATATACTTATTTCTAGGTAATACTGCGATGGTAGTGGAGGAGGAAGCATAAGTCTAGCATGCTTAAAGACCAAAACTATTTCAATATAGATATATGTCACAATTAGGGCTTTTATGTGCAAAATGGGTATCTTTGCTTGTGATAACATGCTTGATATTATTGTATGAGAATTTTATCTTTAAAATTGTACTATATAATATATAGTATTGCATATTGGAGGAAAAATTAGGAAAGTCGTGAAAGTATGAGCTATATATATTGTTGGTTGGAATAAATTTGGATATGAAATATCTATATATAATTGTGGCTATGAATATTTTTAGGATGATAGTATGTATGGAAGGTTGATAAATAATTCATATTGGAAATCATGAGATTTGGGTGGAAAAATAGTTATTTTAGTGTCCTTAGGATCATTTTGGTTAATATGGTTAAAAATGGAATATTAGGTATTTTAGGGTGTTAAATGGTTTAAAATAGATTAAGGATACTATTTGAAATTCTTGTAGTGAAAATGAACATTTTAAGTTTAATAAATGAGGAAAATGGCTTTAAGTGTGAATAATATAACCTAGGGGTGGAATCATGATCATATGTGCAAAAGTCAGGGAGTTGACCATAAAATATGGATATGATGTTAACGGGAGTCATATGGGCTTTAGGAAAATTGTTATGACTAAATTGTGAAATTAGGGCCTTATAAGAGATGAATAGTAATCTTAAATGTAGAATATTATCACATGTGTAAGATGTGGGATTTAGACCATGAGTTTTGGTTATGTTGTTAATAATAACATGTTAAGTATAGGTGGTGATTAAATGAGTACCAGGGAAGGAGTTATGCTAGGTTTGTGAAATTAGGGTTCTTAGCGGAAATGTGACATTTTCTTAGGACTATATGTTGGGATTTTCGCGTTGCTTGGAGTATGTGTATGTGTTTTTATGATGACATTGAAATAAATAACCACAAAGAAAATATTAATAATCTACAATGAAAGATCATATGAGTTAGAAGTAGTTGTACCAATCCGCTCCACCAAACCAAAATAGTGGCAAGGAGATTTATGCTTTAGGGTTTTTATTTATGATATAATTCTACCGGTTAAGAATAGTGGCCAAGAGCTATATGAAATGGGATTTTATTCATGATATTATTCTATTGGTTGAGAATTGGGGTCTCTTAAATCAAATAAAATGAATCTGTTGAATGATCAAAAGCATTGATAAAATATTAATTACTTAAAGTGTACCTATCCATTCCATCGGACAAGTATAGTGGCTAGGAGCTTTATTCCTAGGGCTTTATTTATGATGATAGCACTCCTCTCATTTAGAATAGTGGGGTCCCTGAACTCAATGTGAATAAAATTTTGAGTACCAATCATAACACTATAACTGTAATATTTTTAAATGAAAAAATAAGTTGGTATTAATAAGATTATTATATATGCCTTTTTTTTCTCTTGTTGTGATCTTATGAATTTGTGTGACCTTTCTTGACTATATTGTTACCTTACTCAATATATAGTGCACTGATCATCCTTGTCATAGGTGTTGCTTGTTCCCATGAGCAGATGACCCATTTGAGCTTGTGTAGTTGAACGAGGACCCGCAAGATGATTATGCTGCTAATGATGCTCCAACTAGAGAGGAGTGATTATATCTCATGTATAGGGTTTGGAAATCGAGGAGTTATATCATCATGTACTTGTTTTAAACTGGATACCCTTTTGACATTCCTTTTAGGATATTACTTTATGTATTTGAATTTCATATTTGAATTTAGCCTCTAAAACTCTTACTTATGTTTATATAAGTATACTTGTATTCTATTTATTATCTCTTATGTTCTAAATTATTTTTTACTTTATAATTGATGTGAGAATGGCACATAAGCCAGAATTAAGTTAAATACAGTGGTAACGCCCACTGAAATGGAAATTTTTAGTTGTAAATTTTGGGATCATACACTAAAAACCAACATGGTGGTTGAACTTCTCTATATTTAGGTTATAGAATAGTTGATTATTTAAAATTTTCTAAATATTAAAAAAATATGAAAAAAGAGACACAAAAAACACATAAATTGAAAAGGTTAAAATTAAGTTATAAAAGATTATGAGAAAGGTTGTAATTAAATACTTAATTTTATGACATACTAAATAATCCTATAGATTCTAAACTAAAATTTATGCTAAGTGTGTTATCAAGGATAATGATCGCTACGCTTTCTCAAGCTGCAATGAAAATTTTCTAATTACAAGTGCAACTATCTTTAGCCTAGATTTGTATAATAGATAAAGTAGTAAATTCGATTATTTCTCACTTTTTACTCTAGGAATTAGATTAATATTTATTTACTTGTTAATTCCCAATCTCTAATTATGTTATGTAGGTCTACTAACTATTTCATCTCTCGATCTAAATGAAATTTCCCAATATCAAAAGTTGATCAATATTTTGAATAATACATTCAAACACAACACGACACAATCCTTATGATTGCAAACTCAAATTAGAACATATGTAGGAAATTTAACATATTGGAATAGTTGAATTTTCCTTTCACCTTAGCACAAGAACATTTGCTACACATAATTGCAAAGTAAAGTATACTCATCATATGGCAAAATATGGAGAGATATAACATCAATAGATAAATAAACCTTGATATCATAATTTGAATGACAATGATCCATCGTTCTTGATTCGGAGTTACAAGAGAAAATAATTTAATTGATGAAGAAGAACTAAGATAGGATATAGGATAAGTGGTGATGAAAAGTATCACTCTTCTCTTAGGATGATTAAAAAATATTCCTCTTATCTCCAACCCTAATTCTCTATCAATTTTGTTATTAGATTACCAAAAAATGGCCCCAACTATAGATCAACACAGTCACAGTCATTCTTAAACTCTGTGGCTCTTTATAGCTTTATTAGTTCTCAATGTTTTAGCTGTAACTTCTTCATTAGAGCTTTTCCTGGGATAATTTTTTTTATGATTTAGAAATCTAAGAAGAAGATATACAACTTTTATGTTTAGAATATTTTAAAATTTGGATTGAATCATGGTCTAATATGCCTATCTGTCCACCCTTGCACACTTTGAATACTCATTCTTTCATCTCATTTGTTCTAATTATTGTATTTTAGAATCTTTTGATCTCAATCTATCTAAATTCCTAGAAAATATAAATAAGAGTAATAAAAAGAACAATTTGAATCAAGTATGCAAAATTTATCACATAATTACATTAAATATTTTCATTAAAGCTCTAAATGACCCACATAAATCATCCCGATCAATCCATCCAAATAAGATGGCCCTAACCGTCAATCTCTTTCTATCTCATCATTTATCCTTATCTTTTCATTCCTTATTTTATTGGAACTTTTTTGTCATTTCATATCCTAGTGCTACACAATTACTGTCTCCTTCTCTTATATGTATTTCTCTCATGTCTTCTTATTTTTGATTTTTACAATCAACCTATGAAATTTGTTAGGTAGATAAAAGTGGTTTTCAACAATATCCATTAGTTTTTAATTGCAGTTTTATTTCTTTCTTTTTCTCAAGTAGTTGAAGTTGAAGGAAGTTAAAATAAATATTTAAGATATTATAAAGCTCATTTAAATAAGAGAAACACTATAAGAACCATCTATTATGGCATTGCCTAGCCTACCACTTTGAGTTAATTAGGCAATACTCTTGTTTGATTCCTTTTACTATTTAAAATTTTAATTGTAATTTATTTGTTTGTTGTATTCATTCTTCATTTATTGAGTGCCTATTCATTATATCCATCTTTGTCATCTTGGTTGGAAATGCCTAGTTAGAGCATTATTGTCTTAGGCATAGAATTAGTTAAGGCTAAAATTTATCTATCCAAAACTAGCTAGTAAAAGCCTTTTCCCCATTAGTGGCATAGGATTATTATATTTTAATTGAAATCTTATAACATGATGCATGTAGTATGAAAACTACTTTGGGTCCTTGATGATTATATATGTTATAATATATTCTATTAAGATTTGTCATGATTTATTTATTAGAAAAATTTTATCCATTCCAATTTAGAGACAAGCTTATACCCTACTCAAGTACCAACTCATTGTCCATTCTAGGAGTTGTGTATCTTAGAGGAGTATTGGAGTGAATGATGAATTGATTTATTGCATTGGGTGTTTAAGATCTATCTATTTGTTCATTTTTATTTGCATATAAATTTCTATTCTATATATCTAGTTACGTATTACTCTCTTGTCGATTAATTAAAAAGATTCAACCTAGAATTCACAAGTGCCTAACCTACCACACTTATGCCTTCTTATAACTATGTTGTTGAGTTTCACCATCTTTTATTGTAATATCACAAATTAAATCTAGCCCTACTTTAAATAATTAATATTTTAACCTAACCCTAATCTTATATAATTAATATTTTAATCTTACCATAATTATATAATCTTAATTTTAAATATAATTCTAAACCTAATCCTAAACTTATTTTCTTTTTCCTTTTTCTTTCTCATTTTCTTTTTCCCATTTATTCTTCTCCTTCCTTATCTTCTTATACTCCATCTTTTTCTCTACATGTTTTTTCCCTCATTAGGCCAAATCCCCTCTATTAAGCTTCCACCATCTAGTATATGTATCCTAAATTCATCATCACCGCCATCACCTTCCTCAAATTAGGAGATATGTCATTGGAAATGTTTATCCTAAAATCCTAATCTCTTTCCCATACCATGTGTGCCTCACTTTATCCATTTCTCACCATACACACTCCACATCTCCTATATATACCCCTACATTACTTCTCCTTACCTCATTTATGCATCACCACTCTTCTCCTTAGACTCTTTCTCTTTTACCCCAAATTCTTTATCCATAATTTTTTCAAATATCTTCCATTTTCATCTAGTGAGTTCCTTGTAACTTATCCACCCTCACACAACTTATCCTTTTATTGGTAAAAAAATCCATGAAACTTCGCCCTTACTTGCATTAAATTCTCACCTAGCACACCCCCAAGTTGTGTCTATACCTTATAAAGCCTACCTTTATCTATGCCAAAAATTAGCAACAAGCCTTACATCACACAACCATACACTTACCTCTGTCACTACCCAATGCAACCTCACATTAGCTACATCAACCCTTGACACAAACCCCCAACCTCCTTCAATACCCTAGACACATTCTATAATACCCCTTCATAAAATCCTTTAAATTGTATTTATATTTATGTTGATATAAAATAAATGATTTTTTGGCTTTGTAAAGGGTTTAAAATTATAATAAATTTGTGATTTTTAGGCACACCACTCGACTGGTTACCCTAACTAATCAACTTTTAAGCTTAGGAACTCAAATTTTATTTTTAAAAAAACCAGTTGACAGATTTGGCGAAACTGATTACCTGGTTGTCTTGTGATTTTAGATATTTTGTTGATTTTCATTTGAATCTTTTTCTAATATTTATGAAAATATCTCTTTAAAATCTACTTGTGCTAATAACAATATTTTAGTGTTTTAATATTATTTTTAAATTATTTACATCACTTTATGATTTTATTTTGATAAAATTTCCCTAAAAGTACTTTTAAGCCATTTCCCACATTCACTCTTCTCCCTTACTTTCCTCTCTTCTTTAGCAATCATGGCTACTTGTTTTACTTTATATACCTCTTCCCTGACTTCTCAACCCACTACCATGCCTCTCCATAGCCACACTCAATCTCCCTTACCTTAACATGTGTTCTCTTACCCCTTAGTTACCCACAGTTAACCTAAGTTAGACTTCCTTCTTTCCCACTTGAGAAAGTGAAGCATCACTCTTTCTCCCATTCACTCTATTTCTAATTCAATTCACTCCCTATCATTTGAATTTTCTCATTCTCCCGTTTTCCTTTATGAAATTGATGAAGTGTTAGGTATTTTCTACTTTTCTTCCTTTATCTTCTCTATTGAGGAAAACATAGGCTTGCCCCATGTTCCTCATCCCTTGGTCAAATTATTATCTGTTTATTCTTTGCCTAATCTTAGCTTCAACTCTCTATTATTTTTTAACAAAAGAAGAATTAAGGTGTTTAGAAATGTTGAAGGTCTTAACTTTATTTTCCTCAGAACTTCTTCTTATTTAATTTTTATTATCTTGGGAAAATGGTTTTTAATCTTTCTAATTCTTGATTCTCTTAAGAACCAAGGTCTTGGTAGATACCCATCAAATTAGGAGTATTTTATGTTAGAAGAATTGGTTTGAGGTAACGCATTCTTATATTATATAAATAAGACCTTTTGTTATTTATTTTAGTTCCATGTTCTTGGTGAATTTTTGTATTGAGCATGAGTTAATTATATTCTTGAATTTTAGCATGTAGTAATGTTTTTTTTCTTCATGTTTTTTTAGTATGTTTTGAGTTCCCTACAATTATACATAATTTTAGTAGTTTTGAGAATGGTTTATTTAAGTTCTAATATTAATATTCTATGTGTGAAATATGCCTTTTTATGTATTCTATGACATAGAAGCATTCTAGGATTAATATGGTAAAGTGTGATGAAATTCTTTTAAGTGGATCGTAGTTATGGGTGTTGTTTTGTCCAGACTAGTCAATCGATTTGATGGACCGATTGACTGGTTGTGTGAATAGCCACTTTGTTTGAGATTTTTGATTGGCTGGTTGAGAGATTAGTTGATTGATTTGATGAAGCAATCACCTAGTTCATACAAGCAGTTGATCAATTTGCTAAGACCATCGACTAGTTACCTAGTCATTAGGTCTCTACTTAGACCCATTGATTGGCTTAGTTAAACCCATCTATCAGTTTTCTATGAATAGTTAATTGTTGGGACTATCAAGATGATTGATTTTCTAGCTTTATTTTTTTTCAAGTCTAGTATGATTGGACACTCAACTAGTCCTAGGGATTGATCCGCCTATATTTTTCCATGTTTGTTTGCTATATATTATTCTTCCTTTAGGCCTTCTATATTATTGTTTTTTTTTTGTAATTACAACATTTTAATCATAATCCTAACCATGTCTAATCTAAATTTAATATGGATTGAAATGATGATATTTTGGGCCTTGAATGGTTATGTTTGGTGTCACATGCATTGTGATGTGTTTGGTGTTGTCACTTGGAAACACCCAATTTGGATACTAATGGAATTAATTTTGTAATTTAAGATATCACTTGGTAATTAATAATTAATGGATAAAGATTTTAATCTAGCCTCTTTCTCTAACTCTTGAGGTAGCTAGCTGAGATTTATATATTTTTTATTTTCACTTGGTATTTATTTTCTTCTCTACCATGTCACATTCTGTAGGAGGTATGTGCATATATTTGAGGTATAGGATTATACTGTAGCAAGATGGCATGACATCACTGTCTAATATGGGTGGGTAGGGTATCTCAATACAATCTCCCTAACACTTTGTAATGTCCATTAGTTTGGTGGTGTTGTATCACAACTTTTTAACCCTCATGCTAGAGGCATTCAAATTGTGATGGGTAAGGTATCCTAGTATAATCTCTTTTGATGTATCTTGACCTCGTGTTGTGGGTGGGGTATCCTATTTTTTGTGTATGCTGCCATTACTATTTTTCATGGTGGAGAATTGGGTTTGGTCGAAAAGATTATCTTAATAATTTGAACTTATGTAATCATTAAAGGAAGGTTATTATAATATAGTTCATCTATGATTTTAATATATAATTTGTATTATTATTCATCTATGATTTCCATGCAAATATGCATATGCCTTGTTATATTGCTATCATGAGACTAAGTGAGTTATTATGTTAGTGTGCTTATCACCATATTACTATGTGACATCAATGTGCATCATGAGCACTTACCATGGTTTAGGTAGTCTGTTTACTAGTTCCTTACTGTACCAGTACTATATTTATGTGATCACTATGATGATAGGGCTTTCATCCAATGAGTAGAGAAAATTTTGTAGGATTAAAATTCTCAACTAGAGTATATTGAGGATGGTACCATGGGCTAGTAGTTATCCTTTACTTAGAGCTTGAGAGATCATTCCCATTTAGTTAAGAGTTAGGCTAACTGGTTAGATGTTTTTTTCCCACTATGTTAGGAGGTTTTTGGTTCTTTTTTATTATTTAAACTCTTAGCTTTGATCCATGTATTCAAATTATGTAAACTCTATCTTTTATCCATATTACTATTCTCATCATCATTATTATTATTATCATTGTTATATTATTAGTAAAGCATGAATTCTTTATGTTTTTTCCATTTTACCTTGTATCAGGCATGTACTAAGTGATGATCACACCTCTCTTACAATTGATGTGGCGGTAACATCCCCCATTTTTTTCATAAAAAATTCTTCCACATTGTCTTTAAAACAAAATTTTTGGCCCAGTATTTGCGATGTTATAAGTTGGTATAAAAGTCTCTGGTTTTAAATCTTGATGTTGCGTTGCAAAAATGAACTACATTAGCTTCATTTGAGCTTTTAGAATCTGGTTTAGATTGTGAATGAGCATTGGTTTAAGGTTGAGATTAGGCCTTAAATTTACTAGAAAGTACTAACTTTTGGCCTTATATGTAATGTGCTACCTCCATGTGTACTAATTGCGTAACTATTAGTTAGCCTTTTCTAACACAATTTTGTATTTTTCGTACTTCAATGGTTGTGAAATGGTGTCTTAACAATTTCATGGAGATAGTTGGGGCTTGCTTGGAGAGGCATATTTAACATGAGAAGAGTCTGCATCCACCATTGCCACCTCCTTTTTCTATGTTTCCATTGGTGGACTAGCTTCATGGGGTTGATTTTCACCACCCATATCTCTTTGAGGGTCAGGAGGACTTGGATGTGTTAAAGCATTGGTTGAGGGATTTAGAGTAGATTTTTTTGGCTAGTGGCTTCCTAGATGGCAAGAAAGTGTAAATTAGAATGTTCCACACATGAGGTTGGGTAGACGAGTGGTGGAGAGGTTAGTAGATGAGGGGAACCACTATAGATCAATGGGATACCTTTGTTAAGATACTTAGGTTCGTTTCTACCCTACTCACCTAAGGTTGGCATAGTATGATGATTTTATGGCATTATGGAAGGGTACATCTATAGTGGATGAGTATTACAACCGCTATTTAGATATAGTTTGTTTTGCTATAGAGGTCAACATTGATGAAATGATGAAGGTTTGCCGATTCCATTTAGGAGATGCTAGTGGGGACTCATGCCTAGGATTGTAGGGCATGTATGAATATGCCATAGATGCATCATTGATTACCTAGGTCTAAATGTCAAGTCAGGGCCAAGAGGATATTGGATGGCAATCAACGTCAAGGGGGAGAGAAGTGATTCCATTCCATGGGTAGTCATCAATCAAGGACAGTACTTAGTTATGGAGTATAATTTAGTTAGTCGACAATAAGACATTTCATATGTCAATTGCATGGTAAGAAGCACCTAGTGATGGATTATGCTTGATAGTTTGTTAAATGTCATGCTTGTGGAAGGATGGGGCGCCATCGGTCTAAGTATCATACCATCAAGGCTAGTGTCTTGTAAGGGTAGGCATGCTCACAAGGTACTCTAGCTCATACGTTACTAGCTTAGAGAGCTCAACTAATAGATAGTGGAGCTAGTATGATTTCTCCACAATAGAGGTTTAGAGATCTTAAGCATTTGAGCCAAGGTAGGGTTCAAGTAGTGGTGCAGGAGCATTTCTAGGAGTCACTTGAATGTGATGAGTCAATAGGTTTACACTCTTTTGTTCCTTTTATGGTTTATTCCTTTTCTGCATGTCTGTTATTTGACTCAGGTGCTTTACAATCTTTTGTGTATAGTGCTTTCATAGCTAGGATAGCTATGATTTCTTTTGATAGAATAGAGAGTTTTGTTGTGCTCCTGTCTAAGGATAGACTTCTTTATACTAGTCTTTAGAGATATGTGGCGTTAGCCATTAGAGGAGTTGATTCCGTTCCACTGAATTAAGAATAATGGGGACCTTGAATTCAACATAAATAAGAGATTGGATTGTGACTATATCTAATTATGGAAATCTAGATCTGTTATTCTCTTGGATCATATCATGTTTAAGATTTGAAATGATTCATATTTCATGTTACATCATGTATTTATATACCTTGTTATGAATATATAGTTACATTACTTAGTATTTAGTGTATTGATCATTCTTTTCATTAGTAATGGATGTCAGGTTTTGCTTATTCCCATGAGCAGATGGTCCAAACTTTATAGTGCAGGTTGATGATGACTACTTGGGTAATTTCATTGCTTTGGATGATCTACCTATAGAGGAGTGATCTTTATAGCTTAGGGTTCAATGTAGAGTCATGTTGTTTGATTATTAGTTTTTTTTTTGGGTACCTTTCTGAGCTTTTGGTTATAATATATCCCTTTTGATTATATTTTCTTGTATTTTCTTTGGAGATTATCTCCAAATGCTTATTTAAGTTTTATAAAAATTTCTTTTATTATCTGTTGTCTCATTTTAAGTTCTAAGTTATTTTCCTTGTAATTGATGGTTTGATAAGTTGGATCTATATTGATTATGGTGATAAGAACCTATTATCTTTTTAGTATGCTTTTGCTAAATAAATGTTTTTAGTAGAACATTTTAAGGTGTTAAACTTACCATCAATTTTATATACTTTAATGTATTAGTCTTCAAGGCTTTTTTTAGACCTATATATTTGTGTTTTGGCCTAGCAAAGGTTTATCGTGTACCTTTTGATGTATTTTGCCTAGATTTTTGTGGCTAAGGAATACCACCTAAAGCTAAGAAGGTAGCATGTAGATGTTCATTATGTGTCCATCAAGCTTGATGGGAGACAACTCAATTAGCAAAATGTAGTGGCTCATAAGGTAAGAATTTATCTTATCATTTCTATACAAAACCTAGTGAAATAATATTATTAATTGTGTATTGTCAATAAGATGTGGGATTCATTTTCACTCATGACGAGCATATTTACTAATATAGCTAAAAATATTTATAGTTGTTGGGTAAGGAAACTCCATATTTAATAACAAATAAGAAATACATATAAATACTAAGCTATACAAACCACCAACCTCAAGGGTTTCACCTATGAAGACCCTTAAGGTTATTTTAAAGATAAACATGACCTAAGAAGAATATAATTTAGGAAAACTACCCATATGCTTCTAAAGTGCTCAAGTCCTTTACTTTGGTAATTAAAACACCAAAATTCACTCATAAGACCTCTAAAATAAGTAAAAACTTTAAAAATAATCGCTACAAAAAACAATCATAGACGATGATAGAAAATGGTAAAAGTTGGTGGTAACAAACAACCATATAGGCTACAACCGTCTATAATATGGAAAAAAAATTCAAAAAACAACTATCTATAATGAAATAGAAAAATAAAAAATGCACTCTTAAAAAGTCACTAGAATTATTAGATGGTGGTTAGGGTCTAATAGCAATTGTATTTGTAACACCCCCATTACCAGCCATCTCCACAAACCTGCACATGGTCCTCTACTCGCGGGAATGAGCAAGTAACCAAAAAATAGGCATATTAGTATGCTTATTACTAAGTAAGCCAAGTTATCTCCTCAATGGGATTCACAAGCATATAAATTCCTAGCATAATTTAGAAATCATACTTAGCATATATCATGGTTATGCCATATAATTAGTTATACATGCTCTATCATAGTCATATAATGCATTAGAACTTCATGTCATACAGGAATCAAACAATTCAAGACTCATCATGCTTATGAACATAATAGAAATATCATAGATAGCAATATACAATTTACTAAGTAGATTATTCAAACAACTATTAGGGCTTCTACCACTCATTCACATAATTTTCCATTAGGTATATTTTCCAATCTTATAGAATCCATTGGGTTGTTTATCCATAACCCTTTATTTCTCTTTCCCATTCTTTTTTTCCTTTTTCTTTACCCACATCTTTATTCTTATTCTTACTCTTATCGAGAGATGAACTATGTAACACTTCATGGTCTCACATACCATGGATGCCTATCCAAATTAGAGGACAAAAAGTCCTGTTAAAGCCAAGTAACCATAACCTCGGCGACCAGAACCTTTAATATTTATACCCCTAGTACATCATTAGGGTCTAGAGTAGATAAGGCATAGAGATCTACTATGATCCCGACGGAAGGAACAAATAAGCACCTAAAGGTAGACTAACTATAACACCCCAAAATTTACTATTTTTTTTAAAGCATAAGTAATTAAAATATTTAATTTAAAACCCATGAATTCTGGGGATGTTACGGCCACACTTAGTATCAGACCGGTTCACTTCTACCATTCTGGTACCAAGTGCTAAAGCTACCATAAAAATCCAAATTTATAAAAACAAGAATCAGAGTACGCGCAAGTCTTACATAATTCAAAATACCAGCTATTGTTTTTCCAGATAATAACTAAACAACATAATTGAAATTGTTTCTACAACTCAAATAAAATAACATAAGTCATTAATTTAAAAAGGAAAACATCCACATCGCTCTAGAGATTGTTCCAGCCCAGCTATCACTCTGCCCCTCTTGATGTCCCGTAGACATCGATAGCATCAAAGTAGGTGTCTCCTACCTACAACAGATAAGATGGCCCTTCTGCTCGTGGGAAGGAGCAGCACCCATGAAATAGGTGATCAGTACGCTACGTAGTGAGTAAGGTAACCGAGTACTAAGGCCGGCACATAAGCACATAATCCATGCAGACTAATAACAGGGTATAGACACCAACACAATAACATAAAGGCAATGAACGATCGGGTAAAAGTGCCAAGATTAATTATTTCATCAATCCTTTATCGGGATATTTTCACATCATATTCTTTATCAAGTCCATACGAGTACGAGAACCCCACTATTTTAGCCGGTGGATGGGTCACGAGGGCAATATACCCTACCACTATTATATGTCGGTGGATCGGTCTGGCCCCTTTCTCATACGGTATTCCACTATAAGTAATTAGTGTCTTCCCACATCTAAACAACATATATAGTTTGGTCTGTTAAGCTCGGGATCCCCCACTATTATAGTCGGTGGATCGATCGTGAGGATACATGCCCTGCCACTATTATAGCTGATAGATCGGTTGCGAGGGAAATATTCCCTGCCACTATTTTAGCCTGTGGATCGGTCTAGGCCCGGCTCAACATCTTCCACTTTAAGTTTTTAATATTTTAAGTATCTTAATCAGACGTTTCAAGACATGTAAATCAGGTTCCTACCATGCTTACTCCTCAACTCAGGTTAACCACCTCAACCCTAGTTAATCATCCCACCATACTTAACCATTACATACCCTAATACCCCTACAAACCCTAGCTTCCATGCAAACCCTAACTTCACGTAAATCACACTCTCATGCAAACCCTAGCTCCCATACAAACCCTAACTCCACGTAAACCACACTTCCATGCAAACCCTAGCTCCCATGCAAACCTTAGCTCCACGTAAACCACACTTCCATGCAAACCCTAGCTCCCATGCAAACCCTAACTCCACATAACATACTTCCATGCAAACCCAAATTCACATGCAAACCCTAGCTTCACGTAGACCACACTTCCATGCAAACCCCAATTCATATGCAAATCCTAGCTCCACGTAGATATGCTTCCATGCAAACCCTAGCACCATACCATTTCATGCAAAACTCTAACCCATACCATTTCATGCAAAACTCTAACACCATACCATTTCATGCAAAACCCTAACACCATGCCCTTTTATGCAAAACCCTAACACTATGCCATTTCATGCAAAACCCTAACACCACATTGTTACACTCCCCATCATTATTTTACAACCCTAACATGCATGTCTTAAAGCCACATCATACAATAATAATAACATAAATATACACATAATTCTCATGCCACAATTTATCCATACCAACATAATTCAACTCCACTTTATACCACATAAAAAATAATTAATAATGATAAACATAGAATACATGGCATATAAAGCACATAATGCATATAAACACACAAATGACCTTAGTAACACCCTTACCTAAAATGACACCAGTCTTGGTGCACGCTCCTATTTCACTTGAGGGATTTAACTGGGTTCACCAATTATATAAGAATATACTAGAATTAAGTTCCCTACTAAAATTTTATTATTCCCTAACTTATTCTAAGACTTGGTTTTTAATTAAAATAATATTGCAAAATAATTAACTATATAAAATATTATTTAAAGATACAATAAACTACTATTTTCATTCGAAAAGAGTGGTGATATAAGGGTTTCTACCCTTCACCAAAATAGTATTAGTAATAATAATAATAATAATAATAATAATAATAAAAGTAAAATATTATTAATAATACTCTTATTAGTAGAATATTAATATTAATAATAATATAAATCTTAAAATTACAAAGTGGCTTTCGAAACCACCCCATTTAATAATAATACTATTCAATAATGGTAATAATGATATTAATACTATATATATACTTATAATATAAAGTTAATAAAGATAATAATAATAATAATAATAATATAATTAGTAATAATGTTAAAAATGATAAAAATAGTAATAAAAAGCAAGGGTGCAAGACCTAATTAAGATTTTAGTTTCTGAACCCCCTGAAATAATTACAATACTAAATAAATAATTACATTAATAATAATAATATTAATAATATTATTAATAATAATAGTAAACATGTAATAATTCCATTAAATAACTAAAATTTGAGAATAATAATTTATCTAACTCAAGAATACTCCCAAACCTGTCAACAAAATTTAGCAATTAGGCTACAGTTGATAATAATAATAATAATAATAATAATTATTATTATTATTATTATTATTATTATTATTATAATAATTAAAATCAAATTAACATTAAAAATTAGGATATAAGCAGAATAATTTTCAACAAATCAAAGGGAAGGGTTAAGAAGGTCTAGGGTTTCACCTTGAGTTGGCAGGGATGGGTGGCACCGGCGGTGGTGCCCATAGGTGGCCGGAAAAGTGATCTAAAAGGGGCGAAAATGAAGAAAAAGAGGGAAGGGGGAAGGAGAAAAAGAAAATAAGTGTATGGGTCAGTAGAGGAGAATTAGCAAGAGTTTTTGAGTGGTTTAGAGGGTGGTAGAAGTGACAGATGTGGTGGTGGGCAGTGGTTTAAGGTTTCGGGGTAAAAATTATAGTGAGAGGAGCAGAGGACTTTGCACGGCTATGGTGGCCCGTGCAAGGAGAATCGAAGGATGTGGATGGTTTAGTTAGCTAAAGGGTGTTGTAGGGAAGAGTTTGGGAGGCAGAGACGGTGGTGAGGTTGGCTAACAGTGGAGGAAAATACATCTAAAGTGGCAGTGGCCCACAGACTTACACTTAGGGTTTTGGGGAAGAGAAAGCTCAATTTCAGACTATGTGAGGGGTATTTATAATGGTAAAGGGTCAGCTCGCGTTATGGAGGTTACCAGAAGGTCAAAGTCGGTGGGAAAATGGGGTAGTTATGCCGTTGATCGGTCAGCACGATTTCAAATCGTGCTCGACATTCGCAAGGGAAATGGGGGCAAATGTGGGGAAGAAAATGGAAGTGGGGTGGTTCAAATTGGAGTGTGCATCGAGGGAAAGAGAATGGGTGGGACAAAGGCCGGTCACGACACGTGTGGTCAGTGGTGCCATTTTCGAGGAAGGGTGGAGGTTGCAGGTATGGCATCGAGGCTGGAAAAGGAAGAAGAAGATGGGGGAAAGTTGGACCGGGCGGTTCGGTGTAGAAAAGAAAGAAAGAAAATAAGAGGAGACCAGGCGTTCCGGGCGCGAAGGTTGAGGTCATTAAATGAAACGCAGTGTTTAGAGGGAATAAACGCTAAAACGCAGCATTGCAGAGAAGGGAAGGAGGCACTGCGCGGCTGGGCTGGCCCGAAGGAAAAGGAGGGAGAAGAGAGGGGAACTTGACCGCGAGCCAGGCCCAGTTCGGGGGAGGGAAAAAAAAGGAAAAAGAAAAGAAGAAGAAGAAAAAGAAAGAAAAAGGAAGAAGGAAAAAGAGAAAGGAAAGGGAAAAAGGAAAAATAATTAGATTGAGTATTTAAATTAATTCAAATACTTGGGATATTTAAAAATAATAATATTTAAATAAAATAATATTTAAATTCCTTTTTAGGCTAAATTAGGATTTTTAAAAGATTTTCCATAAATTCCATGTTAATTAGCAAATCACTCTAATTTTATTCAATTAAATTATTTATAAAATTAATATTAGTTTGAAACTATTTTCTCCTTCTTAATTTAATTAAAATAATTAATTTCCAAATTAAAATCTTTAATTAGTTAAAATACCCAAATTTCCTCTAATTAAATTATTTATAAAATTTCTTATTAATTTTCCCTAATTAGTTTTCTTTTATTTTAATAAAAATAAAATATTTAATTAATTTTCAAAAAAAATCTTATTTAATAATAAATAATAAAATTAGAATTTTCGGGGCATTTCACTAACCCCTACTAGATAATCAAGATTGGGTAACACATTCCCATACACAACTTGATCATCTTCCATTTTATGTGATTAGTGTGCTCCTTACCAAAGTTATATGATCATACAAGGCTCATACAACATCCAAGTAAAACATCCACATACTTATCCTATCTTAAAAATTTTTACCCTCCAACCATGTGGTGGAATTTCCATTAGTACTTAACCAATATTAAGTAATTGATCATGATAATCCCATTTAGGCCGATAATTCATTTTAAGCCAAGAATCTAAATAACTTTAAATTTTTTAATTTATAAAATACTCATATAAGTTTTGTCACGAAAGCCTTCCTAATCACTTATTAAGAATGTTGTGAATTATGATCCATTCAATCCATCCATTAAGTTAGTAAATCCATGAAAAAAATTACATTTCCATCATTAAAGAATCATAAAGCAGCATTGGGCATTGTCTCAAAACATATTAAGTCCAAAAGATCAAAATCACGCACTCTAGCTCAACCAAACGATCAATTTGGGCTTATTTGCCGATCGGTTTGGGTCAACTAGTCAATTAGTTTGGCTCAACTAGACCCTAGGTTTCCCTTAAGCTAGTCAATAGGTTTATCCAAACTAGTTGACTATTCTAACACTAGCCAGTCAATTCTGAAAAAGCTAATCAATGAGCCTATGCAAAGAGCAACAAAATTCACTATAGAACATTTAATCAATCGCTTTGGGCCAACCAATAGACTGTTCTAAGGACCAATCATTTAGTTTAGCCTAACCAATCTATCAGTAGGCTCCAAAACAATAAATATTAGACTTTTTTCATGCAAATCACACACTATAATCTTACCACATCCAAACCATAACATATTATAGCAAAATACCAATATTTAACAATCTCATAAATTGAGTTGTGCTTCACGTCCAAGCAAATTAACCGTATTTTCTCTAAAATCATAACATTTTCTCAAGATTCTCAATTAATTCAACATGCATCAATCAAATGCCAAAATCTCATACAGGCATATAAAATTAACACTTTACATAGTACATCACATCACATGCTTATTCAAGCCACATTTTAAAGTTAAGAATGACATACTTGATGCTTATCAAAGTTTCCCAATAAAGAGGAGAAACTCAAGATAAAAGATTTAAACTTCCAAAACATATGAGAAAAACAAATTAGAACCTATAAATCATTGAATAACTTTCACAAATAAATAACCTCAAATGAGAAAGGAAAACTTACCACACCTAAAAGAAGAAAAAAAAGAGCATGTTTCAATTGAAAACAAATCAACTACCTCCTAAATCTAACTATTTCTTACTTAAGGATAAAATAAGAGGGAGAAATATAAAGGATATGAAGACTAAAAGGAATTCAAAAGTAATCTCAAAGTGGAGAGAAAATAACATAAGTACTAAGGGGTTGATATATTTTAGAGGCTAAAAGAAAAGTGAGAAGTAGGGGTGACTAATGTTATTTATAGCTAACAAATCAGTTAAATAATAAGTGAGGTTATGCAATAGATCAAAAAACATAATTTTACTATTCCAATATCAATTGAATGGGTGGATTTATCAATAATAGGTTGAATTCTATTTCATAACTCAAATGGTGATTTTCTAGAGAATGGAGGTCAAGTTCATCAAGAAAATATCGAACACAAAAAAGAAAATGGAAGATCATCATGTGATGGAATCTCAAAGGTGTATTAGGTTGGTTTAGAAACAAAGCATAATTCTAGAGGTGTGTAGAGGAAATAGGAAGAAGAAGACAAAAATGAGTTGATCGTCCCCTACAACTATCAAAATCAGGCCCTCAGATCTATTTGAGGCAATAACTAAAGCTAAATAAATTATAAAAAAATTTAAGAATCAATCAAGAAATGTTTGGATTTGGATTATAAATGATCCATTTGGACAAAATTTCCCAAAAAAAACAAAAATTACTCAACCCAACCAACTAGTTGATCAGTTTGGCGAGATCAGTTGAATGTTTTACATACTAGTTTATTGGCTTTCCCAAACCAGTCGATTAGATTGGTTGAACAAACCCCCTTATCTAAAAGGATTAACTATTCAATCGGTTTATAGAACCATTGAATCGGTTCATTTGAAAACTTATTTTATTCAATTTTCCAAAGTTTACCTAAATTCATTTTTACCTCAAACCAAATTATAGTTGTAAATCAGGGTTAAATATTATCAAATTTTATGAAACACGATAAGTTTTCATTTCATAAATCTTACAAAAATACGGGGTATTATAGCATTACCCCCTTAAAGAGGCTACATTGTCGAAGATTTCAAACCAAGATCCAAACACATTATATAATACACTATAATTCACATATTACATTCAATAAGATAAAAGGGGTTAATATCCCTTTAAATGAAGGTTCACACCAAAAAATATCACATAAGGAGAAAAAATCTTGGTACTTTGCTCGAATCTCCTCTTCGGCCTCCTAAGTGGTCTCCTTGACACCATGACGTGTCCAAAGGACCTTTACTAGAGGGTCTTTCTTCGTACACGTTGCTTGCGTGTTCATTTCCAAAATAATTACTGGTTGTTATTTGTAATTTAGAGACTCATCAAGCTATAAAAACTCATGTTGGATGACATGCGGAGGATCTTCTACATACTTTCTCAATTGGGATATGTTGAACACAATGTGACCACTTGATAATTCCACCACTAGAGCTAAACTATAAGCGAGCTTGTTGACTCGATCTATGATCTCATACAACCCAATGTACCTTGGGTTGAGTTTTCCCTTTCTGTCAAATCTAATTACTCCTATAGAGGGAAATAACCTTAAAAGGACTCCATCACCTACCTCCTAACCATCGGTTCATCTCCTCAAATTTGTGTAGCTCTTTTATCAATCCTAAGCTACTTTTGTATACTCATAAATTAGTTGGGTATGCTTCATCTACTTGATCATCTCTTATCCCAACACAATAATCTTATTGATAATGCTCTAACACAAGGGATTATGATATGACCTCTAGTGAAGGTCTCAAAAGGTGCCACCTTGACACTTGCTTGGTAACTGTTGTTGCAGAAGAACTTAATAAAGTCTTAGGAGTCCTCCCAATTACCCCTAAAATCTAACACACATGTCTGAAGCATGCCCTCTAGGGTATGAATGGTCCTCTCTTTGTGAATATCTATGATTGAATGAAAAGTAGTGCTCATATTCAATTGAGTTCCAAAAGTATCTTATAACTTTTGTGAAAAGTTTGACAAGAATCTAGAGTCTCAATCTAACATGGTGTCTCTAGATGACCCATGTAGTCGCATAGTGTGCTTTCTATAAGTGTTGGTTAATTGCTTCATACTCTATGTAATATTTATTGGTATGAACACTACTAACTTAGTAATGTGATCCACAATAAACCATATGGAATCACATCTACTACAAGTATTCAGAATACCCACCACAAAGTCCATAAATATGGAATAAACCATATGTAATCACATCTAGTGGTTGTACTAACCTTGATAATCTATTATGCTCAATTTAGACCTTCGAACCGGTTGAACAATGGGTAATGATCTCTACAAACCCCCACTTCTTATAGACCCAACAATATACCTTCTTCAAATCTTTAAACAACTTATCCCCTCCAAGATGGATGGAATAAGAAGTATAATGACTTTCTTCCAAGATTTCCCTTTTGAGCTCAACACATCCCTATAGTATACAACACCTACCATGGTAAGTGACACAACCATCCTCATGGAGCTAAAACCCTTTGACTCTACCATCTTTAATACCCTTCTTGATCCTATTGAGCTTAACATCACCAAGTTGACTATCTTGGATCTCCTCAAAGATCAAAGGTATGATCTTGAGTGCTCTCATTCTTACCACTAAAATAGTAGCAGAGATCAATTCAATCTCCACCTCCTTGAGCACTCAACATAATTGATCTAACAACACAATTATTTAAGTATACAAAATTACATACATGAAAATAAAATATAAAAATGGTTTCATATAATAATTTAGAGGTAATAAATTACTCAACCATATTCTTATTTCATGCTCTTGCACATATTAACACAAAAGTAAAAAAAAAGTCATAATAAATAAAACCTAGCATGATAATGAGCCATAAAAATCCTAATATGCTCTCATAACATATTTTACCATCTAAAGAGTTGAGTTATATTTACCTAGATTTAAGGTTAAGAAAAAAGATCAAGGAATGCGACATCTTCTAGATAAGGGAATGTGCCCTATATTAGCCTTACCCTCATGGTAAATCAACTCCAGATCATAATCCTTCACCAATTCCAACCATCAACACTTTCTTAAGTTCAACTCCTACTGTGAGTAAATGTATTTGAAGCTCTTATGATTGATGTAGAACTTGCACTTAACACCACAGAGGTAATGCCTCCAAATTTTAAGGGCAAACACCATCACGACAAGATATAAATCATGCATTGGGTAGTTCTGCTCATGTTACATTAGTTTTTGAGAAGCATATGCCACCAATCTCCCATATTACATCAACACTCAACCTAAGCCATGATTAGAAGCATCATTGCATACTTTAAACCATTCAATCCATTTGTTAACATGAGCACTTGGGAGGTATTTGAATGCCTCTTCAACTCCTCAAATGGTTCACCATAATTCTCGTCCCATTGAAATCATGTAGCCTTCTTCAGCAAATTTTTCAACAAATGAGCTATCTTAGAGAAGTATAAGAAGAACTTGTGGTAGTAACCAACCAACCCTATAAAATTGCACAACTCCCTAAAAAAATTTAATGCTAGGCACTCTAAAACTACTCGAACCTTGGAAGGATTCACTATCGCCCTATCCTTTGAAATTGCATGCCCAAGGAAAGCCTCTTGGTCTAGCTAACACTCACACTTCAAAATCATGGCATCCAACTAGTGCAACCTTAATAATTCTAAGATCTATCTCATGTGATATTCATGCTTCTCTCAATCACTAGAGTATATAAGGATTTTGTTGATGAACACTACAACAAACTAATCCAAAATCTATTGGAAAATCTAGTTCATGAGAGACATGAATGCTTCTAATGCATTAGTGAGTGAAAACAACTTTATGGTGAACTCATAATGTCTGTATCTAGTCCGAAATGTTGCCTTTGGAATATATTGCTCCATTATCCTCAATTGATGGTAAACTAACTAAAGATCAATCTCGGAGATTGATAAGGCTCCTCTAATTTGGTTAAATAGATCATTGATCCTTGGCAACGAATAATGGTTTTTCACTATAACCTAATTCAACCATTCGTAGTAGATGCACAATCTCAAACTTCTGTCCTTCTTCCTAACGAATAAGACTAACACTCCCTAAAACAATACACTTGGTTAAATATAGCCCTTCTCCAACAACTCTTCGAACTGAGCCTTAAGCTCTTTCATATCTATAGGTTCAATGCAATATAATGCTTTAGATATCTGTTTCGTCCCTTATAGTACTTTTATAGTAGACTCAACATCTCAAACAAGTGGTATACCTAGATACTTCTAAGGGAAGGGATTGAGATACTAAGCTACATCTCAATCTTCAATTCTCAATGTCATATGCTTGACATTAATACATAATATAATCTTTATACCACTAGCTAAAGCATATTCCAAAAGATTCTAAGCTAAAAGATATTATGCTACTTTATGCTAACTTTATTATCCAACATTACTAGTTGATTAATAAATTAGCTAAATTACTAAATATGATCTAAAATCCTACCAATATACTCCTTATGCACGTGGTTACTCCCTCCTTGCATTCCATGCATGCCTTATATAGGCACGTAGACTCTTAGTTGCTTGTTTGTTACATTTCGAGCAACGTGACCATCCGTTGGTCTTAAAATTTGCGGGAGAAACTTTCCAAATGATGAATAATTGGATCCATAATTATGAAATTCAATTCTTTAGTGTTTAATCCTACATCAAAATGAGGGTTACACATTAACACTTAGGTAGCTATTCCTAGAGAGTAACAATTCCCAAACTCAAGGTCTTCCATATTTAGTATTAATGAATTAAAATGCGATCACAAATAACACATATTGCATAACAATTACTATTTTTATACTTATCCATTTTTCTTCTATTTCCAATTATTAGTGTTAACCCTTAGGTTATTAGTTTATGTCTATGCCAAATTCAACACTAAGGTTAACCTATTGCTAATATAAAGTCATTCTATGTTCAATTATTCATATAAAATGACAAAAATGCCCTCAAAACCTATTTTCACCATTATTATCCACTCACATACCAAAAAATTTCATTATGAAAATTTATCTTGAAAAGGATAAAAGATAATGATTTACAAATATTTTGGTACATAGGTAGTTTTTCAGATTTAGTGATCGATTATAATTTTCACTGATCATGTATTTAGGAATTTACATGTACAAATTATAATCATGTGTATCTAATGTGTCATATATTCCATGCAACATATACATACATATTTTTAGCATGATATGGCATTAACAATGGAAATTATCATCATGGTGTAAGTAAGGGAGCATGTCTACCCAAGAATATGCAAATAGTAATTATCATGTTTTACCCTTAACCATGCATGCATAATTTAGTATTATTTATTTCAAAGTAGCTACAAATGCAATAATAACCATGCAACACTTAACATAGCAAAAATATAATGTCTTATCAAGGTTAAAACTTTAGCAAAACTCTAAACATGTAGATGTTATGGTTCATCAATTTATACCTACATTTCATAACATTTTCATAATATAAAACTCTATCATGATTCTAGATCTAAATAACTTATCATATTCGCAAATAAAATCTACCATCTAAAAAGTGATTAGATTTACCTATATCCAAGCATAAAAGCATAAAAGATCGTCTTCTCCTCAATAACTCATGGGATCCCTAAGTCATCAACACCCAGTATCTTATATAATAGAATCTAATATAACATAAAAATAACCATGATTAAATAATAATAAAAACTTAAGAAAAGGGTTAGAAATTAACTAGGTAAATGAAGAAATATCAACAGTCACGTAGTAAAGGGGAGGAACTATGGGAGAAATTCGAGTAGAGTAGGAGGAGGGTAATGTCATTGGCTACCATTTTAAAAGAGGCGGCAACGACACTTGTTATCTTTGATGAGGAGGGAGGACCAGTGACTCTTTCCACAATAAAGAGGAGTGCACTAGTGGTGTTATATATATAGGTAGACTAGGTGATGAACTAGCATGGGCCGAGCATGATCTTGCAAGGAAAATATCAAAGGCACATTTTTACATGCAACATATGCATATGTTGAGATCATAGAACTTGCATGGGTGAGGGGAAAAGGGTGCACATGATCGTGTGTGAGATAGTGTGTTGGTCATGTAAGAGGGTTATAGTGGAGATTGCAAGGGTGCATGGTCATGCACCTAAATGAAAATGAACAATTCACTACTAGCAGAGGGAAAAAAATTGAAATGCCCCGAAAATTTCTAATTTTATAAATTATATTTAAATGAGATTTTCTTAGAAAAATTATTTAAATAAATTATTTTTATTAAAATAAAAGTATAATTAATTAGGGCTATTCAAGAAGAAAATAATAAATAATTTTTAATAGAAAAGTTTTGGTATTTTAGCTAATTAAGGATTTTATTTTAGAAATTAATTAAATAAATTATTTTATTTAAAATAGGAAGGATAAAATAGTTTCAAATTAATATTAATTTTTTAAATAATTTAATTGGAGAAATTTAGGGTGTTTTGCTAATTAAAATACAATTTATGAAAAATCTTTTAAAAATCCAAATTTAGCCTAAAAAGGGATTTAAATATTATTTTATTTAGATATTATTATTTTTTAAATATCCCAAATATTCTAATTAATTTAATTATCCCAAACCATTATTTTTCCTTTTTCTTTCTTTTCTTTCTTTTTCTTTCTTCTTCTTTTCTTTTCTCTTTTTCTCCTCTCCAAACTAGGCCAGCCCAGCGGCCCAGTTCCTCTTTTCCTTTCCTTCCCTTCGCGTGGCCCAGCCTGCGCAGCGACCTGCGTGCCTCACTCAATGCCACGTTTTATGTTTAGTTTCACCAAAACTCAGCGTTCCATTTAACTCCTTCCTTCCTTTCGCCGACCGCCTGGTCTCCCATCTTTTTCTTTTCTTTCTTTCCCGGCCTCCTGGTCCAGAACCTCCCATCTTCTTCCTTCTTCTTCCCCAAGCCACCGTCGACCTGCAACAAAGCCGCCCGTCCGAGATTTTCACCGACGATCTCGCCCGTTTTGACCGGCCAATCTCCTCCCTTTCTCTTCCCCTTGATTCAGCAACTGCATAGACCGATCCAACTCTCCCTTTTATTGCGCTATGCTCTTTCTCTCTCCTACGCATTCCCCTGCCCGAATTTTGCTCCCATCGGCCAACCTCGCCGCCGGCGAAACCAAAACCCTACTTTCCTTATCCCACACCGACCCACAGAACCCTAGCATCCCTTCCAACCCTATAAATACCCCCATAATGGCCCTGTATGGAGCTCTTGATCCTCAACCCAGGAATGCCTGACCTTGCCGCCGCCGCCACTTAAGACACCTAGTCCGCCGTTTTCCAGCCCCCACCACCCTTTGCGCCGCCCTTAGCCACCTATTCAGCTACTTCCTCTGCATCTTTCACCTTCTAAAATATTCTACAGATCACCTTCTACCTTCCCCTACCTCTCTTTTCCTCTTTCTCCCTCTCCTCCTCTCTCTTTCTTCTTCTCCTCCATTTGGCCACCACCTGCCACCGCCGTGCGCCGCCACCATCATTCTGTCCCTCTCCTTCTGGGAAACTCAAAATACCCCAGCACCCACCTTAATTCTCCATATCTTTTTCCCAGCATGCAACTTTTACCCTTTTCTTTCCTTTTTCCGGCCACCGCCGCCGCCTCCGTGCACCACCGTTGGTGCCGCCTATTACCGCCAGCCTAAGGTTGGACCCTAGACCCTCTCAGCCATTTCCCTATTTTTATAACCCTTAAATTATTTTATTTAAAATTTTTGCATATAAATACCATTATTATTATTATTTACTATTTTTAATATGTATTATTATTATTAGTATTAATGTTTTGATTATTATTTATGTTGAGGTCTGAAGCCCTATTGTATTTTTAATTCGATTTTATTATTATCCTTCTTATTATTTCTATTATTACTATTATTAATATTAATATGTTATTATTATTATTATTATTATTATAATTATTTTATTTTTACTATTTCGAATTACTATTATTATTATTTCATTATTAATGTTACAACTACTTTACTATTAGTTTTGCTACCATTATTATTATTATTATTATTATTATTATTATTATTATTATTATTAATTTTAGTATCATTATTATTATTAAAATAAAGTATTTAACCCTCCATTAATTATCAACTTTTATAATATTTCTATTGTTTCTATATCTTTAGCAAAGTTAGAATTTTGCTAATGTTATTTTATTAGTATGTTATTATTTAGTCAAAGCCCTAAGGAGGCGTAGGAGCGTGCTCCAAGACCAGTGTCGTTTCAGGTAAGAGGTGCTAAGGCCTTTTATGTGCTTATATGCATTATGTGCTTCATATGCTATGTATTCTATGTCTATCTTTATTAATTATTTCATGTGTGGTATGATGTGGAGTTGAAATATGTTGTTGTGTGTTTATATATTATGTTTATTATGTATATATGATGATATGAGTTGTGATACTGTAAGGTATGCATGTGAGGATGTTGACGTGATTTGTGTGGGGGAAAGGATGAAAAAGGAGAATAGGGAAAGAGGTTGATCAAGAGAGATGAGTTGACCTAATTATTTTAATGATTCATGAGTGGAAGAATAACATGGAGAATTTTAAGGTTTTGTGTGGGAGAATCTGATTTATGATTTTTATGATTTTGTGTAGGAGAGTTTAATTTATAGTTTTGTATGAGAGAATCTAATTTATGGTTTGGATGATTTTGTATGGGAAAATGTAATATATGATGTTCTATGGGATAATCTAATTTATGGATTATATGGGAGATTCTAATTTATGATTTTATGTGGAAGAATCTAACTTATGGTATTGTATGGGAGAATCTAATTTGTGGTTATGAATGGGAGAATCTAATTAATTGTATTATATGGACAAATCTTTGGGTTTTCTATGGTTTGAATCTAGGGTTTGATATGGATGGATTTTTGGTTTTGTGTTGATTGAATTTAGGATTTTGTATGACAGAATCTAGGGTTTGCATGGTGGTATTAATGGTTGTGTGGTGGTATTAATGGTTGTATGGTGGTGTTATGGTTGTGTGGTAGTATTAATGGTTGTATGGTGGTGTAAGGGTTGCATGGTGGTATTAGGGTTGCATGGTGGTATTAATGGTTGTATGGTGGTTTAGGGTTTACATGGTGGTATTAGGGTTTGCATGGTGGTATTAGGGTTTGTATGGTGGTAATAACAGTTGCATGGTGGTATTAATGGTTTTATGGTGGTATTAGGGTTTTCATGGTGGAGTTAGGGTTTTGTATGGGAGTTAATGATTGCATGGGATTTAGAGTTTGCATGAAAAGTTCGAAGGGTTGCATGGGATGTGTAATGTCTGCATGGGTATGAAATTTACGTGTGGAAAGTTGATTTGGGATGTAAGGAAGGTAATGTAAGTGTTGTTTAGGTGTTTGAACACTTGGGATGAAAAATAGTACATAGGACATTATAAGGGTTTGGAGTGATTAACTATGGGTTGTTGTGATTAACTAGGGTTGGAGTGGATAATTGTGGTTTGTTGTGATTAACTAAGGTTTGAAAGGGTTGATTATGGTTGTTATGGTTAAATAGAGTTTGGAGTGGTTAACTATGGTTTGTTATGGTTAATTAGGGTTTGTTGTGGCTGATTAGGGTTTTCGTGTATCATGTGTATTTAGTGATTAAAGTCTAATTATGATTGTGAAATTTATGATTTTTGATGTGTGATGATTCATGCATGTCCACGGTGAAAGCTTTTGAATAAGATACTTAAAACATTAACTATCTAAAGTGGAAGATCATTGAGACGGGACCAACCGATCCACCGGTTCGGAATAGTGGTTAGGGTTTTTACCCTATGTGCAACCGATCCACCATTTATTATAGTGGTTAGGACATGATGTCCTATGTGTGACCGATCCACCGGTTATAATAGTGGGGGTTCCCGAGCTCAACAAACACAAACCCAAGTTTTGCTAAAATGCCTAAAAGATACTAATTACTTATAGTGGAACACCATGCGAGCCGGAGCCAACCGATCCACCGGTTAGGCATAGTGGTTAGGACGCGTAGTCCTATGTGTCTCCGATCCACCGGCTATAATAGTGGGGGCTTTCGTACTCGCATGGATTTGATAAAAAGTATGGTGTGAATCGACTCATGATCAGAAATTAATTAAGTAATTGAATTGGATTATTCATGAGCCTTTGTACTTTTACTTGATTGATCATATGCATTTGTGATAGTGTTCTTCTATTCTTCTACATGATTTATGTGCTTATGTGTAGGCCTTAGTATTCGGTTACCTTACTCGGTACGTAGTGTACTGATCACCCGTTTCATGGGTGCTGCTCATTCCCACGAGTAGTATGCCCTTCTGATTTGTGCAGGTGGGCGAGACATCAGTCGGGGTTGTGTGTTGAGCACATTTTGGCTCAAGTTCGAGAGTGTCGTGGCCGTAATTTTCTACTTGTGATTTCATTTCCTTATGTTATTTCTTCTAATTCGCATTTATTCTTTTTTAATTTATTACCTTGTATTAAGTGTTTCGATTAAACCTTTTATAAATTGTAAGATTATTTCCTTCGAGGAATTTTAATTTCGCACTCTGATTTCTATTTGATTTGTGATTCTTTATACGCACTCTGATTTTTATGTATGATCTTTCTAGTTCTTTTATGAGCTATTGGTTTGAGTTTAATGTTAATAATTTTCTTTAGCCTTAGCACTTGGTACTGGAATGGTCGGAGAGAACCAGTTCGGTACTAAGTGTGGCGGTAACATTCCCAGAATTCACAGGTTTTAAGTATTTCTATTTTAATTACTTCCTCTTTAAAAAAAAGTAGTGAATTTTGGGGTATTACAAAAATGGTGTTGGGTGGTGATGTTTGGTTAATGATAAGGGGCATCGATGAGGAAATGGTGGTGGTCAGCAGTGGAGAGGGGATACGATGATGAAGATGATCACATACCAAGGCCTTGGTTTAATCAAATTCAAGACATACAATGCTAAAGATGGGGAAGCTTTTATGGAAAATGGTGTGCAACAGGGAAAAGTCAAGCAAGGTATGGCAAGGGGAACACATGTAGAGTAGATGTGAATAGGAAATATAGAGCGAGGGAGAATTATAAGTTGGGGGAAATGGGCAGGGTGTTATTTGGGAAAATTGAACCAAGGGTAAAAATTTGATTAGCAAAATTAGGGTTTGTCGGTAAAATATATACGGGTTAGGGTACCAACTATAGTCAAAACTAATAACCCAAATTCTATCTATATTTTTATCTAATTAAATTTAAAAATATAATGCACCATAATAATATGCATAAAAATATTTCATTTAACACAAAACATCCTAAACTAATTGTTATAACTAACTACTCATATTAAATGGTTTATAATCAAGGTTTCTTAAATGGGGTATTACAACTATAGACATCAATTTTAGGCCAAACCAACCATTTACTATTTTTCTAATTTTTTTTATGAATAATAGATGGTGGCTTTTGTCTACACTCACCACCTATAGGGGTTTTATTTCACAACCATAATCTAATCCTTCTTCTAATTTTTATTTGAGCTTAGACTATGATTTTAACTTAGAACAAATGTCTATTGCCTATTAGTAATGAAAAAATATGAAGATATCATATATAATAATTTTTAAGAATGCAATTCATATGCCAATGAAATTCTTTGGAATGTAAAGCCTAGGCATTGGATTCTATAGCATCCCTATTTTACCTTAAAGACATGATGAAGGACAATAGTGATAAAAATTCTTTTGTGCCCATTATAAGGATACCATGTGTATTTTTTATTTCATACATGTCCTTATTATCTTTATTGGCATATTCAGTTCTCATATGCATGTGCTTATGGTAGAGCTTTTTTTAATCCCCATGAGAAATGAAGATGTCATGATAGATAACAAAGGTATCTCTTAAAAATACAGTACATAATGTTCCTTTTGAATGGACCGTAGATGAATACTTATCACTATTATTCTTTATATCCCTTTCTTTAGAAATAATAGGGTTGTTCAGCATTCATTGCCCAATTTTTCATTCTAAAACTTTTCATCAATATATGAATTATATTTTTACAAAAAAAAAATCATCTAAACTCTTCTTCCATTTTCCTTACCATTGTCCCTAAATCTTCATTATAATAATCATAGGTCATACATGTATGAAATCATCAAAGAATAAATAGGCATACATTTTATAATAATAAAAAAGATAAAAAATATATTTCATTTACAAATAATATATAATTTTATGAACTATACCATACATCATTCATCTATAACAATTTAAGGTTATTATAAATACATTTCACTGCCATAATATTGTATCAAACTATAATAAAAGAGTTATATAAGTACATTCCACTATAATAAATTAATTTATAATAAAAATATTTAAATTGAATACTTATGCAACACTACAAAATTTACTACTAAAAATTATTGTTTTTGCAAAAGCATAATAACAATATAATTAGGTGTTACCATCATATTTAACACAAGTCTAGCTTACTGTATCACCCTTACATGGAATATAAGGAAAAATAGTTAATATGTAAAACAAGATAAATAGAGAATGATATAGATTCATAAACTTAAATAAGAGTTTGGAGGTTAATTTTGAGTACAATATACAAAATACATCAAAGGGGTATATTGGAATTAAGAGTCCAAAAAGGTATTTGGTTTAAAGATATAAATAGGATTAGTTAACTTTATGTCTCAAACCCTAAGAATAAAATCATCACTCTTCCCTAATAAAAGCATCATAAGTAGAAAAATCATCCAAGGGATCCTTATTGATGGCAAAAAATCATCTGGGTCATCTACTTATAGGATTGGGCATCACCCATGAAAATGATCGGTAAGCTATGTATTGAGTGAGGTAATATGATTATCATAGTAGGGTTACACATAGTATATAAGGTCATAAAGAAGAATAACCATGCATATATGTTAACATAATATGATTCAAGATAATAAATCATTCCAAAAACCCATTATTAGATATAATCATAACCCATATTAGTATTTTTGTTAAGTTAAGGGACTCCACTATTCTTAATCCGATGGAATGAACTAACATGAGCTACTATTTTTATCTGGTGGAATGGAAATCATATTCACCAAGGTAATAAACTCCTAGCCACTATTCTTAAATTGGTGAAATGGAAAGAAACACCTCTCAAGGAAAAAAGCTCCTAATCCACTATTGGCATCTAATGGAATGGACACAACATCACAGTCCTAACTCACATAGTCTTTCAATTTAAGTGATTAATATTTTATTTATTATTATTTATGTAGAATTTAAGGAATCCACTATTCTTAATCCCATGGAATAGACTAAAGTACCGCTCAAGGTATAATGCTTTTAAGCCATTGTTATCGTCTAGTGTAATGGATACCACACCTTGATTATGACACACATATTCTTTCACTTTAAGGGATTAATGTCTTATATATTGATATTTTAACTCTATATCATCATGTATACACACATTTAGATATGCAATACACATAATCCAACTTAACATAATAATTCAAAACACATAAAACGCAACCACATGATTTATTGATGCTGAGAGTATGTTGAGCCTTAGAGCCTCACGTCCTCTCTCAAGGCATGGAAGTAGAGAAATTTTTCATAGCAAATGGATAAACCACCAGAAATGCCATCCAAGAAAGAATACTTTGGTGTGATGGATCATGAAGAATTTAGTATTGGTGCACATGAAGTTATGACTACTGATGGTATAATTCATGAATCACTCCATATAAGTAATGTGTCGACAATTTCAATATCTAAGATTTTGGAGGTAAGTTTGATGATATGAAAATATGAATGCTTTTACCTCATTTACCCAATAGGTGTATATTTCCTCTATTGTTAGCCCAAATATTGATGTTTTGTGGAAGGATAAAGTGATGGAGAATAGAAACCCTAATAATCTTGTGCCATTGTGATATGAGGCATTGGAAATCTAAGATGGCATGATTGTTTACACCATCGAGGAACAAGATGAAATGTGGAGGCTAGAATGTGGTAAAATAAAATTGTATCCTATTTATGTAGAGCTAGACCTACATTTAAGCAAGTACAATATTTCATGAAAACACAATGGAACCATGTATCAAATTTAACTATCTTTAACTATGAGAAAGGATATTTTGTTTTTCAATTTGAAAAAGAGGAATAATGCTAGTTGATCATGGATCAAAACTATTATACACTATTAGAGAGGACTATGTTGCTAAAAAAGTGGCACAAAGGCTTTCAATTCAATCTATCAAAGTTGCAGCACGTACATACTTAGATTCAAATCCCAAGACTGGCTCTTCATTTCTGGTTGGTTGATTTATTGATCAGGGGTATCCAATTGTGTAGGAAAACTAATATAAATGGATGGGGTTATTGCAAGAAAAGAAAGGGTCTCATTTTATTGTGTGATGGTGGAGATTTACACCCATCCTAACCCCTAATGGTCCACTATTGAAATAATCAATAATCTATGAGCAGATCCCCAAAATTTTTACACATCATACTAAGGCAAGGCATTTTGTTCAACATGATAACAATTTGAATGCCTATCCTAGCAAAAGAGGGGTCATTAAACATTATAGTCGAAAGGATGACAAACAAAATGAGTTGATGCATGCAAATTCTTATATGACTCCTCAACCAACTTATTCTCGAATGGTGAGTACACTAGGTTCCTCTTATAAGATTCACAACAAAGCCTATTCTTAATAAAATGTCTAGTTAATGGTCCCTTTTATTCTTGTCAATTGAGATGTGGAAAAGTTACTTGGAATAGAAGATGACCCTTACATATGGATAAAGGTGAGTAATAGCATGTGTGTAATGGAGGAAGAGCATAATTATACATTAGTAGTGTATTTAGCATGATCTTAGGTGCCTAGAATGCTAGGGGACTTAACAATACCCATAAGTAGCATAAGGTTATAAAATAGGTTGGAGATAATAAATTAGTATTTATAGGATTAATAGAAACAAGAATAAAACATAGCAATATAGATTGAGTACAACAGACATAATTATAATGTTGACACTAAGAAGCTAATTCTCTTTATCATCCTAATGGAGGAATTTTTCTAGGATGGATACCACATACATGGAATATTAATTTTTTACTTTTATTTTATTAGGGGATTTTATTCAAAGTCATGGACATTTAGGGAAATATATAGTTTTATTTAAGTTTAATCTATACAAGAAACTCAGGATCACAAAGAAGGGAACTTTGGCAATGATTAGGGTCTCACTTAGTTTTGGACTCTCCATTGCTAATTATGGGAGATTTTAATGTTTTTCAAAATAAAACTAAGAAGATATAAGGGCATTGGCATGCATTAAATTTAGTGGAGTTCAGACAATGCCTTCATAATTTTTTAGGTTCGGAATTTGAGATTCATGGGTATGTATCTCACTTGGAAAAATAGATAAGATGGTCTTCACAAAATCTCTTGTAAATTAGACAAAATAATATGCAATCAAGCATGGGGGGGTATGTATGGAGACTATCATATAACCTTTCTACCACCAAGAGTATCTGACCATGCATCTTTGGTTGTGACTATCAAATAAAAGAATCAAATTGCCGCCAAACAATTCCAATTTTATAATATATGAGTAGAAGATCCTTCATTTTACTCCATTGTTTAGGATATTTGGAGATGGTTTCAAATTTGATCCATGATGGAAGGTGTTAAATTAGCATTAAAGTGGCTTCAAGGGCCATGAAAAAAAATAAAGTGAAATGTGGTAGTATCTCATCGTAGGTAAATATTGTAAGAAAATAGTTTGTATCTATCCAGCAGACGCTTGATGTTAACTACAAATTCTCTCCTTATCAAGCAATAGGATCATTATAGAATAAGATTCAAATACCTTGGAGGGTATGATGATAAATTATATAAATAGAATCTAAGAGTTAATTGGTTAAAATGGGAATAGAAATTCCAAGATCTTCCATTCCATGGTATAACTATTTTTGTCCAAGATCACAATGGCAGAGTAGTAAACTCCTCAAAAGACATTTGCCAAGAATTTTCACAATTTTATAAAAAGACACATTGTATACCATCCGTGGCAACTTGGTTTTTTCAAATGAGGTGGTGGCTAGTGCACCAAAACTATTTATTGAGGAAGGAAAGCTCTTCCTTCCACCTGTCACCAAAAAAGAGGTTAAAATGCTTTATTCTCCTTGGATAATGAGAAATCCCTAGGACCATACAACTTTAATGCATTATTTTCTAATAAATTTCAGCACATAGTGAAAGATTCAATTTGGTAATCAATTGGGGATTATTTTTTGTGTGACGGGACATATGTCTAGAGCCATAAATACCACATCTCTTAATTTCATACCCAAAGTTCCAAATGTAGAAAGACGAGGGGACTTCAAGCCTTTTACTAGTTGCAACATAATATACAAGGTATTAGCTAAGTTACTTACTCACAGAATGTAAAAATTTAAAGGAAAATCAAGCTTCTTTTGTCAAAGATAGAAGGATTGAAGACAATATTTTGATGGCCTTGATGGTCTGTCGTATACACAACAAATTTAATACATAAATCCTAATTCCCAATTACGTAGTAAGTGTTAAGAAGGAGTCGAACCCACAAGGAATGGTATTTTAATCACTAATTTTGCAATTGATGTTATAATCCCCGTTATACAATTTCATTAATTCTAATACTAAATCTAAATATATTAAACTTTGATCACAACTTGATAAATAGGGGTAGGAATGAATTGATGATGGAATCAAGGTATCGAATACTCAAAGAAGAAGAATGATTCTATGTGATTTAATGTTGACCTCTAGAAACTCATAATAATTCATTTCTTTGCTTTCCCTCAACTTTAATAAATTAAATAAGCTCTCAATTTATTTCCTAACCATTTAATAACCTAAGTTACAAACACTAGATTCAATTAATGGCAGCATTATGAATGGAAACCAGTCAACTACAATCATAACCACATAAGCTCGGATTATACAATTGTACGAATTAACAGATAAGATTAACAATTAATCTTCTTGCTACTTTAGACAAATTAATTAACAATTACGGGTTAATTGCATTGTCTTAGCAAAGATTAAGTTATAAAATAAATAGGTGATCAATCTAATTAGTTTAAATTCTTAATCTATGATATGAAATCATTCAATTCCATCCGTTAATTCAATTAAATTTCATTTAGAATCAAACATTCAAAGTACGTTGTTGTATTTGAAACATAATTCCACCCTCAAATCATCCTACCTTGTTTTATTTACTCGAACATCTGCATATTTAGAAACCACACTATTACATACAATGATTTGAAATTAATGCAAACAATGTCCAATATTAATACAACACAATAATAATAGAACAAATAAAAGTGCAATTGCAGATAATTTACTTACATTCAATCAAAATGGAGAAACTGCAATTGATAAAGGAATAGAGAAGGACTTATCAATTGAAGTGCAGATTGTCAATTGTTCACTAGAATATAAGAAGATTAAAGAAGTTGGAATTGTGCAATACATGTATATTCTGAGGGGAATAGAGAAAGAGAGTACATTAACTCCCCCGAACCCTGAATTGATAGAGAATATATCAGAAACAAGTCGTGCGGACGGTTACAAATTTTAAGGAAAACATAGTCCGTGTTTAGGAAACACGGGACCTTCGTGTTTTTCTCCAACTTCTCTACCAAAATGCTAGATTCTGAATCAAAGCCTAAGATTTTAACATGGCCCGTGTTTAGGAAACACGGGGGTGTCGTGTTTTTGGTTCTGTCACTATTCTTCCTTTAAAATTTTAGCACAACTTCTCTTGGTGTATTTGCTTCATTTCCAACTTTTCTCCCCTTGATTCAATGTTTCTTGATGTATTTTTTACTTGATTTCTTCTTTTCGTTGATTTCTCCTTGAATTTCTTCAATTTTTTTCTTTTCCTACAAAATCTATTTAAAAGAGAAGAACTTGACGAAAAGATTAAATCTTATAAAATTAATGAGGGATAAATAACATTTTTATTCAAGAAAATAATCTATAAACCCCATTTATCAGGCCTATGAATTGGTGAATGGTAAAGATAAAAAAAAACTAACACCATGATGCATGATTAACCTGCACCTAAGCAAAGCCTATGATTTTTTGAGTTGGCAGTTATTAGAGAAGAATTTGTTAGCTCTAAACTTCCAATCAATTTTATTCAGCATCTAACTTAATGTGTTTCTATAGTGAGCTATTCCCTCAAATTGAAAGGAGTTTTAGACCCACCTTTCAAGGCTTGTAGACGTTTAAGGTGAGAGATACCCTCTCACCCTACCTTTTTATTAAATTGCCATCGAATATCAAAATAGGTTATTGAGTACATTATGAGATATGCTTGGATTCCACCCCACCCTAAATGAAAAATATTAAAGCCCATCTCCCTATTGTTTACAAATGATATATATTTTTTCATTAGAGGAGATGTTTTTTTCAGTTTCAACCCTACTCCATACCGTCTTAGAGTTTTCTAATCTTCCTAGTTTGCAACTAAACACTTCTAAAAGTATTATATTGTATAGAGGAGGGGTTTAGGAGGATATCAAGCACATGTTACTCTGTTAGTTCAATATTCCATAAATTGTTCTCCTTGTTAAGTATTTAGGGCTATCACTAACTAGGAATTCCCTAAAGGTCATGGAATATCAATATTAGAAAGAAAAAATCAAGGTAAGGCTTTATGCTTGGCTAAATATTTTTCTTATTTAGGTAGGAAGATTACAACTAATTAAATCAGTCTTATTTGGAATTCAAGGTTATTGAGATATTATATATTTGATGCCTATGAAAGTCATCCAAACTTTAGAGACTTTATTTAGATATTTTTTATATTTTAGATCCCCTAATATTACTACAGAAAACTCAGTGGCCTAGAGTCGAGTATGTAATATAAGGAGAGAAGGAGGTTTAGGGCCCATTGATATTGAATGGTGTAGCATGGATGTATTGACAATAAGAAGGATGTGCATTGGGTGAGGTGGATTCATAGTTATTTCCTCAAGAATCAAATCTTGTGGTAGCCTCCCATTAGAAACATAGCTTCATGGTGCCTTCATAAATTACTAAAGATGAGATCTATCTTTCATAATTTATTTGATGAAAGGGTGTGAATTAATGAGGAGTAAAACATTGATAAATTTTATGATGTGCTTCGTACTAAGGGAAAGATGGTGAGTTGGAATGATGTTGTATGGAACCCCGTGACACTTCCTTTTCATAAATTCCATTTGTGGCTGGTAGTGTAAAACCATTTATTCAAAAACGATAGGATGGTCAAGATGAATTTTGATGTAAATGAGGAATGTGTATTATGCCATGCTCATACTAAATATGTTGAACATCTATTTTTCTAGTGTGATTTTTCTAACCACTTCTAGAAAAAACTCATATATGGGCTAGGATACATGCATATAGCTAGTACTTTATCTAGTATCATACATTAGATGTGAAGAGGATTTAGGGGCCAAGGAGTAGGAAGCTAATTCTTCTTTATATATTTTTTGTAACCACTTATCATCCATGGAAAAAAACAAATGTAAGAATTTTTCAAGTTAAGAAGAAAACATCAAACTAGATTCTAAGAGAAATAGTTAGGGAGTTAACCATTAAGATTTCTAGTTGCCATAAATGTAATTCCTATAATGTTTTTCTTTCACATATAAATGAATTAAGATAGTGAAGTTGTATTGAAGTGTCTTTATTGGGTCTATACATTCACATTTTATTGATATATACAAGCTAATAACTACTTAAAAAAATGCTAATTTCACAAGGTGAGTATAACTTCTTCCATAATATTCATTTGACAACCAAATTTAGCTCACATCCCTAAAATATTATTATTTACAAGATATCAAAAGATTAATTTCTAAAATTTATTTCTTATACATGGGATAACAACCTTACCTTTAGAGTTACTATTTATATTTCCTTATGAATCCCTCATTTTACAAAGTAGGCATAAGTTTTGTTATAAGCCTTATATGACCGCCAAATTTAATACTCATTCCTAAAATGCCAACATTGAAAATATCCAAAAATTAAGGTCTAAATCTAATGTTTTACATATCATATAATGTAATTCCCTACTTTTGAAGGTCTTTAATGTGTGTTAATATATGCATTAGATTGTGATCTAAGTGTGTTTAATCTTAGTTTATAGGTGTTTATAAAGTTGGTATAGTTTTGGTTGAGCTTTGTTTTAATTTTGGAATATAATTAGTTTTATAAGAAAGACAATTAGCTGATTTAGAGGTAAAGATCAACTAGTTCATTCCTTAAATTTGAGATTTGAAACCCGATGAACCGATTGATTGGTGTAAGGTACCAATTGATTGACTTGGCTGAGTTGATTGTTCTTTTAACTCAATTTTCACTACAAATATTTCCCCAAAATTTTTGTGGCATTGTGCTTATCTTTTGAGTAGTTTGATTATGATTTTATTATGAAGCATCTGAGCATGCCCAACTAGTTTTATTGATTTTCAACGGATCATGGAGGGGTAATTTCTCATAAGTCATTGTCATGACTTCATCTCCTATGTCTTCTTCTTATTCATTTTCTCTCTTTTTATTATTTGATATGGTTTTTATCAAAGTAGCAGAAGGTTGGATCAAAATTTGTATTAGAATCTTTCACCCACGATCTAATGCAAAATAAATGAAGTAAATTGATGGATTATAGGTGAAGAACTTGATGATACAAGTTGAAGGTATTTCGACAGATTTGTATGGCCTTCAAATATGTCGTGGTTGAAGATAGGTTGAGGATGGATAACATTGCTCAAAGTTTGATCAAAAAAATTCTCATTCAAATCTGCATACAAGCTGCGCACAAAGGTATATATATAGGAGAAGGAAGAGTCGGTGGTGAGCTAACTAAACAAGCCGATTATTCCTACTTAATCCAGACCATTAATTATGGTTGAATTAAGCCCATATTAACCTTAATCCAAAGCATAATATCATTGGTGAAATGATACTAAGGATTAATATTACAAAGCTATACAATTGACTAAGATACATAAATTATAGCAATACCCTAACTTACATAAAATATACTTAGGGTTAGGGTTTACAACAAGTCTATACAAACAATGAATATCATCACTTTATCTCTTGTTGTAATGTATCATCCCATGTATGCCATAGCCTTGCATGCTTTGGAATAATTGTACACATCAAATTGTATGAACATCATCTTCTTGCAAATACGTAACATACCTACAAGAATAACTTGAATGTTTTTCAATGTCAAGCATATAAGAATTATCAAGAATTTTGAACATGATAGGCTCCAACCTTAAGAAAGCTAAATCATCTTCCTTACCTTGAGGATTAGTATGAACATGAAAATCATTATGTTCATTGGATGCTCCTGCATCAGTAGTATTACTAAGTGGGTGATTCATCCCTACAACCTCTGAATATCTTTGATTTCAATTCCCTCTCTTTGTTATTCGTATTCCTTTCTTGAGTTTAAAATTTTAAAGCACATTGCCCTAGAACATTTAAATTTTCACCATTAAACTTAAAGACATAAATTTCGACTTTGAACCTTTAAAACCTTATCTTTGATGCTTAGATTTGGGATAGGGTTCGAGGTCTCAATTTATACACCCATTACCCCTTTTTTTCAACCAAAAACCCTCAATGATTTGAACCAACTTCTTCATATTTCTCCCTTCCTCCAAAGTTCAAACTCCCTCTTTTCCTTTCATTCTTTCTTGGGCCTTCGTTTATGACTTTCTTTTCCCATTATAATCCTTCATATAACTATTTCTTATATTGTTCTTAAATAAAACAAGGTTAGATTTTGGAAAATAGTGAGAGATTAGCTTGTATATTCTAGGATCTCTATTTTCTTCTTGAGGGAGTGGTTTCTCTTGAATTTCTCTCCTTAGTCTATGATTTTATTCATTTTTTGTATGATTTTAAAGTTTTCTATGTTTTAATATTGTTATCTTGAAAGGTGTTCAAGTGTTACAAGGGTTTGATTTTTAAAGACTTTTGCTTTTGGTGGCTTTACTAAGTTCTTCTAAGGTAAACCATTGTCTTTCCTATTTTTGTTGAAAATAGTATGGGTAAGTGTATTATATGTTCGATATTTAT
The DNA here is from genome assembly GCA_039764185.1 of Tamarix austromongolica. Classification (NCBI taxonomy): domain Eukaryota; kingdom Viridiplantae; phylum Streptophyta; class Magnoliopsida; order Caryophyllales; family Tamaricaceae; genus Tamarix; species Tamarix austromongolica. The sequence continues at coordinate 57,361,572 of CM077814.1, forward strand.
TTGGAAGTGTTAGTATTAGAGATGAAAGTATACTTAAACTTGTTAATATTAAATAGACAAAAGAAGTGGCAAGGAGTCTTACATGAGATTTTATGTCCATAAGCCTCATGGGTATGATTTGGATTTAGTATCTAACCTTAGTATTATTATCATGTTAGCAATATTGGCATGTGTAATATGATATATAAGGTTTTTTACATGGTGCATGAAGAGAATATAATGTATGAATTCCTTGCTCTTATTAGGTTCATAAAGTGCAATCATGATTTTATTGAGATTCTCAACATGGTTTTGGTATTTCACATCTTAATCCATGAAAATTTCTTGTTAAGAATATTTAATGACCTATAATTGATGTCTAGCTTTTTTGATTAAAGATTGTGGAATTTAATTTTGTGTAAGCGTGTTTGGTAGGGGTTGTTTTTACCCTCAATTGATCAATTGGTCTCCATGATCTATCAACTAGTCAATGAGACTGATTGACCGGTCTAGTAAACTATTGATAGATTATCTTATAATTTTAATGGTCTTGGTCTTGGGTTAAACCTATCAACTGGTTATTAGGATAACCTATTGGTTAAGTCAATCAATCAATTAATTGGTTTGTAACCCTAGTAGTCTTAGCTTCTACTTTAACCCATCGACCGATTTAAACAAACCAATCAACTTATTTTTAGAACACTGCATCTCTAATATTGACCAATATACTAGTTCACCACCATTGTAAAGTTATGGTAATGCCAAGACTAATCGACTTTTTCATGATACCAATTGATTAGTCAACATGGTTAATCAACTAGTCCTCGGAAACCCATTGACTGGTCTTGCCTAGATTTGTGTTTCTTGCCTCTTTCTTTTCAAATGTGATATGTTGAGTTTTCTTATGTATGGAAGGGGATCTAAGATGCTAGTATCTATAAGTTTACCTAGATTAATTGAATTTAATTGATGGATTAAAGTTAGTAAAGAAAAAATTTAGCCTAGTTGACCAATATGACCTTAACCTAGCAATTAGGCCTTTTATTTTGACCAAGATATAAGTAGATGATTAGGTGGATAAAAATAGATTTTCCTTTTTCTCATATCTATGTAATGAATTATAATGATGGCTAAGACACTTATAACAACTTATATTATGGCCTTAAAAAGTGGAGCCATGTATGTTTAAATGACTTTGCATGAATGGAAGAATAGTATGGGTCTATATGATAGCCTTAAGTTCACCTCATATGATGTCACTTTGACCTTATATTTAAATAGTGACCTTCACTTGGCTATTTAACTAAATTGATGAATAAAAATGAGTTAGGATTGAACTCTAGTTAACCTCTAATTGGACCTTCATCTTTGTCTTTAGGCATTATCTTGGAATACTTTTAAGCTATGGTAAACCTATATTTAAGTAATGAAACTATGGCTTTAACTTTAGCCCTAGGGTTTAGTCTAGATTTGAACTTTGAAAAAAGAGAAATAAATGGAATTCAAATGTCAGATTATACATTTATTCTTGATATTAACATTGTATAATTTTACCTTTCACCGTAATTGATCAAGTAATAGGATGATCACTTAAGATGCCCTAATGGGAACATTAGATTATGTGAGAACCTTTTATGGTTGCTTTTGGATTTAAATGATTATTATTAGGTAAGATATTATTTGTGAACTTCACTATGTTATGAGATCTTAAATCAATAAGGTATTAATTACGTAAAGTGGAATGAACTTTATTATGTGTCTGGAGTATTTAATTCTTGATTAGCTACCATAAGTTAGTATATTTTCCTACATTTGCTTTTGCTGGCCTCTAAGTGAGATCCTAGTTGATCCTATGATCCTCATTGATCCTAGTGTATTTCTTACTCTATATAATAATGATATACTTTAGGGTATCATTACTAAAGGGTTTGGTTACCACAAGAGAGTTACTTTGGCATGAGTTAGGACTTTTTTCCACCATATTACGTTAGCATGAGCCAAGACTTATGTACAACACATTAATTTGACATAAGCCAAGAATTATGCTTAGTAATTTACTTTGCCATGAGCCAAGAATTATTCCACTAGTTATTTTAGCTTTGGACAGGACTTTATGTCTAATTATTTGGTTTGACTTCCATGGGTATTAAGAGCCCATGGAGAATAATCCCACCTATTTCTCAATAATTTTGTAAAGAAAATCTATTTTCACCTATTGCAAAATAAGAACTAAAAGGAATCTAAATTATGTATTAGTTGTCCTTGTCTTATTTTATGCTCAATCTTGTTATGGTTATCTTACTGACATGATATTTGGTTTTGCATCATAAATATTTAATAGTTCATTCCTCACTTAAGTTGTGAATTATTGTATAATTATATTCATTTCTCAATAAAAAGGTATAACCAAATGACATTATCACTCTAAATAAATATATTAATTGATGGTTGATAAGTACATTATGTAACCCATATTTACCTTCTTTAAATTTTGTTATCAATCATGTGTTCTTATGAATCTCTAATGTGGCATACATATCATTGTATTTATATATATCTATTCAATATGTGATATATTATGTTTCCTATGAATTCCCTATTGTAGTATGATTCTGCTTTTTAGACATGTTTCCATGAATTATTACATTATCAATTTTAAGTACAATCATGATTAACCAACTTTAATAATCCATAGTTGAAGAGTCATATATGTGTATCTATCTGCACATAATCTACAAGCTATACCCTAAACACTAATGTGTGGATAATCTAATTGATCCATGTTTTTATAAGAATACAATATGTATGATCATATATATATATATATATATATATATATCCTTTTATGTCAGTATGATTATGATCAAGCATGTTTATAGATCCATGTATGTATTGTATAACCATATATGATAGTACATGAATGATATAGTATGAGTGTTGCATGTACATTTTGGTATGACTTAAGATGAGCTTGGTGTATGGATTTTACCTATAACTTGGTCTACATTAGCAATAGATTAGTTTACTTAGTATGTATGCATACTAATAGGGTCATTTTTGTAATCCCCTACTCAATCCAAGGAGTATGAGGTCTTTTACAGGTTTTTGAGGACAACTAGTGAATGGTCCATCCTTTTTCCTTTCTGGGTCCCTAAGTGACTAAGTCATACTTCTTGTAATGGATTCCCTTTGTTGTACCTTCTATATAGAATTTTAAGCTTACACAGCTTAGGGTTGTAAACATTGACTTCTAAGCCTTTAAATGCTTTCTTGAGAACTTTCGTTTTCCTTTGTGTTTGGTTAGTTAGATACTTAGCCTAGTGTCTAATGTGAGGTAAGCGATGAGGCATCTATCTTATGTTAGACACTATGGTAGCACCCTATTTTTTATAATTTTATCATATATTTCTACTTCTACAATGTTTTAAAATAAAAAAAATTTGGTAGTAAAAAATGGGGATGTCATAGATAATGAGACCGCCTTTCGTATCACTTTTCCTAATTTAAGTCATTTTCTAATGTTATTAGACTTAGATCATTTATAATTACTTCAAATATTACGCATACTATATTTATTATATTTTGAACCAATTAACACATTAAAATCCCAAATATTCCATAGTTAACCCATATTGACCAAATTACCCTTAAGATAGCCAAAATGCCTATATTTTTATAAATATCCTATGAGTCCCAATATGCATATACTTTCAAGTATTACCCATTTTCTCAAAATACAATAGAACATTGCGTAAAATGAAATTATCATCATGACATAACATATATAACCATACCAAACACGAGATTCCATACAAAATTTCACATTATATACAAAATCCTAACTATGATATGTATTCTTACAAATATTGTCACTGGCCTATTAGCACATAAAAATGCTAAGACTTCTCCTAAAATGCCATAAAAAATCATCAATAGATCAATAATGATACATAATTAGAACTTAGGGAAAATAGCCATTGAAAGGTAAGGTAAAGAAGTATGGAAAATGGAATTAAAACTAACCAAATGGGACTTGGAACCAATGGAGCTAGTTGCATTGAAAAATTGCCCAACTAAGTGGGTGGTTGTGTGTGGGTTGTTGATGCAGTAAGGTGGAGGTGATGAAAGGGAGTGGTGGTTGCATAGGATGATGATGTAGTTGGAGGTGGTGTAGTGTGGGTTGGTGGTACTAAATATGGTGGAACAAAAGGAGAGGTAGGTGGATAGGGGAATGGAAGTGGAATGGCAGTGCGTGACTTGTGTGAAAGAGGGTGTAAGGAGTGGTTCACAAGGCACACACAGTTGTGTGTGAAGAATTGTGCATAGCTAAGTGAAGGAGGGGTGCATGATTATGCAATGGAGGGTGCATGATTGTGGTGGGAAGGAAACCATAAAAAAAGGGGGAATTTGGGGAGGGAAGTTGATGGATGGGAAGAAAGAGAAAAGAGGAAGAGAGACTTGGTTGAGGGTGGTTGTTGCTGGAGATGAGGTTAGATTGCGGTGGAGGTTGGGAATGGTGGAGCCAACGATGATCGGTGATGGTGAATGGTGGTGTTGATAGCCAAATGAAAATAGAACATGGGTGGTGGAAGGAAGGAGAAGGAAAGTAAAGGATATGGTTGGGTTGAGTAGGAAAAACCAAACAAAAAGGGAAGGGAAGGAATAAAGAGAAGAGAAGAGGGGGTGTGTATATGTATAGACATGAACTGAGAAATGGGTGAAGATGAAGGGGTTTTAGGGATTAATGGTATGTAACTCTATGTGAAAAGGGAAAGGAAAGGAAAGGGACATGTCGGTTGGTTGGTTAGAAGAAGGGAAAGGGTAGGGACTAGGTGAAGGGGGTATACAACGAAAAGGGATAGGAAAGGGACCCATGCGAGAGGTGTTGTATGGCTTGAAAAGGAAAGGGGGAAGTAGGTTGCTCAAGATGGGGAAAATGAAAAGGAAAGGGAAAGGGAAAGGGGAAAATGAAAAAGAAAAAAGAGAAAGAAAAGAGGCAAAATAAAAAGAATTTAGGGTTAGGATTAGAGTTATGTAAATTAAAATAAAGAATTAGGGTAAAACTAACTTATCAATCATCCAAGATTAGGCTTAGATTAAATTATTAATTGCCCAAAATTAGGATTTGATTAGGTTTAGATTTAGGATTAAATAATTAGGATAAGATAAAAATATCAATTACCTTAGATTAGGATTAGATAAAATTTAGGATATTACAACTTATATCAATTAAAAATAGAGCAAACAAGTGATTTTTTTCAAACAAGATAGAAATAGATATAAAATTTATTTTAAGGCATTGATCACAAATGAATGTCATTGTTATCTTATTTGTATCTACACTTCTCATAGGTTTAGCAAGAACTCTAACATGTGAACTAAAGGTAGCGAGAAAGATGAAAAAAAAAAGACTTTTCTTGTGGATTCATGGGCATAACATCTTCATCACGATCATCAAATTATATACGAGATCAAACAATCAAAGAAGTAGTTAGATATATATTTTAACAAGATATTAATTACAAATATATTCCATTCAAAACTTTAATATATAATTTAGACAAGGCATATACTTTCCCAAGTTCACATAATTGAAATAATTTATAATTTATTTACATACATTGTTCATCTTTGTTGGTTTACACTATGTGATATCTACCTTCCTTGAGCACAAAGTTTGATTCTAGTACATAAAACCCTATTTTTTGTTATCATCTTGCACGTAAATGTGGATTAAAATAATCTTATGATTACAAAACTATGTAAGCATTTGTGTAGTGGATTCAATATCTAAAATACTCAAGAAGGGGGTTGAATTGATTATTTTCTATTTCAAAATTTCAAAACCAACAAAGGTAGAAATTAAAACTCCTTATTGTCAATAAGTAAACTTAGTTTGCAAGTTCTTTGGAATATGTCTAGCAATAATTTTTATGGGAAATTCTTTTATTTTGAACTTTTTTGTTTTGGTTCCTTATATGGTTCCTTGAATTATAATTCAATAAAGAGATCAACACAAGGTATTACATGTTTCATCTACTTAAGAGTAATATTCTCTTAAGTAGCATGCATCGACAATCCTAATTCTATCCCTTTTATTTCTCACAATAATTCAAATAGAAAAAGTCCACTTTGTTTTAAATCTCAATCAAGCATAATCCTATTATGGACTACCAACTGTAAACCTAATTCATGGTTCCAAAATCCCACCGTAACTCTAAAGTACTATGCATAGGATTGAACTCTTATATTTGCCTATGATGATCTCTACCTTATGATTAGTAAAGGATTAAAACTCAAATAAATATTGATAGGAAACATTTGAGTAGATTTCTATTCTCAATGAAAACTAATTTCATCTTCAAAAGAAAACTATCAATGAAAGCAATTTTGTGAAAAACTCCCTTTTTTCTCTTCAACACAATTCTCAACTTTTTACCACTCTTGATCAGGATTTCTCTTTGGGATTACAATAAGAACATTCTATATCTGAATTACCATAGAAAATTAGTTTAAGAAATAAAAATAATAGCCTAAAAATTCTTGAACCACTCAAAGAATTATTTTTAGCCAATGAAGAAACTTAGTAAATCTAGATGTAAAGTAAGAGAAAGATAATTCTATAGACTATGAGAAAAACATTACTTCAAATTTGTTATTTGAATCTCAAAACTATATCTTTCTCAAAAGAAATAGTGTGCTTGGTATAATCTATAGGTTTTTTAATCAAAATATGTTTATTAATTATTTTTAAAGTAATACAAGAAAAATAAAAATACTTTTGATCAATATATTATCCAAACAATGTTGAACAAACCTATTGTAAAAATGCTAGAAAATAGTTTCCTATTTTTTTTACTATGTCTATTACAATCAGGAATTCAACATGGAACTCATCTCAAGTTTCTCTTAAAAATCAAAATATAAATTTTTCTTATAAAACCATATGACTTATGTTCCTTAAAAGTATTCATAATAATTAAGAAGATAAAGGTGGCTAAGGTGGTTGTTTGCTGGTGTGTTGGGTATTATGGTGGGGTTGGTTATTGCCATGGTTGTCCTAGAGGATTGGTGGTGACCATTGCTAGCTAGATCTACAATGGGGGAGTGTGAGGTAGGGATTGGGTAGTACCATTGACCAATTGTGAAGATAGAGAGGGATATGGTAGCGGTTGTGCATGAAGAGAAAGTGATGGTTGTTGGGTTCATCATTTTAGTAAGGTGAGGTGATGGTGGCGATGGTGGAGCTTGTTTTACAAGTGATGACATGGTGGTGTTAGCGTTTTGGGGAAGGATTTTCCCTTTTTATCAAGGTTAAGGGGCTGGTTTGAAAAGATGAATGGAAAAAAAAATAAAGGGAAAACATGGGTGTGTTTTGTGTAAAGAAAGGGCAAATTTAATGAAATTCAAACCATAACCATGGTTTAAACCACACCAAAGGTGTGCACTAGATATTGGAAGTGCTGAGGATTTTATAAATTAAAACACAACCATGGTATTAACTATACCTAGGCTGAGATTAATTGCAAGTTTATTAAAACAAAAACATGGCCTTAGTTTGAACCATAGGTAGGGTGTGTTTGTTGTTCTTCCTCTGTGACTTTTTTTTTGGTAATAAACTTTTAAGGAATAAAACATGGTGTCTCCATTATTGCTTCAACCAATAACTCCCCTTTTAATTATTTTGACTCAATGGCTCTTTGAATCTCATAAATCCTCCTTGACACCTACAAAATCAACATGAGCTCCCAAATGTTAGCCAAATCCATTATCATCAAAACACAATTTATTAATTTTTAAAATTTAACACACAAAAAAAACCCAAGCAACATAAGTAAAACACAATTTTACTCTCAAGAAGCTCTTGTTTTATGTCATAAGCTTAACCCCTTAATGCTCAACTAGAAAGAGTTGTTAGAAAGGGCAAGAGTGTCCATTATCTTAATCAAAGAACTAATAATGTAATTCTTGAGCCTTTATTTATTAACCTTGAATTATCCCATGGATTTTCTCATCAATACTTCCAAATGCATAGACTTGAATTTTCAAGCATAAAATTCCCATGAACACCAATAACAAAGATTATCTAAAAAGACCTCAAGATAGAAGTTGAACAAAAACACTAAATCTCCTCCTTGAAAGTCTATTTAGGTAATGTATTTATCTTAGAAGTGCCATGGAAAAGTTGAAATATAAACTTTGCATAACTTTTAAAGGATCCACTACATTAGCCTATGTCGAGACATAATCCAATGCAACTAGAATATATTTGTTATTGAATGACAATGGAAAGGCCCATTGAAATTGATTTCCCATATATCAAATAATCTTACCTCAAAGATGTTATTCATAGGAATCTCAATTCTTCTTGATATATTACTCATCGTTTGAAATCTATCACAAGACATAACAAATTATATATTATCCTTATAGAGGTTCATAATTAGAGACCAGCTTGGAGAATTTTTAAAGTTGTCTTAAAAGTGCTAGCATGACTGATAATAGTAAACGAAATGATAATGATAATATAAGGGTCCAAATATTTATATTAATAATAAAAAGCGATAATGGATAAAGTTAGTATTGACAATATTAGCAAGAAAATAATGATAATGATAATGGTGATGGTGATGGTGATGGTGATGGTGATGGTGATGGTGATGATGATGGTGATGGTGATGATGATGATGATGATGATAAGGGTTATCATGATAATACTAAAATTGCAGATGTCCATTAATATTAGCGTTAGTTAGAAATATTTCCAAGGTTAGGTTAAGTAATAATAATAATGATAATAATGGCTTTAATAATAATAATAATAATGATGATGATGATAATAATAATAATAATAATAATGATGATGATGATGATGATGATGATGATGATGATGATATTATGATTATAGATAATACCATTAATATTATTAAAATAACTAATACTTATATAAAATGGGTTTAAGGGTTGGGAAGGTTAGAGAAACACAAAAGAACAGTGGTGGCACCGGCGGCGGTGGTGGCAGATGTGGGGATTAGAGGTGGTGGAAGGAGGATAATGAAGGGAGGAGGAGAGGGAGTCAGGGAGAAAGGGAGGTGTGGGGAGGTAGAGGAGGCTCCCCTAGTTGTTTTGGAGGGTAGAGGTGGCGTTAGTGGTGGTGGAATTGGCGGTAAGCGGCGGTGCAAAGGGTGGTAGGGGTTGATTGGGAGGGAAACTTTACACGACGGCGGTGGCTCATACAAGGAAAATCGAAGGACGAGGATGGTTTATTTAGGTAGAAGGTGGTGCAAGGGGCAGTTCTAGGAGTGGTTTGGCTGGCGGCGATGGGCGGTAACGGTGGCGAATTGCTCGTCTGAAGAGGCAGCGGTGAGAAGTGCAATTTATGGGTTTTGAAATCAAAAACCAAATTAAGGCATCCTATGGGGTATTTATAGGTCAATTGGGTGGGCAATGACAAGGGGAAGAAGACAAGGGAGGTGCAGATGCCAGACATGCCGCTGGTGGTGGCAGTCAACGCGGTGCTGCCATGGCAGGGTGGCAAGGTCGAGGGAAGAGGGAAAGGGAAACGGGCAAGGTACTCGGGAGACGGGAAAAGGGTAGGTTGGGGCCAAATTTGTGAAAGAAAGAGAAGGAAGAGGGAGGGGAGGATGGCCGGACAGTGTAGGTGGCTGCCGGTAGGTGTAGGGTTGCAGATCGTGTGGGAAGAAGAAGAGGAGGGAAAGGGGTGGACTAGCGGTCTAGGGAAAAGAAAAGAAAAAAAAAGAAACCAAACCAGCTAGAAAATAAAGAAGAAAAAGAATAAGGGGTGTGGCGCAGGCCTAGGCAGCGTAGGTAGGGAAGGAAGCTAGGTTGCGCGGGCAGTCTGGCCCAGGTCAGGGGAGAAGGAAAAAAAGAAAAGGGAAAGAGAGGAAGAAAAGAAAAATGGGGAAAGAGGGAGAAAAATAAAAGAAAAGTAAAGAGAAAAAAGGAAAAATAGGTGGGTTGGGTATTTTGGTATTTTTGGGTTATTTAAAATAATAATATTTAGAAAATAATAATTACTTCCTTCTTAGATTAATTTGGGCTATTTTATTTAGCAACACTCCCTAATTTTTTTCCTAATTAAATTATTTATCATTTTCCTCTTAATTGTCCTTAAATAACTCCCCTATATTTTAATAAAATAATTTGTTTAATTAATTTTCCTAATAAATCCTTATTTAGCCATAATTTCCATAATTAAATTTTTGGGGTATTTCAACTACCCTAAAAAAAGTGATATTACTCACCTTGTTAGAAAATACAAGGTTGAGATTGTTATCATTCTAGAAACTAGAGTGAAGTTGGCTAAAGATGATAAGGTGGGAAAGGGGATGAAATTGAAGTGATAATATGTCACAAACCATGATTGTCGTAACAATGGAAGAGTGATAATGCTTTGGGATGAATTGCTCTATAGAGTTACTATACTAGATAAAATAGATCAAGGCATTCATATCTAGGTCCATCAATACAACAATAGCTCTTATTTCTTATGTACAACAATCTATGCTATGAATATTGGTCCATCCATAAAGAAGCTTTGGAATTAGATTATGAACATTCAAACACAACATATCTTAACATAGGTTTTCACTAGAGATTTTAATTGTGTGCTTTATGCAGATGAAAAAGTTGGTGGAGAGCTTGACCTTATTGCTATGGATGAATTACAACATTGTCTTTAAAAATGTGGACTAGGAAACATGAAATTTATAGGGGAAATGTTTACAAGGACTAATAACCAAGCATGAACTAGTATAATTTGGTGCAAATAAGACGGGGTATTATGTAATGATCTTTGGCCACTTAAATACCCTATGGCCCAAGTTGATTTTATAGTGCTCAAATCATGTTGCCTACATTCTTTAGTATGGAAATATGACCTAAGGGGGCCAAAACCATTCAAATTTAACAACTTTTGTTATATAAAATCTAATATTCTCCTTACATTACAGGAAAATTGGGCTATTCAGGTTAAAGGCACTCATGCGTTTCAATTGTGCCATAAAACTCAATAATCTAAAATAGAAATTAAAAACCCTCAACCATAATTGGAGAAGTATTATTATTAAGAAGGAGCAAGCTCAAAAGTAGTGCGAGATAACAAACATAATATGATGTTGAACCCTATGGACTCACAACTTATGGAATAAGAGAAAGATGATGCAAGAATTTATAACATAAACAACTTAAGAGGAGGAAGCTTATTTCCAATAGAAATCTCATGTTGACTTCATTCAATTGGGAGATAGCAACACTCATTACTTTTTCACAAATTTGAAAGGTATGCAATCTCAAAAGACATTATACAAACTCATAAATGATGAATGTGATAATTTTTATGGAGATGAATGCTTTCTTTCAAAACCTTATTAGTACTAATAATCAATAGTTACAACACATTGACCATAACTTATGCCTTAACAAAAAGCTAGCTAAAAGTAGTAGAGCCCTCTTGCTAAAGCCTATCACTGAGAAAGAAATAAAATAATCTCTTTTTTCCATGAGTGATCTCAAGTGGCCTAGGCCTGATGGTTACAATCCTTATTTTTATAAGAAACTCTAGAACATTGTTGTTGAGGATATTATAGATACTGTAAAGGAATTATGGGAATCAGGAAAATTATTTAGGAAATTTAATAAAATTGTTACCCTAATCCCTAAGGTGCCAAATACAATGAAAGCCAAAGAATTCACACCTATAGCCTAATGAAAGATGATTTACATAATCATATCTACAACTCTCATAACTAAAATACAACATGTACTCTACGAGTTAGTGGATAATTCTCAAACTGCTTTTACCAAGGGGTGCTTGCTTAGTGAATCATTATGGTTGGAAAAAATTCCTAGGTTTATGTTTAAGGTTGACTTGCAAAAGGTATATTGATAGCATTGAATGGCCTTTTATACAACATATTTTGATTGCATATGGCTTTCCTTTGAGATTTGTGAAGATGGTAATGGAATACATTAGCAATATACAACTCTCTTTAAATATTACTAGTACACACACTACACCATTCCCTAATAAAAGTGGCCTAATTCAAGATGACCCAATTTTACCATACTTATTTGTACTAGCAATGGAATACTTGCATAGAAGTCTCAATAAGCTATGGGAAAACCAAAATTTCAAGTGTTACTTTAGTTGTAAGTCACTAAAGAAATTAACATCTATTTTGTAGATGATTTACTCATCTTTAGCAAAGGTGACATGATTTCTGTCCATTTGATCATGGAGAACTTAAATGAATTTGCGAGGGTTTCAAGGTTGAAAGCCAATCCTAACAAAAGATGTGCTTATTTTGGTCGTGTTACTGAGTTGTAGAAAGGGCAGTTACTTCAAAGAATGAGGTATAATGAGGGAGATTACCCTTTTAGGTATCTTAGAGTGCCTCTCAATACTAATTATTTATCTATAATATATTATTAACCTTTGCTTGATATGCTCCTTAGTAAGATGAACTATTGGACCTCCAAATTCCTTAGCTACATAAGTAGATTGCAGCTAGTTAACTCTATTTTGCTTGGCATTCACCACTTATAGACTAAAATCTTCCTACTCCTTAAGAAAGTGATCCATATAGTTGAGTCAATATGTAAAAGGTATTCTTGGATGGGGCTAACTACTGGTAACAAAATCCTTGTATCTTGGAAAACTATATATTTGCCAAAAATTGAAGGAGGGCTAGGGCTATGTGATTTGTTCCAATGGAATAGAGTTGCCATGACCAAACATTTATAGTACATTATGCAACATAAAGAGAGCTTGTGGATCAAATGGGTTCATGAAGTGTACATCAAGCAAACCCGGATTGAAGATTGCCAATGAAAGCCTCATTCACCTGAGTTTATCGAATGATCATGAGCTGAAGGACTACCACTATTTAAGGTTTGTTTGGGACTACTTATGAAAAGTAGTTATCTAAGATAATCACTTATTTAAAAAAATTAAACTAAAATTTTATCAAAATAAGTGATTCTTTTGAATAACTACTTTTAATAAGTAGTTACAAACAAACACTTAATCATATGACTCTAGGGGGAGGCAAATTTAGTATTCAGATAATGTATAAAGCAATTAGAGTAAGAGGTGAGGGGTGACCTTAGTCCTCATTTGTGTGCCAACATGATGGAAGTCTCTAACATAAGGTAATTGTTAAACTTTTATGTCACCAAATGTTTCATATGAAGGACAAACTTGCCACTTGGGGTGTCATTGAATGCATCACATGCTCTACTTGTGGAAATGAACCATAAAATTTCAACCACCTTAAGGTTGATTGCTTTTTCGCCCATTTCTGCTGGAAACTAACTATAGATTGGATAAGAGTCATGTGTCACCCTCACTCTTAGGTACACTACATTCAATGGCTGAGTATGTATATAAGACGTAGGAGAGAATTCCATGGTGTTATTAGAGCGATCACAACTTCATTACTTTACAATATCTAGAGTGTGTGGAATAGGGCAATATTGTAATTCAAAGTGGATTTGTAATACCCTCAAAATTCACTACTGAAAAATTTCGTTTTATTTAAAACAAATAGCGGAAGCAAAATATAAAATGGTGAATTTCGGAGATATTACCGCCACACTTAGTACCAGACTGGTTCACCCATACCGTTCCAGTACTAAGTGCTAAGGCTAAAGGAATGAGATACACTTTGCTAGATTTCCAAAACATGTTTAAATCAGAGTAGCGCAATACACTTTACAAAATTAGAATCCACCAGTGATGGTTACAAAAACAAGGAATACATTAAAACCAGAAAGTTAAAGTAAAGGGAGAACCCTAAAATCCGGATGATTCCTTACTCTCTTTCCCGTTGCCCACTTGAGTAGCACCTGAAAAGACCTGCAAGGGACACTGCCCATTGAATAGGCAGGGGCCCCATGAATGGAACACTTCAGTACTATGGTACTAAGTAACCCTTTAAAGTCACACTTAAAAGCAGGCCCGTAATGTCACACATGATACAAAACTACATGCATATATAACAATATGTGTATATAAAACATTCACATGATTAACAATCACATCAGATATCAATAGGTAGTTATGAACAATCGATACTTTCGGGCCTTAAGCCATATCATAGTGCAAAATCGATACATTCGAGCCTTAAGCCATTAGTCCATCATTATTCATTCAATCTCATATTTTATATCCATGTGAGTGCGAGAACCCTACTATTATAGCCGGTGGATCAGTCACTTATAGGGCAGAACACACCTAACCACTATTATATGCCGGTGGATCGGTCTCTAGGGCAAAATGCTCCTAGCCACTATTAATCCCCTGTGGACCGGTCTGGCCCCGACTCACATGGTGTTCCAATGTAAGTGATTAGTATTTTTCTATAACTTTATTCACATACATAACTGATTTTATTGAGCTCGGGACCCCCACTATTATTGCCGGTGGATCGAAAATATATATATATATCAACATCATCCAGGGCAACACGCTCCTGGGCCACTATTATGTCTGGTGGATCGGTACTCATAATCACTTGCCAGGGCAACACGCTCCTGGGCCACTATTATATCCGGTGGATCGGTACTCATAATCACTTGCCAGGGCAACACGCTCTTGGACCACTATTATAACCGGTGGATCAGTAATATATATCATAATCCAACTGGGCCCGGCTCATAATCTTTCACTTTCATGATTAGTATTTTTCCTTTCTTTAATCAGCACAACAAATTCCATTTATTTGCCTCGGATGGGAGATCAAGAACCCGGGACACAAAGGTACACCGGTCGTACCGGTGTATACAAGCTACTCAGTACCCTTCAACCACGAACCCAAGGACGCAAAGATACCCTGGTCGTACTGGTGCATAAAGCTACTCAGTACCCTACCGACAAGGACACCTAATCCATAAGTATGCATACCCCCTAACTAGGTCAGTAGAGCTAGATAGAGTAAGATATAGGGCCTGGCTGGGGCACAAAGGCACACTAGCAAATACCAGAATAATCGTGGACTAAACCACGTCTTTAGGGTAGCGACCCCTAAAGAGTCACAATTCCCGATCTCTAGGTATTTCACTTTAAGTATTAGTGTCTTAATTAAAGTGATCATGAAAAGTACAATAATTAGATTTTTATCCACTTTCAATTGTTCTGATATCATTAGTCGTTTCTTATTCAAGCGGTTATCCAAGAGAACATAGAGAAATCATTAAGGCCACCATAATCTCATATAATTCTAAATTAGGATTCGTTCTCGTATACTTACTAATTATCAAATACTCTTACCTTGCTAATCAACGTTATTTAAATCATATTATGAAATTCTACAATCACAACGACATGTTAGGTACAAATTACTCATTTACCCCTTACTTATATAATTGCTAAGTCATCCCTTCCTTACTTGACAAATTACCATATTACCCTTAAGGTTGCATAATTATCAAATTACCCCTTGCTTGGTTTATGTTACTAAGTTATCTTCTACGCCTTTTAGATCACCATTCACCCTTCATAATTGTTAACCTTAACATATTTCCCTTTTTGGTTGATTAGATTACCAAATTGCCCTTCTCCTTTGTTATAATTACTAAATTGCCCTTGAGTTGGATAAATTACCAAATTACCCTCCTTCATTGTCATGATTACTATTTTGCCCCTTTAGTTGGTTAAATAATTACCAATTTACCCTTCAGTCGGTTAAATTATCAAATTGCCCCTTTAGTTGGGTAAATTACCAAATTACTCTTCTCCTTTATCATAATTACCATTTTACCCCTCTCAATTATTATAATTGCCATTTTACCCTTTTCAATTATTATAAATCCCAAATTACCCTTCTTCATAATTACAATTATTAATTTACCCTTCTTCATAATTATAATTACCAATTTACCCTTCTCCATATTTATAATTATTAATTTACCCTTCTCCATCCTTATAATTACTATATTGCCCTTCTCCATTATTAAATTACCATAACGCCCTTTTATTGGTTAATTTACCAAATTACCCTTCTCTATTATCATAATTATCCAATTACCCTTTCATAATCATAATTTAATTACCAACTTATCCTTCGTCATTATCGTTATTACCAAGTTACTCCTTACTCCCAAGTGTGCCATAAATATCCTTTTAATTTACAGAATTACCCTTCTACCCCTTGCTTCCAAATTACCATAATATCATTTTATTTATAAAAATTACCACAATTACACTTTCATAATCATAATTTAATTACCAACTTATCCTTCGTCATTATCGTTATTACCAAGTTACTCCTTATTCCCACGTGTGCCATAAATATCCTTTTAATTTACAGAATTACCCTTCTACCCCTTGCTTCCAAATTACCATAATATCCTTTTATTTACGAAAATTACCACAATACCCTTTTACTTATAAAATTACCATAGCACTCCTTTTACTTTACAAATTACTATTTACCCCTTTACATCCAAAATTACCACTTTTATCTTACCTTACAAAATTACCATTTTGCCCTTCTTTTCCAAAATTACCATATTACCCTTTACTTATAAAATTACCATTTTGCCATTTATTTATAAAATTACCATATTGCCATTTACTTATAAAATTACTATTTTGCCCCTCTACCTCCAAAATTACCATAATGCCCCTTTACTTGAAAAAAATTACCATCTTTTCCTTTACTTATAAAATTACCATAATACCCCTAACTTCCATAATTACCACAATACCCCTTTCCACTTGTAAAATTACCATATTACCCTTTTGCCTTCAAAATTGCCACTTTACCATCTTTATTACCCCACTTTAATTAAATTAACATTTCCACATGGAATAATAATACTAACACTCCATTAACAATATCCAACTCCACCAACTATTATTTTAATATAATACATATTAGCACCTACAAATATTAGGCCATAATCTAACACAAGAAATATTACAAAAATGCTCCTAGGGCTCACAATAACATTATTCATGCATAAATAGTCACAATAACATAAAATAACCTAGATAATTGATTAACACTTTCATTAATAATTAAATTCTTCCTTTAGGCAACATTTCCACACATATTGCATAAAAGAGCATACTTTCCTTTTTATTAAAGAATACAAGCAAACATATAATTTATATTAACAACCATATATATATCAACCATAATAACATATTAAAATTCCTAATGTGTAAACATACGTTTATCATGCGTTTAAGTGGGGTTTAATGATTACCTTAATTCCCGTAAAAATTAAATCTTACCGGTATCCCGGTTAAAGATTCAAGCTTTGATTAGAAAAACCAATACCTAAAATAATATCAATATTTATTAGAAATAAGAAAATCAAGATATAAGACTTTATAAATTTTGCTTAAGGAAATAATTAATTTAAATATTATCATACCTTAAAATTTTTTTTAAAAATAGCCAATAAATGTAGGAACTCGTGTTGCATATGCAGCATGAGCTGCATGCAAAAATAAAAGGAGGAAAGGCTCGAAGAGAGGGTGATGGGAGGTAAAATGGTTATTTTTGGGTTGGGGTCTTTAGGCTAGAAAAGAAGATAGATGGGGGAGGTTTCAAGGCAAGGGAATGGTGCAGGAGTGAAGAGGGGGTGTAGGTGGATACTGGGGATGGGTTGTTGGCGGCTAATGGC
Organism: Tamarix austromongolica; assembly: GCA_039764185.1. Taxonomy (NCBI): domain Eukaryota; kingdom Viridiplantae; phylum Streptophyta; class Magnoliopsida; order Caryophyllales; family Tamaricaceae; genus Tamarix; species Tamarix austromongolica. Next base: position 57,379,209 of record CM077814.1, read on the forward strand.
GGCGGATGCGGCGGTAGAGAGGTGGCAAAGTTGACTGCCGAGGTGGGTCGAGGTGGAGGGGCTGAGAAGGAAGGAAAAGAGGAGGGAAAATGAAGGGGTTCGGGGACTTGTTTCGGCCAAACAATGGATGGGGATCATAGAGGAGGTTGCAGGGAGTTGAATGGTGGGTTGGGTGGTGGCATAGACGGCCGAAAGGCGGCGATCGGCGGCGTTACAGGTGGGCTGTCGAGAAGGGTGAAAAACAGGGAGAAAAAGAAGAGGGGAGGAAGAGGGCTACGGGATGGCTTGAGAGGGACGTTGTGGTGGCGCAAGGCTGAGGTGGAGGGTGGCAAGGAGCGGTGTAGGAGGTTGGTGAGGCGGCAGGAGCGGCAGACGGTGGTGGCGATGCAAAAATAGGGTGGAAATGGGAGAGGAAGAAAATGAGGGAGGAGAGGAGGTCAGGGGTAAAGGCTCGAGAGGATGGGGCCGAAAATGGGTTGAAGAGGAGAAGAAAAAGAAGAGGCAAGGTAGGGGGAATAGGTGGCAGTCGGTGGCAGTGTTTAGGGTGGCAGGGAGGTGGTAGGGTGGTAGGAAGAGGGTGACGACGGGGGGTAAGGGGAGCCATGTGGGATGGGGTGCATGGCTGCCCGGTTCTGTGTTGGTGAAAAAAATGCAAGGGAGAGATAGAGAGTGTTGCAGGCGGTGGCAGCGGGGCGGTGCCCGGCGTCTCGGTTGTCGGGCATGGAGAAGGGGACTGATCATGGCTATTGTGTCGAGGCATGTGGAGAAGAAAGAAATAAGGGAGTAGGTCGGTCGGGGAAAGGAAAAAGAAAGGCTAGCCGGCCGGTCCAAGGGAGAAAGGAAGGAGGAGAGGAGGAGGCTGGCCAGCTGTGCGTGTGGGGCGGGGAGAATGGGCCGCTGGCCCAGGCGCAAGGAGGGGTGCAAGCCTGGCAGCCCGAGCCAGGGAAAGAAAAAAAAAAGAAAAAGAAAGGAAGAGGAAAAGGAGAAAAGGAGAAGCAAAAGAAAAAGAAAGAGAAGGAAAAAGGGAAGTAGGGAGAAATAATTTAATTTAATTTAGAGCATAATAAAATATAATATTTTTGATAAATTATTTAATTTAATAATTTAATTCAATATAAATTAATATATTGGTTCAAAAATGCTAATTTTAGTAAAATATTAGTTTGAAAAATTATTTAAATGAAAATAACATGATAAAATAATAAAATATTTATTTTTAATTTATTAATTACTCCTATCCACATTTATATACTCAAAAGTCCATATAATAATTAAACTAAATAATTTTAAAAGCTAATTTATTTCAAATAAAACTATTTATTAAATTATAAGGTTTCTAAAATTTTGGAGGATTATAGGATTACTCAGACAACATCATTCAAAAATTGGTCCAAGATCTTTATACTAGGCTTAGTGTAATGGTTAAACATAAGTTGTATAGAAATGTTTTGGATCAACTAAATAGATAAACATAGTCCTAAGTCCAGCTTGTACCTAATTGCTCATTTGGTGTAATAAAACTATGATTTACCAAAAAAAATCCAACTTGCTATTTCAATAATTGAGAAACTTATACCCTCTTTGAATCTATTTATAAAAAATAGTTATAAAAGATAATTATCTATTTTAGAAGCTTTTTAGCCTATTTTTTTAAAAAATAAATACTTATGTTAGATAACTACTTTTGATAAGTGATTAAAAAAACTATTAATTATCATATTTTGTGTTCACCGACGTTACTCGTCACTCCTCCTCAAATTCCACTTGTTCGGCCTTCTCTATGACTCTATCTGATTTTCAATTTCTGGGTTTCTTTTGAGACCCTGTTCTTTTTTGTTTTAAATAATTCAATCCTCCTTTTCTAAAATAAATTGCATGTCTCCTTCTTCCATCTCTCTGCATACTCTCTTTTATTTATACATCATTTTTTATCCTTTATTCCTTCTTAGGGCTGTTAACGAGCCGAGCCGATTCAAGCCGGGGTAAGCTTGGGCTCGGTTCATTTACTAAATGAGTCTAAAAATAATACTTAAGTTTGACTTGTTTATAAATGAGCTGAGCTTTCAACGAGTCGAACTAAACTTTTACCGAGCCAACTTCTAAACTTTGGTGGTAAACAAGCCGAACTCGAGTCCAAATTTATTATATTTAAATTTGACTTGTTTAATAATTAAACTGAGTTCGAAACTAATTTTTAAACTCATTTATTAAGCGAGCCGAACCAGGCTAAACTGTTAACAAGCTGAGTTCAAAACGTTTGTGAATGGGCTTGGTTTGTCAAGAGCCAGTTGGTCCTCGTCTATTTTCCCCTTTGCAGGGTTTGATTATTCATCCCCCCTACTAGCCCATTTGATAAATAGGAATGAGAGTTTGGGAATTAAAGAGTGGGAATGAGAATGAGAATTAGGAAGTGGGAATTGGTTTATTTAATCCCATTCTTATGTTTGGTATTTGATGGGATTAACTTGAGAATAACTTGGGAATAAAAGTTTCATATGTTTGGTACGTGGAAATGAGATTAGAAATATAGTCATAAATTTACAAAAATATCCTTATTATATTTATAATATTTATAGTTATATATATATATATATATATATATATATATATATATATACATAACCAATTTTTTTTCCATTATTCAACTCTATTTTCCTTATAATAGATCATATAATATTAGATCATATCCGATCAGGTTAGATTTGATTCAATACAATCATATCAGATAATAGTAATTATTATTATTATTATTATTATTATTATTATTATTATTATTATTATTATTATTATATCAAATAATATTTACAATAATAGTTATTATTATAATTATGATTATCTTTATTGTAATTATAATTATTATATTTTTAATTATAATTATAATTATCATTATAATTATTATCTTTCTTATATTTTTAATTATAATTAATTATTATACTAATTAGAATTATAATAAAGATAATAATTATATAATGATAATTATAATATAGTTATAATTATTATAAAGATAATCATCATCATCATCATTATTATTATTATAATTAATATTATTAATATAATATTATACATAATATAAGGTTATTTTAGCCTTTTTATTTTCTATCCCAATTCTCACCCTTCTAATACCATACCCCCTAAGGAATAAATTGGTGGGAATAGACATCCCCAATTTTCATTCCCAATCCTATTTTTATTCCCACTCCCTCCAAATAAACAATAACATATTTAAATTCCTCCTTAAATTTCCATTCCCACCATTTTATTCCTATCAAACAAACTAGTTGTGATGAGAATAGACATTCCCAATTCCTATTCTTAATCCCATTTTAATTTCCGCTCCCTCAAAACAAATAATAACATATTTAAATCCCTCTCTAAATTTTCATTCCCACAATTTTAATCCGATCAACTAAACTAGCCGTGAGTTTTGAATTCACCACTTGATTAATGTTTTTCCTTCTACCCTTCAGCTTGTCTTCTCCAAATTCTGTTGGGATTTCTGTTGGGATTTCTGAATTTGGTAACCCTCGATTGACCTATTGATCGATCATTCGATGGCTGCTTATCCATCTATTCCGGCTCAACCCAGTTCGGGATCCAGCTCAAGTTCATGGCTTCAATACTTTTCTCCGCTTGGTGATACTACCTACACTAAGGTCTTCGTTGGTGGCCTTGCCTGGGAAACTAAGAGCGATGCCCTGCGTCGTTATTTCGAGCAGTTCGGCGAGATCCTTGAGGCCGTTGTTATTACTGATGAGAATACTAGCCGTTCCAAGGGTTATGGTTTTGTGAGTATATTCATAGTTTCCGGTTCTTATTGCGGTTCAGTCTAATTAATATATGATCTGGTTCTTGATAAATTGTTTGAGGTACTTTAAACCTAGTTCACTCCAAATTGATGGTTAGAATAGGTTAATGCTCTGAGTGAGGTAAATGGGAGTGGATTTAGTTTGGGTTAAACCAGGGTCAATCAGAACGCCATTTGTTATATTTATCAAGGTTTAACTTTGACATCATTTCGGCTCGATTCACCCTGTTATCATTGCCTGAAATTGGGGTCAATTTTTTGCCAAACATTGACAACATTGTCCTTTCATTCCTGTAATCCTGTTAGATTAATATTATTTAATCTGTATTTTAAAATATTTAACTAAATTCACCTACATTTCCTAACCTATGTAATTTTTTAGTGTTTATGCTAATCAAGTTCACCCAAATCCAAACAGAAGCCTAATGAAATTTTGTCTCCCTTTACTATGAAAATGCCATCCATAATATCTAACAAGATTATTTCTTATTTAACTTGATTAACTTAATAAATACCAAAGAACATTTTAAGAAGTTCACCTAATTAATCTAATCTAGGTTCACCTACATAATTTGACCTAATCTAGATGCATATATAATTTTATCATGTACCATTATTCGTTCTGACTTCTATACTTCTGAATTGATTGATGGTCGTGATCTTTTGCATCATTTTTAATCTTTTGGTAATTTATGGTATTTTAAATGGTTTCTCTTTATTGACTAGTGTAATTTGTAAAATGACTATGTTCTGTGGCATGTTCCTATGGAGGATGTAGGTTACTTTCCAGGATCCTGAAGCAGCGCAGAAAGCATGTACTGACCCTTCTCCAATCATTGATGGTAGGCAAGCTAATTGCAACTTGGCCTCTCTTGGACGGATGCACCCTGCTCTCTTTTTGGGTACTTTTCATTACCTTGTGCTGTCTGCTTGAATTGGGATTGGTGTAGTATAATATCATTGGTCGATTCAAGTCATGCTGTAGACTTGTTAATACTTCTACCTAGATACATTCAATTGAGAATCCTTTCTGAACTGCTGAGTTCAGGAGTGGCAAATGCTTAATGCTCATCCACATTGTTGATTTGCTTTGCCTTCCTACTATTTCTTTTAAGTGCTTGTTTGGTATGGGGGTAAAAGGGGTGGAAAAATTACCCCTATATTTTATATGTCTTGTATAATCTATTTAAAATTAAATATTTTTATTCTAATAAATACCCATTTTAGATCTTAATTTGATCTAAAATGGGTATTTTATTAAAAATAGATTTATTATTATTAAATACTTAATATAAAAGATACAAAATAGAGGAACAAATTTTCCACCCTTGTTACCCCCATAACAAACAAGCCATAAGTAGTGATGTGGATCTTCTACTCCAATTTCCACAAACATGAAACTCATAACCCACTCTCATATATCCACTCAAAGTAATTGAATGATGATGGAATTACTGGTGAATGTGTTGAATGAAATGGAAGATGGATGGTGATAAATGCTGAATTATAACTTTTAGGAACCTCACAAAGATAGCTCTTACAAGAATCTTCAAAGAGAACTCACATAGAAAACCCTTTGAATAAAATCTAGAGAAGAACATACAAAGAATCCTCTCAAGACCACTCTCAACATCACAAATTTATTGAAAGATTTAATTGCTTACAAAGAGACTTTACTTCTTTACTCAATATTGCACTCATACAAGTGTTGAATGAATGCCATATATATAAGCATACACCCACGAAAATAACAACCCATCAGCCCTATAGTACACATTGGGATAGGGGGAATTAGTTAAAAACAAATCTTAACTAACTAGGAAACCCTAGCTAATAATTATCAAATCCTAGTTGACTTGGTCTCCATGTTGCATGGCTGACTTTCCACGTCCAAACCCTTCAATTTTTCATCTTGACACGGTCCAACTCCTTACGTGACATTTGAGATTGTGTTTGAAACATTATCTTGGATAAACTCTTAATTTATGGCTTAATCTTCAAGAAAGTGTTGTTCAAGATTGCCAAGAACCATTCCAAACATATTCAAGAAATATGTTTAGATGCAAAAACAAGTATGCACCCGCATCATTCTCCCCCTCTTGAAAAATTTGACCTCAAATTCAAGCATTGGAGAACAAATAGTAAAGAAATCTGAATATACTCTTCAAGGTGATGCTTGTTCTTGAATGTCTTCCAATATCTTATGAAGAACACCATGGGATCATCAAAAAATAGTAATCCAAGCAAGACACTAAATACATGATCATCAAGCGCTGCATATGGCTTCGAATCAACCTTCATCTCCATGCATTCTTCACATATTGATTTCGAACCATACGAACTTTGTTTTCCAAGCTTTGAATCATCAACGGAACTCATGGAATAATGATCATGAAACTTCAAATCATACAATGGCTGAATCATCAAATTAGAACCATATAAACTCAAAGAAACCCTAGGATAATATTGCACATTATCCTTGAGTACTTCAATCTTTCTCATCACAAAGCAAGTTTCTTTTTCTTCTTCTCCATTGCCACTTTCATACTCACTTGGATCAAACATTTGACCTCCACTCTTTTCGTCTTCAACCTCCTCCTTTTCACAATTCCTTATCTCTTCAATTTCTCTTGGAGTCAGGACTCTCTTGTTAGGGCATTCCCTAGCAATATGACCAAACCATCTACATTTATAGCATTGCCTCTTAGTATCTTCATTCAACTTCTCTTTTTCAAATCGAGGCAAAATAAATTTGTCTTCCACCTTTGAAGTCGAAATAGGATTTGAAATAGGAGGGTGATCACTTGAACTTGAGGAAGATGGTTTGGAGAATACCTTTGACTTCTTGAGTTGACATTCAAACTTGATTGCTAGATTTATCATGCCATCATGTGTATCATATAAAGAAACTTCTACTTTGTCACGAATGCTGAAATTCAAGCCACCAAGGAACCTCGCACAAGTTTGTTCCTTTCTTTCTTGAATATCTCAAATCAAGGAATGTTTTTCAAAGTCTCTTGTGTACTCCTCAACACTCGAATTCCCTTGCCTCAAGGAGATCATCTTGATGAAGTTGTCTTGCTCAAATTCTATTGGAATGAACTTCCTCATTATATGTTTCTTTAATTTTTCCCAAGACTTAATTTTTGGTTTGCCCTCTCTTTCTCTTGATCTTTTGAGATTGTCAAATCAATTTCTTGCAAACTTTCTAAATTTGAGAATTGTAAGATTACTTCTCATGGCATCATCATACTCCTTGAAGTCAAAATTAGCCTCCGTTGTTTGCAACCACTCAATAAAACCCTCGGCATAAAGCTGTCCAAAAAATTGTGGAAAATCAATCTTGAATCCCCTTTCTTCGTCATGCTCTTGCCTCTTTTCTCTTCGACGTTTGCTGCCACTTGACGTACTTGTATCATCTTCAATGTACCCAAGTTTGTCATTCATTCGACCTTCTTTCATTTGTATGATATGCCTTACCAGTCCTTAAACTGTCTTTTTGAGCCTCCAACCTATTCTCCATCATTGTCTCAAGACATTGGAATTGAAAGTTTATGATCTCAAGAAGGGACTTCATAAACTCTTCACTAGCCATGATGAAAATTGAATAGGGTATACTTAAGGGAAAATGGTTCAAATAGAGAAGAATGGGAGAAAATTGAAGAAAGAATGGATCTTGATGAGATTTATTATCAAGATCTTGGTGGAATATGCATAGAAAATGATACAGCCTAGAATCTGTCTGAGATTGAAGACTGTGATTGCTGGGCTGGATCAATCTCAGTGAAGAAGAAGGAATTGATCGAGATTCAGCAATTAGTTAATAACAGACTAAGAAAGAAAGAACAAGATTGAGGAATCGTGTATTTCATTCTCTGCCTGCCTCATCGATGCTCCCCATTACATATACTAGCATAGAACAACAGAAATTTTAACAGAATGCTGAGCTGGAATTATGAACAAAAAAAAAATAAGAAAGAAAGAATAACTAGACAACTAACTCCTACTGACATGGATAACAGATTTAAGTCTTGTATCAGAAAAGATTGTAGATCAACCAATGCATGAGATCATACAATCTTTCTGGATTCTTGAAGGAGAGAGAAAGGATAAAGAAATCAAGATCTTGATGAGTTTCTTAATTGGAGATGTACTAGAAAGATGAATATATGGTAATGAATGGTTTCTTGGTAGAATTCAAGAAAAACAAGAAGACGAAATGAAGTGAAAAATGGTGTAGGTTTTGTATAGAAAAAAACGAAAGATAAATCAGCAAAATGAGTGGAACAAAAGCCCTAGAAAAGTGATTACCTTTAAGAAGGATAAATCATGAGGGAGGCTTTGATACCAAAATGATGCATATCTTACTAGTCTGTCCCAAACCTTAGTACTGTAATGGACATAATAGACTATACTAGGTGACAAAATATATGGCCCTCAAGTTATAGGGCACATGCAAAGAGGGGGAAGTTAGCATATCTTTTTGTATTTTTGGGTTATCCTATAGGAGACTTGACACAATCATACAAGTAGAGCTATTGAACATGCTAGGGTGAGTATATTTCTATTTTCAAAGTTATTAGTCTTTTACTTTAATTTATGCTGAAACTGATAAAATGAAATACTAATAAACATTTGCATAATATTTCATGGCTGTTACGAAGTTGACAACTTCATGTTAATTTAAAGTTGTCTTGACATACGAAACCGTGAATAACATTAGGTACCTTGGGTAATGGAGTGAAGAATTCGCTTCACAAGTTTATTTTGTTTGTCTTATGTTCACGGATGGGATAATTCTTGGTAACCATTACATTTCTTTGTTCCTTGCACCATATTAAATGTAATCCTTTGCTTTGGTATGCATGTCCCTTACTTCCAGGATTGTTTCAGATAATATTTCTCATCTTGCTATTAGTTGTCAGTGCTATCATTAGCATCATTATGGTTGTCTTTTGATTATTTGAACCGTGAGGGTTCAACCCCTGGTTCTGTATTCCCTTTTTCGATTAATTAGTTTATGTTTGCTGTTGGTCCGATGTAATTTTCGTTTAGGACATCTAAGATCTCCTAATCCTTTCATGGGAATCCCTTGTGCTTCTATTGGAGGGTTTGGTTACCAGAAGCCTATTCCTTATAGTTACCAGCAAGGATATGCGTATTCTCTGTATGGGTAAGTTTGCATCTCTGGTGACAACTTATGTAGTGCTTTAATCTTGAATTTTTGGATAAGGAAGCTTGTGTAAGGCCTCATCGCTTCTGTCTATGCATTTATTTCAGACATATGTAACAGCCACCTTCTTCCTCTCAAAAGGGGAATAAACAAGGAACTGCTGAAAAAAGAACTGAACATGTTCACTTCGATAGAAACCAGGCTGATATGCCTTTTGGTCCTAGGTTTTTTATAGGGCTTGTTGCTTCAAATTTTCTGCTAGTAGTTGTACGTCTTTTCTGTGCTTTTATGGTACTTACATTTTTATCAAAAATCTTACTTGCTCCACGCAATCATAAGTAGAGATTTTGATTCTTGCCTCTATGAACTATTTGATTCAACTTTATCTTTGGTAGTATTTTTCCAATTTTTTTTCTAAAAAAACAACAAGGTTATATCATGTGTGGGTGCCCTTCCATCATGAAAAGAGTTTATTTCAGCCTCCAATGTGGGGCTTCCTGGGAAGTATCTACAATTGCCCCTTTTGAAGCACGTGCTTATATTTTCTACTGTATTATTCTTCATTGTATATCTTTTGTGTTTTGCATGAAGATGGAGACCAAGTATAGTTCCTTTTATAAAAATTGTTGAGCCTCCTCTTGTCCAGAAGTATTTTGTCATTCCTTTGTTTTTTTGGTAAGCAATGTACTAATTTTATTACTTCTAATATCAAGCGATTAGGTAAATCAAGACAAGTACTCCAAATGTTATCAACTTCGACAATCCTGTGCTAGGCTAATTAAACATATTGTCTATACAATGGGTAAGTTTAACAAAGGATTCACTCTTATGTAAATTTTGCATCCTATAAGCCAAATCCAAAATCAACAGCCTGCCACGTTGTGATGTTCTCATCTCTTTTTGGTTGAAAATTCTATTGTTTCTTTCATTCCAAATTCGATACACTACAATAGCAAAGATAGATCTTAGTGCATCTATTCTTTCCCTTGGCCCTTGACTTCCTTTCCGAAAACTATCATGCCCTAGTTTTCAATTGATTGATGTCTACTGAAGTTCTTAATAGGCATATTCCAAAGTTCTTTGGAATAAAACATAGGTAAAGGAAAGGTGGTGAAAGGATTCAATAATTTGCTTACAAAGTACGCACTTAGGATCAGTTGGCATGCCCCAATCATTCATCTTGTCTTTTTTCAGCATTCCTTCATGCATTGCAAGCCATAGGATAAAGCTATGTCTTGGTAAGGCGAGATTTTTCAAAACAGTATGATGCCATGCCATTGTTGCCCCTTGAGGTTTCATTTTGTGATACACTTTTGATGTGTTATAAGAGCGACTGTGACTGCATATATGAGCCTTCTAGATTGAGTAAAGTAGAGCATGGGCTTGGTGTCTTTGATCAAGGATTCTCTCAAAGGGACTTGATACATTTGCCATGGTTGGCATGGTCCACAAGTCGCTACCTTTAGCATAATAAGCATGAATAATGAACCCAAAGAACATCATTCTCTTCATTAACATCCCAAAGAAGCACTTCCCTACAACAATCCCTCCTCCTGATTTAGGGGAGCATAATTTAGACCATGCAACAGGTGATTTCCTAGAGATAGTGAATGCACCACTCCATAGAAACGACCTAAAAATGCAGTTGAGAGTATGCAATACCTTTTAAGGAAGAGGAAAACTTGACACATAAAAGCTTGAGGACCATAAAGAACTGAAGAGAGCAATTGTAATCGACCTGCATAGCTCAAAAATCTGTTATGCCAAAACCCTATTCTTGAGCTTATTTTCTCAATTAAAGGAAGAAATTGATTATAAGTAAGAGATTTCCCTAGCAAAGGAACTCGTGGGAGGGAGCCTTTGGGGAATTAAAGCTTGTCCTACACTGCTTGTTTAATCATGGAGTCCATTGAACCCCTATAGAAAATATGACTTTTTGAAGAATTGAGTTGCAAACCTTAGATGCTGGAGAAGTGAATAAACACCTCATGCAGTGCTAACATTGATTTAAGATCATCTATATAGATAAGGAGAAGGTCATCAACAAACATTAGATCAATTAGTTGCACTTCCTTACACTTAGGATGAGCCTTGAACTTCTTGTCCTTATCCCGTACTTCTTTTAAAGTCTTGTGAAAGTATTTCATGATGAGCCCAAGCATGTAAGGAGATATTGGATCACCTTGTCTCACTCCTCTTCTAGCTTTATATGGTGGGTGAAGGATTCCATGGAACATGAGTGAATAGGTGACTGTTGTGATGCGGCTCATAATTATATTAACAAAAGCATAGGGAAAATTCAGAGTTCAAAGCATCGTTTGAAGATGTCTAATTTGGTTATGCACCTTAGAGAGATAGCTTTCATTTGATATTTCAGTTCAGAAGCCATGAGAATATTTTCTGTGATGATTCACCCTTTGGTGAAAGCTGCTTGTGAATCTTCTATTAAGTGTGGCACGATGGATTACACTCTATTAGTTAGAACCTTGGCAATAATCTTGTGTAAGACATTGCAACAAGATATGGGCCTGTAATTAGAATGTTTCTCAGGGTTTCAGACTTTGGGAATCAGGTTCAAGGATGCCACATTGAGTCCATGAAATATTATGCTGGTGATTAAAGCTTGCATCACACCCATCCATACATCATCACCTATCAAATGCCATGCTGATTTGAAAAAGAAAACATTGTAACCATCTGGGCTAGGGGCTTTGTCATTTGAAATTGACAAAACTGCTTCTTTAACCTCCTCTTTGCTTACTGGCCTGAGAAGAAGTTGTTGAGATACATCTAACTCTGGTCCTCTATTAATGACTTTTTGTTGTTGGTGTGATCTCAGTACCCATAAGAGAAATGAAAAATTAAGAAAGTGTGACAAAAATAGTCTTCTGATCTGTATGCTCCCTTCCTGTTGTGTCTTTGATTGCCATGATTTGATTTTGATTCTTCCTATCTTTAACAATAGAGTGGACGAACTTTGTATTACTGTCGCCCATTGTGAGCCATTGAACTCTTGATTTTGCTTATAAAAGCTTTCTTCACATTTTGCAAGGTGGTGATAAGCCAGTAAATGTTGTTGTTTCTGCTGTATCAATGTGTCGATCAATGGATTGTGTTATAATTGGTGTTGGATGGATGCTAGCTTTTCTTTTTCTTCTATAACTCTTGAGGAAATGGTTCCAAACTTTAACTGATTAAGCTTCTTGAGTGGTTGGTTCAACCTTTTGACTTTTTGCACAATGCTAAGCAATGCATTGCCATTGGTCTGTTTTTGCCATATATCAGAAATAATTTGCATAAAATCCCATCCTTAACCCACATATTATAAAACCTGAATGGTTTGGTGCCCCGAGTTAGGAGATAACTAATGTGTATTGTCACAGGGAAGTGATCAGAAATATAAGGGGGGAGGGGTAGAACTTTGCAGATGATCCCATCATGCCACTTTGGGTTGCACAAAACCCTATCCAACTTGCAATAAATCGTGTTTTCATCACTTTGTTTGTTCGATTAGGTAAACAGAGGGCTAGTAAATCTTAAATCAGAAAGTTGAAGGGATGAAATACAATTGTTGAAATCATCAACATCTTGTTGAATAATGGGGCCTCCCTAAAGTTTCTCTTCGAAGGATCTAACCACACTAAATTCACCAAGTAGCAGCCAACCATGGGATATGTTGATTGGAAACATGATCTAGTTACTTCCATGGATCCTTCCTTCCAAGGCCATCATTTAAGGCATAAATAAAATCGATCAAGAAATGCATATCATTTTGCAAATCTGATACTTTGCATTGGATGCCATGACTACAAGCATCAATCCTTTTATGTTTCTAGTGAACAGGGTTCAAACCAATATTGATCTGGCCATTAGGATGCTTATTTAAATTATGAATCCATTGCCAATTAGGCTTAATCTTAATTGTAATAGAATCTATATTTGGTTGTTTTATTCTGGTTTCAATCAAACCAACCAGAGATAACTTAAGTATCAGTTAACCAACTTCTTACCTCTATTTGTTTGTGAGGATCATTCAATCCTTGGAAGTTTCAACATCCTGGAGTTATGGACAAAGCAGGTCGGGCAAGCAATAAAATTGCGGTCGCGGTTGCGATTGTAGCCGCGGTATCGGAGTGTCGCAAATGATGTTTTATATCATGGTTATCGCGACATGAATTTTTTAATATTTTTCTCAACGAATATTACCAAATATCGGTAAATATTGGTAAAATATCGGCCAATGACTGATATATCGCTGATAAGTATGCAAAATTCTAAAACTGTCGCATATCACTGATTTTGCGTATTTTCTGACCCAAAAGCTGATAAATATCGGCCGATATTACATATTGGGACCGATATTTAATTATATGAGGTCAGGGAAATTTAAGGAAGAGAACTTAGGGTCTTCCTACCATGCAAGATTTTGAACCAATGGGGGTCATCAAGTTGTTCTAAATGATCAGGTTCAGTAAGTTTTGTTTGAGAAGTGCTAGCCATATCCTCCCTTGACCATTTTGGTGACAATTGCATTGTCTTTTGTAATAGTGGTAGTGGCCATTTGCTGTTCCTCTACTGACTTCTCAAGGTACTTTTGTTGAGAATTTGTCGTGTTTGGTAAAGACTGTATCTCAATTTTTGCACTGCTCGAGTTTGTTATGGTGAAATCTCTTGATGGCACCATTTTCAAGTAGAAGTACTGTATGAATGGCGTCCTCAATACTGTGGGTATTGTAAGATGGAAGGTCATCTGCTTGAAAAATGTCCCAAACAAAGCAAGCCTCCTCGTGAGGATAAAACTAGTAAACCACGTAAAGAATGAATTTAAGTCTATGATGGGGCATTTTTGACAAATCTAACGATGGCGTATTCTTACATTGCTTTGTTCCTTTGTATGGATTTGGTTACTTCTTTTTTACTCTATTGTCATACTTTTGATCAAAATATTGTGTTTCTACCTTTATATTGAGCATATATTCATGTTTTACAATTAGTTGCTGTTATACCTAAGCGTGTTAAGACTCTGGCAATGTAGAAGAGTTAGAGGGATGGAGGATTAACATATATAAGTGTGATGGTTTCATGGGTGCAAAATGTTTTCACCCTCATTTATAGCAATTATGAATAGTGAAAGAAATGAATTGCTAACAACTAGATTATATGTGGGTCCAGAATCCACAGTACAATGTGCACTGGGTGTTATGTTTTCTCTGTGGCCAGGATCAACAAGTGGTCCTATCACAAATATTAGAAGTCAACTTTCAGTTGATTGCGGATGTGAAGGATTCTCATAATCCTGGAGAAATAACTTTTACTACCTACCTGAAAGTTTCCTGGTGCTATTCACTTTAAGGACAAGCTTATTTAACTAGATAAAAGAACACATTGTATTTTTAGAAGACATCAAGTATTTTGACAGCAAGTTATGGTTTGCTTAATTTTTTTCAGCACATATGGATCAGCCATGATGCCTTTCCTTTTGGTGCATGTTTGTGCTGTAGTTTCTTATTAGATTGGTTTGTCTGCCTTTGACAGGTATCCATTGTATGGATCTAAGTTCAGTTACCCGCAGGTTAAAAGCACTCTAGAGGTTTGGAAGAAGTTTGAGTGATTCATTCTCTGTCTAGTGTCAGAATGTCGCCTTTTTTATGTTATGACTTTTTTATTTGTTGTTTTGTAGGGGCTTTACAATCCTTACCTGGCTCAGCAGCTGCCTCAGTTACATGGCGTCCCTGGGACTTCAAATGCTTCTGCATATACTTATGGACCGGTGGGGCTGTCTGTTCTTAGTTGTGTGCCTGGAAGCCATGATTATACAACTCTGCAGGGTTATGCAATGCCAATACCTCAAATTTGGCCGTTCAGCAATCCCAGTGTCAATGCACCGGCAATGTTGCCCCTTCCCGGCAGTCAGCCACGGTACCATTCAGGTGGTTGCTTTTAATTGGATCCTCTTCCATAGTAGTTATGAGCTGTTAAGTTCTCCGACGACCGATCTCTCTAGTGGAAAGGCCAAGTGCAAAGCAAAAGAAAGGAGAATGATCAGAATATAATTGCTTGTTCGGTTCTCTTACTGTTTTGTACGATTGTTTAACAACATGCTTACTGTGAATATCTTCAACGAGAACCATCTATTTGTCTGTTCCATCAGTTAGGATGAGGGAGAAGGCGATCTAAGTGAACTTACATTTGTATGGATTTTGTGCTGCCATGACAAGTTTACAACTATCAAGTCATCATTTCCTTATAACTCTGATAAGAGAGATTTATCATATCGTTGTTTATACCGCTTTAAATTGAAACCTTCAATCATCTCGTTTCTTGTCATTTTTTAGAATCTCATTTAGAATCACTTCATGTGGCTGTATTACCCCATTGTTTATACATTTACTCCCACACAGTGGCATTAATTTGACATATTTTGATGTCTTCATGAAAAATAAGAAATTAGATGGCAACTTTTATTCTTATAATATAAACGACGAGAAAAACTATCATTATTTGCTATTCTAGATTCATTATGGCAAAATATAGTAAAGTCCACAAACCATGCTTTCGAAAGCAAATTACCATGTCAGCATCCCTTCAAAACAGCCTGCCCAAGTTTGTGACCTCAAATTGAGTAATTCTGTTACAACTTCTTCATCCTATGACGGCTATCCTTAAAATTGTTTGGCTACCAAAAAATCATACGTTTAGTAGAAAACCAACACTTGACCATTGTTGCCATTTAACCACCTTTTTTATATCAAATGATGATATTTCCCCATATATAAGCAGTAGTCAGTTAAGGATCAGGCTATGTACATCTTACACCGATGTCATGTATTTTATCATTTTCTATCTTATGTAAAGATCCATTTATTTATTTATTTAGTTACATTTGAGGGATATTGCATAATAAAAATATCTATCTTTCTGTCCGTCTATTATTATTGTTATTGTGGTCATCATCAATATTGTTACTAATACTAATATGTTTTAAATATCTTTTCATGATAAATACGTGCATGATTGCTACTTTTGTGATTTAAATAGATGTATGAATAAAACATTTGATTGTGAAACAGAAATTTGATAGATAGAACTTGGGAGCCATCCTAAGACATCAATATTATTGAGAAGTAGTTTTTAATCGAAAAACGTTGTGAAAGGGGGTGGTTTATTGACATCAAACTTATTCATATTTTGGGTAAGTGATTATCTTCTTTGGAAGGATGTTTTGTGGTCATCTAGCCTCAAAATTATATTGGAAACTGCTGAATGGTGGTGAAGTGGTGGAATTTCTCAACAGTGATTATATGGTGTATTTTTTTAGGGATGGTTAGGTGTAATTTCCTTTTGAAAGGGCTGTTCGATGGACTTTACCCGGTAGTATAGTTTATGTAAAATCAGATCAACATTGATGAATATGCAGTAGAACTGTGTAGGGACCTGTATAGTGAATGCAGTTAAACTGGGTATCCATGCTAATCTACTTGGATTGATTTTCAGGTGTAGTCACTCGTGTTCCAGCACAACCACTATTTATGATTCCTGCTCATCAACATTTCGTGCAAGCCACTTCTGACCAAACAGTAAGGTGAGGACTAAGAACAACATTTCTGCTATGTCAGTGACGGGCTTCACATCTAGTTATGCAAGAAGTTCATTTTGCATTCTAGAGGTATAGATTCTCTTCTGATGCCCAGCCATAGTCTTTTATGGTGCAGAATCCTCTCAAGGATTTCTGTCATGACTTTTATTGTTTTCTTGTAATCTGTGTGATCTTGGTTCTCTGAAATTATTATATGATAGATCATTGGTAGTAGGACCTTTAGGATCATATGTCATAAAAATATGTTCTCTGCTGAAATCTGCTTTTGATCTGCTCTCTCTTGTTGCATTGCTGCTCTAGTTGTTTGGTAAAGCTTGGTTGTTGATGTATTTCTGATTGTCCTATTCAACTATTCTACTTTCCTCCGAAGATCATGTTGTTGACTTCACCAAGCTAGTTGCTTTTAATCTAACTGGTATTGGCGCAAAGTTATGATCTTTGGAAGCGCAATTAGGTACTTCTTGCTTGATTCCACCTCCCTAAGTGTTTTTGGTTTCTACATTGCAAAAATTTGAAGATAAAGAGTAAGTGATGCATTGTAAACTCAGCTTAGGTTTATTGCAAAAAACCCTTAGGGTTATCACACAAAACCTCTGATTTCAGTGACCAGCTCGATTATCAATTCATAACATTGAATGAGAATTACATTGTAGGGTAGGGTTATCAATTAACATGAATAAACCTAGACAAAATGGAACTTAGGATAAAATCCAAACATAATATTATCAAATTCTAGTAAATGAGTAAATCTTTTAAGAACTAAAAACCACTAGTTCAAGTAGAACCTTTGGAAAGAGATATAGTTCATGGATGCCGACATGTGGGAGCAGCTTGTTTGGGATAACCCTTCAAATGTGGCCAGTTATGGTTCACATTTCACAATGATAACATGCAAAGTTTGTTAGGACTTTCAATTGGAGCTTGTCTTCTTCTTAAGATTACCATTGCAAGCAATAGTAGATTGACCAAAATGCAGACTTTGGAGCAACAAATTCCACACTATAAGTAGGGCAAGTGCCAGAGGAGCGGGTGGAGTACACGTTTGGTGTACCATATGTAGCTCCAAAGCGAGGGTGCACCAAGTCTTATTGCTTAACCATACTTCTATAGTGAGCTCTCTAACATCATCTTACATTTCCTTTTCTCATGGAAATGAATTCAAATTTCTTGTTTAAAATTGTCAACTTTAGTATGACATCCTTGAAAGTGTTCGTTTCAAGTGATGCTAAAAAAATGAAATAAAGCAACAATCTTTCTTTTCTTCACTTTGTATACAAACAAATTTGACCATCTATTATTTGAACCATCCTTTTCTTTCCCTCCCCCCCCCCATTTTTGAACTTGTAATGTTTTCTTTTCCCAAATTTGAAGGATATGCTTCAAAGCTTTCAACTTAGGTCGTACTTCTTCATGATATTAAGTAAGATGTAAGCACTGACATAATGACGTTAGTCAAGTGAGGATTTTTGTTGGTAAGCGAGGAGTGGGAAAGCATGCTGGAATTTGTGAGACCAAGGGTGAAAGAGGAGTGGAGAGGGAGGAGTGGGTGCACTTTGGTGTCAACAACGATGGTAGTGTTGTTGGAGGTCGATGACTTTAGACTTCCGAGTGGTTGTAGGGTTGGAGATTGACGGTGAATTTCTATAGAGTCGGCGGTTGTAGTGGATGGCATGGATCTCTGCAGTAGCCGTAGTTGCAATATTGGCTTTGCGAAAGAGGCTGTGCAAGGATATGGGTTTGAGTAGGCTAAAGCTGGCAACAAAAACATTGGTGGTTCTAAGGAAGCTATGGTTTTGACTAGATTAGTGGTGTTCGAAAGTGGTGATAGTCGGTAGGAATGATTAGTGTGTTATGGTATCAGCGGGGTGGGAGTTTGGGCTGATTTTTCTGTGATGATGAGGTTGTTATGCTGTGGTAGCAGGCTGGTCATTTTGGTTAAGGGGAGGATTCTTTGGTGTCAGGAAAATGTCTACGCTATTGTCATTCAAACAGATGCACGGTAAACAGATGAGGGTAGAATCATTTGTGTTGATACCAAACAGATGCACGGTAAACTCTTACCCTCAAGTGTGTCTCACAGAATCCCCTATTTCTATTATACAAAATTTGTCATCTTATCAACACTATTATCAAATCATAACTAGCCGAATAACAATTACAGCAAGCCACTATAAATTTTCCATATAGAATAATTAACATGTAAAATAATAATATCAAATTGAATTAAATTAGTAAATTTAGTTATAACAAAAATTTACTGAACCACTTATGCCTGAGTGTATAGAAAGAGGCTATCCACATTGACTTGTGTCTTTATTCTAGTAGTTCAGAGAACTAGGACTATGCTCATGGAGAGGCTATCAACATCAACTCATACCTTCCTGTATCTCAATAGAACTAGAGCAACAGCAATAAGCCCGCCCTACAATGAGGTGACATCTATAAAGCATAAATGGAGTTTGCTGACATAGAACAAGAAAAGTGATCATTATGAGCAAGCCATGTTTAATGAAGCTTCATTCCAAATCACAGATATTACCAGTTAGTCTTAAGCTTGGATTTGACTTGGTTTATCCAATTTTTGTGGGATTTTGTGATTCATTACTATCATTGAAATTTTTTGACATGTCAACTTTCAGATCAGTTCGAATAATTATCAAATAGGACAATGATGATGATGATGATACTAATACATGATAACTATAATATTAATAATAATAATAATAATCATTATTATTATTACAGGTTTTGATAATAATAATCATAATTGTCATTATTGATATTATTAAATCGTATTATTCTTTATTGTCGTTATTTGCTAACTATTATCATTGATCTTATCTAAATAGTAAAAATGCTAATTACAATTGTAATAGTAGTAGTACAATAATACTAACATACATTGGGGCATGTTTATAAAGTTATATAGAATGTGAGTTTTACTTTTGTTCAACAAAGCTGAATGCTGTAATGCCTTGTGTTACTACCCTGGATGTTGATTTTTCATGGAATATATCTCATGGTTATTGAACCGGAATATTGAAAAGATATTGGCTGATACATCACTGGTTTATTGTCCGTGATACGTCATACTGCTGATAAGCCATGTAAAACAAATCAAATGCATATCAACAATGTATCACTTTGACTATTGTTATATCAGCCATATTTAGGTACATGTTAGTGCCTTAGGTTTAGCATATGTAAGCTCCTCAGGCTTAGGCACACATAGAAGCACAAAGAAAAAAACTTAGTAAGGAAAGGAAAAAGTTGGAGGCTAGATCTGAGAGCAGAACAAAATTGCTGTCACCAGGTAGGTATGTTTCATATCTCCACTACCCCCCCCCCCCCTTTTCCTCTCTCACATAATTCTTCACTGCCCACTGGTGTCAACCTCTTTTATTCTTCATTTGCACTAGTTGTTCATCTTAATAGTTGTTTGGAGGTTTTCTTCACATTTTTTCCACTATTGTTGTTGCTATGATGACCTTATGTTTTTGGTGACCGGCTCTACCTGCTAGTTGTTTGATGTGCCTGATGACTTGTGAGGCTATTTCTACTATCATTGTAAGCTACTTGGTTGATGCCCAACATTGACCTCTCTTCTATGTATCTGCTAGTTGGTTGTTGTGCTTGACATTGACAACTTGTAATAGTTGGAGAGGGTTGAGATTTTGAGATGTCAATGTTCTAGGGTTTGAGTTAAGCAAGATGAGAGGTTGAGCATGTTAATTACTTGGCTCCATCTTGGTTTTGAGTTTTATATCTATGAACATTGGGTTTAGCTAATAAGCAATTGGCCTGCTGGATCTTTTAGTCAACCAAGTTCAATCTATTAATGAGAATATATTAAGAGTGGTGATTAAACAAGACTTGACATGCAATAATCAATCTAGAGTTCTGATTAGCATCTTATGGAGTAGGATCTTGTCATGGAAAGTTTGGGAATTTGGGAGAACTGGAGGGTCTAGAACAAGTAGTGTTCCTAATGGCAGAGGAGCTAGAGTAGAAAGAGGAGAGAAGGCCAGAGGCTCCCTTGAGGGGTGGGGGTCGGTTTGAGGGCTCTGGAGGGTTGGACCTCTAGAGATAGCCTTGGGGATGCTATTGATTTCACCTGATTAGTTAAATATGCAGCTTGTTGATGCTCTAGAGCTTTATTTATGGTTTACAACTTAGGGCATGGGCCCAACTAATAAAACAATGATCCATTTACTAACTTATTCTAGAGGGGGAGTATCCAAGATAATAACTCATCCTAAGGGCTTGTTTGGTATGGGAGTAATAGGGGTGGAAAAAATTCCCCCTTATTTTGTCTTTTATATTAAGTATTTAATAATAGTAAATATGTTTTTAATAAAATACCCATTTTAGATCAAATTGAGATCTAAAATGGGTATTTATTAGAACAAGAATATTTAATTTTAACTAAATTATAAAAGATATATTAAATATGGGATAATTTTTCCACCTCTATTACCCCCTAACCAAATGAGCACTAAAGGATAAAAATCCTTTTTACAAATTAATATTAATAATTAAATAAACCAAAAACTCATTTGCTAAGCTCAAATACTGTTGAATAACTGCTATTGCGTTGAGGGTCTAGGTAAAGGGTCCATAACATTACATCCCTTGCAGAAAAGGAGCTTGTCCCGAAGGTTGTAACTTGGAAAGCAGCAATTAACTCTTGTTTAGCTTGGTTTTTAGGAAACCTGTTCTACTGTCATTACTGAACCACTGAGCACTCCGACGACTGTAACCAAGAACTAGCAGCTTCAATTCTTGGTTCCGCAGAGAGATGAAGTGTGAAAGAGAACTTCTCATTGACATGTTAATTTTGTTTTCCTAACTATCTAGAAATTTAATTAATTCTGTGCCACTAACAACTTAGCTGTTTGATCTATAGTTTTAAAAATTAGACCAGTGAACGAACCGGTATTGTTATTGGTTTAGTAGTTTGACCAATGATCCATAGTTGTTTAATTGTTTAACTGGTTCATTTAATATAGTAAAATAAAATTATTTAAAATATTATATTAATTTTATAATTAAAAATAAACATGATTTTTCAAAATTTATATTAACAAATACTAAATTAATTCACTAGGTAAAGTATCTAACTTTAAAATTAGTTTTACATAACACTTTTAATGGTATAAAGTATATGCTTAAGGAGTCTAATCAAAGTTTTAAAAAGTAAGCCCACTTAGCTGAATACCCAACCCAACTCACAGTAGCCCCAAGAGCTTCCTTTATCAATTAGCTATCATTTGGAAGGGCAGGAGGGCTAAATGCTGCACACAAGTTTCTCTCTTAATCTCTAGATGTCTCTTACTCCATCTTACTCTTTGGGATAAACGTGGTTTTTTTTCTCCTCTTTCCTGGCTCTGGCTCTTCCAGATTCAATTTGCTTTAATACATTATTTCTTTCCATTGATTACAAATTTTAATTTATTTGATTTGATACGAAAACATGCTTCAGCCAATGGATTTTATTCTTTCACGCTGTTTTCTTTTTGGCATAACTGGTATAATATGCTAATCAGACTGGTAGGATGTCTGGCTGTGTTTACTGGCCTAACCGGTTCATCCTTCTGATCGATTTGGTTTGCCTACCACACATTCCTTCAAGGTTTAGTACAAATCCATATGACCCTTAGTTCTTTGAAGATAGTCAAATTATTGTTTCCTTTTCACTATTGAGTGTTACGATTTTCTAATAAATAAAAGTTAAGTACATAATCACAGAGTTTGTAATTTCATTGTTTCCTATTTTTGTCTATTTTCACTTGTCTCTCATCATGTCAGACATGTGCCATCATTTTTTTAAAAAAAAAACTCTGCACTTGTGTGATATATGCTTTTCCTCATCTTTGGGTTGTCATTTCCACCCTATTCCATAATAAACTGAAGAGTGGGTAAAAGGACGATATATACCCTTGTTTTATGAGTATCCTTGGTATTTAGTTTTTCTTTTATAAATCTGTGTTTGGTTTTTGCAGCTCTCTCCTCTCTAAAATCTGTTTCTAATGTGCAGGTTATACATATCAGTTATTCGTCAGGGAAGTCAAATGTCTGCCTCGCTCCAATGGTGGAGCAAGGAGTATGGAAGGCTATGGTTTCTCTTGTTAATTATGCATCGGAACTCGTGATTGCCAGTACTCAACCCAACTGGCAGATGATGCATGCAAGTTGCCGGGATTGGTTCCTGGCAACTAATGTAAACATAAGCCATTTACCAAGCGTCAGGTTAAAATCAACGTATGATTCTTTCATGGTCAAGACCCCCTCCCCTCCTCCCCTATCTCTCCCAAGCATTTTGCATGTACAGCAAGCCTCTGGTGCTCCTTAAAATCGTGTATTCATCCACATATTTAGCTGTCACATGTTCCTCGGCCTAGATGTAGGACTTGCCGTAAGGCTCAAATTTATGTAAATCTTGAAACCTGATTTCAAAGGATGAAAGAAGGTTCAGAACGATGTTGTTAGAGTCTTTGCATTTCTCTTCTTTAATTGCTGCACCATCTTATAAGATGAGTGTGGTACGCTTGTGAAGTTGTGATGATATTTAGGGAAATGTTTTAAGTAACTTTTTTAGTGCTTCTGGCTGTCTCTATGTCAGCCAAAGGGCTCTTGGTATTGTCGGAGTGCGGACACTGGTGATGGAACACTGCGTGATTGTGCAGTCAATATCTGGAGTATGAATCTTGTGAACCGCTGTTGCTAGCGTTTTACGATATGATATATTGCTGTAAATATCGTATTGTTTCGTTGTCTTGACCCAAAAGATCATAGCCCTTGGAATGCTGAAAGCAAATTCTGTGTACCATGCACATGAATCCAGTAAACATGCTGGTTATCTTGAGTAAGAGTGTAAGACCTTATAGTGCAATAGTTGTACAGTGCTGCCTACAGCAGGGAGTGCATATAGGATCAAGTCACTTTAATAATGGTTCTCTTTTTGTTGATCTCACATGTGTCATGATGTGTATTAATATTATAACATATGTATTTGTTGATATTATATGTGTATTTATTATTATATGAGGTGTATTAAAACTATAAAATATGTATTCGTCAACATATGATATATGTTGTCGATATATTATATTTATTTATCATTATAGGATGTATATTTTATTTTTATGATATGTGTATTTATTTATATAAGATTTGCATTGTAGTACTTACACCTCTAATATATGTATTTGTCATGTAAATGTGTATTTATAATGTATATATTTGTCTTTTGTTGTTTTATAAATACATGACGTGTTTCTATATTTAAAAGAATGTATTTTCTTTATAATATATATATATATATAGTTTTAATAAATTTATAAAAATAATGTTGTGCCTACTATAAGGGGATATGATAATAGATGAGTACTTATGAGTAAATTATATGTATTATGTGATTTTTCTTGCTATAGGTGAAATGCATTTTAATTAAATTATAAAATTGCCATCGCTCCTTTTCTTACTAGTAGTAGGATGTAATTAACTTTAATAGTGTCACAAGAGACAAAATGTATTGTTTAGTTAGTATATCAAAAGATTTACACATTTTAGGTTTTTAGTATTTGTTTACGGTAGAACACATTTTGAAAACTTTAATTTTAAAGCAGTATTATTAGTTAGGTAATTGAAAATTATTGTTTTAATAATTTTGTCAATTGCTGTACCTAAACTATTCGTACATAATCTAACCCTTTCTTTTATTTCTAATTAAAGAGCAGAGTAGTGTTGCTTCGGCTATCTTTAGCTCCCAGCGTTAATTTTCGCCTTTTCTCCAATTGATATAGGCGGCACTAAGCCCCCCCCCCCCTCTTTTTTAAGTACAAAGTCTTTATCATCACTCACTCCCTAAATCAGCAGTCAATTAAGAAATAATATGCTAATTTACTATTATAAATCTACAAATCCAAGTGAACAATAGCTAAAATATTCAAAATAAATATACAAAAGAAGGTTAATTGCTAGTTGGCTTATCTCTAAATAAAAATAAATATTTTCGGGCACTAGAAAGACAATGATATTTGGAGTCTTTAATTACGTAAAAGCAATAAATCACGCGTGTTTTTATCCTCTATTTTTCTTATCATCTTTGCCTTAATTTGTACCGCAATCTTATAAGTTCATGAATAATTTGTCCAAGCATCTAATCCATCTTTTAGACCTTAGAAATTCCACTATAGAATAACTTTTAGATAAATCAACTCATGATAGTTATCCCCTACAGAGGTATACACATGTATTATTGGCTACCCAAATCAATCCATCATACCAAATGGAAACCCATTCCCAAAACCTACTCAAGGATGTTGAATCAGATAGTGAAGAAGAAGGCAGTTCAGAAGCTTATTTGAAATTGTCTAAGGAACTCAACCGAAAACTATGTGAACCTTGGATTAATTCCCTCATTATCAAAATTGTTGGTAGGACTAAATTGTTGGACACTTCTACATGTGTATTTGTCAAGTTTATTCAAACCTCAAGAGACCTTTGGTGTCATTAATAGTGGGGATGGTTTCTTTATGACCAAATTCGAATCTAGAGTAAGCCAACATAAGGCAATCGCTAATGGTTTGTATTTTATTAACAAGAACTTTGTGTCTATTAGATTGTGAGAACCAAAATTCAATCTAAAGGCCTCTACAATCGTTGCCACAATAGTATGGGTTCGTATTCAAATACTTCTAATTGAGTACTATTATAATACACTATTTTCTAAAAAGATGAGTTTTTCAAGACTTATAAAATCATCTTATTATATATATATATATATATATATATATATATATATATATATATATATATATATATATATTATTGCAAATATTAGAAACTTTGGTTACGTTTTTAAAACAATTTGATTTGAAATTGTTAATCCTTCTTCTAATTTTATGTCAGTGAGATCTTTCAATTTACTTTTAGCTATTAAACTCCTTCTGAGTTATTCTAATTTATCCATATTTAATTTTTTTATTTTTTTTTCCTGAGTCTTCTAGTTACTTTCAAATTGATAAACAAAAAGTATAACAAAAAAATATTATTTATATTCTATTTAACTTTTATATGTGTTTTAAGCCCCAAATCAACCATTTTTTTTTTAAATTTACAAAACTTTAGGGATTGCCAAACTTTATATTTTTTGAGCTAGGAATAATAAAAAATTACTTTTATTTATATTATTTTTAAATTTAATTTCTCATTTTTAAGCATAATTGCCTATCAACACCAATCCATCCAAGTTTCATAGGATCAAAACTTGTCCATTGATTTGTGCCACGCTAACCACCTACCAACTAGTATGAGTTTTGACACATTGATTGGTTTCCTAGACAAATTGATTGATTTGAGGAATATTTTATTGGTTTTTATCAGGCGCCAAACATGCATTTGAAAATTATGGAATTAATCATGCCAAATACACTTGAATTAAGCATTTAATTCATGAATCATGGAAACCATTTATAAATCAACTCAACATACACCATGACCATACAAAAACAATTTCAACATTACATAAATGCATCAAAGTTACAAGATTTCACAAGAATGAGAGAATAAACAATAATCATATATATGTTATCCTAAGTTCTCGCTTCAAAGTCGTGAATATTCCTTCTTGAGTGGTTTAGCAAAAATGTCTCTCTATTGATGCAAGATATCCACAAATTCCACAATAACATCACATTTTTCAACATGATCTCTAATGAAGTAGTGTCTTATTTTAATTTATTTAGACTTAGAGTGTTGAAAAATATTCTTAGTGAGATAAATTGAAATAGTATTATCACATCTAATGTGAATCTTTTCAATTTTTGAGCATAAGATGGCAAGGAGAGGGGTCATGTGTCATGGCTTAAGTGGAGAAAAGAAGGGATGACCATCTAGTTAGAGTTAATGAGTGTTATGAGGTGATAATGAGGGATAATGATTAGGAATTTAAGGGAATATTTGTTATTAATCACACATTTCTTGACAAGTGGTAAAAATGGGCTTGCTCTAAGTTAAATTAGTGGTTTATATTTGGTGTGGTTGTAACCAACACACAATTTGAACCCTCTTGTTGACAATTGTAGTATTGGTAAATAAAGGTACATTCTATACCCTAGATTGAGAGGCTCACCTATATTTAACTAGCTTAAAAATAATAAAAATAAAAATCCTAACTGACACAAAATAAATAAATAAGAAAAATACTAATAGGGGTTATAAAAATAGAAAATAAAACAAAATAAAATAATAAAAATAATGAATAATCGTAGATATGATAAATATATTAGGAAATTTAAAATCCACCACTAGATTAGGTTAACATATAATATTAATTTTTAAGTCATTATTTAATCATGAGAAAGAGATTGACCAAGTTGTACACCAAAAGCATGTTCATATACCTTATATTACTTCCCTAAGTTAATTAATACGACATTGCGCCAATATTAACCCTATTAAATATTAGTAGTATAGCAGCAACAAGAGGCTCCTATATCTAACTAGATTTAATGCATTAAGTATAATTAGAAAGATGTCAATCTAAGTACCTAAACTAGTACATTAAACATGTTTAGATGTATGTCTCTTCTTTGACCTACACGTATCTAAATGTTTTACTACTTCGGTAGAATCACAAAATATTAGGTGAATTGTTATCTAACCTAGCTACAATTTATACATATAAATTCTAGTATATTTATATATCCACCTAGTAGGTAAATAATCCTACATATTGCCACTATGAGAAAACTAGAACAAGGCATGCATCATACAAATTATACCTGATAGAAATACCAATTAAAATAGTCAAAAAACAATATCATGAAACAAAGAAAAATAAAATCATATCTTAAACCCTAATCTACTATTTCACTCTATTCCTTAGTAATAAATAATCAACCAATCATAATTATCAAATTAATTACATAAAAATATATATCCAAAAATATAAATTAAAAATAGTGAAATAATTAACCAAAATTAATTATGGATGAAAGATCAATAATTTATTTAGATAAAAAAAATTAATTAATTTCATTTGAAATAAATTTTACCGGTATAAATTTCTCTTTATACTTTTTTTCTCCAGGTTAGCTTTGATTTCTATGCAAAATTCTTTTCCTTTTTTTCTTTTTGGCACAATTTGTGCTCACGTTAGGTGTTGTGCTCATTGACGCTGCCTGTCTTCTCTTTCTTCTTTCTTTTGTGCTGACCTATGATGCACGAAAACGTTTTCGTGCCCACGTTTCTCATCTTGAAAACGTTCGAGGACGGGAACCGGCATCACAAACGTTAGACTTGCAGCTAACAGAGAAATATTTGGTAAAGTTCGAGCCTCTTGTGGCCATTATCATTAGTAGCCCTTATTTGTCAATTTTTGTTGTTTTAGTCTCTATACTTTGATGAGAGAGAAAATTACCATCGGATTATAATTTTTTAATAATTGCTGCAACTTTATTTGCTAAAGGCATAAGTTGCAGATCAATGTTTTTTTAATAAATATTTTGATATTTGAGTTGATATTGGAAGTATTTAAATAATTTTTTCAAAAAAATTATTAATAGTTTAAATTAATTAAGATAGGCAGTAGTTTTAAAATTTATTTTTATTTTTTCTCTTAATTTTAATATATTTAGTCTATTTAAAAATATATATATATTTATTATTATTTTCTTATGTCTCCGTTTCCTTAATTTTTAATAAACGATGTTTCTACATTTCTCCCCCCTCGTGCATCACTGGTGCTGACAGTGATAATGCCCAAGCCTTTCTTTTTCCTCTTCTTCAGCACAGGCTTCTTCCTTTTTCTTTAATTTCTTGCTGCTTGTCAGAGCCTTCTAGCTCTCTCTTCATTTTTGGTGGCTTTTACACGCTAACACTTCTGCGTTCTTCTCCTACATCCCACCTCACGTGAGCCCTAGCTTTTTGCTCCCATTTAGCTCTCTTTTATGCAGCTCCACCTTTTTCTCCCTCACTCCCACGTCTTTTCTACTCTCTTCTTATGCCCCCTATTTGTTATACCGTCCCCCTGACCTCTTTTTTCTTTAGTTGTTCCCAAGCCTTTGGCCCTTGGGCAATTGGTCCAAAGGTTCAACCTTTTATTTTTTATTTATTTAATATTTACCTACAAAATAAAATTAATAAATAATATTATACTCTAAATTTATTTAATTTATGTCATTTTAGCTCAAATAATAAAATTTATACAATTATTATCACTTAAGCATAAAATCATATATATTCACCTATATTCCTCAAATAAAATACTAACAACTAAGATTATAAGGGTATAAAATATGTCAAAATATGAACTTATCAATATTAGATCTTAGTAGGTATATATGGTTTAGTTTAATTCGGAAAACAGTTAGATAAGATCAAATAAGAGAAAGGTACATTGTTGTGTATAAGACATTCAAACATTCAAGCTATGACATATATGGATGATAAGGCAACAAGCTCATGCAAAGATCTCATTATTGTATAATTTAGTGTAAACCCTAGGTAATAATCATATGTAAATTAGGGTTTTGTAGCTTGTTATTTCATGTATGTATATTATCCGGTTTAATGCTTGTAATGGCGTAATTAATTTCATCTAATTAGGGAATTAGATTAATTTTTTAAAATGATTTTTACAATGAAAAATAACTAGTATAACAACTAGTAGCAGCATACGTGTGATTAGTTATAATTGAATGTATGTTGGTTATATAATTGTACAAGTTGGTTTTCCTAACATCTAGCTAGTGTTTATTAGTTAGATTTGGCTTTAGAAGCTTGGCATGAGGTCAATATATACCTAATGGTTGTCCTTTGTACACGATATATAGATTTGAGTACACACTTTAACCAAGCTAAATTTGGTTAAGTTCTCTTTATGAGATAGCAAGTTCTTTATAGGAAACTTTTGAATACTTTCTACCAAGAAGCCTTTGAATGTGCCTTGGAGAACATTCAAAGAATACCTCCATGGTTGAAGTATTGAGAATTCTGGTTGAAGATTCAATATCCTCTTCATTCATTCCAACCCCAAACCAAACCCCCACTATCAAACCCCACTATTGGTGAAACTCTATTCCTTTTTTCTCCCTACATCAAACCAATCAAGAACCTTCCTCTAATCCTTCGAACTAGTATATTCCATAGAAGATCCATATTGAATTTTCCAACCTAACACATTGATCATTGCATTTTGGTTTTGTTTAGACACTTATATGCATACCCTGTGCACCATGTGAACAACCCTCCACTTACCCCAACACATACTGTGCATGTTCATGTTCAATGTGACTCCTCTTTTTGCTTGAGTATTGATAGGTAATTTGCAATATTCCTTCGTGCATATCTAACTTAGCCTTTGAATATTCAAACTCAACATTGAAGATCTACTACCCCTCAAGCTTTATTTGAAGTCTTGAATATTAGATTCCAATGCCTTTAATTTTCTTCTTCTCTACCATTATATCTGTGAATATAACAACTCTATATTCAAAATTCACTTGACTCTTATAATCAGTTTTCTTCAACCTCAAATAAGAAATCTAATACTACTTCAACACATATTATTGTAATCAATATATTTAATTACATTCTATCTCGCATATACCTTCATTAATTTGTATTCCTCCATCCAAACCAACCTTGCCATTCAACTTCATCCTATACTAACAGTGACCCACTGCCTATCTGTAATATCCTAAATTTTAGTTAAACCGAACCCCAAGTGATTAATATCCCAACCTAATTCTAATCTTAGAAAAATCAATATTTTTTTTACCTTATCCTAATCTTTATTCCGGATTCTTAATACATTAACCTAACCCTAACCTTAGGAAGTTGTTAAATATATTATATTAATACCATAACCTAATCCTAATTCTAAAACTAAAAATTATTTTTCTTTTCCCTAATTTTTATTTTATTTTATTTTGTTTTCTTTCTTTTTCCTTGATCGATTTCTTTTCCTTCTCATGCTTCCATTTTCTTCCTATGTGTGAGTCCTTGATACTTCATGACCATACCTCCACTAGGCCACACCCAATCACGCGTCAACTCCCACTTATTCCATTATTTGCGTGTTTTTACTTGTTATAACCCATAAAAATTTTGTATGCTTCCTCTCTACCTATCTCACCCATCTTTCATGTCTCTATATATATGACACATTAATTCCCGAACTTCCCTCTTCCTTCCTCCATTTTTCTATCAAAAATTTCACCACCAAATTTAGCTTCTCCTTCATTATTTCCCTCCTCCCAAATGCCAAAACAACACTAAAGCCACATCTTTAGCATGTTTCACCGAACCAACACTCCAGCTATAGGAAAAACTCACCTTCTCCCCACACCTTGCACCAACAAAAATCACTTTAACACACCCTCCACCACCTACCATCTTCACCGTAGACATGCACTTTTCCTCTCCTTTTGTGCACCAACAGATCAACTAAAACTGAACCCCTAGCAATGGCCAAAATCTCTACATCTCACCCCCTCCATTCAGCACCAACCATCGCATCCCACGCCCACCATTCCGCATAACCAACCGAACCCCACCCATCACCTTTGGCCACTGATGAGTTCGTATTTTTACATACTTTATACCCCTTTAATCTTAGTTTTTGGTATTTTCTTTGAGTAATATATGTGAATAATTATAATTATATATTAAGTGATAATAATTGTATAAATTTTATTATTTGAGCTAAAATGATAAAAAAAAAAATAGATTTAGAGTATACGATTATTTATTTATTTATGTATAATATTTTTTTGTGGGAAAAGTAAGGAAAAAAATAATATTAGGCCTTTGGACCAATGACCCAAGGATCGAAGCCCGAAGGTCTAGAAGAAAAAAAAAGAGCAGCAGTTGCCAGCCCGAGGAAATAAAAAGCCAATGCTACATGTAGAAGAAGGGAGAGTCAAAGACGTAGAACAATAGAAGCAAAAGATGAGAGAGGACGAGTGTGGTTGAATGAAAAAAAAAAAGAAAAAAAAAAGAGCTAGTGTCGTAGAGGAAACAAAGAGCAGCCACATATGGAACGAAGGAGGGGCAGGGCTAGAAAAGCACAGAAAATGAGAAATAAAGGAAAGGGAGCAGAGCCAGAGCAGGAAAAAAAGGACTGATTTGCGAAGGTCGAAAAGAAACAGAAACAAACCCGAATTGAAATCATCAGCGAAGAAGAAAAAGAAAAAGAAAAGAAAAGAAAGGGAAACTACACTGGAACATAAGCACCGAGAGAAATAAATAGAGAGAAGAGTTTAGCCACTAAATTTATTTCAGATGAAATTTAACAATTTTTATCTGAATACATTTTTTGTTATCTCTCATCCATAATTAATTATATTTATTTCTTTCTCTATTGTTGATTTATATTTTTAATATATGTCTGTGTAATTAATTCAATCATTATGACTAGCTAATTATTTATTATTAAAGAATAAACTCAAACCCTAGATTATGGTTTGTGATATGATTTTTTTTTTGTTTTATGATATTGTTTTTTTATTCTACTTTAATTGCTATCATTTATATATATATATATATTTCTGTTTAGTATAAATTATATGGTGCATGTCTTTTTCTGGTTTTCTCGTAATGATAGTATTTATAATTATTTATCTGCTATGTGGCTATATAAATATGGTAGAATTTATATGTATAAATTATAGCTAAGTTACATAATAATTCACCCAATAGTTTTGTGATTCTAACCAAAGTAGTAAAACATTTAGATATGTGTGGGTCAAAGGAGAGAAATACAACTAGATGCTTATTGTACTAGTTTAGGTATTTAGATTAACATCCTTCCAATTATACGTAATGCATTAAATCTAGTTAAATATAGGATCCACATGTTTCTATTATACTACTAGTATTTAATAGGATTAATATTGGTGCTTTATTGTATTAGTTATTTTAGGGAAGTAATATAAGGTGTATAGATATGCTTTTGGCCTACAAATTAATCAATCTATTTTTTATGATTAAATGATAACTTAGAAATTATTATTATTATATTTTGATCTAATCTAGTGGTGAATTTCAATTTTTCTAGTATATTTATCATATTTGTGGTTATCCAATATTTTTGTTTTTATTATTTTATTATTTTCTAATTTTAAAATCCTCATTAGTGTTTTTCTTATTTATTTATTTATTTTGGGTGATTTAGAGTTATTATTATTTTTTATTTTGAGTTAGTTAAATAGAAGTGAGCTCTTTCAATACTCAATATAGAATGATACTTTTATTTATCAGTACTATAATTATCAACAAGAGGGTTTAAATTGCTTGCTGGCTATTGCGACACCAATTTTTGGCATTGTTGTTGGGGATTGGTAACTTCACATTCGTTTTGGTAGTATTTTTAGTGTGTGTGTGTGTGTTTTTTTTTATCTTAGTGTGTTGTGTTTTTTTGTGTCATCCTTTTATTTAGAGGATAGAGTGCTTGTGGGCATTCAAGTCTTTAAATTAATAGGATTTATAATAGTTAGTGTGTGTTTTACTATTTCCTTTTTTCCTTTTAGTTTTTTTAACGATTTTTAGTGTGTTTTGTTTCACTTTTAACCTTTTATTTTGAAGTATTAGTATCCACAGGTTTCTATGACAAGATCCTTGGGCTATTGACAACTTTTCATGAACCTTAATGCTAGATTAAATGAGGTAATTTCAAGTATAATTTTCACCTTTTGGCTAGAGGAGGACGAAAAAAAGGGGGGCACACACGAAGAAGCAGCCGCCAGGCTCTAACGTGAGTCAGCTGCACGAAAAAGAAGCGACGCACGGCACAAAAGGTAAGGCACATATCAGCACACGGAAATAAAAAAAAAAGGAAAAGGAATTATTGCACATAAATCAAGGGTACCGAGAGAAGAAAGAATAAGGAATAATTTATATCGGTAGAATTTATTTAAGATAAAATTAATTTTTATCTAAATAAATTCTTGATATTTTATTTATAATCAATTCCAGTTATTTCTTTCTCTATTTTAATTTATATTTTAGATATATATTTTTGTGTAAGTAATTCGATAATTATGGTTGGTTGATTATTTGTTGCTAGGGAATAAATTGAAACCCTAAATTAGGGTTTGAATTATAATTTTATTTTATTTGTTTTGTGATATTGTTATTTGACTCTATTTTAATTGCTATAGTTTATATATATATATATATATATATATATATATATATATATATATATAATTTTGTCAAGTATAATTTATTTGGTGCATGTCTTGTTCTAGTTTCCTTATAAGTGATAGTATGTATGATTATTTACCTGCTAGGTGGCCATATATGATGCAGGAGCATCCATTGAACATAATGATTGTCCTATTCATTCTAATCCTCAAGGTAAGGAAGATGATTTAGCTTTTATAATATTGGAGCCTATCATGTTAAATATTCTTGATAATTCTAATATGCTTGACATCAAAAACCATTCAAGTTATTCTTATAGGTATGTTACATATTTGCAAGAAGATGATGTTCATACACATTGATGTGTACAAGTATTCCAAGTCATGCAAGACTATGACATACATGGGATGATACATTACAACAAGAGATAGAGTGATGATATTCATTATTTTTATAAACTTGTTGTAAACCCTAACCCTAAGTATACTTTATATAAGTTAGGGTATGGCTATAATTTCATGTATGTATCTTAGTCTATTGTATAGCTTTGTAATATTAATCCTTTATATCATTTAACCAATGATATTATGCTTTGGATTAAGGTTAATATGGGCTTAATTCAACCATGATTAATGGGCTGGATTAGGTGGGTAAACTTGGCTGGTTAAGGAAGCTCACCACCAAGCTTATTCTTTCCTATATATACCTTTTGTGCACAACATTTGTAGAGAGAATTGAATAGAATGAATAATAAGAATTTTGATAAAACTTTGAGCAAGAGAGCTAAAGTCTAATCCTCCCTTTTGGGTCTGTATTGAGCAAGGAAAATCCAGGATTAATCCTTCCTCAAATCTATATTCCACACAACACATTTGAACACCTTCAAATCTATTGAACACCTTCATCTTGTAACATCAATTTCTTCGTCCATAATCCACCAAATCACTTCATTCTTTTTGCATTAGATCGTGGGTGACAGCTTCTAATACAAATTTCGATCCAACCTTCCGTTACTTTGATAAAAACCACATCAATATAAATATACTGGAATTTATATGTAAAAATTGCAGCTAGGTTAGATAATAATTCACCTAATAGTTTTGTGATACTAACTAACGTAGTAAAACGTTTAGATACGTGTGGGTCAAGGAAATGAAATACAGCTAGACATGCTTTGTATACTAGTTTGGATACTTAAATTGATAGCCTTCCAATTATACTTAATGCATTAAATCTAGTTAAATATGGGAGCCACTTATTGCTGCTATACTGCTAGTATTTAATAGGGTTAATATTGGTACTTTATCATATTGATTAATTAAGGGAAGTAATATAAGGTGTATGCACATGCTTTTAGTGTACAACCTTTTTGATCTCTTTCTCATGATCAAAAGATGACTTAGAAATTAATATTATATTTCGACCTAATCTAGTGGTGGATTTCGATTTTCCTAGCATATTTATCATATCTACGGTGTCCCATTATTTTTATTATTTTATTTTATTTTATTTATTCCTTTTATTATTTTTTTATAACCCCAATTAGTATTTTTCTTATTTATTTATTTTTTGTTATTTAGGAAATTTATTTATATTTTTATTTTTAGCTAGTTAAATAGAGGTGAGCTATCTCAATCGCTGGCCTAGAATGATACCCTTATTTACCACTGCTACAATTGACAACAAGAGGATTTAAATTGTATACTGGCTATGGCCACGCAAATTTTTTATGCCGTTGCTAGGGATTGGTAACTTCACCTTTATTTTACTAGTATTTTTAGTGTGTTGTTCTTTTCATATCATCCTTTTATTTAGAGGTTAGAATGCTTATGGGCACTCAAGTCTCTAAATTAATAGGAGTTTAGTAGTCGGTGTGTCTCATTCTTTTTTAGTGTTTTTCTTTTAGGTTTATTTAAGGTTTTTGGCGTGTTGTGTTTTGCTATTAATCTTTTCCTTTGAAGTGTTTTCAGGTGGCTATGAGAGGATCCTTAGGTTATGGACAACTTTACATGAATCTTAATGCAAGAGTAATTGAGTTAAGTTCAAGTAATCTTGATGATAGACTTAACCAACTCACTACTCTTATTTCACAGGTAGCTATAGCTACCAGAGTTATTAATACAAGTGGAGTGTGTCATACACAAGGAAATCCATATGCCTACCATTCACAAGCTATGAGAGGAAGAGGATGGAAACAATCCAATGTTCAATCTTTCAATGGTTTTCAAGGACAAAATCCCTATACAAGCACATACTATTCTAGAATGAGGCATTAACCCAACTTTGGATGGGAGATGAATGGTCATTATTCAGTGCCATATCAAGACCCTTACACATGTGAATATAAAGTATAAAAATATCATCAATATCCTTAACAAGAATCTTCTCTAGTTTCAAAACCCTCAAGTTCAGAAAAAATGGAGAAGATTTTTGAAGCACTGACAAATGGTCAAAACCAGTTGGTAGACGGACAAAATCAACTGATGCAAAGTCAGATTATACAAAATGAAAGGATGTCAATGCTGGAGGATAAATGGGTTATGTGGTCAACATGAGAAATCAATTACAAGCACAAAAAGAGCTCTCTAGTACTTTAGTTCAAAATTCAAGTGAGAGTTATGAGTATGATGATGTCGTATCCGAATGTAAGGATAAGCTAGTTGGGGAGGTTCTAATAAATGGGATTTATAGATTATTTTAATGCATAAAAATGTCATTTATCCCTCATTAATTTTATAAAATTTAATCTTTTTTTTGAATTTTTCTCTTTTGAATGGATTTTGTAGGAAAAGAAAAAGTTGAATAAATTCAAAGGAGAAATCAACAAAAAGAAGAAATCAAGTAAAGAACACATCAAGAAACATTGAATCAAACGGAGAAAAGTTGGAAATGAATCAAATACACCAAGAGAAGTTGTGCTGAAATTTTAAGGGAAGAATAGTGAAAGAGCCACAAACAAGGCACCCCTTTGTTTCCTAAACACTGGTCATGTTAAAATCTCATACTTGTATTCAGAATCTAGCATTTGGCAGAGAAGTTATAGAAAAACACGGAGGTCCTGTATTTCCTAAACACAGACCGTGTTTCCTTAAAATTTGTAACCTGTTTTCTAATATATTCTCTATCAATTCAGGGTTCGAAAGACCAGTTTTTTAGATGTCAAAACATTTTGAATGTACTCTCTTTCTCTATTCCATCTAGAATATACATATATTTCACAATTCCAACTTCTTTTATCTTCTTGTATTCTAGTGAACAATTGACAATCTGCACTTCAATTGATAAGTCCTTCTCTATTCCTTTATCAATAGCAATTTCTCCATTTTGATTGAATGTAAGTAAAGTATCTACAATTTCATTTTTATTTGTTTGATTATTAGTGTGTTGTTATTACTATTGGATGTTGTTTGCATTAATTTCAAGTCATTGTATGTAATAGCATGATTTCTAAGTATGTAGATGTTAGAGTAAATAAAACAGGATAGGATGATTTGAGGATGGAATTATGTTTCAAATACAACAACATACTTTGAATGTTTGATTCTAGATGAAATTTAATTGAATTAAAGGATGTAATTAAATGATTTCATATCATAGATTAAGAATTTAAACTAATTAGATTGATCACCTATTTATTTTAGAACTTAATCTTTGGTAAGACAACACAATTAATCCGTAATTGTTAATTAATGTGTATAGAGTAGTAAGAAGATTAATTGTTAATCTTGTCCATTAATTCAATTAAATTTCATCTAGAATCAAACATTCAAAGTACATTGTTGTATTTGAAACATAATTCCATCCTCAAATCATCCTATCCTGTTTTTTTTTACTCTAACATCTGCATACTTAGAAATCACACTATTACATAAAATGACTTGAAATTAATACAAAAAACATCCAATAGTAATAACAACACACTAATAATAAATCAAATAAAAATGCAATTGCAGATAATTTACTTGCATTCATCAAAATGGAGAAATTGCAATTGACAAAGGAATAGAGAAGGACTTATCAATTGAAGTGTAGATTGTCAATTGTTTACTAGAATACAAGAAGATAAAGGAAGTTGAAATTGTGAAAAACATGTATATTCTAGAGGGAATAGAGAAATAGAGTACATTTAAAATGTTTCGACATCCAAAAAGCTGGTCTTTAGAACCCTGAATTGATAGAGAATATATTAGAAAATAGGTCGCACGGGCAGTTACAAATTTTAAGGAAAACACGGTCTGTGTTTAGGAAACACGGGACCTCCGTGTTTTTCTCCAACTTCTCTGTCAAATGCTGGATTCTGAATACAAACTTGAGATTTTAACACGGCCCGTGTTTAGGAAACATGGGGGTGCTGTGTTTTTGGCTCTTTCAATATTCTTCCCTTAAAATTTTAGCACAACTTCTCTTGGTGTATTTGCTTCATTTCTAACTTTTCTCCCCTTGATTCAATGTTTCTTGATGTGTTCTTTACTTGATTTCTTCTTTTTGTTGATTTCTCCTTTGAATTTATTCAATTTTTTTTCTTTTCCTATAAAATCTGTTCGAAAGAGAAAAACTTAAAGAAAAGATTATATCTTATAAAATTAATGAGGGATAAATGACATTTTTATGCATAAAAATTATTATAAATCCCATTTATCTGGTTCCCATAGAGAACATTGAAAAGCAAGATCAGGTGGAAGAAGAGCTTGTAAAAGTAGAAGAAGAATCTCATCAAAATGAGGATCAACTGAACAAAGAGAAGTATATGGATGACAAGACTATAACTTTCATCTACCATAGACCATCTTTGAACATTTATTCACCACTTTTTCTTGGATATAACCATGAGACACAAGGTAAGCCTTTGAACCACTTTGATTTTCTTTATGCTAACTATACTCCTTGTTTTCCCTCTTTTAGCAGGTTATATAGATCCAAGAGTGAAGAGAGTAATCAAATCATCTTGGATACATTTAACAAGAAGCGCAATGCTCTAAAGGAGAGGTTATGTTGGAAAAATGTGTTTGAAGATTTTTTTTTATGGGAAAATATGTTCCTTCGATAGAGAGATCACGATACATGGACATGGGATAAAACATTATCTCTTTACACACCTGCTTAAATCTCATGCTAGGTAAGTTACCTTCTTGCTAGATCAATTCTTTCATTAAACCTAATATTTTGTCTTTTTCTTCCTTAGAGGATAAAGATGATCATCACAAGGAAGGATTTGGTGAAGTAGCTCTCAAGTGGATGCATCCACCTTAAACGAGAAAAACCAAGATCATGTCAGGCTGAAGACATAAAAACAAACTCTAGTTGGGAGGCAACTCAAAGTGATAAGGGAGTGTTTTTATCCTCTAGTTATTTGTTTTGTTTTCTCCAAACTTTAAATTATATGTTTTCTTAGTTTTTTACACATTGAGGACAATGTGTGATTTAAGTGTGGGAGTGTGTGTTTTATGTTTTTGCAAAAAAAAGTGATAATTTTTTTAGAGTTTTTAGAGTGTTTATTATTTTTAGAGTCGTAGGAGCCTTAACTAGTTAATGAGGAGTATATCTTTGAAATCAAACGAAAAGATCATCATAAAATTGAGATAAAGCAAGTGGAGATTTTGTGTGATAATTTTGAAATAGGGAACACATATCTATGCATCTACATATGAATAGAGAAATAACATGTATGATTTTCTATCCACCGATATGGCATGTTGAGATTCATCACATTCCTCGGTGAGCTTTTGAACCATATGTACCTTCTTTTTTCTAAGAGAATTTACACAAAATCTTCTACTTTTCTTGGAATTCAAAGTTTCTTTGTAAACCTCATATATGTTTAATTGCTTTGATCAAATTATTTTCCATAGATTTTGTGATGGACTATAGAGACTACTAGAACTTACTCTTGTGCTAGTCAAAGCTTATAGTCAAAACATGCTTTGATTGAGAAAATTATAAAGGTAACTCAAAAAATTTTCCATCACATGACCAAATAGCTTAACCTAATTTGTGTATACATGATATGTATCCCATAGAAACCCTTTGAGCCTATAAATTAAACATATATATATATTTCTTCATTACCCACATTAATGTTCGGGCCTTAATATCCGTACCTTTGCTTAAAGCTAGTGGAAGGAAATCAAATCGTTGTGGATATAAAGAGTGGTTTTGTATGTGTGTATGTGAAAGCAATATATGTATTTATGCTAAGAAATGGGATTGGTTATGTTTGGTGGAAAAAAAAAAAAGCGAACAAATTTTTTTAAAAAAAAATTAAAAATTGTCAAAAAAAAAAGAAAGAAAAGAAGAAAATAATACAATGAAGGAAGAGAGGGAGTTTTGGAGATGATTTTGAGAAAGTTTTATTCATGTTCTATTTTGGTGTGAAGGTGGAGAGATGTATCATTGATGTTAATTTAAGCGTATATTTCATCTACTTGTTAGATTCTACTAGCTCTTGATCTTTTTAGCACCACAATCATAAAATACTTTGTACCCTTGTTTAACTTAAACCCTGCTACAATCAATAAGTCCTATTTGATTCTCGAGATGCATAGCTTTTGATATGATGGAGATTAGTCACAAGAGTTAAGCATATGGTTTGGTCCATTTGGCAAGTATTTGATATCTTTCATGAGGTTTTATCCATAAGAACATGAGCCTTCTTTGTTTATATATGTGAGTTGTTTGTTATCTTTATCATCTTATCTCACATACATGAGTGTTTCTATACATTTATAGCCATGAATCTAAGAGAAATAAAAAATAGAGGGTATCGACAGTGAGGATGGATCTTGATGTGACTAAGGCATGGTAGATCTTCATCCATAATATTGATTTGTTCATACCTATCATGTTTATTTTTGAACTATATGTTGAAATTGATCCTTTAAATCTCTCAATGCTGAATCTTGGTTGATTGATAATCTTGATGTATGAAAGTAAAAGATTCTAAGATAAAAATAGTTAAGGGTATTAGGAGTAGTTTGATTATTTATCTTTTTTTCTTATTGTATGTGATTTTGTAGGCATATCATCTGTGAAATTCATACGAGACCTTACTTGTCCTCGATGGGTGACCTAGGGGTTTAAAGGGCTTGTTGCACATGCTAAGTGTAATTGTGAGACCTATGAAAGTGGCTAGTTAATTTAATTTTATTTGTTTAGAGTAATAACTTGCTTGAGGACAAGCAAGAAACTAAGTGTGGGGGTATGATAAGTTCATATTTTTGACACATTTTATACCCTTATAATCTTAGTTTTTAGTATTTTATATAAGTAATATAGGTAAATAATTATAGTTTATACTTAAGTGGTAAAAATTGCATAAATATTATTATTTGAGCTAAAATGATAATAATTAAGTAAATTTAGAATATAATATTTTTTATTAGTTTTTATTAATTTTATTTTTAGGTTTTGTTTTTAAATAAAAAAAGAAAAAAATAGGACCTTTGGACTAACAGCTCAAAGGCCAAAGGCCTAAAGGCCCAGAACAAGAATCAAGCTAAATGGAGCACAACAGGCCTCGACGGATGGCAAGATAAGATGAACAAAAATAAAAGGGCG
This sequence comes from Tamarix austromongolica, assembly GCA_039764185.1. Classification (NCBI taxonomy): domain Eukaryota; kingdom Viridiplantae; phylum Streptophyta; class Magnoliopsida; order Caryophyllales; family Tamaricaceae; genus Tamarix; species Tamarix austromongolica. The sequence goes on from CM077814.1 coordinate 57,420,492, forward strand.
TCAGGAGGCAAGACAGAGAGCCAACAACCACAAAGAACAGGGCTAACGTGGCATGGGGCATGAAAAAGGAATAGAGCCATTAGACACACAAGAATAAATAAGAGCCGACACATGGAATAAGAGAAAGAAGGGAGGCTGAGGAGCCGTCAGCGGCTCAAGAAAAAAAGGCATGAAATAAGGGGAGAGGTTGCCTCCGTTGGCCACAGTAAAGGAGGACGAAAAAAAGGGGCCATACACAAAGAAGCAGCCGCTAGGCTCTAACACGAGTTGGCTGCACGAAAAAGGAGCGACGCACGGCATGGAAGGCAAGGCACACATCAGCGCACAGAAAGAAAAAAGGAAAAGGAATTATTACACAGAAATCAAGGTTACTGAGAGAAGAAATAATAGGAAAGAATTTATACTGGTAGAATTTATTGCAGATAGGGATGTAAACGGAGCGGGTTCGGGTCGGGTATACTATACCCGTATCTGTACCCGATAATAAAATTCATACCCGAATCCGTACCCGTACCCAAACGGGTATCCGCTAGTACATCCATATCCGTATCCGTTGGATATCCATTACCCGACGGATTACCCGTTTACCCGTTAATGGATATTATCCAACGGGTAATCCATTACCCAATGGATAAACTCATTTATAGTTAAGTCAAATGACAATTTTAACCTTAATTTATACTATATTTATTTCAAAATTAAGGGTAAAAGAGTAATTATATATCGGGTAAACGGATACGGATATGTATACGGGTATAATTACGGGTACGGGTATGGATATCCCATACCTGTATCCGTACCCGAATCCGACGGATATTTTAATCCACCATCCATATCCGTATCCGTACCCGTTTATCCATATCCGTTTAAGTATCCGTCTGATAAAATCCGTCGGGTTTCGGGTAAAACCCGCCCCATTTACATCCCTAATTGGAGATAAAATTAATTTTTATCTGAATAAATTCTTGATCTTTTATTTATAATTAATTCCGGTTATTTATTTCTCTATTTTTAATTTATATTTTAGATATATATTTCTGTGTAATTAATTCAATAATTATGGCTGACAGACTATTTGTTGCTAGGGAATAAATTAAAACCCTAGATTAGGGTTTGAATTATAATTTTATTTTCTTTGTTTTGTGATATTATTCCTTGAGTATATTTTAATTGCTATAATTTATATATATATATATATATATATATATATATATATAATTCTGTCAAGTACAATTTATTTGGTGCATGCCTTATTCTGGTTTCCTCATAAGTGACATTATGTAGGATTATTTACCTGCTAGGTGGCCATATAAATATACTAAAATTTATATGTATAAATTAAAGCTAGGTTAGATAACAATTCACCTAATAGTTTTGTGATTCTAACCAAAGTAGTAAAACTTTTAGATACGTGTGGGTCAAGGAAAGGAAATACAGGTATACTTGCTTTGTGTACTAGTTTGGGTACTTAGGTTGACAGCCTTCCAATTACACTTAATGCATTAAATCTAGTTAAATATAGGAGCCACTTGTTGCTGCTATACTACTAGTATTTAATAGGGTTAATATTGGCGCTTTGTCATATTGATTAATTAAGGGAAGTAATATAAGGTGTATGCACTTGCTTTCGGTGTACAAAATGGTTGATATCTTTCTCATGATTAAAAGATGACTTAGAAATTAATATTAGATTTCGACCTAATCTAGTGGTGGATTTCGATTTTCCTAGCATATTTATCATATCTGCGGTTTTCTATTATTTTTATTATTATTAGTTTATTTTATTTTATTTATTCCTTTTATTAATTTTTTATAACCTCCATTATTATTTTTCTTATTTATTTATTTTGTGTTATTTAGGGAATTTATTTTTATTTTTATTTTTAGCTAGTTAAATAGATGTGAGCTCTCTCAATCCCCAACCTAGAACAATACCCTTATTTATCACTGCTATAATTGACAATAAGAGGGTTTAAATTACATGTCGGCTATGGCCACACCAATGGACACAACCCCGTGCTCAAGCTTTGAATAGTTTCCAAGAACATGACCCCTACACAAGTAAATACTATTAGAAAATGAGGCATCACCCCAACTTTGGATGGGAGATGATTGATTGTTTTCAAGTGCCATATCAAGACCCTTCCACACTCAAATATGAAGCTTCAAAATATTATCAATGTCCTCAACAAGAATCTTCTCTAATTTTAGAACCCTCAAGTTAAGAAATAATGAACAAGCTTTTTGAAGCATTGACAAATAGAAAAAACCAACTGATATAAAGTTAAATTAAACAAAATTAAAGAATGTCAGTGTTAGAGGAGCAAATGAGTTATATGGTCAACATGCTCAATCAATTACAAACACAAAAGATCTTTCTAGTACTTCAGTTCCAGATTCAAGTGAGAGTTATGAATATGACAATGCCATGTCCGCATGTGAGGATGAGCTAGTTGAGGAGGTCTTCATGGAGTATATTGAAAAGCATGACCAGGTGGAAGACAAGCTTGTAAAAGTAGAAGAATAATCTCATCAAAATAAGGATCAATTAAATAAAGAGAAGCATATGGATGGCAAGACTATCACTTTCACTTACCATAGACCATCTTTGGACATTTGTTCCCTACTTTTGCTTGGAAATGAGCATGAAATACGAGGTAAGCCCTTGAACCACTTTGATTTAATTTATGATAGCCCTACTCCTTGTTTTTCCTCTTTTAGTAGGTCGTATGAGTCCACTATTGGAAAGAGAGTAATTAAATTATCTTGGATACATCTAATAAGAAGCGTAATGCCCCAAATGAGAGGTTATATTGGAAAAATGTGTTAAAAGATTCTAAGATGGGATAATATGTTTCTCCTTTAATTGAGAGACCACCACACACTGACATTGGACAAAACGTTCTCTTTATTTTTTCCACCTTTATTTTATAAAAGATATAAGCATTAATTGATTTATTTTTTTTAATATTTATTTATTTTAATCTAAACATGATTAAAATAATATTCACATATATTAGGTTAATATTATCTAAATAATATTTATAAACATTTTTATTCATTATCTTCACTAAAATTAAATTTTAATAGTTATTATATTCTTAATTTATTTCGATTCAAATAAAGTATAAGTCTAAGGTTGGGAGTCCAAAACCTCAGCCGTATTATTTTCAAACAATATTTTCAGACTCAAAATCCAAAAAATTTCCTTGAAGTAGAATTTGAATGAAAATTTCTATATATATATATATATAATCTTTTAGGTTATTATCAAGTAGAATATTTATGCTCTAAATTTAAGGATGTATACGAGGATGGATGTGCTTTGCTGCGAAGTTAATAGAGATCTATAGCAACGAAGGAAGAAATAAGGAGAGAAGAGAACAGGGATCATTTATCTTTTATTAGGTTGTTATTATTGTTATCTTTTGTTATTTCATTTCATAATATAATTCACAATTTGCTTAAAGAGGCACATTAAGAAATGATAGACTTAAAAAAAACAATTCCTTAATGATTAATAGACCCTCAAATATATTTTATAATTTTGACTATTATTTTTACTACAAGCAAGAATGGAAGGGTACAATGGAAAACATAGCATTTAATTTCTATGAATTCAGCAATATGACTTATATTTAAAATGAATTTAAAAAATAATGTAACCTATATTATAAGACAATCTTCTAAGCTATTATTGAGTAGAATATTTATATTTTGAATTCATAAGTCTGTATAAGAATTCTTTTATATATATATATATATATATATATATATATATATTGTCGTGGATACATTTGACTATGCGTATTGATTGAAAAATAAGACTCTTTCTTTTGCTATTTTCTCTCTCCTTATTTCTCCTCAAATTTTCCTCTCACTTTTACCGATCACTATCGTCATCACATCAGATGGGTCGGGTAAAACATTGATGGTGTAAGATTTGCCAACTCAAAACATTAAACCTGAAGTGGTTGACTACTTGATAACATTCCAACTTATGGCAACCGTTTGACCGATTGTTCAGGCTGCAAGAGTTCTATAGGAGCATTTATTTATTTATTTTTGATTTATTTGGTTCATAAAAAAATTTAAAAATATATATATATAATAATTTTTTATATTTAATTCACGTAAAATAATAAAATAAAATAAAAAATAAAAATTAACTATTTATATTCTTTTTAAAAATTTTAATTTTTTTTAATTTTAATTTTTTTCTCTTAAATTATTTTAGAATCAAATAGAATCTTAAAATTTCTATCCCCATCCCACCCTAGTCCGCTCAAAGTTTTCCATAGGCTTTTGGATGAAACACCCCCGCCATCGTTTACATTTCCATGGCGCAGTATCAACTCTAGCTGGATAAACAGACCGTACAGAATATCAGAAAATTATATTATATTCACCGATCATATCCAACAACTCCAACATCCCCAATTGAAGAGCCATAGGCCCATAGCTGTCTTATATTCTATATCACACATTAGCCAAATACAACGAAAAACTGAATATATATATAAAGCAAAATATTCCAGCAGCTGGCGAGGTGACTAGGCAACGATTGTTCAAACATTTTCCATCTCAGCATTTTCTCCAGATTTTGTAGCAGATGCTTTATGAAACAGTAGCGCAAGCTGATCCAGGAATAGCTGGTGTTTCATTTGCTGCAATTGCCGCCACTCCCTTTCCAATTGTGCCTCAGTTTCCTCAAATCTGGCGATCTTGGCTTCAATTTCCTTCATCTGCATGACGACCATAGAAGTTAATTACTTGGAACATCTTCCTCCTGCCTCTCCGCCACACTCCCTCCCAAAATAAATATATACAAGAAAAAATGGGTCCCAGCAGAAAAAAATTGTGGGTACAAAGTACAAACTGCTAAGTTAACAAGCCTTTCTACCAGTACAAACCTGCACTTCGCCAATACTGGATATTGCTTTCTCCAAATTCCCCTCTTCTTCCTTGAGCAGAAATTCTGCATTGGCTTGAGCATCTTCCATTTCACATAATTTACGGTTACCATGGACATCAGGATCTGCAATCCAAAATATCAGGGAAGAAACATAAGCAAAAAGGAAGATGGTCACGGAATTACAGGATGAAGTCCATACTCTTTCACAAATAAAAACCCAACAGGCAGCCTAAAGTCCCAAGTTGATGACATCATTCAATATTTCAACATTTCCATAATCACTTCAAGATGAAGCCTCATGTTAATGATAACATATGCAGCAGGACAGGGAATCAAGAGTTGATACGGAGAAAGTATCTATAAAGGAATTTCTACCCTGCTCTCCATTAGCGATTTGTTGTGTTTGCACATTTACCCTGATGGTTCTATTACCCATGTCACAGAGAGCCGCCACTGCTGCTTTGGCAGCAGCTTCTGCAGTCTCAATACCAGCCAACGCAGACAGAAAAGCAGCCTGTAAACAGGTAAAGGTTAATTCTGAAATAATCAATTGATTCATGATATACAACAGAAGGATACTGTTGATTTGAATAACTTTAGAAGTTCAGCTCTCAACCATCCACTCGTAACAGTGCCACTACTTTCTTAAACTAAGAATTAGTATTGAAGTGCCTTTAGGCTCTTGACTTTCTTTTAATTTCCTCCACATACCTGGGCCATGATTGGGTTGCTTGCATCCGCAAGTGGCGAAAGACGCATTCTTTTTGAAGAAGATTCCTTCTCAGAATCAGCATTAAGTTGATCCCTTCGCTGACCCAGCATTTTATCATCATCTGAATGATCAGCAGGCTCCACAAATTGCTCCCCAAAAGGAAGCTTGACAAATCGAGCAACACATTCTTTCTCAGATCTACCACCAACGTATTCAGCAACACGTGTCCACTCATCACCATAATGCATAGTTGCTTCAAGAAGAAGCAATGTTTCTCTTTCAGTCCAATCGGTCTTAACTGGTTCACTGATTTCAACACGCCTGAACTCAGAGGGAGAGACACCAACCTTGTGGTTGCCACGAACATAACACCTTGCACACAGAACCAAGTCATGCTGCACATGAAAAATGATTGAACAAAATATAAGATTGAACAAAACAATTAAGATTGACCGAAGAGGTAATCGTCTAATGACAAAAAATAAAGGCTTGGGTACCTTAGGTATCTGGTTGAAAACATATCCCCACCCCCTCCGCCTTAAATATTATGTGGGTCTTCCGTAATAGTCCTTTACTAGCCCACACATCAGTAGATGTGAGGTTGCATATATTTGGACTAGCCCAAATCAAGGGGGAGATTCATATTAGGTTGTTATTTTACTTTGGCTCATTTTGTAAGATGGAAATATTGGTACCAAGTTAGGAAACACCTATTTTGTCAAATTATACATTTGGGTGTCTATTTTTTCAAATTATACAAAATGACACACCCAATATGGCATTATTCCACCCAAGACTAATAGCCATTATAAATAGAAAACACTAGATGCACCATAAATTGATAGTGATGAATGGAAATCAGTCATGAAACCTCCTAGAATTATTATGGTTTATGGAGACCAAACAATACACTGCCCTTAATTTATTGGAAAATCAAACTGGTTCTTACAAAATGATATAGGAACTAGGAGCAATGACTATACAAAAATGGGATGTAGAGGCTGCATGATTAGTAATTACAAACTGCAAGCAAGATCGCCACTGAAGTTATGAAAACTGCATTTGCCAGTAAACATAGAACATGGACTGCTAGATACAGAATCAAGGAAAGTCTTACAAACAACCTTCCATTTTAGTGAATGATAGCCCACAAACCAAACTATCCACATCTTTAACTTGGCTGCAGCCAGAGTGCATAAAATTTCGAAGGGTCTTTGGTACATATTTGTTGAATATCCAATCCAGATCAGATACAGGTAGAATTTTAAAGAAATCTAATCGTGGTACGATTTTACAACATATGATTATTATGATACTTATAATTCTATGGACTATATTTTTAATCTATTTTCTCTCTTATTCCAGTTGTATGTCTTCCTTAACTCTTGTTATTTTGCTACATACTATAACTTTAACAAAAGCCGATGTGAAGAAAACACAAGTGAAATATCACTAAGATAGAAACAAATACTGACCAATATGCATGGACGGAGCCAATTCAGAGCACATGGGGTCGCTTGACCCCATGGATTTTCTGAAATCATATATATTTTATATACAACAAAAGAGATGAAAAACAATTTTGGACCGGTGGTTAAAGAGCTGCAAAAATCTCGACGTGTAATCTGGGGTCCTGGGTTCGAACCCCAGTTTTGCCAAATTTTTCCCTTTTTTTTTTTCCTAATTTCACACTTGACAGCACAGGGTCCTCGGTTGCTCCTGCCTCCTGGTTCATTGCGTTGCTCTCCGCCTCTCCCTTTCAATTTTCGTTCGTCTCCTGACTCCCGCTCTCTCCCGCTCGACTCTCGACGGCCCAAGCTCCACTGGCACTGCAGACAGGCGCCGCGCCGCTAACCCTGCCCCGCCAGCCGCCGCGCCTGCTCGCTCGAGTCTCGACCCCAGGCACCCACCGCCCAGTCGCACACTGCAGCCGCTGGCCGCTGCTGACCTGCTATCTTTCTTGCCTGAAGCCTCCGCCTCGCCTTCGCCGACCTGTTGGCTGTTGTGAATTAGCCAAACGAAGCAGGCAAGCAGCCAAACAGGCAAGGCAAGGCAAACACAACAGTGCCCTGTGCCCGCCCCGCCGATAGATTGAGATTTGAGACTTTGAGAGGGTGAGGGTTTTTTTTTTTTTTTAAATTTTATTTAAGATGAAATATAATATCTTTTTTGGTTAATTGAATTAGTTTGTATTTTTATTTTTAATTTTATTATGAATATGTGAAATTGGAAATTGGAATAGTTTGTATTGAGATTTGTTAATGAGTTGATTATTGTATATTTTTGAATTAGGTTATGTTAATTTTGAATTAGTATGGTATGAATTATTATTGTGTAATGTTGATTTAGTTGAGTACGAGTATTTTTGTTAATTGAATTAGTTTGTATTTTTATTTCTAATTTTATTGTGAATATGTGAAATTGGAATAGTTTGTATTGAGATTTGTTAATTAGTTGATTATTGTATATTTTTGAATTAGGTTATGTTAATTTTGAATTAGTATGGTATGAATTATTATTGTGTAATGTTGATTTAGTTGAGTACGAGTATTTTTGTTAATTGAATTAGTTTGTATTTTTATTTCTAATTTTATTGTGAATATGTGAAATTGGAATAGTTTGTATTGAGATTTGTTAATTAGTTGATTGTTGTATATTTTTGAATTAGGTTATGTTAATTTTGAATTAGTATGGTATGAATTATTATTGTGTAATGTTGATTTAGTTGAGTACGAGTATTTTTGTTAATTGAATTAGTTTGTATTTTTATTTCTAATTTTATTGTGAATATGTGAAATTGGAATAGTTTGTATTGAGATTTGTTAATTACATTTTGTATAATTGTGAATATGTGAAATTGGAATAGTTTGTATTTCTAATTAGTTGAGTATTTGTTTATTACATCTTGTATAATTGTATATTTGTATTGTTGTATTCATAATTGCAGATTTGATTTTATCAAATTAGCATGTGGAAATATCTTCAAAAGCGGCCTAAAAAAAAAGAACGAGCTAATGAGAACAATTCTAATCCAGTTCCTAGTTTTGTAATTCATGAACAAGTTTCTTCATATCTTCATCAATCTCAAGCTACACAACGCAATTGGGTGGATTTAAATTCTTTGGAACTTGATCCAGGTCTGAGGAAAAAAATTTCAGATTTCCATCCAAATCAGCAAGATGAGGTAAGGAGAGCTTATATTCGTCTTGGTCCTTTCCAACCTCGTGCACACAATTTTCCAATTAAACTTATTGCTGGAAAAAATCGAAGATTTGTTGCATCTTGGTTTGATCAGTATGACTGGTTAGAATATAGTATAGCAAAAGATGCTGCTTTTTGCCTTCTATGTTACTTGTTTAAACAAGAATTTGAAGCCGGTGGTGATCATTTTGTGGGTCAAGGTTTTGGGGGATGGAATAAAAAGGATAGGCTTGAAGTTCATGTTGGTAATTGTGATAGTCCTCATAACAAGGCTGTGAAAAAATGTGATACTTTGATGAATCAAAAGTATGGCATTCAACCTACTTTGTCAAAACAATCTGAAATAGTGAAATCTGAGTATCATATTCGTCTAGAAGCATCAGTTATTGCTATTAGATATCTTCTTCGACAAGGACTTGCATTTCGGGGGAATGATGAATCGGATAGTTCAAAAAACCGAGGTAATTTTTATGAGCTCCTAAAAATATTACAAGAAGTTAATCCATCTCTGGCTAGTTTTATGTTGAAAAATGCTCCGAGAAATAGCCAGATGACTTCTCCTGATGTTCAAAAAGATATTGCTTGTGCTTGTGCAATTGAAATAAGTAATGAGATTATTAAGGAGATTGGGGATGATGTTTTTGGCATATTAATTGATGAATCTGGTGATATATCTGGGAAAGAACAAATGGTTGTTGTTGTACGTTATGTGGATCGTAAGGGTTTTGTGATGGAAAGATTTATTGGTATTGCACATGTAGCTGATACAACTGCCGTGTCACTCAAATCAACACTTGAGACAATGTTAGTGAAATATAAATTATGCATATCAAGAATACGAGGACAGGGCTATGATGGAGCAAGCAATATGAGAGGAGAATATGGTGGTTTAAAAACTTTGATTCATATTGAAAATAATTCAGCATATTATATTCATTGTTTTGCTCATCAGCTTCAGTTGGCACTCGTTGCAGTTGCAAGGTCTCATGAAGATGTTGATTGGTTGTTTTTTATCGTTACTGGTGTTGTTAATGTAATTGGATCATCTAACAAACGTCGAGATATGCTTCGAGATAAACGTGCTCTTGAATTAGAAGAAGCATTTGATCTAGGCAAGATCGAACATGGGCGTGGATTGAATCAAGAATCAGCCCTTTCAAAGGCTGGAGATACTCGTTGGGGTTCACATCTTAAGTCTCTTTCAAGTTTGGTTAAGTTATTTTCTCCGGTTATTGAAGTACTTGATTTTTTGAAAAAAGATTCAAAAAGTAGACAGAAATGTGAGACTAGAGCTTTCAAAGATCTACTAATGTCCTTTGAGTGTGTTTTCATGTTACATTTGATGAGAAGGGTTCTAGGTATCACAAATGATTTATCTCAGATGTTGCAGAAGCGTGATCAAGACATTGTAAATGCCATGAGACTTGTTCAACTTGCTAAACAACGCCTCCAAACGATGAGGGATGAAGGATGGGAAGATCTTATTGTTGAAGTTTCTTTATTTTGCCACGATAAGAATATTGTGATTGCAAATATGGATGATCGGTATGTTAAGGAAAACAAATCACAACGGTTGGCTCCATTTCTTACAAATATGCATCATTACAAGTTTGATTGCTTCTACAGCATATTAGACTTGCAATTAGAGGAGCTTGAATCACGTTTTGATGTGATAGGTACTACGTTGTTGTCATGTGTAGCATGTTTGAATCCATCGGAGCTATTTTCTGCTTTTGACAAAGCTTCATTGATTAGGTTGACAAAGTTTTATCCCGAGGATTTTTCTGATGTTGATGTTGTGATACTGGATAATCAGCTTGAGAATTATATTTTGGATGTTCGATCTGATGAAAGATTTTCTGAATTAAAAGGACTTGATGATCTCTCAAGGAAGTTAGTGGAAACAAAAAAGCACACTACATATCCTTTGGTTTATATGCTTGTGAAGCTGGCTTTGATTTTACCGGTAGCTACTGCAACTGTTGAAAGAGCTTTTTCAGCAATGAGTTTTATCAAAAACAAGTTGCGAAATCGTATGTGTGATGAATGGGTACATAATTGTCTAATGTCATATATAGAAAAAGATGTATCCGATACCATTAGTAATGAGACTATTATAGCTCGGTTTCAAAATATGAAACCTCGACGAGTACAATTGTAAACGAATATCTATGTATGAATTTGGATAATATTAAATATATTATTATTATAATTATAATTTCTATTATTATTTTATATTTAGATATATGCTTGTTATTTATTGGGACCCCATGCATTTTATATCCTGGCTTCGTCCCTGCCAATATGTTAATATATATTGAATTTTGAGCCTATTGATATGCGACATTGCCAATACGAGAAGGAATACAACACGACCAAGATGCAATGATACACACTAATACATACCAATACTCACTGATATTAACTATAAATATTCATGTTGTGATAGCTACGAGATAAAAGTAACTGTACACAATGTTCCGATTCCACAACATTGAGATCACAACCACAAATTTATTAATTGTCACAAAGCTTATTGAAGAAGCAAAACTCTTATCTAAATAGTAAAATGGATATGCTAAAAATAATGATGTTAAGTTACTAATTTCTAATTGATTTTCCAATAATCTTTTTCCCCCACTTTATAATATTTGGTTTAAACAAGCTTTAAGATTATTGATCATGCAGAGGTCATGTACCAAACCGGCGTATGAATGTAAATCACACTACTTTAGCTTTCATTCACTTGAATGTTGAAAGCTAACAAAATACCTTTTACGTCTATCTTATTTTAAATAATGAAATACACTATCCACTTGTCTTCATGTTTCTTCCGTAACCATCCACCTTTTTCTTCTTTCTATGTTTTTTCTCAAAAGCTTACTTACATTTAGATCACAATAAGGTGTATGTTTTCATTGATTCATAGTTATTGCTCTAAATGCATGAAGAATTATTAATGTTAACTTCCATCATTTTATTGTAATTTTCACTTTTCATTTGTCAATTTGCATTAAATGTTCTTGACTTATTGTAATTCCTAAGTTGTAAAGCTAATTTGACAATTTGTGTAGCATGGAATTGCTACAACTTAACTAGTACTAATTAAAGCTTAAGAATGTGCTTTTAGTGTCGTTTAACTTCTAATAATTTATAGCATATAAATATACAAAGTTCATTTATCTACAGTTTTTGTAGCACTTCCTATGATCCCATTCTAAGATATGACTGTGTTGACACCCATCAATTCAAGGTAGAATATTGATTCTAAGAAACTTGCCTCAAAGGGCAACTTCTCATCTTAATTAGAATCTTTTTCCATCAAGAACTTCCTGCCTTCCCCATGCTGACATGTTCAGCTATAGCTCCACTATGCATGGAATGATTCTGAACTGGAATTGAATGATAGAGATCAAAAACTACATTGCCTGTACATACACAAATCTCTAACTAAAATAGATTTGATTATTGAGTCCATATATTTTTCAAAAATTTAGGATTTTTAATAACTAAGAAGCATGTTTGCATAGAAATAAGGTTTACATGCTTCAAGGACTAAACCATTGGGAACTACAGAGAAAATCCTTTCAGGTATTTCTAGTCTGAAAGCAATTCAGATTAAATCTCAAATTCTCACTTCTTACAATATAAAGAAACAAAATTACATCTTTTACCTTCAACTTTTGCACTCTTTCCAAAGTAGCAAGGTCAAATAATTTGTCAATACAGACTTTTGGAAACGCTTTGATGATTTCTTTGATAGGTTATACAAGTTTAAATACTTTCTTCGTTTCAAAATAGAGAGCCCATAACATCTTCATTTTTATTTCGTAGTATAGATAATTTTACCAAAAAAAAGAAAGAAAGAAAGAAAAAAAGAAGGATATAATGTTATATTTCCAAATTTACCCTTCACTTTTCATTCTTTCTCTCTGATCTCATTACTTCCCATGCCATATTAATGTCTCTTGTAATAACAAAATTATTCAGGTTCTACTGAGGAAATTTTAGCCAATTTTAGTATCAATTTTTTTTTTTCTAATTTTAATCATTAATCTATGTGTAACACCCTGAGTCAACACGACCACGTGGGGGCTACCTTGGAGCGCTTTCGGATTGATTGGCTGGCCCCACAGATCAACACGAGTCCTTTTAGCACGCTTTGTCCTCACTCACGCACTTCCCGAAACTTCCTAGGAGGTCACCCATCCTAAAATTACTCCACGGCTAGCACGCTTAACTATGGAGTTCTTAGGACGGAATCACCAAAAGGATGGTATACCATGTTGATATAAGTAGCCAAATCAATCCTTATAACAATCCGCTCAATTTGGGGTATTACATTCACCCCCACTCAAAGAACACAACGTCCTCGTTGTACCTCAACCAATGACTGTCTCTACAGTTCATCCCAAGAATCGTCCCGCTAGGTGGCTGACTGACTCATCTAAGTTCAGCTCACGGTCGCGGTTTTTGCTCTGATACCATTTGTAACACCCCGAGTCAACACGACCACGTGGGGGCTACCTTGGAGCGCTTTCGGATTGATTGGCTGGCCCCACAGATCAACACAAGTCCTTTTAGCACGCTTTGTCCTCACTCACTCACTTCCCGAGAAATTTTCAGAAAATTTCCGAAACTTCCCAGGAGGTCACCCATCCTAAAATTACTCCACGGCCAGCACGCTTAACTGTGGAGTTCTTAGGACGGAATCACCAAAAGGATGGTTTACCATGTTGATATAAGTAGCCAAATCAATCCTTATAACACTCCGCTCAATTTTAGTTAAGCGTGCTAGTCGTGGAGCAATTTTAGGATGGGTGACCTTCTGGGAAGCTCTGAAAATTTTGCAAAAAGTGCGTGAGTGAGGACAAAGCGCACTAAAAGGACTCGTGTTGATCTGTGGGGCCAGCCGATCAATCCCAAAGCGCTCCAAGGTAGTCCCCGCGTGGTCGTGTCGACTCGGGGTATTACACTATGTGTTATAACCTTAGAGACCTTCTTTCATGAAATGGAGAGAGTAACAATATTGATATATTTGATATTCTAGCATTGATATAAATTATACAATTATGTATAAATATACATTCTATTCAATATGCCCCTAATGATTTGTCTCCTACTTTTTTGGTAGCATTCTCCAATTTCTTCTCGTTCCATATCATTCCTCCAGTACTAATGAACGCAAAAATGCCTATACTACAGAAAATAAATTCAAATAGAGAGCAAACTGAGAAAAATACAATATTTCTCTATCAAAATTTCTCAGTTCTATGATTTCCGCTCTACAAAGGTGCAATAATAAGTACCATACTCCCTCTTCTGTTGCTATGTTTTATGAGTATAAACATTGACTGTGAATTTCTCTGTATAATATATTATGATATAAAAATATAATTGTACTCATGAAAAAATATTTTTATAAGATTATTTTTTTATATTTTTATCAATATATATTAACAAACTCCATCCTCAAAATACATAGTAATAGTCTTTTGAATACAAAAGTAGTATTTTATCACATCCAAATATTAAGCGGGCTGAGAAAAAATCTTTATAAGTCAAAAAAATACCATGCTGTAAGCATGGGATTCTTCTTTAGCTAGTCAGAAGACTACTCTGATTGAACGAAATTTCATAAGACTTGTGGCATTATGGTTTGCTTCTCACAAACATCCGGAACAACAAACTTTCTAATGCAGGACATCATGATGCAATAAGAATAAGAAAGAAATTGGATACTAAGAGTGGGTTTTCCACTGAGACATTAGCTGTTAGCAACAATGATCCTTAGGTACCTCAAATGCAACATATGAGGCCAAGATAAGCTTTGATGAAAAATCTCTCTAATTAAGTACAGACCTTAGGTTCACCTGGACCACTTTATCAAACATGGTAACTTAACATAGAGCTTCCATGTATTAGAAGACGATCGAATATGGCCATGTCATAATTTGAAGGAGTAACGCAATTTTTACAATTCTCGCAAAGTAGGGATTTTTGAGTTTGGATTCCACGCCTAAATACTCAGCAGTCATAAGTTCTGAATCTCATCATTACACTAACTAATCTTTGGGTCTAAATAACTTAGCTACAATAATCTACCTTAACTCTCAGCAATCTTAAATTTTCCATGTTCTCTCACAAAACCTCATGCAACAAAGGAAATCAATAACAGGGAGAAAATATAGCTATAGAAATTACCTTATCACAAACAAAGCAAGCAATGCTACACGGAGTCTTGCAACCATTACACACTTTCCTCAGTCGCTCACCACTCCCACTCGAATTAGAACCTATATTGCCAGCCTGTGATGCAGACGCAGTCGACTTGCCATCCTTTTCTTCCCACTTAGCCGCATGTTTAGCCGATGGTGAGTAATTAATCAATCCCCAAGTCTCCAGGAAATCAAAGACCCTGCGAATTGTCCCCACATCTCCTATAATCGTCCTCCGAACCTCCGTAAACGTGATTTTCTTAGACGGATTAAACCGGAATTTCTTAACAATAAAATTTCTGTAGTACTTGTAAACGTTAGGGTTCTTTGACGGCGATTTTCCCTCGAAAAATTCTGGCATTAATCGCATCTCGCATTCGTGAACGTTGTTCCATGAAAACCACCCTGGAATAATAAAACAAGCAGAGAATAAACGAGTAGAGATGTTACGCGAAGAAGTTGAGTGTTTGATATGTAGCAAATGGCTAGCCTTTGTAAACTAAGATAGATTCAGATAGAGGGAAAATTAACAAAACGCGTACAAATTGGAGAGCGAAGAACTTACTGGAGTAGCTGGGAATGGTAACAAATTCAACGTCCGAGCAGGGAGTTTCTGATGGTTGAGGGCGTGAGGGGACAGAAGGACTCGGCCTTTTGGGATCGGTGGTGGGAGGCGGAGGTGGAGACGGATTAATCTCAGATTTCGTGGAAGTGTTTGAGGCAGAAGCGGTCGGCGCAGACTGCAGCTTCGAAACCGAGATAATGGCGGGGAGAGTGAAAGTAGTAGGCGAAGGACCTCCTACGGTTGACGCTGTTGTTGCTATTGGAGGAACCGGTTGCTGGGCTGGCGAGTCGGCGGACATGGCTTCTGGCTGTGTAAACTTTCGAATTTTTAACGAGCAAGAAGTTGGGCGTATCGGATATGTTGTTAGAGACTAGGGTGGATGCGCCATCTTTTTTTCACCGCTCAAGAAAAAAAATGACTATCTTTTTCTCGGAGTATTAGCGCCATTTTTAGGGATTTTTTTTTAGGTGGTTGGTAGTGGGTAAAACTTTAATAATGGAAAATATAATAATGACAATTGATTTTATGACACAAACATACGATTAGAAAAATAGAATTCTAGTGGTTGGTGGGTAATCAATACAATATTTTTGAGGATTAATAAAGTGTTAGATGTATTAAAATTATAATGAAAGTTATTTTCTTAAATATAAATAATAAGATTCTTATTTAAATGATTACCATTTACTTTAATATTATTCTCTCTACTTTATAATATAAGGCATATTATGTTTTTATGCACATATTAAAAAAATCAAATTTTAGATAAAAAAAATTATCTATTTTTATTAATATATCTTCATATTAAATTTAATACTCTTATTTATTTAATTAGAAATAAAATAACATAATATTAGAATTAAAAATAAATTATATAATTTTTGATATTTTTTATAAAATTTTTTATATTATGAAATAAAATTAAAAACCTAATTTGCCTTTAATTATGAAATAATATAAATAGATTAAATGAAAATTACAATTTTGTCATCTTGATAATGCTCCAGTACTTCATCCCCATGGTTTCCATACACCTATTTAGAAAATCTAAATAC
Source organism: Tamarix austromongolica (assembly GCA_039764185.1). Taxonomy (NCBI): domain Eukaryota; kingdom Viridiplantae; phylum Streptophyta; class Magnoliopsida; order Caryophyllales; family Tamaricaceae; genus Tamarix; species Tamarix austromongolica. The sequence goes on from CM077814.1 coordinate 57,437,158, forward strand.
CATTGTAAAAAATTAATTTAATGTCTAAGCTATTTATAGTTTCTCTTATTTATTCATTACTAAAATTCCTTAAATTAGCATGATTATAAAATAGTAGTAATGCAGCTTCGTACTTTTCTCTTATTTTTGATTATTATTGTCATTATTATCATTCCACACCATTAAAAGCAACTCCGTAGCCAACCAAAGTTGGTGTTGGTGGATTACAAATTGGAAGAAAATGATTAAGAAAATGAGAACATGATAATATAGATCAAAATAATACACCTTTTGAATAGTATTGATCTTTCTTGAATTTCATTATTTTCTTCAAATATTTATCCCCCCCCTTCTTATCAATTTTTTTTTTCAATTTAACATCATAAGTGATGTTTAGTATCCATTACTAACACACTTATTAACATTTTCATTGTTTTACTTATAATGAGCTATCTAATGTCTATGTGATGCAAGAGTATGTCAAGATAGTGAAGAGTTAGCTTTTATTATCATGGAGCCAATCACACTCATTTTATTTGGAGAAGGCATACAAGGAGAATACTACATATGGTTTTAAAGAGGCAAATTTGCAACACCCCAAATTAAGCAGAATGTTATAAGGATGGATCTAACTACTTATATTAATATCTGAAATGCCCCAAAAATTCTAATTTTAAGAATTATAATTAAATAAGGTTGTATTAGGGAAGTTAATTAAATAAATTATTTTTACTAAAATAAAAGGGAATTAATTAAGGCAAATCAAGGAAGAAATTTACAAATGTTTTAATTAGGAAGAAATTTGGGTATTTTAACTAATTAAGAATTTTATTTTGAAAATTAATTAAGTAAATTATTTTATTTAAAATAAGAAGGAGAAAATAGGGCCAAATTAATAGGATTTTTTATAAATATTTTAATTGGAGAAAATTAGAGTGATTTGCTAATGAAAATGAATTTATGAAAAATCTTTCAAAAATCCTAAACTAGCCTAAAAAGAAAATTAAATATTATTTTATTTAAATATCCCAAATAACCTAATTAATTTATTTAACCTAACCTATTATTTTTCTTTTTCCCTTTTCATTTTCTTTCCTTTATTTCTTTCTTTCCTTTTCTTTCTTCTTCTTTTCTTTTCTTACCTTTTCCCCGACTTGGGCCAACCCATGGCCCAAGACCCTCCCCTTTTCCCTTCCATCTCCTTCAGCAGCCTAGGCTCGTGTTGTTTTCTTTTTCTTTCGGCCTTTCTGGTTCTCCCCCTCTCCCTTTCTTTCCTTCTTTTCTTCTAGACTGTCGGTCCAGCCCCCCAACCTTCTTCTTCCTCCCTTCTCTTCGCACCTGCAACTTTGTTGTCGAACGTTTCGAGATTGACGCCGCTGGCCATACCCAATTTGACCAGCCACTTTCTCCTCTCTCCCTCACCAATTGAACTCCCACGTCGACCCTAATCCTCCCCTATTCTCGCGCGATCCCTCCTCCCTAACCTATGCAACCACCCCTGCCGTTTTGAATTTCGCCAGCCAACTATCGCTGACCGATGCCATCTTTTCCCCTACCCTATTTTTCGGGCACTTCTCTGACCTCATCCCTCTCTAATTAGCCTATATATATACCCTTAAATAGCTAAGATCGAAACTTTTTCTAGTAGCCCAGAATTTCCTGACCTTGCCACTGCCGCCACTTCAAACAACATTTCCACCGCCATCAGCCAATGTCGCCGCCCTCTCTGCCCACCCAACTCTTGCACCGCCCTCTAACTAATTGAAATACCCACATCCCTTGATTTTTCCCGCACAGGCCACCCAAGATGTGCAAAGTTTACTTCCCAAACAACCCTCTCTTCCACCTCTGCCACCCTTCAAACCACCATTAGTTACCTCTCCTGCTGTAGCCACCACTACCGCCATCGTGCACCACCACCGGTGCCACCTATCACCACTAGCCTAAGGTTGAACCCTAAACCCTATCAACCCCTTTTTCCTATTTAATTAAGTTTATTTTATTTTGTTTTAATTTTAGCCTATTATTTGAATATTATTATTATTATTATTATTATTATTAGGTTCAATATTATTAGTATTATTATTTTTATTAAGGCCGACCCTATTTGGCTTAGTAGATTATTAGTATTAGTATTATTAATATTATTAGTATTATTATGAGTTTTTATTTTATTTCTTATTGTTGTTGTTGTTGTTGTTGTTGTTGTTATTATCACTATTACTATTACTATTACTATTATTTCATTATCAATATTACAACTATTGTACTATTATTGTTGCTATTATTATTATTATTATTATTATTATTATTATTATTATTATTGTTATTGTTATTATTATTATTATCATCATCATCATCATCATCATCATCACTAATGGTACTTTTACTATTTCGAAGTAGGGTCAAAAACCCTACTTTATATTACTCTCGATATTACTCTCGGTACAAGTTATTTTATTATTACTATTATTATTATTGTTATTATTATTATTATTATTATTATTATTATTTAATTTTGATTATTATTTCATTACTATTATTATTACGATTCTTATTAATAATTTCCTAATGATATTATTAGCATTATTTTGGTGAAGGGTTGAAGCCCTTATCTCACCATCCGTTTTGAATCATATTTATATTATTATTAGTATTTTCAGTATTAGTATTACTGTTATGATTATTATTATTTTTCAATATTAGTATGTTTTTTATCATTTATATTATTTCTATTTTTATTATTTTTTGTGTTATTGTTATTATCATTATTATTATTATTTTGGTAAAGGGGCTGAAGCCCTTATTTCACTTTGTTTTCAAGTTATGCCCTTATTATTATTATTATTGTTATTATTATTATTATTATTATTATTATTATTATTATGGTATTATTACTATTGTTATTATTATCATTGTTATTATTATCATTGTTATTATTATTATTATTATTATTATTATTATTATTATTATTATTATTAGTATTTTTAGTATGATCATTGTTACTATTACTACTACTACTACTACTACTACTACTACTATTATTATTATTATTATTATTATTATTATTATTATTATTATCATTGTTATTATTTTTAGTATCTTTGCTATTATTATTTTGGTATCATTATTATTATTATTATTGTTATTATTATTATTATTATTATTATTATTATTATTATTATTATTATTATTATTATTATTAGGGTAAAGTCTTCAACCTTATATTATCAATCTTTATAATATTATTATTATTTCCTATATCTTTAACAAAGTTGGTAATTAGTTAATGTCATTTTTATTAGTATGTTATTATTTTATCAAAAACCTAGTCTTAGGATAAATTAATAAGTAATAGTATTTTTGGTAGGAGGGAATCTAATCTTTAGTTTTTTCCTCATTTAGGTGAGACTAGTCAAGACCTAAAGATATATAGGAGCATGCTTTAAGGCCGGTGTCGTTTTAGGTAAGGGTGTTACTAAGGCCTTATGTGTGTTGATGTGCATTATATGCTTTGTATATTATGCATCCTATGTTTATCATTGTAATTATTTTGTAAAATGCCCCAAAAATTATCATTTTAAAAATTATAGTTAAATAAGATTTTATTAGAAAAATTAATTAAATTAATTATTTTTATTAAAATAAAAGGAAATTAATTAAGGCAAATCAAGAAGATATTTATAAGTATTTTAATTAGGAGAAATTTGGGTATTTTAGGTAATTAAGGATTTTATTTTGGAAATTAATTAAGTAAATTATTTTATTTAAAATAAGAAGAAGAAAATAGTTTCAAATTAATATGAATTTTATAAATAATTTAATTAGAGAAATTTAGGGTGTTTTGCTAATTAAAATGAATTTATGGAAAGTCTTTCAAAAATCTTAATTTAGCCCAAAAGGGATTTAAATATTATTATTTTTAAATATCTCAAATATCCCAATTAATTTAATTCATTATTTTTCCTTTTTTCCTTTTTTTCTTCCTTTTTCTTTTTTCTTCTTTTTCTCCTCCCTGACCTGGGCCAGCCCAGCGGCCTAGTCCCCCCTCCCTCCTTCTTTTCCTTCGGTGCGACCTAGCCTGTGTAGCCGTTGCCCTTCTTTCGTCCCTCTCTACGCTGCGCATCATCCCTTATTTTCTCGGAATGCTGCGTTTTGCCCCCTATTTAAATGATCGCGCCCTACCGGTTTTCCTTCTTTCCTTTCTTTTCTTTTTTCTCGGCTGACTGGTCCAGCCACCATCTCCTCCTTCTTCTTTTCTTCTTCCCCAAACTCGTCAATGACCTACAACCGCCACCTAGCTCCCCTGGTTTTTCCCCCCGCTTACGGCCGTTTTCCTTCCTCTCTCTTCCCCCTGACTCGCCGACCACACTAACCTAACCCATCTCCCTTCCTTTTCGCGCATGACCCTTCTTTTTCTATGCACAACCCCTACCCCGATTTGAATTTCGCCGGCTTTGTTGTTGCCGACGAACCCTAACCCTACTTGCTTACCCCCTAGCCGACCCACAAAACCCTACCCTCTCTTCTTTTCTCTATAAATACCCCTTACACTGCCTTGTATTGAGATTTTGATTCTTACCCAGAATTTTTTGACCTTGTCACCGCAGCCCTTTCAAACTTCGTTTCAGCCGCCTCCAGCTAACTTTGCCGCCCTCTCTGCCCACCTAACTCATCCTTGCACTGCCCTCTAACTAACTACACCTTCCTTATTCCTTGATTCTCCCTGCACAAGTCATCCCGACTGTGTAAAGTTTGCTTCCCAACTAGCCCTTCCTTTTTATCTTCGCCGCCCTTTGAACCACCCTTAGCCACCACTTCTGCAGCTGTTGCCGCTTCTTACACCTTCGATTATGTTCTGTAGACCTTCCTCTACCTTTCTTTTCCTCTCCTTCCTCTCCTTCTTCCCCATTCGGCCACCTCCACCGCCGCCGTGCGCTGCCACCTTTGGTTGTGCCACCACCTTTATTTTGTTACTCTCCTTCTGGGCAACTCTAAACACCTCAATCCCCACCTTCATTCTACCTCTCATTTTTCCAGCATTCAACTTTTCCCCGTTTCTTCCCTTTTTCCGGCCACCGCGACCGTCGTGCACCACAGCTGATGCTGCTTGTCACCACCAGCCTAAGGTTGAACCCTATACCCTCTCAACCATTTTCCATATTTTTATAAGCTTTATTTTATTTTATTTCATTTATTTGAAATATATTACTATTATTATTATTATTATTGTTGTTGTTGTTGTTATTAATGTTTTCATTATTATTTATATTGAGGTCCGAAGCCCTATTATATTTTTTTAATTCGATTTTATTATCATTATTATTATTGTTACTATTATCTTTATTATTAATATTAATATATTACTATTACTATTACTATTATTATTATTACTATTTTGAAATTATTATTATTATGTCATTATTATTATTACAAATATTTTACTAATAGTATTGCTATTATTATTGTTGTTGTTGTTTTTGTTGTTATGAGATAATAATAATAATTATTATTAATGATTTTATTATTATTTCTATGAAGGGGTTGAAGCCCTTATTACACTTTGTTTTTGAATAATGTCCTTATTATTATTATTGTTACTATTATTATTATTATTATTCTTGTTAATATTAACATTGATATTATTTTATCAAAAGTCCGATCTTAGAATAAGTTAGTAAATAATAGTATTTTTGGTAGGAGAGAATCTAATTCTAGTTTTTCCTTCATATAGGTGAGACTAGTCAAAGCCCTAAGGAGGCATAGGAGTGTGTTCCAAGACTGGTATCATTTTAGGTAAGGGTGTTACTAAGGCCTTATGTGTGTTGATGTGCATTATATGCTTGATATGTTTTTCATCCTATGTTTATCATTATGATCATCTCGTATGTGCTATGACATGGAGTTGAAGCATGTTCTTGTGTTGTTATATGACATGTATATTATGTATATGTGATGAAATATTGTGATATGTGATGATTGTTTTGTGAACCTTTAGACATGCATGTGAGGATGTATAAAAGTAGTATTGTGTAGGAAAAAGGTTGAAAATGGAAAATGGGAAATGTGTTGACCAAAGGGGAGTAAATTGACTATAGGGGAAATGATTTGACCTAAGTATTTTAATGATCCATAAGTGGAAGAATAAAATGGAAAATTTAGGGTTTCGTGTGAGAGAATATAATTTATGGTTTTATATGGGAGAATTTAATCTATGGTGTAACATGGAAGAATCTAATCTATGGTGTAACATAAGAGGATCTAATCTATGGCTTGTATGGATTGAATTTAGGGTTTTGTATGGAGAAACCTTGGGTTTTGTGTGGATTGAATTTAGGGTTTTGTATGATGGAATCTTGGGTTTTGCATGAAAGAATTTAGGGTTTTATATGGATAGATCTAGGGTTTGGATGGTTGAATCTAGTGTTTCACGTGGGAGCTTAAGGTTTGCATGAAAAATTTGAATGATTGCATGGGATGTGTCATGTTTTCATGGGCATGAAGTTTACGTATGAAAAGTTGATTTTGGGTGTGAGGAAGGTAATGTAAGTGTTTTTTGGGTGTTTGAACACTTTGGATGAAAAAATAGTATGTGGAGTAATATAAGGGTATGTAGGAGATCGAGCTAGAGTTTTTGTGGAAAATTAGGGTGAAATACCCAAAAAACCGTAACTTAGGAATTATGGTAAAATAGAGATTTAGTAGGAAAAATTTAAGAAAATAAATTACTTCATTAAATAAAGAGGAAATTAATTGAGGGAAATAAGGAGAAAATGATAAATAAATTATTTAGAAAATTTTGGACATTTTACTAATTAAAATGAAAGTGGAGGAAAATTTCCCAAAATAGCCAAAATTAATCTAAAAAGAGAATTAAATTATTATTTAAATAATTCTTAAATATTCAAGAAAATAAATATATATATGTAAATGTATAATAACCCAAAAAAATTCTAAATAAATTGTGCAAAAATCCAAAACCTTAAGAAACCTTTTCCTCCTTTTTCCTTTTTCTTTCCCTTCCTTTTTTCTTCTTCCTTTTCTTCTTCCGCCGGAATTGGGCCTCGCCTGGCCCAACTCCTTCCCTCCTTCCTTCCCCTTCCACGCGTCCCCCTTCCCATAATCGTGACGCAGCGTTTCGCCTCTCAATTTGCTGAGACGTCGCATCGAGCTAAGTAACAAAATAGCCGTTGCCAGCCTTCGACGCGACAATGCGTTTTCCTCCCATAACCCCCAATACGCCGCGTTTGACTTACGAGCCTTATAATCGTTTCCAAACCGGCCGGTTTCCCCCTATTTTCTTTTCCTCCTGAACTGCCGGTCCAGAGGTCGTCTTCTTCCCCCTCCCACGCAGGCCTGCCGCCTACCGTCCGACCGTCCTCCCCCTGTCACTTCCGTCCCTTTCTTCCCCAATTCGACCCAGTACTCCCTCACGCGTCCTGCTGCCCCTTCCTTTTTTTTTCAGAAATGGCTAAACGTACCCTGCAGATCGCAGGGCACGCGACGCTGCCATCGCCGGCCGGCCACCTGCCGCACCTACCCCCGCGTGTCGACCTTCCTCCCTTCGTCGTTTTCCTCTCCTCAATTGCCTATAAATACCCCTCCCCAAATGGCCAAGGCAAGTCCTCCCCTCTAGACCTTGACAAAACCCTACCTCGCCGCCGCCAGAATAGACGCCCTTTCCGCTGCCTCTAGCAACCGCCGCGACCACCGCCACACACCAAAACCTTCCTTGCACCACCCTCCACGCAACCAAACCGTCGTTGCTCCCTTTCCTGCCCCGCACGTGCTGCCACAACCGTGCAGAATCCCTTGCCCAAAAACCACCCCTGCCACCTTGCGCCGCCTTCTGCCGCCACCTCCGCCGTGACCAACCTCCTCTACACCTCCCAAAGTGACTAGCAGGTCCTCCCCTACCTGCCCATACCATCCTTACTCCCTGCCTCCTTCTCCACCAACCTCCAGCATCTTCCACCACCCTCCTCCACCTTCGGCCGCCGCGTCTACACCGCGCGTCACCACCATTCTCACGCCACCACCCTCATTCCCCTCCCCTCTCCCTACTGTCTCCTCCCCCACATCAAACTTCCCCTTTTCTCCTCCCATCTAACCCCCACCTCCATCTTTTCCTCTCTTCTCCTCCACCATTGCCGCCGCCGCCGCCATGCACCGCCGCCGAACCACCACCGACCCTAGGTGGTCTTCCACTCACCCCAAGCCTTAAACTTTATTCCCATATAGTTACTATTAAGCTAACTAATATTAACACCATTATACTTATTATTATTATTAATATTCTTTTATCATCATCATCATCATCATCATCATCATCATCATCATCATCATCATTATTATTATTATTATTATTATTATTATTATCACTATCATCATTATTATGGTTGTTATTATTATTGCTTAACCTTACTCGGTTGTATTATTGTTATTATTATTATTATTACTATGATTATTATTACTATTATTATACTTAACACATTTATCACTATTGTTAATAATAATACTACTTTTGTTCTTATCCAGGTTACTTAATTCAAGTTAGTAAATATCATGTTGTTGTTAACTAAGAAGAGTACTTGAACCTTATTACCATACCATTTAACATTAACCCTAACCTCATTACTAGGACACTATTATTAGCTATTACTACTATTACTACTATCACTACCTTATTATTGTAACCAAAACATTTGAACCCTTGTATTATTCAAGAGTATACAATTATTATCATCATCACCCTTAGGAATAGTTACTGGTAATATTGTGACCTTATAATATTATTATTGCAAATATAACCCCATTAATAGACTTGGCCTTAAAACGTAAGCGTTTCTATCACTAGACATTAGTGTCAATATTTTATTATTACTAACACTATTTTTCTATAGCTAGCATAAACCCTATTACTACAAGATTAGAACTAATGGGCTTAATAAAATAAGTGTAACAATAAGTATCAAAAAAATAAATATATTTTGACTACTAATATTTAGTATACTAATTCTAAGGTAAAAACCCTAGTTTTTGTATAATACCCTTTTTAGCAATAAAAACCCTAATCCTAAACTAGAATAAGGGTTGATGTTACTCGCAAGGGAAACTAATACTTAGCTTTTTCCCCCTTTTATAGGTGACCCCGACCAAAACCCTAAGGAGTTGTAGGAGCGTGCTCCAAGCCCGGTGTCACTTTAGGTAAGGACGAAGCTAATGACCTTGTGCTATGTGTGATATGGATGTGATGAATGTTGTGTATGCCATGCTATGCCATGTATTATATGATTTGTGGATAACTTGTCTTATGTGTAGCGCAGCTTGGAGATTGAGGTATGTTGTATGTGCTTCCATGACATGAGCATGACATGTATATGTATGATATTTATGATGTATTATGTTATGGCCCTCTAGGACATACATGTTAGGATAAATGGTAATATGAGTTGGGAATATAAGGATGCCCGGAAATAAATTGGAAGTGAGACCACTAAGGGGGATATGAAGTTGACCTAATTACCTCATAATCCATGAGAGAAGATTTAAGTGGGAGGAATGTCCGAGACAAATGAGAGTTAGGAACCATGCATGAGAGTCTTGAAGTTTGTATGGGGGTATTAGTGATTTCATGGTGGTATTAATGGCTACATGATGGTATTAGGATTTGCTTGGTGGTATTCTGGTTGGTATGGTGGTATTAGGGTTCGCATGGTGGTATTAGGGTTTGTATGGTGGTATTAGTGATTTCATGGTGGTATTAATGGCTGCATGATGGTATTAGGGTTTGCTTGGTGGTATTCTAGTTGGTACGGTGGTATTAGGGTTCGTGATGCGGGAGCAGAGTCACAGAACATAACACCAAGGAAGACAGTTACGCTACTCATAATGGGTGCATGAATAGGGGGTATGCATGGCTTCATGTAACGTTTGTTAGCTAGCGTAACGTTTATTTTTAAGTACTAGTTATTGTTATTTACTTTTAGTCAACGTTTGTTAGCTAGCGTAACGTTTATTTTTAAATACTAGTTATTGTTATTTACTTTTAGTCAACGTTTATTAGCTAGCGTAACGTTTATGTTTAAGTACTAGTTATTGTTATTTACTTTTAGTCAGTTAGTAACTGACTATTAACTAGCTAGTCTTAAGGGAATTAATGCTTTTGAGAGGGAATATGCTTGTAATCTTTTGAGAAGATGCTTGGTTCCTTGGCTATATAAACCATAGGAAACCAAGTAGAAAGACACAACTTGAATAAGAAGAACAACCTTAAGCATTGCTTAAACCTGAATTCTGTGTGGATTCATCTCGTAACAAGTCGAATCTGTGTGAACGATTTGTTTCGAATCATCTCGAAATAAAACCGAATCTGTGTGAACGGTTTTGTTCTCGAAACCTTAATCTTTATTTCTGTGTGGTTTAAAGATTAATTTACCCTTCTATCTCGTGTTCCATCATCATCCACCCCTTCGAATCCCCATCATCAACCTCCATAATCCATACTCATCAAATACTCCATATAAACTCCATCTAAATCTAAAACTTTAACCGTGCACGCATCAGTTCGCATGGTGGTATTAGGGTTTGTATGGTGGTATTAATGATTGCATGGCGGTATTAATGGCTTATGGTGATATTAGGGTTCGCATGATGGTGTTATGGGTTGTATGGTGGTATTAGGGTTTGCATGGTGGAGTTAAGGTTTTGCATGGGAGTTAATGATTATATGAGATTTAGGGTTTGTGTGAAAAGTTCGAGAGGTTGCATGGGATGTGTAACGTTTGCGTGAGAACAAAATTTACGTATGAAAGGTCGATTTGGGATGTAAGGGAGGTAATGCAAGCATTAATTGGGTGATTAACTGTTTTGGACGAGAATAGTACGTGGAGTAGTATAAGGGTAGGGAGGAGACAAAATTAGGGTTTTGGAGTGATTAACTCGGGGTCGTTGTGATTAAGTAGGGTTGGAGTCGCTAATTGTGATTTGCTGAGGATAATTAAGGTTTAGGATGGCTAAGTATGGTTGATATGGTAAAATAGGGTTAAGAGTGGTTAACCACGGTTTGGTGTGGACAATTAGGGTTGGTTATGGCTATCTAGAGTTGTTTGGTGTTATCAGGTGTATTTATTGATTAAAGTGTAGTTATGGATGTGGAACATTGTTCGTGAGGTGGAAAGTATAAAGAGAATGATTTATGCATATCAAGGGTGAAAACCTTTTGAATAAGACATGTTAAGACACTAACCACTTACAAAGAAAGATGTTGAGCCGGACCCAGACCGGTCCACTGGAAAATAATAGTGGCTGGGTACGTTACCCTCGTGACCGATCCACCGGCTATAATAGTGGCAGGACATGGCCCTCGTGACCGTTCCACCAGTTATAATAGTGGGGGAATTTTGTGCTCAACAAACTAACTAGAATAATGATAAGACATGGGAAAGATACAAACATTTAGAGTGGAACACCTTGTGAGTCGGGGCCAGACCGGCCCACCGGCAAATAATAGTGGTAGGGTATGTTACCCTCGTGACCGGTCCACCGGCTATAATAGTGGCAGGGCATGGCCCTCGTGGCCATTCCACCTGCTATAATAGTGAGGTTCCTGCACTCACATGGACTGATAAGGACGATGATGTGAATCGATTATAATTATCAGAGACCTGATGAAAAAGTTATCTGGTTCGTAACCTGTATTGTTTATCCGTGTTATTGCATGCTATCTACTTAATTATGCTATGTCTGCTATGTCGTGTATCTTGGTGTGTGGGCCTTAGCTCGTCTGTTACCTTACTTAGTATGTAGCGTACTGATCATCCGTTTCATGGGTGCTGCTCATTCCCACGAGCAGAGGGCCCATCTGACCTTATGCAGGTAGGAGACCTTGTGTTCGATGCCTACGATACCTACGAGGCATCGGGTGGGGCTGAGTGTTGAGGCCATCGTGGTTGGGGTCGAGAGCGAGTTGGCCGGACTCTTTTACGATCCTCGCTTTCATCTATCTTAGTTTTTCGTATTTATATTATGTTCGTATTTTGGAAGTGGAACTTTTAAGTTGTAATCTTAACGACATTCTGACGATGGTTGATATCTTGTTTTCATGGATGCTTTATGATGACGATGCACTTATGTTTTGATGATTCTTATCTACGATTTCCTGGTTTAGCCTTAGCACTTAGCATTGGAACGGTAGGAGTGAACCGGTCCGGTGCCAAGTGTGGCGGTAACACTCCCAAGTTTATGGTTTTAATTCTTTTGCTTCCGCTAAACCTGTTGATTTAAACGAAATTTTTCAGTAGTATATTTGGGGGTGTTACATATGGTTTGGTGTGGCTGCTTAGGGTTTTTGTGGTATCATGTGTATTGGTGATTAAAATGTAATTATGAGGATGGAATTTATGATTTGTTTTATGTGGAGTGCTAAAATAATTTGGGTTGTATGAAGTGGTGTAGGATGGACCCCATAGGTCTAAATTAAGGGTTTTGGGGAAAAACCTTAGAGTAAGGAAGTAAGTGGACTTGGTGGTGTGTAATAGTGGACCTGGACCCACATATTTTGGTGTTGGAGTTCTAGTGTGAGTTTGACTATAGAGGAAAGGTTATTGGGCAAGTTGGGATGTGTATGAGTTTGATGATATGGTACGGGTCGGTTGGAGTGTAAAGGGAGTCTAAAATCCCCCAAAATTTTTAAAAGCCAATAATTTAATAACTTTTATTTAGTATAATTAGCTTTTAAATCTATTTAATATAATTATTTTATGAATTTTTGAGTATACAAATTGGATATAAATATTTAATAAATTAAAATAAATATTTTGTTATTTTAACATACTCTTATTATTTAAATAATTTTTCAAACCATTATTTTACTAAAATTATCCTTTTTAAACCCTTATATTTTAATTATATTAAATTAAATTATTAAATAAATTTATTAACCAATAATATTGTATTTGATTATTTTATAAATTAAATTATTTTATTTTATCCCATTTTCCTTTTTCTTTTTTCTTTTTCCCTTTTCCTTTTCCTTTTTATCCTTTCTTTTTTTTTTCTTCCCTTAGACCTGAAATGCCCCGAAAATTTTAATTTTAAAAAGTATAGTTAAATAAGATTTTATTAGGAAAATTATTTAAATATATAATTTTTACTAACATAAAAGGAAATTAATTAGGACAAATGAAGAGAAATCTTATAGATACTTTAATTAGGAGAAATTTGAGTATTTTAGCTAATTAAGGATTTTATTTTAGAAATTAATTAAATAAATTATTTTATTTAAAATAAGAAATAGAAAATAGTTTCGAATTAATAATAATTTTATAAATAATTTAATTGGAGAAGATTATGGTGTTTTGCTAATTAAAATGGAATTTATGAAAAATCTTTCAAAAACCCCCAATTAGCCTAAAAAGGGATTTAATTATTATTTTATTTAAATATCCCAATTAATTTAATTAACCTAAAAAATTATTTTCCTCTTTTTCTTTTCTTTCTTCATTTTTCTTTCTTCTTCTTTTCTTCTTCCTTTTCTTTTCCTCCCCAACCTAGGTCAGCAGCAACGTAGTTCTTCCTCTTTCCTCCCTTTCTTCTTCGGCGTGGCCTAGCCTATGCAACTGCCCTCCTCCTTTTCCTCCAATGCCGCATTTTGCCTATTGTTCCCCCTAAACGCTGCGCTTAAATTAAGTCTTCCCCCATCGTGCGACCGACCCGATTTCTTCTTTTTCTTTCTTTTCTTTTTGTGAGCCGACCGGTTCCCACACCCCCTTCTGCTTCTCCCCCAGCCCTTCCCACCTGCCGTCGGCGTCGACCATTTCCTCAGCCCTTCTCCCTAGTTTTTCATCGTCAATCATGCCCCGTTGACCGTCCATTTTGTTGCCGCCTCTTCCGCTTTGTTTTGACTACCCATTGACCCAAACCACGTCTCCCATTTCTCTGCACGATTCCCTCGCCCTTGGTCACTTGCAGACTCGATCGGGAAAGTGCGTTGGCTGTCCTCATTGGTCGGTACCGACTCCTACCTACCACTCCCCCAATTTTCCTTCGACCCTAACTTCCTTCCAAGCCTATAAATACACCCCATAGCAGCGTTGAGTTGATTTTTTGGTTTAAGTTCAGAAAATACCTTCCTTTGTGCCACCGCCCCTTTAGACACTACTTCCGCCGCCTCCGGCTGACACCGCTGCCCGTTTTGGCCACCTACGCCTTCCATGCATCTCTCTCTAACTAACTAGACCACTCATACCCTTCGATTCTTCCTGCACAAGCCACCCCGACTGTGTGAATTTTCCTTCTTAACCAAACCATTTTCTACCACCGCCGCCCTTCGAACCACCATTAGCCACCTCTTCCGCCACTTCTTTCACCTCCCAAATTGTGCTGCAGACCACCCTCTATCTTCCCCTGCCTTTATTTTCCTCTTCCTCCCTCTCCTCCTCCCTTTCCCTCCCTCCTCTCCATTCGGCCAACAGCGCCACAGTGTGCCGCCAGCTTTGGCTGTGCTGCCACCCTCATTCAATTCCTCTCCCTCTAGACAGTTTTAAAAACCCCAACTTCCACCTCCATTCTCCCCATCTTTTTCCCAACATTCAAATTTTACCATTTTCTTCCCTTTTTTCGGCCACTATTGCCGCCCCTGTGCACCACCGTCGATGCCACCCCTCACCACCAGCCTAAGGTTGAACCCTAGACCCTCTCAACCCTTTTCCCTATTTTTAGAAGCCTTAAATTATTTTATTTCATTTATTCTAATATAAATCCTATTATTATTATTATTATTTCCATTATTAATATGTATTATTATTATTATTATTAATGTTTTTATTATTATTCTATTGAGGGTCGAAGCCTTATTATATTTTTAATTTGATTTTATTATTATTATTGTTATTATCTTTATTATTAATACTAATATGTTATTATTATTATTATTTACTATTTCAAAATTGTTATTATTATTATTTTAATAATAATAATAATAATATTATTATTATTTTAATAATAATAATAATAATATTATTATTATTATTATTAGGGTAAAGTTTTCAACCTTATATTATCAACTTTTATAATATTTCTATTATTTCTATATCTTTAGCAAAGTTAGTAATTAATTAATGTTATTTTATTAATATATTATTATTTATTTAAAAACCTGGTCTTATAATAAGTTAGTGATTAATAGTATTTTTTGATAGGAGGGAGTTTAATTTTAGCTTTTCCCTCATTATAGGTGAAACCAATCAAAGCCCTAAGGAGGCGTAGGAGTGTGCTCCAAGATCGGTGTCATTTTAGGTAAGGGGTGCTAAGGCCATTTGTGTAATATATGATTTATATGCCATGCATGCCATGTGATACGATTTATTGTGTATTTTATGTGTATGTTGTACAATTATTTTGAACGCAACATGATATGGAGTGGAGGTATGTTTTGTGTAAATAATTGTGGCATGAGAATTATGTGTATAAGTTTGTTATTATTATGGTATTGATGTGGCCCATAAGATATGCAGGATAGGATTGTAAAATAATAGTGGTATGAGGGTTTGCATGGTGGTATTATGTTTTGCATGGTGGTATTAGGGTTTGCATAGTGGTATTAATGGTTGCATGGTGGTATTAGGGTTCTACATGGAGGTATTAGGGTTTGCATGGTAGTATTAATGGTTGCATAGTGGTATTATGATAGCATGGTGGTATTAGGGTTTGCAGGGTGGTATTAGGGTTTGCATGGTGGTATTAGGGTTGCATGATGGAGCTAGGGTTTTGCATGGGAGTTAATGATTGTATGTGAGTTAGGGTTTGCATGGAAGAAGGGTTTGTGTGGAGTTAGTGTTTGTATGGGAGCTAGGGTTTGCATGGAATTAGGGTTGTATGGGTGTTAGGGTGTGCCATAATTAACTCTCGTGGTGTTGGTTAACTAGGGTTTGCATGGAATTAGTCATGCATGTCTAGGTCAAAGCTTGTGAATAAGATACTTAAGATATTAATTACTTAAAGTGGAAGATATTGAGACGGGACCAGCCAATCCACCAGTTAAGAATAGTGGTTAGGGTTTTTACCCTATGTGCGACCAATCCACCGGTTATAATAGTGGTTAGGGCATGATGTCCTATATGTGACCGGCCTACCGGTTATAATAGTGGGAGATCCCGATCTCAATGGAAAATAAACCAGAGTTTTGCTAAGGCAAATAAAAGACACTAATCACTTACAGTGAAACACCATGCGAGCAGGAACCGAGCCGATCCACCGGTTAGGAATAGTGGTTAGGGTTTTACCCTATATGTGATCGATCCACTAGTTATAATAGTGGTTAGGGTTGTACCGTATATGTGACTGATCCACCGGTAATAATAGTGGTTATGGTATGATGTTCTATGTGTGATTGACCCACTGGTTATAATAGTGGGGTGTTCCTGTACTCACATGGAATTGATAAAAAAGACATAATGTGAATCGAATTTCGATAAAATAATAATTAAATAATTAATCTGGACCTTTTTAGGCCTTATGTGTGGGCTAGTTATTTTTAGGCTATGGATTTCTCTATAAGTTTTTATGTATCATATGTGTGGGTTTGAAATTGTAAGTTGATTATTGGCTTGCATGATTCTATATGCTTATGTGTCGGCCTTAGTGCTCGGTTACCTTACTCAGTACGTAGCATACTAATCACCCTTTTCACGGGTGCTGCTCATTCCCACGAGCAGAAAGCCCTTTCTGACTTTGTGTAGGTGGGCGAGACATCCGGTGGGGTTGAGAGTTGAGCTTGTAGGTGGCTCAAAGTCTGAGAGTGTCGTGGTCATAGTTAGTCATTATGCAATTTTTCCCTTGGTATTACTTGTGTATCATATTTACCCTTTTACAATTTATTATCTTGTATTGAGTATTTCAAATAAACCCTTTATCGATTGTAAATTATTCCCTATGAGGAATTTTGATTTTGCACTCTGATTTCTATCTTGTTATTTATTGTAACTTGTATGCTTACTCTGACTTCTATGTTAATCTTTTTAATGCATTTTATGAACTCTCAATTTAAGTATGAAAATAATCTTTTTAGCCTTAGCATCTGGTTCTAGAATGATCAGAGAGAATCGGTCTGGTACTAAGTGTGGCGGTAACACCCCCATAAATTACAGTTTTAAATTTATAAGTATTGTAAAAAAAGGTGTAAATTTTGGGGGTGTTACAAGGCCGCCAACCGACCTGCCTCTTCCCCCCACCCTCGCGGTTGGGCCGAAGGCCCGCTTCCTCTCCTGCCTCTCCTTCTCCCTCACGCGTCACCTGACCTGTCCCTTTCCTCTCTTTTCTTTCTTTCTCCCCCGACTGGGCTGACCCACTCCTCTTCCCTTTGCCCAGCCTGGCAGCACCTCCTCCTTTCTTTCTTCTTCTTCCTTTCTCCGACGACCGCCCGACTAGACCCGCCATCTTCGGCCATCTCTTGCAACCCCTGTCCCTTATTGATCTCCCTATCTCTCTCTCTCTCTCCGACCATTTGTCTACCCCATCCTGACCCCATCATCTCCCTCTCCCTTCGCCCATGCCCTACCACTCCCTCTATTCTCTTCCCTCTCCCTACAACTTCCATTCCCCTACCACCCTACCGCTGCCCTACCAAGCCACCATATCCCTTCCTTTCTCTCCTTCTTCTTTTTCTTCTTCCCTTCCTATTCCATTCAGCCTTATTTCGAGCTCCATATGCATTCCCCGACCTTCTTTTCTCTCCCTTTCTTCTCCTTCCCTCATCCTCCCTATTTTGCTTTGTTGCCACCATTCTGCTGCTGCAGCCGCCTCACCAGCCACCTACACTACCCCTACCACCCTTTACCTCACCCCTGAACCATCATAGCACCCCTCGAGACACCTTGCAGCCTCCTTCTTCCTCCCATCTTCTTTTTCTCCCTTCTCGGTAGCCACCCTGCACCACCCTTTTCTGCCGTCGTTCCACCGCCTCTGCCACCGTTTCACCGCCTCTACCGCCACCTAAGCCACCAAAATAATCCCTACAACCCCCTCTACAACCCCCTCTACCACCCCCAAACCTCCTATGGCTGAAACCACCACCTGCAGGCCTTCATTTCATCCCTCCCTTTTTCTTTCTTCTCAACCCTCCATCTTGACTCACCTCGGTAGCCCTCCTTCGCAGCCTCGCTGCCACCACCTCCACCACCCTTTGCCGCCAAAAACCTATCCCCGACCACCACCTACACCCCTCTTCACTCCTACACCCTTCCTTTGCCCCAAATCCTTCCCCATCTACCCTTTTTCTTAGCCTAAAAACCTAACCCAAAAATAGCTATTTCCCCCTATCACCCACCTTTGAGCCCCTCCTCCTCATTTCTTTGCATACAGCTCATGCTACATGAGTAGCATGAGTTGCTACATTTCTTAATTTATTTAGGTAATGATTTTAAGGTATAATAATATTTTAAGTTAATTATTTGATTAATTAAGTGTTATAAAGTCTTGTACTTGGTTTTTCCTTATTTCTAATATAATAAATATTGATATTATTTTTAGGTATTGGTTTTGCTAATCAAAGCTTGAACCTTTAACCGGAATACCAGTAAGGTTTATTTTGCGGGATTTAAGGTAACTGTTAAACCCCACTTAAACACATGGATAACTTATGTTAGCATATTTGCCTTTTTAATATGTTATTATGCTTGATATATGTTGTTTAATCGTGTGTTAATTGATAAAAGGAGTATGTTAGATTATATGCTATTTATGGAAATATTGTTTAAGGTAAGAGTTTGGTTGTTAATGGAAATGTTAAGTAATTATCCATGTTGTATTATGCTATTGTGATCTTTAATGCATGGTTAATATTATTGTGAGCCCTAGGGGTATTTTAGTAATATACATTGTGCAAGAATGTGGCCTAATGTGTATGGGTGTTAATGAGTATTATATTAAATATAATATATTAGTTGGGAAGTTGGATAATGAGAATGGGGTATTAATGCTAGTAATTCATGTGGTAATGATAATTTAATATAAGTGGAGTAATAAGTGGTAAAATGGTAATTTATATGTAAAAAGGATAAATTGGTAATTTTGGAAATAAAGGGTAAATTGGTAATATTGGAGGCGCAGAGGTAAAATGGTAATTTTTCAATTAAGGATAAAATAGTAATTTTGTAATTAAAGGACAAAATGGTAATTTTATAATTAAAGGGAAAAATGGTAATTTCATATTAAAGGGTAAAATGGTAATTTTGTAATTACAGGGCAAAATGGTAATTTTGTAATTACAGGGCAAAATGGTAACATGGTAATTAAAGGGAAAAATGGTAATTTATTAATTAAAGAGTAAAATGGTAACTTGGTATTAATGTTAGTAATTCATGTGGTAATGATAATTTAATATAAGTGGAGTAATAAGGGGTAAAATGGTAATTTATAAGTAAAAAGGATAAATTGGTAATTTTGGACGTAAATGGTAAATTGGTAATTTTGGAGGTGCAGAGGTTAAATGGTAATTTTGCGATTAAGGATAACATGGTAATTTTGTAATTAAATGACAAAATGGTAATTTTGATAATTAAAGGGCAAAATGGTAATTTCATATTTTAAGGGAAAAATACTAATTTTGTAATTACAGGGCTAAATGGTAACTTTGTAATTAAAGGGAAAAATGGCAATTTTTTAATTAAAGGGTTAAATGGTAATTTTAGAGGCAAGGGCAAAAATGGTAATTTTACAAGTGAAAGGGTGCTATGGAAATTTTAAAAGTTAAGGGGTAAAATGGTAATTTTGAAAGTGAGAGGGTAAAATAGTAATTTTAAAAATAAAAGGGGTAAAGTGGAAATTGGAAAGGAGTAACTTGGTAATTATATTAATAGAGAAGGGTAATTTGGTAATTTAACCAACTAAAGGGTAATTTGGTAATTTTGAAAATGGAGAAGGGTAAATTGGTAATTTAACCAACTAAAGAGTAATTTGGTAATTATGATAATAGAGAAGGGCAATATGGTAATTTAGCCAACTAAAGGATAATTTGGTAATTTTGATAATGGAGAAGGGCAGTTTGGTAAATTATGATCATAGATAAGGGTCATTTGGTAATTTAACCGACTAGAGGGTAATTTGGTAATTTTCATGATGGAGAAGGGTAGTTTGGTAATTATGATAACAGAGAATGGTAATTTGGTAATTTAACTAACTAAAGGGGTAATTTGGTAATTAGGATCATGAAGAAGGGTAATTTGGTAATTTAACCAATTAAAGGGCAAATTGTTAATTATAATAAAGGAAAAAAGGAAAATTGGTAATCTAACCAACCAAATGGAAAATACATTAAGTGTAACAATTATGAAGGGAGATAACTTGGTAACCTAAATCGAGTAAGGGGTAAATTGGTAATTATGCAATAAGGAGGGTAATATGGTAATTTGTCAAGTAAGGAAGGGATGACTTAGCAATTATATAAGTAAGGGGTAAATGAGTAATTTGTACCTAACATGTCATTGTGATAGTGGAATTTCGTAATATGACTCAAATAACGATGAATAGCAAGATAAGAGTATTTGATAATTAGTAAGTATCACGAGAATATATTCTAATTCGAAATTAGATAAAATTATGATGGCCTTAATGATTCTTTTATGTTACCTTCGACAACTATTTGAATAAGAAATATCTAACGATATCAGAATGATTGAAAGTGAATAAGTATCCGATTGTTGTGCTTTTATGATCACCTTAATTAATACACTAATGCTTAAAGTGAAAGATCTCGAGATCGGAAATGATGGCTCTTTAGGGGTTGCTACCCTAAAGACGTGGTTTAGTCCATGCTTATTCTAGTATTTGCTAGTGTGCCTTTGTGCCCTAGCGAGGCCTTATATATTACTCTATCTAGCTCTACGGACCTAGTTAGGGGGTATGCATACTTATGGATTAGGTTTCCTTGTCAGTAGGGTACTGAGTTAGCTTTATGCACCAGTACGACCATGGTACCTTTGCGTCCCTGGGTTGATAGTTGAAGGGTACTGAGTTGCTTTTATGCACCAGTGCAACTGGTGTACCTTTGTGTCCCGGGATCTTGATCTCCCTATTGAGGCAAAAAAATGGAATTCTTGTGCTGATTAAAAAATGAAAATACTAATCGTTAAAGTAAAAAATTAATGGGCCTAGTTGAATTATATTATGAGTACCGATCCACTGGATATAATAGTGGCCCAGGTGCGTATTGCCTTAGATGATGTATATTTGTATTCCGATCCACCATAATAGTGGGGTGTTGATTCCTAAGCTCAATAAATTGGATTTGGTTGTGAATAAATTATGGAAAAATAATAATCACTTATAGTGGAACACCATGTGAGTCGGGGCCAGACCGGTCCACCGATGAATAATAGTGGTCACGAGCATTCTACCTTGGAGATCGATCCACCGGCAATAATAGTGGTTAGGAGCATTCTACCCTGTACATATTTCGGTCCACTGACTATAATAGTGGGGTTCCTGTACTCACACAGATAATTATAATCCGATATGATTGATAATGATGGAATAAGGGCTTAAGGCCCAAAAGTATCGATTGTTCTCTATTGGATATTAATATCTGATTGATTTGTTAAGTATGTGGTTGTATGACTGTGGATATTAAGTATTTACCTTTCATTTTGTATGTATGTAGTACCATGTGTTGCATTGTAGGCTTGCTATTAGGTGTGTTCTAAAGGGTTACTCAGTATCGTAGTACTGAAGGGTTCCATTCGCAGGGCCCTTGCCTATTCAATGACTAGTGTCCCTTGTAGGTTCTTTTCAGATGCTATTCAAGTGGACTCTCGGGAAAGAGGGTAAGGTACTATCCGGAATATCCTAGGAGTGTACTCTTTTTCCTTTAAAATTTATGGATTCAATGTATTTGTTGATTTGTAATCACCATTGGTGGATTTTATTATTATAAAGTGTTGTGTACACTGCTCTGATTTAAATATGTTTGAGTTTCTCGTAGCTTGTACTTTTCTCTTTTAGCCTTAGCACTTGGTACTGGAAAGGTATTAGTGAACCGGTTTGGTACTAAGTGTGGCAGTAATATCCCCAGAATTCACGGTTTATTATTTTGCTTCTGCTAATTTTCTTTTAATAAAACAAAATTTTTCAATAGTGAATTTTGGGGGTGTTACAAAGTGATAGTGGGGTTCCCGTACTCATATGGATTTGATAAAAAGTATGTTGTGAAATGAGTTCTTGAAATGTCCTAGAATTATTTACTTAGATATATTATTAAATAAGGATTTATTAAAAAATTATTTAATTTATTATGTTATTTGAAATAAGAGGGATTTATTTAGGAAAAATTAATATGAACTTATGAATATTTTTATAAAGGAAAAACTAGGCTTTTTGTTTTAAAAAAATAATTTAAAAACCCTAAATAAATGTTTTATTTTAGAAACCTAAATTATTTAAATTAATTTATTAAACCCAAAACCTTTTTCTTTTTCTTTTTTCTTTTTCTTTCTTTCTTTTCTTTCTTTCTTTTTTTTCTCTCCCGCTGGTTGGGCCTGGCGCGGCCCAACCCACCTCTTCTCCTTTCTCCGCGGCCTAGCACCGTGCCTCCTTCATGCGGCAGTTCAACGCCGCGTTTTGACTCGTTTCCGGATGAGACGTTGCGTCTCATTTAATGACCAATTTAACCGCGCGCGACCGGCCTGGTTCTTCCCCTTTTCTTTTTTTTCCCGGCCGACCAGTCCACTCCCCCTCCTCCTTCCTTCTTCCTCCTCTCTCCTCCGTCAACACTTCTACAATTCCCGCCCCCGAAAATGGCGGCGCCGACTACGAGGACTCTGACCAATCGATTCACCTCTCTTTTTCTCCCTCTTGACTCGCACATTGACGTGGAATGATTGATTATCCTCAACTCTCGCTCGTTCCCTCTCTTTTGCTTCGCGAAACTTTGACCCCAACCCAAACAATCGCCGACCAATTTCTACCACTGGCCACCAAAACCCTAGCATTCAATACCATCCAGGCGACCCCCAAAACCCTAATAACCCATCTAAACTCTATAAATAGCCTAATTGTGGATGTTTTTGAAGCTTCTTCTTCCTCGAAACCCTAAGTGAGAACCGCCCGCCACTATGACTTCAGACACATCTTCTAACGCCGATAGCCAACCTCAGCGCCACTACCATATTCCAAATTCTTCTTTGCAATTTCCTCTAGGTAACTAAACCATTTTCAACCTTCAATTCTTCTTGCACGGGCCTCCATAACCGTGCAAAGTTTGCTGCTCATCTCGCCAGAATTTTTATCCGGAAACCTTAAACCACCGTCCGCCACCACATACACCACTTTTGCCACCCTATAAACCACCCAATATCTTTTGCTAAGTCTCCTCCACCAAACCATAAGCTTATCTTATTTTTCTCCTTTTCCCTTCCCTCTTTTTCTTCATTTTTTTCTCTCTTAGATCCATTTTTCGGCCACCTCCGGGAACCACCGTCGGTGCCACCTATACCCTCCAACTCAAGGTGAAACCTTAAACCTTTTAAATACTTACTTTCGATTTATTGATAATTATGTTGCCTTTATCCTAATTTTTAATGTTAATTCAATTTTAATTATTATTATAATAATAATAATTATTATTGTTATCAACTGTATCTTAATTTCTAAATTTTGTTGACAGCTCTGGGAGTATTATTGAGTAAGATAAATTATTATTCTCGAATTTTTCTTATTTAATTTTGTAATTATTTCAGGAGGGGTAAAGACCAAAAATTCTAATTAAGCCTTGCACTTTTACTTTTTATTAATATTATTAACATTTTAAACATTTTTTTATAATTATATTGTTATTATTATCATCTTTATTAACTTTATATTATAAGTATATATAACTTTAATATCATTATTACAATTTTGAATAGTATTTCATTATTTAGGGGTAGGGTCGAAACCCTACCTTGTAATTTTAAGGCTTAGATTATTATTATAATTATTATTAAGATTTCTATTAATATTACTATTATTAGTAATAGTTTGTTATTATTAAAATTATTATTATTATTATGATCATCGTCATCATCATCATCATCATCATCATCATTATTATTATTACCTTTACTAACTTTATTTTAGTGAAGGGTAGAAACCCTTATATCACCTTTTACCTTAAATTACAATAGTATTTTATGAGTATTTTAGTAGTATTGGGTATAGTTAATTAAGAACCAAGACTTAGGATAAGTTAGAGGCTAATAGTATTTTAGGAGGGAAGCTGATTCTAGTATTTTCCCCCATAATAGGTGAGCCCAGTCAAAGCCCTCAGGTGGAATATGAGCGTGTACCAAGACCGATGACCTTTTAGGTAAGGGTGTTACTAAGGCCATTTGTGTGGTTACGTGCATTATGTGCTTCTTATGCCATGTATTCTATGTTAGCATTATTAATTATGACGTATATGATATGATGTGGAGTTCACATATGATCTTGGGTTGTTATATGGCATGTGTTTTATTTGTATGTGATGATATGTGAAGTGGCCTTAAGACATGCATGTTAGGGTTGCAAAAGAATGATGGGGGATTTTAGTTATGGTGTTAGGGTCTTGCATGGGAGGTACTAGTATTGCATGGTGTTAGGGTTTTACATGATGGTATTAACATTACACGGTGTTAGGGGTTTTGCATGATGGTAATGATATTGCATATTGTTAGGGTTCTGCATGAGAGTTAGGGTTTGCATGGAAGTGTGGTTTACGTGGAGTTAGGGTTTGCATGGAAGTGTGGTTTATGTAAAACTAGGGTTTGCATGGGAGTTAGGGTTGCATGGAAGTGTGGTTTACGTAGAGTTAGGGTTGCATGGGTGTCAGGGTATGTCATGGTTAACTATGGTGGGATGGTTATCTAGGGTTGAGGTGGTTAACCTGAGTCGAGGAGTAAGCATGGTAAGGTTTTGATTTGCATGTCTGGGAATGAACATATGAATAAGATACTTAAAACATTAAATACGTAAAGTGGAATATGTTGAGCTGGGCTGAGACCGATCCACCAGCATAATAGTGGCCCGGTACTACGGTAGCTTGGAGACCGATCCACCAGCATAATAGTGGTAGGGTATGTTACCCTAGTGACTGATCTACCGGCTAAAATAGTGGGGGATCCCGAGCTCAACGAATCAAACTATATATGTTGATAAGATGTGGGAAGACACTAATTACTTATAGTGGAACACCGTGCGAGAAGGGGCCAGACCGATCCACCGGCATAATAGTGGTAGGGTTTGTTACCCTAGAGACCGATCCACCGGCTAGAATAGTGGCTAGGAGCCAAAAGTGCCCTGGAGAACGATCCACCGACAATAATAGTGGGGTTCCCGTACTCGTATGGACATGATAAAGAATATGGTGTGGAAATGAATTCGATAAAGGCTTGATAAAATAAATAATCTGAACTATATTAGACCTTGGCCTTCTCATCTAACCATTCATTTGCCTTTATGTTAAAGTGTTTGTAATTATGCCCTGTTATTATTCTACATGGATTATGTGCTTTTGTGTTGGCCTTAGTGCTTAGTTACCTTACTCAGTACGTAGCGTACTGATCACTCCTTTCATGGGTGCTGCTCATTCCCACGAGTAGAAGGCCCATCTGACTTGCTGCAGGTAGGAGATGTTTACTTTGACACGATTGATGTCTATGGGACATCGAATGGGGCTGAGTGATGATTGGAACAAATCAGTTTCGGAGTGGCGTGGCCGGTTTTCCATCGAGATTTTATTCCCAGTTTCTTTTAATTATGTTGAATGCTTCGTAAACAATTTTATGATTGTAGTTATTTCTTTTCCTTGAAAAACTACCCTCATATTTTGGATTGAATAAATACTTATGCGTACTGAATTCCTGTATTTATGAATTTGAATTATTATTAATGTTATGAGCCGTTTTCTTAGCCTTAGCACTTGGTACTAGAACGGTAGAAGTAAACCAGTCTGGTACTAAGTGTGGCGGTAACATCCCCAGAATTTACGGTTTTAATTTATAAGTAGTGTTTGTTTTAATTTTTTTTAAAATTTGGGGGTGTTACAGTTCTAATCAGAGATTAATTAAGTAATTAATTCGGACTATAAATGGGCCTTTATGTATCTACCCAAATGATTGTACGTTATTATGTTATCATATTGAACTATATGCTTCTTTATTTCTCCTACATTATTTATGTGATTTTATGTGTTGGCCTTAGTGCACAGTTACCTTGCTCAATATGAAGTGTACTGATCACCCTTTTATGGGTGTTGCTCATTCCCACGAGTAGTAGGCCCTTCTGACTTTGTGCAGGTGGGCGAGACATCCGACAGGGCTAGTGTTAAGCATGTTTGGGCTCAAAGTTTGAGAGTGTCATGGCCTTATTTTCTCTTCATGTGATTTTATTTCATTATGTTATTTCTTTTGTATCGCATTTATTCTTTTTGATTTATTACCTTGTATTGAGTATTTCAAATAAACCTTTTGTTGATTGTAAGATTATTCCCTCCGAGGCATTTTGATTTTGCACTCTGATTGCTATCTTATGATTGATTTTACTCTATTGGTTTGTAAACCTTCATGCGTACTTTGATTTTTGATATTATAATCTTTCTAGTTCTTTTATGAACTCTTGTCTTGAGTTTAATGTTAATCTTTTTGGCCTTAGTACTTAGTACTGGAACGGTCGGAGAGAATCGGTCTGGTACTAAGTGTGGCTGTAACATCCATAGAGTTCATGGATTTCCAATTTTAAATTCTTCCGCTTAAAGAAAGGTAGTGAATTTTGGGGTGATACATTTCACGTGTGGCATGGTGTGGAGTTAAAGTATGTCTTTGTGTTATTATATGTCATGGGTACTATGTGTATGTGATGAAATATTGTGGTATGTGATGATATGTGTTGTGATCCTGTAAGACATGTATATGAGGATGTTAATATGGTTTGTGTGGGGGAAAGGATGAAAAAGGAGAATGGATAAAGAAGTTGACCAAGGGAAGTAAGTTGACTAAAAGGGAAAGAAGTTGACCAAGGGAAGTAAGTTGACAAAAGTGGAATATGTTGACCAAGGGATGTGAGTTGATCTTAGTATTTTAATGATCCATGAGTAGAAGAATAAAATGGGGAATTTTAGGGTTTCGTGTGGGAGAATCTAATCTATAGTATTACATGGGAGAATATAATCTATGGATTTGTGTGGGAGAATCAAATCTATGGTTTTGTGTGGGAGAATCTAATCTATGGTTTTGTATAGGAGAATCTAATCTATGATGTTATATGGGAGAATCTAATATATGGTTTTGTATGGCAAAATCTATGATCTTGCATGGGAGAATCTATGGTCGTGCATGGGAGAACTTAGGGTTTTGTATGGAGGAATCTAGAGTTGGTATGGATGAATCTTGAGCTTTGTATGGAAGAATCTAGGGTTTTATATGAAGGAATCTTGGGTTTTGTATGGAAGAATCTAGGATTTTTTATGGATGGACTTAAGGTTTTGCATGGAAGAATCTAATCTAGGATGTTGTATGGATGAATCTAGGGTTTTGTATCGTGGAATCTAGGGTTTTTCATGGATGGATCTAGGGTTTGCATGGTTTAATCTAGGGTTTCACCTGGGAGTTTTAGGGTTTTGCATGAAAAGTTTGAAAGGTTACATGGGATGTGTAAAGTCTACATGGGAGTGAAATTTACGTATGGAAAGTTGATTTGGGGTGTGAGGAAGGCAATGTAACTGTTGTTTGGGTGTTTGAACCCTTTGGATGAAAAATAGTACGTGGAGTAATATAAGGGTACGTAGGAGACCGAGATAGGGTTTGGTGTGGGTACTTAGGGTTTCTGTGGTAGCACATGTACTTAGTGATTAAAGTGTAATGATGAGGGTGGAATTTATGAGTTGTGATATATGGATTGTTAAAAATGATTTGGGTTGTGTGAGGTGGAGTAGGATGGGCCACTTAGGCCAAAATTAGGGTTTTTAGGGAAAACCCTAGAGTAAGAAAGTAAGTGGACTTGGAGGTGTGTAGTAGTGGGCCTTGACCCACAAATTTCGGTGTTGGAGTTCTAGTGTGAGTTTGGGTATAGAGGAAGGTTGTTGTGCAAGTTAGGAGGTGCAAAGTTCTCATGATATGATACGAGTTAGTAGGAGGATAAGTGTAAAGGGAGTGATTCATGCATGTTTAGGGCGAAAGCTTCTGAATAAGATACATAATACATTAATCATGTAAAGTGGAAGATTATTGAGCCGGGTCCCACTAATCCATCTATTAGAAATAGTGGTTAGGATGCTTTGTCCTATGCATGTCCGATCCACCGGTTATAATAGTGGCGGATTCCGAGCTCAATAAACCAAACACTAAAGTTTGCCAAGATACCTAAAAGACATTAAGTACTTACAGTGGAACACCACGCGAGCCAGGGCCAACCGATCCACCGACTAATAATAGTGGGCATGTGCATTGTGCCCTGTTCATCTCCCCTCCACCGGCTATAATAGTGGGGGCTACCGTACTCACATGGACTTGATGGTGTGGCATGAGTATCCATATGAGATTAATTAAATAATTGATCCGGCTTGGAAATGGGCCTTTACGTATCTACTCGAATGAATGTATGTTATCATGATGGTCTTTATGTTCTTTTTATTCTTCTGCATGGTTTATGTGATTTTATGTGTTGGCCTTAGTGCATCGGTTACCTTACTCAATACGTAGCGTACTGATTACCCTTTTTGTGGGTGCTGCTCATTCCCACGAGTAGTAGGCCCTTTTGACTTTGTGCAGGTGGGCGAGACATCAGGCAAGGTTGAGTATTGAGCTTGTGGTTGGCTCAAAGTTCAAGTTTGTCGTGGCCGTATTTACTCTTTATGCGATTTATTCCTTCTGTATTTCTTTTATATCATATTTACCCTTTTATGATTTATTACCTTGTATTGAGTATTTCAATTAAACCTTTTATCGATTTTAGGATTATCCCCTCCAAGGAATTTTAATTTCGCACTCTAACTATATTATTATTGATTATAAACTTTTATGCTTACTTTGATTTCTATGTTATGATCTTTTTAATTCATTTTATGAACTCTCGGTTTAAGTTTGAAAATAATCTTTTTAGCATTAGCACTTGGTACTGGAACGGTTGGAGTGAACCGAGTTGGTAATAAGTGTGGCGGTAACATCCCTAGAATTCACAAGTTTTAAATTTTAAATTCTTCCACTTTTGAAAAAAAATTTAGTGAATTTTGGGGTGTTACAATATACCATCCTTTTGGTGATTCCGTCCTAAGAAATCCACAATTAAGTATGCTGGTTGTGGAGTAATTTTTAGGATGGTGACCCTGAGAAGTTTCAAAAATTTTCTAAAAATTCCTTAGAAAGTGTGTGAGTGAGGATAAAGCGCACTAAAAGGACTTGTGTTGGTCTGTGGGGCTAGTTGATCAATCTAAAAGCACTCCAAGGTATTCCCGCGTGATTGTGTCAACTCGGGGTATTACAAATGGTATTAGAGCAAAACCGCAACCGTGAGCTGAACTTGAATGAGCCCGTCATCCACCTAGTAAGATGATTCTTGGGATAAAATGTATTAAGATAGTTAGTTGTTGAGGTGTAACAAGGACATTGCATTCTTTGAGTGGGGGTGAATGTAATACTTCAAATTGAGCGAAGTGTTATAAAGATTGATATGGCTAATTATATCAACATGGTATACCATCTTTTTGGTGATTCCATCTTAAGAACTCCACAATTAAGTGTGCTGGCCATGGAGTCATTTTTAAGATGGGCGACCCTCCTTGGAAGTTTCAATAATTTTTTGAAAATTTCTCAAGAAGTGTGTGATTAAGGACAAAGCGTACTGAAATGACTTATGTTGATTAATAGGGTCACCCGATCAATCCAAAAGCACTCCAAGGTAGCCCCTGCGTGGTCATATCGACTTGGGGTGTTACAAAATTGCTTAAGTTGTGTGATTATCATGTAATAAGGAAGGGGCACATCATTAACAAGACATAAACATATCAAGTCATGCGCTTAGGGCTAGGCATTAGAAATTAATTAAATAATTAAGATGTTAGTTACTTAGTCATTAAGAATCTTGGATGTTACTAGATAAGGTTTGTTTTATCTTATGTGTATCGTGTGATATCATATTTTTTTTCTGTATATTTTTTATTTTATTTTATTTTTAAATTGGAGAAAGATCTAATGAGAGTCACATTTTTTGTAAGAACTTTAAAACTTTCAATTTGAATCGTTATATCAATAACAAAGTATTGAGATTAAAATCATGCTACAATTGAGAAAATTATCCTCAATAGGTGGGGAAATTTACCTTTAGTAGGTGGAGGAAACACCATAAGTAGGTAGAAGAAATTATATTATTTGAGTATCAAAAAAAGATGATTATATTTTTGTTAATATTGTGTATTTTTATTTTATGTTAGAAAACCACCCTTTATGAATGGTAGAAACTACCCTTTGTGGGCAGAGAAAACAGATGAAAATAACTCAGTAAACTATGGGTGGTTCTTTGTTCTCACTAAATATTTCCCATTTTTATCTTATCTTCTTTTGAGGTGGTTAAGAATGAGGAAGTGCAATTTGGGATTAAAATTTGTGTATCATGAAGGCTTATATTAATAAATGAAATCAAGTTTGAGTTCTAATTACATTGATTTTTTTTGTGAGTTCATCTTTATTTTATCAATTCTATAATCAAGAATCCTATTTGCTAATTTTATTTAAGTTTATCAAGAGGTATTTTGTGTTTCAATTCAACACAACAATATTCTATTTAAACCCTAATAAACAAACCAACCATCAACATCATCAAAATCCTAATTGTTCATATTGATAAACCTTAAGCTTAATTTGATTGTAACCTAACTCTAATCCCAAATCCCATTTGACTTCATCATCAACTAACCATATCCCATTAATTCCCATCATTGGCTTCCACACATGCATCACTATATTTACCTATAAATATTATTAAATATATTTGTTTTACAATGATAACATATGGATAAGTTGGGTATCTATACAACTTATCAAGCGAGGATTCCATATGTAATTGTCTCCTATATATTAATATAGATAAAAATTAAAGAGGAGTTGCATCATATAACCCTGAGTATAAGTTTAATGTACAATATAAAAACAAGTTTGAAAAATATACACCAAACAACCCTAAGTTTGAACAAATGCACACTATATGATGTTCTATCTAATTTAATTTTTAACTTTCTAACAATCCTTAAAAAAGGTATTAATATATGAAATGGCCATAATAGCCTTACTTATGTTGTACATATTTTCCTCCATTTAAATTAGTGCTTGAAATGACAAAAATACTATAATACCCCAAAGTTTTAAAACTTGAAATTTAATAATTAATCCTCATTTTAGATAATTTAATTCTTAAATTAATTAATTTAATTACTTTATGGACTTTTTGATGTATAAAAATGGTTATGAATATTTAATAAATGAAAATAAATATTTTTTTTGGTTTCTCGTACTTTTTTTATTTAAATAAATTTTCAAACCCATATTTTACTAAAATTATCCTTTTAAATTAATATCTTAAATTTTAAATAAATAAATTTATTAAATTAATTCATCCATATAAATAATTAAATACTTTTATTTTAAAGTTATTTTAATTTTATTTTTCCCCTTTTCCCTTTTTCTTTCTCCTTTTCCTTCCTTTTTTTTTCTTTTCCTCCTTTTTCTTTTTCTTCTTTTCTTTTCCCTTAGGGAGGTAGCCTACCTTCTTCTTTCCTCCTATGTTGGGCCGCTGGCCCTCTTTCTCCTTTTCCCCTCTCGCGTCCAGCCTAATGCCCCCTCTCCTTTCTTTCTTTCCTTTCTCCCCCCGGTTGGACCAACCCAACCTCTTTTCTTTTTCCCCCTCTCCCTCGATCGTAGGGCCTGCCCATCCCATTTCTTTCTCCCCTACCTGGTTAGCCTGCCTCCCTTCTTTTCTTCTTCTTCTTCTCTTCTCCTTCCTATTTTGACCTTCCCCTATGGTAGCCTGCTACCAGTCGCCTGCAACCACCTACCTCCTCCTACAATCCTGCTCTCTCTCTCTCTCTCTCACCCCATCCCTTTCCTTCCATTTCTAGGCCATACACACCCCTACACTACAACCCCTCGCATGCCATTTCGTTCCTCTTTCTCCCTTCCTTCTCCTTACCATCCTACATCCTACCACCTATAACTGCAACCACCTAAGCTGGCCACACCTGCCTCTCTTCCCTCTTCCTTTTCTTCTCCTTATCTCCCCCTTCTATACCCATTTTCAACCTCCCTCAATTCCCTGCAGACTCTCCCATTTCTCCCT
The DNA here is from genome assembly GCA_039764185.1 of Tamarix austromongolica. Lineage (NCBI taxonomy): Eukaryota > Viridiplantae > Streptophyta > Magnoliopsida > Caryophyllales > Tamaricaceae > Tamarix > Tamarix austromongolica. Next base: position 57,469,468 of record CM077814.1, read on the forward strand.
TCTTCCCCTCTTCTCCGCCTCCCCTATTTTTACTCCACCACCCTCAACCATCGTTGATTCCGCCCAAACAACCACCACAACCACCTCCTAGCACCCCCTACTACCTCCCTACACCACCCAATCACCCTCACTCGCCCCTGCAACCACCCTTCCCCTCCTTTATTTTTCTTTCCCCCTTCAAGGGGTCCACCCTACACCACCACCATGAGCTTCCTTCCTCCCTAACCACCACTCTACCCCTTGGCACCTCCCCTACCACCACCCTTCCTCCCATTGGCCGAAATCCCCCAACAAACTCTCCCTTCTTCTCTTTTTTTCCTTTCCTTCTTCTTCTTTGCCCATCCTTCGCTCCATTTTCCCAGCCTTATAGCCATTGTCTTCGCTGCCTTGAGCTACCAATCTTCAATCCCCGACCACCACCTACACCCCTACTTCCTCCCTAGACCTAGCCACCACCCTCACTCCCCTCCACAAGCCCTCAACCCAACCCCTAAAACCCTTACCTGAACCAGCCCTCCTCCCTTCTACCATCCCCCTCTTCGACCCTTAACCTCTTACATGCTGCGCATGCAGCTCACGCTGCCATGTAGCGTACGTCTACTACATCTCCTTGAGTAATTTTGGTTAATTGTTTTTAAGGTATAACAATAGTTATTATTAGTATATATTAATTAAGCTTTTGATAAAAAATTATTCTTTTGATTTTCTACTTCTAATATGATAAATTTTGATATTATTTTTAGGTATTGATTTTACTAATCAAAGCTCAAACCTTTTACTGGGGTACCGGTAAGATTTAATTATTGCCGAAAATAAGGTAACCATTATACCTTACTAAAATGTATGGATATACATATGCTAGCATACTAGGATTTTTAATATGACTATGATCATAAAGTGTGTTAAGTTTATTATTACTTGTAGAATGTGTTAGTTGTTGAAAAGAAAAGCATGTTGATTTATGTGTCATGTGTAGAAATAATATTTAAGGAATGAACCTCATTATTAATGATAATTTTGAATACATATGCATGATATAATAATCTAATATGGTCATTTGTTGTATAAATAATGTTAATACAAGCCCTAGGGACATTTTGGTAATTTTTCTTGGGCAAAAGGTGTGGACTAAATATGTATGTATAGTAGGTGCTAATGAGTATTAATAATAAATAATAATAGTTGGTGGTGTTAGATGATGTATATGGACCATGGGTATTAATATCTTATGTGGTAAGGGTATTTTAGTAAATTTGGTATAATAAGGGTAAAATGGTAATTTATAAGAGTAAAGGGGGTAAAATGGTACATTAATAAGTAAGAAGGACATTTTAGTAATTTTACATGGAAAAGGGGATAACTTGGTAATTTTTGTGAGTAAGAAGGTATTTTGGTAAATTATATAAATGACAATGGTATTTTGGTAATTTTATGAGAAGAAGGGATAAAGTGGTAATTTAATAAAGAAGAAGGGTATTTTGGTAATTTGACATATAGGAAGGGTATTTTGGTAATTTTGTGAGAAGAAGGGATAAAGTGGTAATTTAATAAAGATGAAGGGTATTTTGGTAAATTGGCATATAGGAAGGGTATTTTGGTAATTTTTTGAGTAAAAGAGTAAAATGGTAATTTTAATAATTAAAAAGGGTGATTTGGTAATTTTAATAAGTAAGAAGGGCAATTTGGTAATTTTAATAAGTAAGAAGGGCAATTTAGTAATTTGACTAACCCAAAGGGTAAATTGGTAATTCTAATAAGTATGAAGGGCAATTTGGTAATTTAACTAACCAAAGGGTAATTCGGTAATTTTAATAAGTGTGAAGGGCAATTTGGTAAATTTTCCGACAAAAGGAGAATTTGGTACTTTAATAAACCTAAAGGGCAATTTTGTAATTTTAAGAAGTATAAAGGGTAGTTTGATAATTTAACCAATTAGAAGGATAATTTGGTAACTTAACAAGTATGAGGGGGTAAAGTTAGTGATTTAATAAGTATGGAAGGTAATTTGGTCATCTAACAAATATAAGGGGTATTTTGGTAACTATGCAAGCATGAAGGGTAATATGGTAATTTGACAAGTAAAAAAGGATGACATGGTAACTTCACAAATAAGAGGGGTATTTTAGTAATTTCGTAAGTATAAAGGGGTAAATCGATAAATTGCAAATAACATATCAATGGATTAAATAAGCCTCCATAATCAGACATAAGTATATTAAATAACATAATAAGGGTATTTTAGTAAATCGATGAGTATCAGAAGAACATTGCATAACAAAGGGTTGAATGAATAATTAAGGGTATGATATTGTGTTTACCATATATTTATACAGGTGCCTTAATCATTAATTATGTATGAAAATGTGTGTTGGATGTGATAGAAGTACATGGTATGGTTTAAGTGCCCCATGATCCTTCAATATAGACTACCAGACTCTAAGACCGTATTATGAGTATGATATGATAGCCCTTTATGGCATAAGAATAAATGAAAACAAATTGTGAAGTGGAAATGGATGATATAAGGATGGCATTAGTGGTCCATTTAAGTTAACATGGCTGTGTATATGAAAAAGGATCACTTAATGATAATAGAAAAAATGGAAAGGATTAAGTATGTGGTTGTTTGGTTTCTTGTGGTCACCTCAATTAAGACACTAATAATTAAAGTGGCCTCAATATTGAGAATGGTGGCTCTTTAGGAGTCACTACCTTAAAGACTTGGTTTAGCCCATGATTGTTCTAGTATTTGTTGGTGTGCCTTAGTACCCTAGTTAGGCCCTAAATCTTACTCTATCTAGCTTTACAGACCTATTTAGGGGGTATGCATACTTATGGATTAGGTTTCCTTGTCGGTAAGGTACTGTGTGTGCTTATGCACTAGTGCAACCAGAGTACCTTTGCATCCTTGGGCTGATGGTTGAAGGGTATTGTGTTGCTTGTATACTCCAGTATGACCGGTGTATGTTTGCGTCTCTGAGTTCTTAACCTCTCCCTCGAGTTAAATAAATGGACTTGTTGTGTTAATTAAATGGAAAACACTAATCATGTAAAGTGAAAGATTATTGATCTAAGCCTAGATGGGTTATATTATGTGTATTCGTACATCAGTTATAATAGTGGCTAGGAGCGTGTTGCTTTGAATTGTATTCCGGTCCATCAGCTATAATAGCGGAGGGTTCCGAGCTCAATAAACTAAATCCTGGATGTTAATAAATCATGAAAAAAATACTAATCACTTATAGTGGAACACCATGTGAGTCGGGGCCAGATCGATCCACCGGCGATAATAGTGGCCAGGAGCCTTCTGCCTTGGAGATTGGTCCACCGACAAATAATAGTGGCCAGGTGCATTATGCCTTAAAGTGTATTCTAGTGCACCGCTATAATAATGGGGTTCCTGCACTCACATGGGTATAATTCGAGAGATGATATTGAATGATATTTATAATGGATTAAGATCAAAAGTGTTACTTTCATCCTCATGATCTATTAATATGATGTAAGTATGGACTTGGTGCCTGTCACTCTTGGTAAGTGTTGGAGGTGTTAAGTAAATGGAATTCGCATTATATAATTCTTATTGATTGGTGTGTGTAATCACTCGTACATGGCTATGATTATTTATATGTTTGTGTATGATATTGTCTTTACTTCTACTTAAGTATGATGTGTTGCATGCGATCCCTACCTTTCAGTTTAGTATAAAGGGTTACGTAGTACCATAGTACTAAAGGGTTTCATTTGTAGGCCCCTGCCTATTCAATGGATAATGTTCCATATAGGTTTGTTGCAGGTGCTATCCAAGCTATTATCGGGTAAGAGCGTAAGAATTATCTGGGAGAAATTTAAGGGTTTATCTTTTAACTTTCTATTTCCTTGTTAAATGATTTTACTCTTGTAAATACTAATAGTTGGATTTACTCTTGTAATGAATTTAATGTGCTACTCTGATTTAAATAAAAGTCTAAATTGGTGTAAATCGTGTTATGTTCCTTTTAGTCTTAGCACTTGGTATTGAAATGGTAGAAGAAAACCGGTATGATATTAAGTGTGGAGGTAACATTCCTGAAGTTTATGATTTTTTTTGCTAATTTTTAAACAAAACAAAAATTTTCACTAATTACATCTGTAACACCCCTAATTTACTACTTAACAAATTTTTTTTATACAAAAGTGTTAATTTCATACATAATGGGTGTTACTGCCACACTTAGTATATGTCCATTTCCCTCACATTTCTTATGCCAAGTGATAAGACTCAAAATAAGTTACATCCAAATCAAAGCAACAAAAATAAGAGATAATAGCATTGATAAACATTATGGATAAATATTCTCAATGTAATAATGATAATCAAAATACAACAAGGGGTATAATAATCAAAAGGAAAACCAATTACAATAAAAAAACTAATAGTAGAAGGTATTACATCAGTTTGCCTTAACTCTTAGATCAAAAGCCTCATTTTGATAATATGACCTATTTCCAATGGCCCCACTTATTTTTGTTGCTCTTACATGCTTTGTGTCACTCCATAGCCTTCACATAGTAATATCCAAATATAATATCAATAAGATTTTCTCATACTAAGTAAATCACAATACCTAACAAGATGTAGCATGATCACATTGTAAATAATCACACAAACTTCCAAAATCATGGCCAAAGCACAAAATACATGTCATATCAATATACAATAATCATGCAATAATGTATACAACATCAAAGTCTCATGCTCAACACCCAATCATACTATTTATCTTACTAGAGGGGAGATAATTAACCTAGGGATTGAGGTACACTTGATCATATTGGTGCATGAAGGTAGCATAATACCCTTACCCTAGAAACTAGGAAGATTGGCATACACCTATTCATACTAATGTAACAAGGCAACACAATACCCTTATTCCTTCTAGGTCACCTAATCCTTATGTATCAATACACCTAAAAAAGTTCAAAGAGCTGATTAGAGTAGATATAGGTCCCTATTAGAATATAATGACACACCAAAAAAACTCAAACTGAGGGCTACACCTCTTCGTTAGGGTAGATAACCCTAACCCTAAGGAGTTACCAATCCTAAATCAGGGTGTTCCACTTTAAGTATTAATGTTGTATGAGGTGATTACAAATATCACATATTGTATAATAATGCCAATTAAAAACTTAAGCATTTTTTATTTATTTTAAATTATTTAAGTCAATTCTAAGTTCAACGATTAAAGTAAAGGTCAAAGTTAGCCTATCAGTATACCAAGACCATCTTATGTCCAATTATTCACATTAGGTGCATTAGGTCAACAATGACCGAAATTTCTTCAAACCCCTAATTACACCATTATTAACCAATTTCATACCAAAAATTATGATGAGAATTTTTCATGTAAAGGTTAAAAGATAATAGTTTATAATATTTTAGCACATAGATAATTTTTAAGACTTAGCGATTGACTATATTTTTCATTATGCATGTATTTCACAACTTATGTGTACAAATCCTAATCATGTATGCTTAACGTGATATATATTCTATGCAACACATGTATAGATACTTATAGAATGATATGAAATTTAAGATGACAATTAACATTATGTTGCATGTAAGGAAGAATTTCTCCCTCTAAAGCAAGCGAATAACAAACCTAATAATCTTAACCATAATCATGCATGCATACTTTCATGCTATTTATATAAACCCTAGATACACATGCAATGATAATCGTTGAACACTTAACATAATATATACATCAAAACTCCACAAGGTGATAAATTCTAACAAAACCTGAGACATGCACAAGTTAACTTTTAACATAATACACTTGCATATAGCTCATAATTAATGGTAAGTTGAACATACATATTAACTATTTAAGAGTATGTTGTCACCTTATCATGCATCTTATAACACTTGCATACTATAAAATCCTAGCATGATTCTATATCTAAAAAACCCACCATGATTGTTCACAAATTCTACCATCTTATGAGTGATTGGATTTACCTAATTCAAGCTACACAAAAGCATACAAGTTTTCTTCTCCACAACACCTCAAGGATTACCTAAGAATTCAACACCTAACAACACATATATTTTCATCAAATACAATACAACAATCATAAAAATTGACCAACACTAAGTTAGGAGAAGGGTTAGAAGATAATCGGGGTAAAGCGAGACTAAAAAAGTCATTAACTCAATAATGGTGCAACAATGGGTGAAACTCCTAATGCAAGGCCTTTGCGGTGGGAGGTCTCCACACTACAAGAGATGAGGAAGCATCACAAAGTCATGTAAGGATAGGGGGAACTACAACAAATGGTCATGTAAGAGAGGGGGAGGTAACAACACACTCACATTGGAAAGGGAAGGTAAAAATACACTCTCACACAATAAAAGGTAAAGCATAATATTTGAGCGATTTACATGAGGTTGTTATGAAACAAGAGGAAAATCAATGTGAGTTGATCACACTACCAATGGAGGTGCAACATGAGTTACTCATACAACAAAAGGAAGTTAAGGTGAGGTTGCAATGCTCAATATAGATGGTTTTGATGGTAATGGCAAAACAATGAAGGAGAATGTTAGGGATTTGCTACAAATGGAAGCTCGATAAAATGGAGAAGAAGGCACATACCAAAGGATTTTTTTGGTGGGATTAAAACACAAAAATAAGGGATGAAGGGGATCTTATATAGGCGATAACATGTGAACGGATGATCAAACATGGATGAGAAGAACATGAGGTGGAGGTATGAGGTGAATAAGGGGATATTAATTAAGGAGAAATACATGCTATATAAGGAAACTGAACTAGGGAAAACATTTGGTTAGTCGAATTAGGGATCCTTTATAAAAAAAGATATAGATTAGGGTATAAACTAGGGTTAAATTCTATCAAATTTTAACTTAATTAAATTTATGTCTAAATTATCCTAATAATACACATAATAATAAGACATTTAATACACAAAATCCTACAACAATTATTGTAATTAATTACACATAATTAGTAGTTTCATAATTAAGGTTTTTAGAAATGAAGTATTACATTTCTACCCCCTTCAAAGAGAATTCATCCTTAAAGTCAAACAAAGTTAATTACGAGATATGACTCAATGGGAATATTTAACTAACACAATCTCTCAATATACATAGTCTTATATCTAATTATCAATCTCATTATCTCTTGTCAAAGGATTTAAATAAATGACAATGATTTAGGTTCATTTAATTATTATCATTTCCTTTTTTTTGTAGAAATGATTTAATTGTTCTCACAACCTATTCAATTCTTATTTTTTCTATTTAACCTAAAGTGGAGAATTAGGCCTTGCTCTCAATTCAACTTATTAAATGATATTTAAAGATAATGAATCTACTAATTAGGTACAATCTGAAATAATAGCATAAACCACATAGAGTAATCTATTAATAAAGCAATTAATAATCTATAAAGAATAGGATTTCACCATATTCTTGGTAAAATAAAATTAGAACATGTTATTAATTAACATAAAATTAATCAAATTAAATAAAGAATTTAAATAATAGATAAAATATTAAACCTAAGAATATTTGGATATAAAGTTACAAAAGTTCAAATTCAACATTATAACCAAGGAATAATATTTTACTGTGTGGATGGTCGATGTCACTAAAAAATTTTCCTTGGCGCTATACTACACTTTCTACCTTTATCACTTATGCTCTTTTGTCTCTTTTGCACCCCAATACACGTTGTGGTTCCTGCTTCTGTTTAGTTTTTACTTTGAATTTTTGTGTCTTCTATGCTCTATGACACCTTCTTTCTCTTCTTATATCTTCTTAATTTTTTTTGTGCTACAAACCTTTAATATGTTCCAACTTTCTATTTTTTTCTTTGTTTTTTTCTTATCACCTTTTTTTAATCTTTTGACCATTTCATTTTTCTTATTTTCTTTAGTTGTTGATCCATGCATAGTTTGTTAATTATTACCTACAAAAACTAAGTGGATATTAATTAATTCCCTAAAATTATTTTGAATAATTCTTCACTTTAGGATATATTTTCAGCTGAAATATTAGGTTAAACTTTAACCCATATGCAATCAAATTTAGGAAACACACTAGCAATATAAATTATATATATCATTTTTTTCTTTAAACCAAAATTTTAATAAACTAAATCTGGTTTTTTTACATGAAAGTTATGGTTAAAATATGAGAATCTGTTAACATCATATGAAAATAAGCTTTAAGCTCTCAATTGATTAAATATGCGAGATTATTATAAATTAAGCAAATAATAAAAAATAATAAAAATAACCTCACATATAATTCAAATAATTATCCAAAATCTTAAAGTAAAAGGGTATAAAATAGCTAAAAATATGTGTTCATCAACACCCCTACATTTAGCTTCTTACATGTTCTCAAGTATGACATGGTTATAAAAAAATGGAACTAACTAGAAAATTTTGTAGGTCTCACAATTACACTTACATGTACAACAAACCCTTCTAACCCTTAGGTTACCTTTAGAGGATGAGTAAGGTCTCATGAGTGTTTTACAGATGATGTATCCACAAAATTACACACAAATCACAAAGAAATGTTAAAATTCCTTCCCACACTTGATGAATACATATTTTTACATATTTTATACTTTTCTTATCTTAGTTGTTGGTTTTTTATTTGAAAAATATATGATTAAAATTATAATTTTTATGCTGAAGTGATAATAATCTCATATATTTAATTATTTAATAATATAAAATAATTAACTTAACTTATGGGATAATTTATTGATTCCTTTAATTTTATTTTTTAGTTATATTTTTCTAGTTTATAAATAAAAAATAAAATAAAAAAAGATGAAGAAAGCATAGCCCAAAGAACAAAAGGTCCAAAAAGTTAGGCAAAAGAATGAAAAGCAATGTAGGAAGTGATGGCTAAAATAGAAAAGGAAAAGCAGGCTTGGAAGTAGAGGGACGCGGAATAAGAGATAAAGGAACAAAGAAAACATGGGAAAAAAATAAGAACAACGTAGTAGAGCCAAAGGTTATGATGCAATGAGATAAAGGAGAGAAAAGACATGAAGGCTGATGAAGGTAGAGATAACGAAGGAGAGAGGGACATGAGTGATAGAGAAAGAAGAAGGAGGGAGAGAGAATAAAGAAGGAGAGAGAGGACAAAGGCACATAAGTAGAGGAAAGAGGAAATGATTACAAAAGAGAGAGAAAAAGAGAAGGAATGGCTTTAAAAGAAAATAAGAACATAATCAAAGAGAAATTTTCATCCATATTTAATTTTTGGTTATTTATTTCTCTATTTTTAATATATATTTCTATGTAATTTAATTATTTACTACGACTAGCTAAATAATTATTATTGAGGAATAAATTGAAACCCTAAACTATAATAGGAGGTATCTAACATATTTTATTTCTTTATTATATGAAATTGTCTTTTGACTTTAATTTAATTTCTATAATTTATATGTATGATTATGTTTAGTATAATTCATATAGTATGTGGCTCATTATAGCTTCCTCATGGTATAATAAATATGATTATATGCTTGCTAGGTGGTTATATGATCATGCTAGAATGTATATATATAAATTACAGCTATGTTAGATAGCAAGCCACCTTATGCTTTTGTAATTCTAACTGGATTAGTGGAACATTTAAATATGTGTGGGTCAAAGGAGGGAAATACAACTAGACACACTTGAGGTATTAGTTCGGGTACTTAGACTTACACTCATCTACTTGTGCTTAATGGTTTAAATCTAGTTAAATATAGGAGGCTCTTGTTGCGGCTATATGGCTACAATTTAAAATTAGCAATTTGTTGTATTAATTATTTTTAGGAAGTAATATAAAATGTATATACCAGATTTTTTCTTGTAACTTGGTCGGTCTTTTTTTTTTGTGATTAAAAGATGACTTAAAATTATTATTTTATTTTGATCTAGTCTAGTGGTGGATTTTGACTTCCCTTGTACATTCTTTATATTGGTATTCACATATATTTATTTTCTTACTTGATTTTTATTATTTTCTATTTTTACCCACTATAATTGTATTTTTCTAGTTATTTATTTTTGTGAGATTTAGATTTTTTTATTCTATTATTTATGAGCTAGCGAAATTTAGGTAATTCCTCTCAATCCTCAGCCTAGAACAATATCTGTATTTACCAACACTACAACAAATTTGTTTTTTAAATTTGCTTATCAGCTATGACTACACTAATTTTTGGCATCATTACTATATATTGGTAGCTTTACCTTTGTTTAGCTAGTTTTTTAGTGTGTTATATTTTGTTGATTGTTCTTGACTATTGTGTCAACCCTTTGATTGGAAGGTAAAGTGCTTGAGGGCACTCAAGTCTATTAATTAATAGGCATTTTAGTGCTAAGTGTGTTGTTGTGGTTGTTGTTGTTATTATTATTATTATTATTATTATTATTATTATTACTTTATTATAGTGTTTTTGTGCTCAAAATTTTTGTAATAACCCAAAATTATATTTTAGGATTTAAGAAAAAAAAATAAGGAATTATTGAATAACGTTTAATTATATGTACTATTTTTAATAAAATAATAAAAATAATAATTAAGGCAATAAAGAAAGGAAAATGACGTAGGGACATAATTAGTGGTAACTAAATTAATTAACTAACCTAAGATAAATTATAAATAAAATATAATAATTTCTAAATTAATAAAAATTATTTTATTATTATTATTGTTATTAATTTTTATTATCCCTAAAACTCCAAAAAAATCCAAAACACCCTACCACCCAATTTTTCCTTTTTTTATTTTCTCTTTTTCTTCTTTTTTCTTTTCTTTTCTTCCTTTCCTTTTTTTCTTTTTTTTTCTCCCTTCCTTCAACCGGTTAGGTTACACCTAGCTGTGGCCCAACACCCTCCTCCCTCTTTTCTCTCATTTCTCCTTTCCCCAGCCCAATCTCTCTTTTCCTTTCTCCCCTCTAATTGGCCCAACCACACGCGTACCCCCTCTTTTCCTTTCCTCTCCCTCTCTTTTCCTTTCCTCTCCCTCTCTTTTCCTTTCTTTCCCCCTTTCCCCCCATCTTCTTCTTCCCTAACTTGCGCGACCCTATGCGCAGTTGTCATCATAGCCTTCTCCACATTTCTCTTCCTTCTCTTTTCTTCTTTTGGCCCTACAGGGCATGTAACAGGCATGTCCTTGCATGGTCCCCTTCCCCTACAAGCCCCTCTCCCCTATCACCTACTCTCACCACCCAAACAGAGGCCTCTACTACTATCACTACCACCACCAGATTGTGCTGCCATCACCACTCCCTCCTATCCTCTTCCTTATATCACCTTACACCCAATGAGCTACTCTCCTTCCCTTCCTTCCACTTCCTCTTCTCTCCCCACTTGTGCAAAGTGGGCAGCTCACCTTCCTTCCTAGCCGGCGCCACCACCATCATTCCTGTCACCACCCTCCCTACCTCCCTTCTTGCACAGAAAAACCCCCTGCAATACCACACCTCCATTTCTCTCTTTCTTCTCTCTCCTTTCTTCCTTTTACTTTTTTCTTCCTTTTAGGTGCCACTAGCGTCACCACCACACCACTGCCGTGAGGCCACCACACCACTATAGACCACCTAAACTAGGGAACCCTACCACCCAATAAACCCTACCTTCCCCCTCTTTTTCTAATTCCCAAAACTCCTCCTTTGCATCTCCTCCACCACCACCATTGCACCGCCACCACCACCGTCACTGCTGCCACCACCTCACCTATTGTCCCTTTTAGTTACATTCTCCTCCATCTTACTTATTTAGTGTGTTTTGTTTAATAACTTATTATCATCATCATCATCATCATTAATATTTGGTTAAGAAAATAAGGAAAAAAGGAAAAATAAGTAGGAAGAAGGTGAAATGACCTAGTTGATACTCTCTTTATAGGTTTTGAACACATATTCCCATGAGAAGGTGTAGGATTCTTGCTTCAAGCCTAGAACCCAACTAGGTAAGAATATAGTTAAGGTTTGTGTTGTGTTATGAAACATGTGTGTAATGGGTGTATTGGTATGTTATGTATAAATATATGTGTATTTGAACTAACTTTGTGTGCGGTGCAGCTTGGCTTGCAAGGAGCTAAGGTATGGTGTGCATGATTTCGATTATGTGTTGTATGTGTGGTTATAACTTGATATGGATGTACATGTTCTTATATATGGTTGAATATTAATGTATGTATGCCTATATTGCTTAGGTAGGACTTGAGTGGATATGAGAGACTAAAGAAAATAAAGAGTGTGGAATGAGTGAGGTGATATATGGAGGATGTCCTATGTGTCTCATGAAATATGGTAGAGAAAATAAAAGGAGAAATAATATAATGAGGGGTTAGGGTAAAATCTTGCATGGGAATTGTGACTGTTACATGGGGTGTATGTGCTTTGCATGGGGGAAATATTTACTTGGGAAAATATTTTTTGAGGGTTAACAATGTGGAGGAAAGTGTATTTTGGGGGGTTGGTGGACTTGGGAAAGTTTTAGTACGTGGGTTGATTGAAAGGTGCATGGGGACATAAACTAGGGTTTTAGGGGGAAAACCCTAAGGAAAGGGGTATTATGGGAATGGTTGAGGAAGTTGGTTGAACATAGGTATTGTGATGAGAGGTGTGCCAAATGGGGGGGTGTGAGTCAAGTTAAATAGAGGGTAGAGTTGTGTACGAGAAGAGGGTGTGAAAGAAGAAGGGAAATGTTAGGGTTTTCGAGGGTGATCAACTAGGGTGTCATTGTTATATGTTGGAAATTGAGGAGTTGGGTTGTGAGCTTGGAATTGGGGTGAGTGTGGTGAAGGTGTTGGAATCAAGGGAGTTATGGGTTGAGTAAGGAGAGGAGAGGCAAGGTCCACATTGGCTAGATTAGGGTTTCAAGGGGAAACCTTAGTGGGCAATGGTGAGTATAGGTGGAGAAATGGGAAGTGGGCCTTGACCCATATATGTGAGGTTTCCAAGTTGGTTGTGAGAATGGTGGAAAGTGTATGGGAGTCCTAGAGTCTTGGAGGATGTAGAGGTCCCAGGTTAAGGGATAGGGTACTTTAGGGAGTCTAAGTTGGTAAAGTGATAATAAGTTGGGAGTGTCCATTGGGGTACATGTCTAGATGGGTGTTACTTTTTGAATAAGACACAGATAAAATACTAAACACTTAAAGTGGAAGATCATTGAGCTGGACCTAGGCTTAGGACATTTACCAATCCACTAGGTATAATAGTAGCCAAGAGCGTTTTTTCCTATATATGTATATGTTACTATTCCATCGGTTATAATAGTGGCAATGTGCATTTTATCTTGGAGTAGTATTCCTGTTTCATGGTTATAATAGTGGGGGCCTCGAGCTCAATAAGTTAAACCCTTGGATGATAACAATTTATAGAAAAGACACTAATTACTTACAGTAGAACACCATGAGAGTTGGGACCAGATATAGGATATTTACCGGTCCACCTGTCATAATAGTGGCTAGGAGAATTTTGCCTTGGAGATGTACATGCTTATCAACCTATTGGTTATAATAGTGGTCAGATGCATATTGCCTCGGAGTAGTTATTCCTGCTCTATCAGTCATAATAGTGGGGTATGCGTACTCATGTGGATATAATTCGATAGATGTGTAAAGTTGGTACTAGTGGTTTAAACTTCAATAGGGGTAATTAATATAATAAAACCTATTACTTGCATAATATTAGAATTTTATGTTGTTTTTCCTTGTCTTAGCTATATTGTTACTTTACTTCATATATAGTGTACTGATCACCTTATCATGGGTGCTTCTCATTCTTACAAGCAGTAACCCCTTCTGAGTCTGTGTAGGTGGGCGATGTGACCATAGAGGACTTTACTGCTTATGATGAACTGGTTGGGGCAGAGTGATGTTCTGATGTCTCAGGGTTGGGGCCAGAGAGAGTGTTCTCTAGGCTACTTTACATTTATGTTTCTTGTTTTTACTTCCCCATAGTGGGATGTTATCTTGTATTTCATTTCACTTATGTATTAACTTTAACTCTCGTGCACTATGGTATTTTCTATTTTCAATGTTAAACTCCTTTATATTTTAAACATCTCCTATTACTGTTCCTTATTGTCTTTTAGCCTTGTGGTTAGTACGAGAGTGGCAGGAGCCAATGTTGTACTGATCACGACAATAGCATCCCCTATTTGGTGTATGATTTTCCTTAACAAACAAAAAATTTCAACTATGAATTTTGGGGGTATTACAATTTTAAGTGTGTTTTGTTTTGCTTTTAACTGTGAAATGTTTGTATCCTTCAGGTAGATATGGCTGGATAATTGGGCTATAGACAACTCTGCATGAATCCTCAGGTTAGAGTAAATGAGGTAAATTTAAATCAACTTGATGATAGACTTAACCAAATAACTAATATTACTTTATAGATTGCTACAACTATTAGAGTTATTAATACAATGGGAGTAAGTCACATACAAGGAAATACATATGCTCAACACTCACAAGTTATGAGAGGAGGAGGATGGACATAACCTAGTGCTCAAGAGTTCCCATGATTTTTAATGACATAAGCCCTACATTAATGCATACTATTTAGGATTGAGGAATTGCCCCAAATTCACATGGAATATGAATAATGATTATCAAGTGTCATGTCAAAATCCTTACAAACTCGAATATAAAGCTTTAGAACATTATTAGAATTCTCAATAAGAATCTTATCCAGTTTTAGAACCCTCAAGTTCAGAAAAGTTGGACAAGCTTTTTGAAGCATTGAAAAATTAAATAAACCAACTTGTGCTAATTCAAATTAAACAAAATGAATAAATTTCAATGTTAGAGGATCAATGAGCTTTGTTGTCAATATGGTCAATTAATTATAAGCATAGAAAGCTCTCTAGTACTTTAACTCTAAATTCAAGCAGGATTTATGAGAATGACAAAGCTATGTCCTTATGTGATGATAAGATGGTTGAGAAGGTCCCTATGGAGCATATTGAGAAGTATGATCAAGTGGAATAAGAACCCACAAAATTAGAAGAAGAATTTCATCAAAATAAGGATCAAGTGAATAAAGAGAAGCATATATGACAAGGGTATCATTTTCATCTATCATAGACCATCTTTGGACATTTTCCCCCAAATTTACTTCAAGATGAGAATGAACTACAAGATAAGTCTTTAAAACACTTTGATTATGCGAATCATATTCTTTGATTTCTCACTTTTAGCATGTGATATAGGTCTAAGATCAAATCATCTTAGATACATCAAATAAGAATAGGAATGCTCCATATGAGAGGTCATGTTGTAATAATGTACTAAATAATATGGATTCAAAACTATATATTCCTCATGTGAAAGAGAGATTGCCATATATTGGCATCAGGCAAAACATTCTCTCTTTTTATACAAGCCTCAACCTCATGTTAGGCAAGTTGTGTTCTTGTTGGGTCAAGTATTTTATTAAAACTACTAATTTGTATTTTTATACCTTATAGGATATAGATGATGAAAATGAGGAGGGATTTGGTAAATTAGTTCCCAAGTGGACACACCCACCTTGAGAAACTAAATTGTGATCACGTCAGGTTGAAGACGTAAGAAAAATAAGCATATATTGGGAGGCAACCCTAATGTGATAAAGGAGTCTTTCACCATTTACTTGTTGTTATTAATCTATTTATTTATCTCTCTGTACTTAAATTACATGTTCCTTTACTTGTCTACACATTGAGAACAATGTGAGGTTTAAGTTTGGGAGTGTGAGTGTGTAACACCCCAAAATTCACTATTTTTTTAAAAGGAAGAATTTAAATTAATACTTGGGAATTCTGGAGATGTTACCGCCACAATACCACACCGGTTCTATCCAACCATTTCGGTACCAAGTGCTAAGGCTAAATAAAATATTTACAATCAATTATAAATCAAGATAAACTAAACTCCAAATAAGCATTAAATGGTTGTAAAACAAAATCAGAGTACGCACAAAGAATTGTAATTCATTTCCAAAAGAGAAATAAGCTTACAACTGATAAAATGTTCATTTAAAATACTCATTCGAGTAATAAATCATAAGAGGGTAAATTCGATACACAAGAAATAGCAGAAGTAGATAAAATAACAAGAAGAGTAAATACGGCCATGACACTCTCGAACTTCGAACCAAAACATGCTCAACACTCAGCCCCGCCGGATGTTTCGCCCACCTGCACAAATTCAGAAGGGCCAACTACTCATGGGAATGAGTAACACCCATGAAAACGGTGATCATTACGCTATATATGGAGTAAGGTAACCGAACACTAAGGCTAACACATAAGGACATAAAATAATGTAAAAGATATAAAAGATCATAATCCATCATGATAACATAATAATGAACAATCATTCGGGTACATACATAAAGGCCCAATCATAGTCCGAATTAATTATTTAATTAATCTTTTATTGGAAATCGATACACGCCATGCTCTTTTATCAAATCCATGTAAGTACAGGAAAACCCCACTATTATTGCTAGTGGGCCAATCACTTGCGGGATAAAGTTCACACCACTATTCCTAACTAGTGGATCGGCTGGTTCCTACTCACATGATGTTCCACTGTAAGTAATAAGTGTCTCAGCAAACTCTTGTTTGTGTTTATTGAGCTTGAGTCACCCCACTATTATTGACGGTGGGCCGGTCACTTGCGAGACAAAGTCCACACCACTATTTTTCGCCGGTGGATTGGTCACTTATGGGACAATAGTCCACACCACTATTCCTAATTGGTGGATCGGCTGGACCCGGCTCAATAATCTTCCACTTTAAATGATTAGTGTCTTAAGTATCTTATTCAAAAGCTTTCACCCTGGACATGCATGAATCAATAACTTTACACTTCACACATCACAAATCATAGATTACATCCTCATAATTACAATTTAATCACCAAATACACATGATACCACAAAAACCCTAAGCAGTCACACCAAACCCTAATTGTCCGCACAAATCCTAGCTCGATCTCCTACGTACCCTTATAATGCCCCACGTACTATTTTTCATCCAAAGTGTTCAACCACCCAAAAAAATCTTACATTACTTTCTTCACATCCCAAACCCATGTTCCATACGTAAATTTCACTCCCATGCAGATGTTATACATTCCATACCAACCCTAATAACACCATGCAAACCCTAATACCACCATGCAACCATTAACACCACTATGAAACCATTAATACCACCATGCAAAACCTAATACCACCATGCAACCATTAATACCACCATGCAAACCCTAAATTCTTTCACGCAAAACCCAATATTCCATCATACAAAATCCTAAATTCAATCCACACAAAAAACAAGGATTCATCCATACCAAAACCTAAATTCAAACCATATAAAACCCAAGATTCATCCACATCAGATCCTAAATTCAAACCATATAAAACCCAAAGATTCATCCATACTAAACCCTACATTCAAACCATATAAAACCAAAGATTTATCCATACCAAACCCTTAATTCAAACCATATAAAACCAAAGATTCATCCATAAAAACCCTACATTCAATCCATAAGAAACCAAGAATCATCCTTACCAAACCCTAAATTCAAACTATAAATTAGATTCTCCCATATAAAACCATAAATTATATTCTCCCATACAAACCTTAAATTAAACTCTCCCATACAAAACCATAGATTAAATTCTCTCACCCACAACCATACAACCCCGTAAATTAGATTCTCCCATACAAAACCATAGATTATATTCTCCCACACAAAGCCATAAATTAACCTCTTGCACATGAAACCCTAAATTTCCCATTTTATTCCTCCACTCATAGATCATTAAAATACTTAGGTCAAATCATTTCCTCTTTAGTCAACTTACTTTCTATTTTCCATTTTCAACCTTTTTACACACAATATCACTTTTATACATCCTCACATGCATGTTTTATAGGGTCACAATACATAACATCACATACCGTAATATTTCATCACATATAGGATGCATGCCATCCAAAAACATAGTTCAACTCTACCTTATACCATATATGAAATAATTACATTAATAAACATAGGATGCATATCATACAAAGCATATAATGCACATCAACACACAATAGGCCTTAGTAACCCCTTACCTAAAATGAAACCGGTCTTGGAGCACGCTCCTACACCTCCTTATGACTTTGACAAAATAATAACTTATTAATAAAAATGACATTAACAAATTTCTAACTTTACTAAAGATATCAGAAATAATAGAAATATTATAAAAGTTGATAATATAGGGTTAAAGACTTTACCCTAATAATAACAATGATACTAAGATAATAATAGTAAAGTTACTAAAAATAATATCAATATTAATATTAACAAGAATAATAAAAATAGTAAAAATAATAATGAAAAGGGCATTATTCAAAAAATAAGTAAAATAAAGACGACCCCTTTACCAAAATAATACTAATAATAATATTAGTTACATAAATAACCAAATTTAGTAATAATAATGATGATGAAATAATAATAATAATAATATTCAAATAAATGAAATAAAATAAAATAAATTAAGGCTTATAAAAATAGGGAGAAAGGTTCAGAGGGTCTAGAGTTCAACCTTAGGTTGGTGGGGATAGGCAGTATTGACGGTGGTGTAAGGCGACGCCAACGATGGCTGGAAAAAGGTAAGTAAAGGGGAAAAGTTGGATGCAGGAAAAAAGATAGGGAGAATGAAGGTGGGAGTAAGGGTGATTATGGTTGCCTAGAAGGAGATGAGCATAATAAGGGTGGTGGCGCAGCCAAAGGTGGCGGCGGTGGCCGAATGGGGAAGAAGGAGAGAAAGAGAGGAAGAGAGGGAGGAAGAGGAAAAGAAAGGTAGGGGAAGGTAGAGGGTGGTTTGTAGAATAATTTGGGAGGTGAAAGGAGCGGCGGAAGCAACCGAAGAGGTGGCTAAGGGCAACGCAAAGGGTGGCAGAGGTAGGAGAAAGGGCTGTTTGGGAAGGCTACTTCGCATAGCTAGGGTGGCTAGTGTAGGAAGAATTGAGGTATATGGGACATTTGGTTATCTAAGGGGTAGTGCGAGGAATAGTTTGGAAGGCGGGGTGGGTGGCGAAGTTGGTCGAAGGCGGTAGGGCTGGCGTCTAAAGGAGCGGTGATGAAAAGGAAGGATTCGAAAAACAAAACTTGAATACAGATTTGGTAAGGGGTATTTATAGGGTTTAGATGAAAGGTTAGGGTTTGTGGGACGAAGAGGGAATAGGGAAAATAGGGTTAGGGTCACCGGTGTCGAGGTTGGCCGGCAACAACAATTTTCGAGGAAGAGATTGTGCGTAGGAAAGAGAGGGAAACTGCTAGAGAAATGGGAGGTGGATTGGTTCAAAATGGTTGGCGAGTTAGGGGGAAGAGAGAGGAAGGAAAACGATCGGTCAAAAGGGTGAGATCAGTGGCATAAATTTTGGTTGGTGGTTGTGTTGCAGGTCGGCGAGGCTGGGTAGGTGCGAAGGAAGAAAAAGAAGAAATTTAGGGGCAGATCGGCAGTTTAGGAGAAAAAGAAAGAAAAGAAAGACAGACTGGCTGACGACGCTGGTTAAAAATTTTTTAAACGAAATGCTACGTTATGGGGAAATAGGAGATAAAACGCAGCGCAAAAAAGGTAGGAAGAAGGGAACGACTACACGGGATGGGCCGCACCAAAAGAAAGGAAGGAGGGAGGGGCTAGGCCACGGGAGAGGCAAGCCCAACGGGAAAAAGAAGAGAAAAAAGAAAAGAAAAAAGGAAGAAAAGAAAGAAAAAGGAAAGAAAAAGGAAGAAAAAGGAAGAAAGAAAAAAGGACAAAGAAAAGGGGAAAAATAGGAGGGTTAGATTAATTAAATTAAATAGAATATTTGGGGTATTTAAAAATAATTATATTTAAATCCCTTTTTAGGCTAATTTAGGGTTTTTGAAAGATTAACCATAAATTCAATTTTAATTAAAAAAATACCCTAATTTTATTTAATTAAATTATTTATAAAATTCATATTACTTTGGAATTATTTTCTCTTTCTTATTTTAACTAAAATAATTTGTTTAATTAATTTCCTAAATAAAATATTTAATTAGCTAGAAAAAACCAAAATTTTTCTAATAAAAATTATTTATTATTTTCTTCTTAAATAGCCCTAATTAATTCCATTTTATTTTAATAAAAATAATTTGTGTAATTAATTTTCATAATAAAACCTCATTTAAATATAATATTTAAAATTAGAAATTTTTGGGGCATTTCAGAGTGTTTTTGTGTGCTTGTGTATTTTAGTGTGTTTTTGCATATATTAAAAAAATCATGCATATTTTTTTTGTGTTTTTTTGTGTGTTCAAAGTACGCTACGTACTAAGTAAAGTAACCATATAGCTAAGACAAATAATATAACTCAAAGAGTATCATAATACTAAGATAAAGTGAGCGATTTTTTTGTATTAATTTTAATATAGGAAACATATATCTACATGACTAGATATGAATGGAGCAAGAACATGGATGATTTTCTAACCACCAACATAGCATGTTGATAAGTGATATTTTGATCCATATATGCCTTCTTTTCTAAGTATTTTAACATGAAATAATCTATTTGTCTTGGATTCAAATTTTAGCAACCCTCACATATATTTAATTGCGTTGATCAAATTACTTACCATGACTCTTGTAATGGACTATAGAGATTATTAGAACATACTCTTGTGCTAACCAAAGCTTATCGTCAAAATATGCTATGATTGAGAAAATAATAAAGGTAAAATAGGATTTTTCGCCACATGACCAAATAGCTTGATTCCTAATTTATGTACACAAGATGTACACCCCGGAGAATCCCTTTTGAGCCTATACATTGACAATATATTTTTCTTCATTACAAATATTAAATGACCCTTAGGCCTTATCCTTACCCTTTCCTAGAGCTAGAGGAAGGGGATTATTTTATTATATTATGGAGATAGAGTGGTTGTATATGTGATAGTATATGGAAGACATATATATATTTATGTTGAGAAATTAATTGGTTATGTTTGGTGGTGGAGACGACTATATTTATTTATTTATTTATTTATTTTGTTTTGATCTATTTTCTTCGTTTCAAAAAAATGAAAAAAAATAAATTAAAAGAAACAAATGATATGACATAAGGGAGAGAAGGGGATATGGAGATGACTTTGAGAGAGTTTTATTAATTTCCTAATTTTACATTATATCATTGTTCTAGTTTGGTGTTGAGGGTGAGGTGTGTATTATTGATCCTCATTGATGTGGAGTTGATTCTTATATTTTATCTGATTAGTAGAGTTTGACTAGTTCTTGATCCTTTAGTACCACAACCTTATAATACTCCATAACCTTTAATACCTTACCCTTATTACAACCTATAATAAAGTTCTATTTGACTCTTAAGATGAAAAACCTTTTATCTAATGGAGATTAACCACAAGAGTTAAACATATGGTTCAGTATATTTGGCTAGTATTTGATATCCTTCATGAGGTTTTATCTACACAAAATATAAGCTTTTCTTATTTACATATGTGAGTTGTTTTCCATTTTTATCATCTTATATCTCACATTTTAGAGTGTATTTTTTTAAACATTTGTAGCTATAAATCAGAGAGATAGAGAGAGAGAGAATGAGTATTCTTTGTGAAGATGGATCTTAATATGACTAAGGTATGGTATTTTTTTATCCATGCTATTGCTCTGTCCATATCTGACATGTTTATGTGTAAACCATATGATGAAATTAATGGTTTAAATTTCTCAATGCTTAATCTTGGTTGAGTGCTAATCTTGGTGTTATGAAAGTAATAGATTTTGAGACAACTAGTCAAGGCTGTTATGTGTGTTTTTATTTTTTTTCCTTTGAATTATGTGTGATTTTTTGGGTATATCATTTATGAAACATACGTGAGACTTTATTCATCCTCTAAGAGTGACCTAGGGGTTTAAAAGGCTTGTTGCACATGCTAAGTGTAATTGTGATACCTACAAAAGTGGTTGGGTAGTTTTATTTATTTATTTTCCATTTCAAATCATGTTTTGCTTGAGGATAAGCAGAAAAATAAGTGTGGAAATATTGAAGAATACATATTTTTGCACATTTATACTCTTTTAATCTTAATTTTTAGTTTTTTATTTGAATAATATATGATTATAGTTATAATTTTTGGCTTATAGTGATAATAATCTCATATATTTTATTATTAGCACTAAAATGATATAAATTAATGGACTTAAATTATGAGATAATTTATTGATTCCTTTAAATTTATTTTTTTGGTTATAATAATTTTTTTTTCATAAATAAAAAAATAAAATAAAAGAAAGAAGAAGAAGGCTTGGCCCAAAGGCCCAAAAGCTTAGGTAAACAAAAGAAAAGCAATGCAGGAAGTGAGGGAAATCAAAGAAAATGAAAAGCAGGCATGCTTGGAATTAGAGGGATGTAGAATAAGAGATAAAGGAACAAAGAAAAAAACAAAGAGAAACAAAAGAAGAATGATGCAATAGAGCTAGAGGTTGCGACATGAAGCGATAGCAGAGAGAAAAAAATAGAGATAATAGAGGAGAGAGGTACACGAGTGGTAGAGAAAGAATAATGACATGTAGAAGGAAATAATGAGAGAGAGAGAGAGAGAGAGGATAAAGGCATAGAAATAGAGGAAAAAGAAAACGACTACAAAAGAGAGAGAGAAAACGATAAAGAATGGCTCCGAACGGAAATAAGAACAAAATCAAAGAGAAATTTTCATCAATATTTAATTTTTGGTTATTTATTTCTATATTTCTAATATATATTTTTGTGTAATTTATTTATTTATTATGACTAGCTAGATACTTATTGGTGAGGAATAAACTAAAAATCTTGACTATGATTTGAGATACAATATTAATTTTCTTTTTTTTCTCATGAGATTGTCTTTTGAATCTAATTTGATTGTTATAATATATGTGGGTGATTTTTTTAGTTTGATTTATATAGTATATGTCTCTTTCTATCTTCCTTATAGTACAATACGTATGATGATATCATTGCTAGGTGATTATATGAACATACTAGATTATATATATATAAATCGCATCTAGATTAGATAACAAGTAACCTAATAGTTTTCTTATTCTAACATAATTAGTGAAACATTTAAAAATGCATGGATCAAAGGAGAGGAATATAACTAGACATGCTTGAGGTACTAGATTTGATACTTAGACTGACACCCTTCTACTTGTGTGAAATGCTTTAACTGTAGTTAAATATAAGAGCCACTTCTTACAACTATACTGCTCGAATTTAATATGATTTAAAATATGCATTATGTCATATTAATTATTTTAAGAAAATAATATAAGGTGTATAAACCTGCTTTTGGCTTGAAACTTGGCAAGTCTCTTTCTTTTGATTAAAAGATGACTTAGAAATTATTATTATTTTCAATCTAATATAGTGGTGAATTTTGACTTCATTCGTATATTCGTTATATTGATATTCATCTATATTTATTCTCTTATTTAATTTTTATTATTTTCTATTTTAACCCCTGTAATTATATTTTTATTATTAATTATTTTTATGATTTAGAGATTTTATTTTATTTTATTATTTATGATATGGGTAAATTTAGGTAAGTCATTTCAATCTGGAGCTTAGAATAATACTCTTGTTTACCAATACTATAATTGATAACAAGAGTTTTGAATTGTGCACCGGCTTGGGCCACACCAACCCCCTTGAAGAATGTTGTTTACGAAGCTCTTGCTTTTAGAACACCAAGATTAGCACTAATTCATTTCAAAGAGTTCATTCCAAATATTTATAATAACCCACTTTTTAGGGTCTTTAATGTACGTTAATGTATGCATTTGATTGTGATCCAAGCGTGTTTGATCTTAATTTAGATGTGTTTAAGATTGGCATGATTTTGGTTGAGTTTGGTTTAGATTTGATAGATAATTGGTTTTATCATGAAACTAGTTGACTGGTTTGGAGGTACCAATTGACTAGTTTGTTCCTTAAAAATTGAAAATTGAAACCTGACAAACTGATAAATTGGTTTGGGGTACCAATCGACTGGTTCAATCAAGTTAGTTGTTCTTCAATCTTGATTTTCACTACAAATATTTCCCTATTTTTTTTAGCATCATGGTTGTGTTTGAGCATTTTTTGTTTATGATTTTTATGAAGATTTTGGGCATGTCTAACCCATTTTATTGATTTTTAATGGATTTGTGAAGAGGTAATTTTTCATAATTCACTTTCATAACTTCAACTCTCTTATCTTCTTTTTATTTCTCTTCTATGAGATTCTAGAGTAGGAAATTTTTCCTTATAAATTATGAATATTGTTGATTTCAATTCCCTTTCGTTGTTGTCTTTATTCCCTTAACGTGTTCAAAAATTTAAGTTATATTTCCCTAAAACATTTCCTTTTTCACTATTTGATCTCAAAGATAGAAATAACAACCTTGAACATTTGAAGTGTGCACTAAGAAGCTTGGATTTGAGTTAGGGTTTGGAGTCTCAATTTATAAACCCCATCATCCTTATTTTCTACTATAAACCCTCAACAATTCTAAACCTCCGAAATTCCCTACTATTCTCCACACTTTCTCGAACATCATTTTCTTCCTTTGGCCTTCAATTTTGATATTTCTTTCCTATGATAATTCTTCCTCTAACTCTTTCTTATTTTATTCTTAAACAAGACATGGTTAGATTTGGGAAAAGAGTGAGTGGTTAGCTTGTATCTTTTTGGTTTTCTATTTTCTCCTTAATGATATGGTTTCTCTCTAATTTATCTCCTCAATCTTTGATTTTTGTCAATTTTTTCATGAATTTAAAATTTTACTAAGTTTTAATCTTGCTTTCTTAAAATGTATTGAAGTGTTGAAAATGGGCGTGGACTTTGAAAGGCTTTTATTCTTGTGGATTTGGTAAGGTAAACCATTATCTTATCTTTTCATGGGAAATGGTATTGATATTTGTAGTGTATGTTTTGTATTTATATGAAAGCATGAGTATTAAATATGAAAGTGTCCTTGAACTTTTTAATATTAAATGAATTGAAGAAATGGTAGGAAGTCTAACTTGGACTTTTTGTGCATAAGCCTCATGGGTTATGATTTATATTTAGTCTCTAACCTTGGTATCTTGAAAATCATGGCAACATTGACATGCATAATATGAGGTATAAGTCTTTGAGTCGTATCCTAGCATGAACAGAATATGATGTATGGTTTCCTAGCTCTTATTCAATTCATAAAGTACAAGCATGGTATTAATGAGATTCTCAACATGATTTTGGTATATCGCTTGTTGATTTATGAATATTGCTTGTTAAGAACCTTGAATGACCCATTATTGATGTTCCAATCATTGAATAAAGATTGTGGAATTCAATTGTGTACATGTGTTTTGTAGCGGCTTCTTTCACCCCAACTGATTGATTGATCTCTATGACTGATAGACTAGTCCCTAGAATCGATCGATTGGGCTGGTGGAACCAGCGACCAATGAATCTGTAACTTTAGTGGTCTTGGTCTTGAGTTAGACCCATCGATTGGTTCCTAGAATGGTCGATCAATTGAGCCAACCAATCAACTATCTAGTTTGTAACCCCATTTATCTTACCCTCTTCTTAGACACATTAACTAGTTTGATAAAATTGATTAGTTGGTATCTTTAGAATAATTGACCAACAAGGTTGACCCTTTAGCTAGTTCACCACCACTATGAAGGTTTGGTAGTGCCTAGATTGATTGACCGGTCCATGGAATTGATTGGCTAGTTAGTATAACTGACCGATTGGTTCTTAGAAATCCATAGATTGATCTTGACTATATTTGCATATCTTTCCTAATTCTTTATGAATATGATACTTGGGTTTTCTTATGCATGGGAGGTGATCTAAGATTCTAGTATCTATAAATTTACCTGGATTAATTGAGTTTAATTCATGGACTAAATTTACTAGAGAAAATTGATCCTAGTTGTCTTATATTAACCTTAAGCTAATAATTGGGACTTTCTCATGACCGTGACATGAATAGGTGACTCGATTGCTAAAAATGGATTCTTCCTATGGATAGTATCTATGTAATGAATCATAATGATGACTAATAGATTTCTAACGACTTATTTCATGGCCTTAAAATTTGAACCTTGTAAGTTTAAATGATTTGGCATGAATGGAAAAAGATAACATGGACCTATATAAAAGGCCTTGACTTGAATTTAACTTGTCTACTGAGATAAATGGATAAATAACAGGAGTTAGAATTTAACTCTAGCTCACCACCAATTGGACCTTCATCTTTGACCTTAAGAATTATCTTGGAATACTCTTTCATGTAAGGTAAGACCATGGTTAAGTAATAAGACTATGGGTTTGACCTTATCCCTAGGCTTGACCTAGATTTGAATTATGAATAAGATAATTGAATGGAAGTCTAATGTTGGATTGAACATTATGGCTTACATAACCATTGTATAATTTTTCCTTTTGGTGTAATTGATCAAGTACTGGGTTGATCCCTTAAGATACCCTTAATAGGAACACTAGATGATGTGAGAATCTTATATGGTTGCTTTTGGACTTAAATGATTATTTGATGAATCCTTGTTAGGTTTCGAAAGAAAACACCAGATCGTAAGTCGAGCAATGTGTTTGATAGTGCCGAGATAGATCAGCCTACGGATTCAAACCGAAGGAAGATCAAAGAAACTCAGGGCGTTATTGATAATCAACGAAAACTGAGATTTATCATAGAGATGGTGAATCAAGTAAGAGATAATTAAGTAGAGAAGAGTTTGAGAGAGATAGAGTTTCAAGAATTAGAGAGAGAGAGAAATAATAGCATGTGCTAATGTATTTCTATCCAAAATTGTTGTGCATGCTCTGTATTCCCCCCTATATATATATATATGCATATACATATACCATACAAATACAGCCTATGGGCCTAACCGAATAAAGCCTCATGTCAATCAGCCCAACATACATACCATTATTGGTGCTGATTATAACTATTCTGCCCGATAAAAAAGAATTACAATTATTCCTAAAGTAATTAATATATTACAATTAATCTCCCATCAGCTAAATTATATAGCTAATTGTGGAAATTAAGGGTTGTATAATCTGTAGTACTTCTAACCCAATTACGGGTCGGGTGGCTGACCATGCGGCCTACTTAATCCCACAAGCTATGATTTGCCGGCGAATGCATCATATGGGAATACAATAATTTTCCCTCACTGATATTAATAAAAGCAAAAACTAATTTATGCAGCAATTTTCTAGTCAGCAACAACAGCAACCAGCAACAATCACTCACAGCAGCCAATAGCATGCTCCATTTCCATTTACATGAGTTTTCCTAATTATTCACAGAATAAGAGAAATAATTATATGTACAATGCAAATTGCAGCAATCAACAAAATTATTTAAATAAAAATTATGGAGATACACATCATTTTTACTTAGTATGATATTATTATGGACTTTGACATGTTATGAGATATTAATCTAATAATATATTAATCACTTAAAGTAGAATGAGCATAATTATGGGTCTAGATTATTCGATCCTCGATTGGCTACCAAGGGTTAATCTTCCTTTGGGTGGGATCCTCGTTGATCATAGGATCCTATTTTGTCCCAATTCCTTTTTTTCTTGAGATATTGATGATGTACTAGGGATATCTATACTAAAGGTTTTGGTTACCATAATAGAGTTACTTTGGCATGAGCTAGAACTTATGTCCACCAGATTACTTTTGCATGAGCCAGGTCTTATGTCCATAAGGTTACTTTAGCATGAGTTAGGACTTATGTCCACCAGTTTACTTTGGCATAAGCTAGGAATTTATGTACATTTATTTGATTTGACTTCCATTGATATTGAGAGACCATAGGGTATGATCCCACCTATCACTTAATAATTTTGTAAAGGAGATCTATGTTCACCTAAAAAAAGATCATAATTAGAATGAAACCTATAAATGTATTAAATTGGCCTTATTTTATTTTATGCTCCATCTTGATGTGGCTATTTCATTTAAATGATAATTTTTTTTACCTCTTGAGTATCTAAGAACTCACACATTACTTAACTTATGAGTTAGTGTACAATCATGTTCTTTACTTACTAAGTTGACATAGTAGGAATCATATTATCACCCTAACCAAAGATATTAACTAATGGTTGATAAGTATATTATATAACCCATGTTTCCTTCCATAAATGCTTTATTGATCATTTGTTCCTATGAATGTATAATGTGGCATACTTATTACACACACACACACACACACACACACACACACACACATATGTATACAACATAGAGGTATCGTATGTTTCCCTTAAATGCCTTGTTATAGTATGCTTCCATTGTTCAGACATGTTTCCATGATCTATTATAAGTATCATCATGATCCACCTATGGTAAGAATCTATGGTTGTGGAGTCGTATATGTATATATTTATGCCCATTACTACATGGGCACAATCTATGCAGTTTGTCATGTATAAGCTAAGTGATTCAAGTTTCCTTTAGAATATGAGATGTACTATATAACCTGAATATCCTTGTATGATTATGACCAAGCATGTTATGATGGATCTAAATATGTCATGTATGACTAGATGTGATAATACCTGAATGACATAGTAGGAGTATTGCATGTAATTTTGGTATGTCATATGATGAGTATGTTTTATGGGTATTTCTTGTGCCTTGATCGACATTAGTAGTAATGCTCACCATGTATGTATACTGATGGGGTTGTTGTTGTAATCCCCAGCTTAATTTAAGGAACATAAGGTCTTGTGCTGGTTTGCGAGGACAACCAGTGAGTGGTTCATCCTCTTCTTCGGCATAACTAAGTTGTTTGAGTGTAGGCACTCCTAGATACTTTCCTTTGTGGCCCTTGAGTGAAAAAAGCTTTCTTCTTTATAGTAGATTTCATCTAGTTAAAAGTTTCTTCTAGCATACCTTTTGTACAGATTTTAAGGCTCACACTACTTGGGTTGTACACCTTAACTTTTATACCTTTAAGTGTTTTATTATGCACTTTAGTTTTCCTTTATATTTGGTTGGCTAGATACTTAGCCTTGTGTTTAATGTGAGGTTGAAATTGGGGTGCCTATCTTGCTTTATATGTAGTGATAACACCTCATTTTTCATAAGATTGTATTATATTTCTACTTTTGTAATGATTTATATAAATTTTTTTAGTAGTCAAACATGGGGTGTTAGAGGTTTATATCAGAGCTTCATTTTATATATTTTTAACTGATACTATAGGTTGGTATCAAAGCTATAATACAAAATAATTCATTTTAAATATAGTACTATTGATACTAAAGGTTGATATCAAAGCTTTATTTTAGCACTCCTTAACCTTTTAAATGTTTTTGAGCTTCTACTATAGGTTAGTACCAATGACCTTGGCTTAGAGAATTAGTATTTGGTTTTAAAATTCAATTTATCAATTCAATATTTCTTTGGAATTTTAGCGTTGGCTTGTTTTGAAAACCCAAGGATTTTGAAAGCTAGAATGGACAATGAGTGAGTGTGGGTTGGGGATTAGTTACTATCTTTGTGCCGATGTGGTGGTGTTGTATGGGCCTTATGCCCAACTTAGTTTTTGTTTGAATCATCTCTATCTTAGAAGATCAATGGTATAACATAATTATTCTATGGAGTACATTGAGTAGTGATTGACAATCTTTAGGGCCTACTTGCTAAGGAAAATACAAATAAAGGAGGCACAATCACCACATATTCTCATCACATCACCAAGCCTAAGGGAGTGGCTGGGTAAGGTCTTATGCCACCATATTCTTACATTTTTAGGCAAGGAGGACTTGAAATCCTTGAAGGAATGGATACACACCCTTGAGCATGCATTCATCATATATGGGTGCTCGGAAAGCAAGAAAGTGGATGTTGCAATGTTTTACTTGCGGGGCAAGGCGGAATATTGATGGCATAGGTTTTAGCTGAGTGGTGACTCACCTAATTCATGGGATTAGTTTGTGAGAGCCTTGAGACTTAATTTCTATCCTAAATATCTACACCTCATGAGATATAAAGTGTTCATGGCACATCTACTATCTCCTTGTTGTCTACATTCCATTCTCGTGTTCAAAATTCAAAGGCACATTGCCCTGGAACATTTAAGTTTTTACCATTCTGAGGCACAAAATTGAAGTAAAACTCCCTAACCATTGTCATGGGCATTGTCATTAATGGACAATTAATCCACACAAAGGAGGAAATGACAATTAAATATATGTGAAAGCATACAAAAGATACATGAAAGGTGATAGAAATACTGTAAAAAATATTAGGAGAGAAGTCTATGTTTCTCATAAAATATGGCTTGTGTCGTGAAACACATCCCTACTTTATGTTATCTTACAAGTGCTCCGTTCATGCTACTGTTCACCTTCAAAATTTGTATGTCTATATGCCACGTAAGTCCTTCATAAATATGTTAAGTTGCTATGCATTTGTTTATGAAAGGAAAAAAAAATGCATAGTATATCAATACAACACCCAAAGAAAAATTTAAACATAAACTAAATTCAACACACACTTTGATTACCACATATAAAGTGTTTGTTTAGTGTCATTAGCTTGATTCTATTCCCATTGACTCAAGATTATTTAAGTGTATGATGGTTTTGAGGTTCTCAACTTCTCCTTCTTTAGAAATGTTTAATTGATGTCCATTTACCTTAAATGTTTCTTTTTCTATACTACCTATCCCTATTACTCCAAGGTAAATACTTGTGTCACTATGGCTGGTCCAGACCAATGTGAAAGTAGTTTACCTAAAAAAATCATAAGTAGGAATTAAAAAGGAGTACTTGTTAACCTTTTTCAAACTCTTTTTTTTTTGATTTTTTGATCATGTATCCTCTTTGGGTGCTCCTTATGTATTTGAAAATTTTCATATGCGTCTAATCAAAATTCATCGAGCTCATATAATTGTAGGTGCCTCCTTTCACCTAAAACCTACATATTGGGAGACATTCTTATTAGGGTTTTAAAATGAGTGCCTTGAAAATAATTATGCTCAAGTTTTACAAGAAGATGGTAGGATTTTCCAAAAATAATTGTATTGGGAGACATTCTTATTAGGGTTTTAAAAATGGCCCTATAATTCCAAAATGTGTTATCTAACTTTAAATACTTATAGTTCCTAGAAGAATTAACCATTTTTTATAATATACTTTCAAGTTTTTGGTTTAAAACATTTACTTTTTATCTAGTTTGGGAATGATATGTAGTTGAAGCCTTCTAAATGCTCTGTCATAGAAATGAGAACCCCTGTCACTTATGATGGTCTTTGGCATTCCAACTCTCATTAAGATATTTTTTTTCAAGAATTTTGTGACAAATTTTGCATTGTTAGTAGGATTTGAAATAGCCTTCACCTACTTAAACACAAAATCAACTACACCAAGGATATATTCATTATGCATAGGTTTAAGAAATAGTCCCATAAAGTTAATATCCCATATATCAAACAATTCAACATCTAATATATTTGTAAGGAAAATTTCTTATTTTTGTGAAATATTACCAACCCTTTGGCTTCTATCATAGGCCTTAGCTAAAGCATAAACATCATTACATAATGCAGGAAAATAGAACCACTTTTTAGAACTTTATTTGCACTTCTAGTGGATCCAAAATGGATACCAATTCTTTACTATGATAATGAGATAAAATAAAATAAAACTCATATTTAGGGATACATCTCCTTATTATTTGATAAAAATATATTATACACAGTTAAGGATCATTTCAAAAGTAATATCTCACATCATGCATGAATTTATTCCTTTGATGATATGTCAAGTCATTTAGTAGGGTTCCACTTACAAGGTAATTAGCTACATCAACATACCATTGATGATTTGTAACTATGTAGAGTGCTTAATTCAGAAATGTGCTATAAATAGGTCCATCCTCCTTATTTACCTTATATAATGATGGTATATGAGAGATGTGATTTACAATATTGTTCACGTTTCCCTTCTTATCCCTAGTTTCTAAATCAAACTCTTGTAGTAGTAGAATCCATCAAACGATTTTGTGCTTAGCATCTTTTTAATAAAAATAAAACTCAAGGCATCATGGATTGTATACACAATGATTTTATTAAGAAGAAAGTAAGGATGGAACTTATCAAAAGCAAATACCACGACTAACAATTTTTTTTAGTCATAGCATAATTCTTTTGTGTAGAATTTAAATTTTTGCTCGCATAATAAAAGTTTGGAAAAGTTTATCCCTATTCTATCTCAAAATTTCTCCTATAGCTATATCATTAGAATCGTACATGATTTCAAAAGAAATATTCCAATGTATAGCAACAATAATAGGAGCATTCACAATTTTTTTAAGAGCGTTAAAAACCTTTAATCATGATTAGAAAATTCAAATGTCACATATTTAGCCAATAGGTCACAAAGAGGTTTTGAATTTTTTGAAAAGTTTTTGATATGAATGTCCTTAACACATTTTGAAGGAGATAACTTTTCAATAGTTTTAGTTTTTACTTTATCCACCTTTATCCCCTTAAATGATATCTTATGTCCTAATACAATCCTTTCTTGCACCATTAGGTAACATTTGCCCCAATTTAATAAAATATAAAATTTTATAACAAGCTCAAGGTTATTCAAATATACATCAAAAGATGAGCTAAATACTAAAAAAATCATCCATAAAAATTTCCATATATTTCTCAACTGTGTAATGAATATGACTATCATACATCTTTTGAAAATAGTAGGAGCATTACAAAGGCCAAAAGGTATCCACCTATATATAAAATTTATAAAAGGCCATGTAAAAGTGTTATTTTCATGGTCTTTAGGAGAAATAGTGGTTTTCATATAACCAGAATAACCATCTAGAAAGGAGTACAATTTATGTCTCGCTAAAGGCTCAAGCATATTGTCAATAAAGGGAAGTGGAAAGTGATATTTTTCTTTTTGCTTCATTTAATTTTATAAAATCAATACAAACACACTATTCAATAATAGTTCTGGTAGGCACTGCCTCATTGTTATCATTTTTAAGTATGATGATTCCACCTTTCTTAGTAACCACTTGTATAGGGCTAACATAAGAGCTATCAAAGATGCAATAGATCATGCCTTGGTACAATAGCTTAATTACCTCTTTATTTACCACCTCTTACGTTGTTGGGCTTAGTATCCTTTAAGGATGGATCTCCATATTATAGTTATTTTCCATAAGAATTTTGTGAATGCATGCGGAAGGACTAATACCTTTGATATCAGTGATGGTCCATCTAAATGCCTTCTTTT
This sequence comes from Tamarix austromongolica, assembly GCA_039764185.1. Lineage (NCBI taxonomy): Eukaryota > Viridiplantae > Streptophyta > Magnoliopsida > Caryophyllales > Tamaricaceae > Tamarix > Tamarix austromongolica. The sequence goes on from CM077814.1 coordinate 57,502,876, forward strand.
TCTACCTAAGCACTCTCATCAACTTTTATTCCTATAGCCTAGTCAATAATGAATAAATTATGTCCAAGATAAAATAAATTTCATTGTTTGAGAAGTAGCTTGAGCTCTAAAGTTGGAGGTTCCTCCACGGATGGTTTTAACTTTGTGACTTGATCACTCTGTAGTCCTTGTAAACATACTACTTTGTTATTTTTCATAAGGTGGATGAGTGCTTAGGTAAATGTAGTCCTCAATAGAATGACCCCTTCAACTTCCTCTCCATCTTCATTACCTTGGGATTTTACCAAGAATCTTCATTACCTTGGGATCTTCATTACTATACGTGCTTGATAGTAATCATTAATCACTTCATCCAATACATTAATGATATAGCAAGTTTCATCCTCATAAGGGTATTTCATGCTTTTATAGACATTGAATGCAACTTCCACGCCATAGAATCAAAGAATAAACTTATCCCATGGATAACAATCATATTCTTTCCTATATGTAGAAATGGTCTACCAAGAATGAGAGGAATATTTTGATCCTCTTCCATATCAAGCACAACAAAATCAATAGGAAAACCAAAATTTTCCACTTTCACCAAAACATCATATATTATTCCCCTAGGATTTTTTATAGATCCATCTACTAACAGTAAATACATGCTAGTGGGTTTTGGATCTCCTCAACCTAATAGCTTAATAATAAAGAAATACGTCAAAATTATTCTAGAACTTAAGTCACATAACACTCTATCAAGTTTAAAATTTCTAATTACATAAGGGATCGTAAAAATTCTCAGATCTTTCATATTAGGAGGTAATTTATTTTGTAAAATTTTAGAAAACTCTTCATTCAATCCAATGGTATTAAAATCATCCAATTTCCTTTTATGAGTAAGAATGTCTTCATAAATTTGGCATAGTTAGGAATCTTCCTTATTATATCATTAAAGGACAAGTTAATACAAAATTTATTAAAAATGTAAAAAGTTACGCAAATTATGCATCTAAATTACTTTAGACTACTAGAAAATGGAGAGAAGGGACATATGGTTTAACCTTTTGAAATGGGGTCTTAGTTATCTCTTCTTATGAATTAGACATTGTTTCTAGATATTTCTCCTCTTCTTTCATTACCTCTTGAGGTAGTGGTTTAGGTAGTGCCTTAACACTCATTAATGATGTAGCATTGGCTTGATCTTTTGGGTTCGTCACTATGTCACTTAGCAACATATTTGGAGCCCTTTGATATTACATTAACTAATTTCCCAATATGTGACTCTAAGTTTTTGATTAAGGCTTCTTGATTCTAGAAACATGTCTTAGAATTGCTCATGAACTTTCTCCTCATCATTTTTAAGGAAGGCTTATGTGGTAGTTGAGATAAAAGTAGAGCAAGTGGCATGGGTGGCTATGGTAGAAATTTTAGGGGCCTTACTAGATTGTCATTTCTCAAAATAAAGTTTGGATGGTTCCTTCACTCTAGATTAAAAATTTTTTAGTACTGATTATTTTACTTCTCCACATTGTTATGAATATAATACACATAATCAAATGATGGTTGAAAAGGATTACCAACTTGACACTTTGTTTTGACGTGTGGTTCCCCATATAAGTCACAAATAGATACATTTGTTTGAACCTGCATACATAAATCACCACTCAAATTATCTAACTTCTTAGTAGTAAACCCATCTTAAGGCCATGATGGCATTGATAGAATTAATTCATAAATTCCTTTGCATTAGGGTACGTTAGGAATGCAATTGACAGGAATTAGAAGATAATTCCTCAATAAAATCACATAATTGCTTAGGAGTCTTATTTATAATAGTATCACTTGCAGTTGCATCTAACATAGAGTGATTAGTAGCATATATACCATTATAATAGTCTAAATTTGTAACTAGATATGGAACCCATGATGTGGAAACTTCCTTAATAATTATTTAAATCATTCTCATGCATCATATAGTGATTCTAAATTATTTTGCATAAGATGGTTATGTCATTTATTAATGTAGCAGTTTTTGCAAGTGGAAAGGATTTAGAAGAAACAACTTCATTAATTCACCCCAAGTTAAAATAAAACTTGGTGCTACATATTTTAGCCAACACTTAGCCTTGTCACGTAATGAGAATGGAAATAATCTAAGACTAATAGAATAATTGGAAATGCCATTTATTTTCAAAGTATCGTATATTTTTTATGAAGTAGTAATAAGAGCATGTGGATCATCATTAGGTGTACATCTAAATGGGACCAAATTCTATATCATATGAATTATGGTAGGCTTGAGATCAAAATGATGTGCCTTAACTATCAGCCCTCTAATACTCTATGCAGAATCCACTATACTAGGAGTTGTGTAGTCTTTTAATGATATCCCAACTTAATGGAGCTGATTTTACTCCACATAAGCCATTTGTTTAATTTATTTCTTAATAGAGATAATAAGTTTTAAATGCACCCTTAATTATAAAACTTTCATTCAATTTCTAGGCCTAGAACTACTAATTCACCAGGATTGCTTCGGGCCATATACCAGGGACCTGCACAAATACAGGTGCATAAATCATTAAGAAAATTAAGTAAATCTAGAAAAATAAAAGAATATATATATATATATATATATATATATATATATATATATATATATATATATATAATTATTAGATAAATATTTAAAATTTTGGGTCTATGGCTATTAAATTAGTCCCTCAAAACGACAAAAAAACCTAATGTTAGCTAAATATATCCATTGGAAAGTATACCGATCGCAAGTAATATAGAGTATAATAAGTACCAAATTATGCTCCCACAATGACCAACTAATAACTAAAAAAACTCTAGTAAATTAACTCAAGCCTAGGCTAGAAAAATAAAATAATGAAATAATTATTAATGTAAATGAATAATTTCAGATCAAACTAAATTAAGCTAAAATAAAATCAAGTAAATTCTAATAAAGGTAAACTCAATTAATAAAAGATAGGAAGGAATCTATATTTATTACTATCCTATTATAATGACCAATTATTAATTATATGATATTTTCAATTACTAGCTATATGTCAATGGAAATATTTAATCAATACACTATCTCGAGCTACGTAGTCATATTGCCAATTATCAAATCTGTTATCTCTAGTCAAATGATTTAAATAAATGATGATGTTTTAGGTTTAATTAATTATTTATCCTTCCCTATTGTTGTAGAAATCATCTAATTATTCTCACAACTCATTTAATTCCTATTCATGCTATTTGGTTTAAAGTGGAGAATTATCTCTCTCTCTCAACTCAACTTATTAGATAATAATTAAAGGTGATCATTTTTTTAATTATCACAATTTAGAAGAATAGGATAAACACATAGAGTAATATATTAATGAAGTAATCAATTAATATATTATTATAAAGAATAGGGTTTCATCATATTGATGGCAAAATAAAATTAAAACATCCTATTAATTAGAAGAAAAATAATTAAATTAAATAAATAATCTAAGTATATATAGAATATTGAAATTGAGAATATTTGAATATGAAATTATAGAAATTATGATTCAAAATCATAACCAATAAATAATATTGTATTGCATGGATGACTGGTAGTGTAGAAAGCTGTACTACTCTCTCCACCTTCAGCTTCTATGCTTGCTTGTCACTTTTGGACCCAAATATGTGCCATATTATCTACTACTATTCTATTTTTCCACTAATTATTCATGTCATCTTTGCTCTATGACACTTTCTTTCTCTCCATATTTCTTCTTAACTTTTTTTTATGCCCCAACCCTCTGTTTGTTCATGCATTCTATCTTTTCTTTTCTTTATTTTTTTTCTTGGAAATTTTCTATATTTTGGTTGTTTCTTTTTTAAATATTAATTTATTATTGCCTAAACATTTTATTAACTATTACTTATAAATTAAAATTAAGAAGATATTAATTAACATCGAAAAACTATTTCAAACCATTATTCACTTTAGGATATATTTTCAGTTGAAAATTTAGGCTATACTTTGACCCATATGCAATCAAATTTAGGAAAGACATTAGGAAATGAAATTTTATATTTCTCTTTTATATTTAGACTAAGATTTAAATCACCAAAATCTGAGCTCTTTTGTGAATGTTATGGTCAAAATACAAAAAAAGTTGTCAAAATCATACAAAAATCAACTTTCAGATTTATATTAATTAAATAATTGACATTATTTTAAATTAAGTAAACAATTAAAAAAATTTAAATAAATTCACATGTTATTCAAATAAATAATCAAAAGCTTAAAGTAAAAGTGCATAAAATAACTAAAAATATTTGTTCATCTGGCCAAGTAGCATGTCCTTAACCCTTAACACTTGCACTCTAGATATTGGTAGCTACCTTTCAAGTCACTAGGGAAGTCTACTACTGATAGGTGGTCTCACCTCTAGACTGTACCTAACTATGTTAAACAAGAACCCTAGAAGATTAACACTCAAAGCCTTTGTGTTCCATCTTGCCATATTTCCAATACTTAACTAATCTACCTTGGTAGTCATTGTTTGGGTGGTTCCCTCTACAAATCCTACTATAGTAATGTCTTGGAGGTCAACTATTCTCTAACCATGCTCCAAAAAACTTTGATGTTTAACTATTACTAGGTTGGAATTTCTGTGCACTTAGTATAACCTTTTTATCACTTCCTTGGAATTGAATACTCTCTACTAGCCTTTTAGTCCCATTAAGTGTCTTTTTATCCTCCTGAATCCATCCTAGAGCACAAGCCCTCTTTTACAATGTCAGTACATATGCCATGACATCTCCTCTAAAAATATCATGGGTGCACAAATCCAAACCCTGCTCAAAATGATGAGCAACCATTTCCTCACTACTATTTATCTCTAGCGCAAAAGTAAGAAGTTAGGAGAACTTGCCAAAATGATCCTTAATCGACATGTTTCCCTTCTACAGGGTTAGAAACCTGACATGCTTTGCATGTGAAAAGGGAAGTAACAATTTCTCAAGGCTACCATAACAATTCCCAAGTGTCTACTGGCTTAGTATCTTGAAGATGGTATCCTCTCCACCATTTATTTGCCTTTCCTCACAAGTAGAATTCATTGATGTCCACCTTATGCCCATTTGAAAAATTAAAAGCCCTAAAGATCTTTTCTATCTCTCTTATCCACATTTCCATTAACATTGGATCTTCAATTCCCTCAAACACATATGAGTGATGAAACCTGACCTTTCTAAGCTAGTTCTCAGCTCGAACAAGTTCTAGAGGTGGTGGGAGAGGCTACGATTCTTCCACTCTCTGCGTAACTCTGATAAGCAACTCTACCATATGCACTAGATTTATGTTTCAAGCCATAGTGGTAAAGAAAGATAGATTTAGGGTTAAAACCCTAGTAACACAATCAAGTCCACCTATAAGAAGGCTAAGCACACCATAACATTAAAAAACTAATAATTCATGCAACTTTTGAACACATTCTAATATTCTAACCCAACTCACTTTCTTAAAAGGCTAAATTGAGTTTTAAAACATTTAGGAATATAATTTTTTGAAAGGAAAAAAAGTGGTTTTAAAAACCAAAAGCTTTGATACTAAATTCTAACACCATCAACTTACTACTTAAAAATTTCATTTTATAGAAACATTAATTTAAAAAATAATAGGCCTTACTACCACACTTACCGTAAGTATGGTTCTCTCACATTTCTTATACCAAGTGCAAAGTGTCAAAACAAGTTAGATCCAAAATAAATTGGAAAAAAAATAATAATAACATATATAAGTTATGGATAAGTGTTATCCATGGAATAATAATAATCAAAATAGAATAAGGGGCATAAGAGTTAAAAAGAAAACTAATTACAACAAAATCTAACACACAAAGGTACAACGCCATAAAAGTATCTTTCCATCAACCAATCATATTTAATCAATTTAGATAATCTCAAAGTACACAATAGCCATAGAAAAATCCATGACCAAAACTGACTAATCAAATCAATTCCAAATGCTAAGGTAAGACACTTAGGAAACTACCAAACATATAATCCAAGTCAACCCCAAAGGCCATCAAACAAATAATTCCGTATTATTTATCTTGCTCTAGGGGAGACAATCCACCTAAGGACATTAAGGTACACTTGGTCATAATAGTACATAAGATCATCACAATACTATTATCATAGAATCTAGGGACATTGATGTGCACCTAGTCATACTAGTGCAACAAGGTAAGGCATTGCCATTATTCCTCCTAGGTCACCTAGTCCTTATGTGTTGATATCCCCTAAAAAGTCTGAAGAACTAAGCCTAGCCATAGGGCCTTGTTTAGGTACAATAACATACTACCTAAGCTCAAACCAAGGGCCTTACTTTGTCCTTTGGGTAGCTACACCCAAGGAGTTACTAACCCCAAATTTGAGGCACTTTAAGTATTAATGTTATATGAGGTGTTAAAAATATCACATATTATATAATAATTCCAATTCAAAACTTAGCCAATTTTCCTCTTTTTACAATTACTCAAGTCAACCCTAAGGTCATTATTCTAAGTCAAAGTTTAATTCAACATTAATGTTGACCTATCAATATACTAAGGTCACACTATGTCTAATTATTTACATTAAGCCTATTAGTTCTAAAATGTTCAAAATCTCCTCAAAACTCTAATTGCACCATTATTACCCAATTTAGTACCAAACATTATTATTATGTGATTTTTCAAGAAATATAGAAGAAAATAATTTACAATATTTTAGCACGTAGGTAATTTTTAAGACTTAATAGTTGACTATATTTTCTATTATACATGCGTTTTGCAACTTACATGTCCAAACTCTAATCATAAGTCTCTAATGTGTCATATATTCCATGCAACATGTATAGATTTTTTTAGCATGATACAACATTTAAGATGATAATTAAAATTTTGGTGCATGTAAAGAAGCATTTCTAGCCTTAGAATGAGTGAATAACAATGATAATAAACTGACCCTAACCATGCATGCATGCTTCCATGCTACTTATATCAACTCTATCTACACATACAATGATAATTACAAAGCACTTAGCATAGCATATACATTAGAACTCGATAAGGTGACAAACCATAAAAAAACTTTAGATGTGAACACATTAATGAATTATTATATTACACCTACATATAACTCATAATTAATGGTAAGTCGAACATAATTTCTAACCATTTAAGAATATGCTGTCATCTTATCATGCATTTTATAACACTTACATAATGTAAAAAGTAAGAAATATTCTAGATCTAAATAGCCTATCATGCTTGCACATAAGTTATATTGTCTCATGAGCAATTGGATCTATCGAATTCAAGCTACACAAAAACACAAAAGTTATATTCTCCACGACACCTCAAGGATTACCTAAGTAATGAACACTTACCAACACACATATTAGCATCTATAAAACATAACAATAAAAAAATAACTAAAAATAATTTGTGAAAAGGGTTAGAAGATAATTGAAAAAAAGGAATACTACACAAGTTAAGAGTGCAGTTATGGTGCAACAATGGTAGAAACTCACACTATAAGGCCTTAGCACTGTAAGCACTCCACACTATAAGAGGGGAGGTAGCGTCACAAATTTTAGCAAGGGGATTGAAGTAGAAAGTCACACACGAGAGTGAGAAGCAACACGACACTCTTATATAGGCAGTGGGAGGTAGTGACACTAATGTGGTTTTTATCAAAGTAACAGAAGGTTGGATCAAAATTTGTATTAGAAGCTATCACCCACAATCTAATGCAAGAAGAATGAAGGGAATTGGTGGATTATAGATGAAGAACTTGATGTTATAAGTGAAGGTACTTGACAGATTTGTATAACCTTCAAATATGTTGAGATTTAATATAACTTTTGACGAAGGATTATCCGGAATTTTCCTTGCTCAATGTAGACCCAAAAGGGAGGATTAGAATTTAGCTATCTTGCTCAAAGTTTGATTTAATTTTTCATTCAATAATCTGCTTACAAACCATGTGCACAAAGGGTATATATAGGAGAAGGAATAAGCTCGGTGGTGACTAGCTTAAACCAGCCGAGTTTAGTCCCTTAATTCAGCCCATTAATCATGGTTTAATTAAGCCCATATTAACCTTAATCCAAAGCATAATATCATTGGTTAAATGATACTAAGGATTAATATTAAAAAGATATACAATTGACTAAGATACATACATGAAATTATAGCCATACCCTAACATACATAAAATATACTTAGGGTTAGGGTTTACAACAAGTTTATACAAATAATGAAGATCATCACTTTATCTCTTGTTTTAATGTATTATCCCATGTATGTCATAGCCTTGCATGCCTTGGAATACTTGTACACATCAATGTGTATAAACATCTTCTTCTTGCAAATATGTAACATACCTACAAGAATAACTTGAATGGTTTTCAATGTCAAGCTTATTAGAATTATTAAGAATATTTAACATGATAGGCTCCAACATTAAGAAAGCTAAATCATCTTCCTTACCTTGAGGATTAGAATGAATATGACAATCATTATGTTCATTGTATACTCCTGTATCTGACACACTCTTACATAGCAAAGGCAAAGTAAAATAGGGAAAGCAATGTGAGTTTCTCATGTTACTAATGGAGGTGCAAGGTGAGTTTCTCACACAATAAAGTGGAAGGTAACATGTTACACCCCCATTTTTTACAATAGAAAATTTTCATTTTAAAACATTACAGAAGTTGAAAAATACCAAATACACCTAGGAAAAATAGGGTGCTATCACCATACCTAACATAGAATAGACGTCTGCCACCCATCTTATGTTAGGTATGAGGCTAACAAACCAAACCGACCAAAAGCAAGAGTGGAGTACACAAGAATCATGATATATAAATAATAAAAGAAAATATTTACATAATAATACATTATTGTGTCTCCAAAATATTTCAATACCTGCGAGAAATATTAAATTGAAGGTACAGAGCTATCATAGGCATAAAATAATGGTAGGGCATAGCTCCAAACCATAAAGATCAAACAAGACTCTCCATATATCCATGATCTCAAGACCCTAAGCCCAAAGTGAGGGAGACTCACTACTATCCATCCTAAAAAACCTACACATGGGCTTCTACTCATAGGATTAAGCAAGTGACCAAACAACGGGCACATTGGTATGTTACGTACCTAGTAAGCCAAGTTATCTCCTCAATAGGAGTCACAAGCATATTAGGCCACATAAAATAATAAAATTCATAGTAAACACAATATTATACTTACTTATTGGACTAATTATACATGTGTTGTCATAATCATATAATCCATTAAGATTTCATGCCATGCAAGGACTTAGACAATTCATGGCTCATCATATCAATGCAACATAAATATCATGGATAGGAACATATACTTAATGATAGTTTATTCTACATATTACTAGGCTCTCATATTTTCCAATTATAGGACTATTCCATTAGGTTCTTTTTCAAGTGTACATGGTCCATTAGATTAAATATTTGCAAGCTACTATTACTCTTTCCCTCCTTTTCCTTTTTCTTTATCCATATCCTTTTTCTTATTCTTATAAAGGGATGAAATATTTAATAATCCATGGTCTCACATACCATGGAAGACTATCTAAACTATAGGACATAAAGTTTGGTTGAAGCCAAGTAACTACCAATGGATATAAAGTCTGATTGAAGACTAGTAATTACCAATGAATATAAAGTCTGGCTAAAGGTAAACACCACCTAGGTAACCAAAACCTTTAGTATCGATACCCATAGTACATCATCAAATTCTAAAGTAGGTAAAGCACTAGGATCTAATAGGATCCCACCTGAAGGCACTATTAAATGCCCCAAGGTAGACTAACCCCCGTTAGCTAATCGAGGATCATGTAACCTAGACCCATGCATAATCAATGATCTTTCAATTAAAGTTGTTAGTGTGTTATTTTCCAAGGCTATGTTATCTTATAAGGCCCATGTAAATTCCAAGTTACACATCCACATTATATTCCATCTTAACCATTATTACCGTCCAACCATATGGTGGGATTTTCATTATTGTTTAACCAAGATTAATTAAATCCGTCTTGATAATCCATTTAGGTAAATACTTTGGATTACATTATCCTCTTGAATTCCTAGCATACTTATTATGGTTTTTCCATTAATACCTTACGAAGCACTTAGTGAGAATACTATGAATTATGAACAACTTAATCAACCCAATAGGTTAGTTGATTCATGTCAAGATAGGTGTTCTCATCATTGAGGAATCATATTATAGCACTATGCATAGTCTCAAAGAATATCAAGCCTAGAAGTACAGAAAAAAGCACACTATAGTTGAATCAGTTGATTAGTTTGGGCTAACTATTCAATCAATTTGGCTCAGCCAAACCCTAGAGTTCCCTTAAACATACCTATTGGTATGGTTAGACTAGTCAATTATTCTAGGACCAACCAATTGGTTCTTACCATGTCCAAACCATAACATTGTTTTAGAATAAAACCAATATTTAGCATGCTCCTAAACTAAGTCATGCTTCATTTTTGAGCAATAGATTATATTGCTCATAAATAAAGCCCTTTTCCTCATAGATATTAATTAATTAAGCATGAATCAATAAAATGCCAAATTCTCATGTAGACATATACAGATTAACATTTTACAAAGTACACTAACTCACATGCTTATTTACACCACATTTCAAAGATAAGAATGACTTGAAGCTTAGAAAACTTCTCCACCATAGAGGAAAAACTTTAAGTTGAAAGATTTAAACATCCAAAAACCTTAGAAACTAAAGTTTAAAACTTATAAATCATCAAATAAGCTTTATAAATCAAGACTCAAATTAGCTAAAAAATTAAATTTACCACTTCTAGGAAAAAAAAAGGGAATAGGTAACTAAAGGCAAACTCAACTTCTTCCTAAATCTAATTCTTTCTTGTTTAAGAATAACAAAAGATGGAGATAGAAAAATAATTAAAGGATTGATTTGAATTAGAATGATAACTTGAATTGGAAGATAATTAGTATAAGTTTTTGAGAACTCAGGTATTTTAAAGGTTAAAAGAAAGGTAAGAAAAAAAGATGATTAGTGTTATATAGCTAATGAATCGGTTAGAGAACGAGTGAGGATATGTAACAAATCAAAAATCCTAATTTTACCATTAGAACTTGAGTTGAATGGGTAAATTTATTGAGAATATGTTGAATTCCATTTTAGAGCTCAAATGGTGATTTTCTTGAGAATGTAGGTCGAGTTCACCCAGAAAATGTCCAACAAAAGAATGGAAATGACATATTGGCATGAGAAACAAATCTCCCAACCATGTAGTGATAGCCTAAAATATAAGCATTTATTCTAGGGGTGTGTAAAGGAGAGAGGAAGAAAAAGACAAGAGTGAGGTCATCGTCCCACTCATTTGTCAAAATTAAGAGCTTGAATCTTTTTGAGGTAGAAATTAATGCTACATAAATGATCAAGAGGGTTAAGATCTCTTAGGAATGACTTGGAACTAGATGATCAAAGTTTCAATTCTTACGAGAAATTTTCTAGAAAATCAATCTTTAAAAAGCACTCCAACTGACAAACTAATCAATCGATTTAGCTAGATCAGTTGAATGTTCTATAAACTAGTTGACCGATTTTCCCAAACCAGATAATTGGTTCTATTGAATAAAATCCTTATATAAAGTGAGAGACTAGTCGATTCATAAAATTAGTCGGTCAATTCTCAAGAAAAACTCACTTTATTTAATTTTCCATACTCTTCCAAATTCTTTATTGTATAAAACCCAAAACCATAGTTCCAAATTCAAGATAGAAATATTCCAAATTTTATTGAACACAATAATTTTTTATTTTATAAATCTCAAAAAATTATAGGGTGTTACATAACATGTGGTTATAATGCTTGACATAGATGGATTCGAAGATAATGGTGAAACAACGAAGGAGAAGGTTGGGGGATCACTATGAATGGAATCTTGGAGGGATGGAGAAGAAGGCACATACAAAGGATTTGATTTTAGTGGGATCAAAACACAAAAAAAGGGATGAAGGGGAGCTTATATGGATGATGGTGTGTAAATGAATGAGAAGACTTAGGTGAGGAGAACACGAGGTAGAGGTATGGGGTGAAAAGAGGTAGATCTATTGAGGAGAAATGCACACTCAGGGGAAGTGGGATACAGAGAAGACTTAAAAGGGGATTCTAGTTAGTATAACTTAACTGGGGAAAAAAAATTGGTCAACAGATTTAGGTTTTCTCGGTAAAATAGATATATGTTAGGGTCTATACTAAGGTCAAATCTAATAAACTAAATTATATCAAATTTTAACCTTATCAAATTTATATCTAAGTTGCCATAATAATACACATTCAAATAATACATTCAATACAACACATCCTACAATATTTATTGTAATTAATTACACATAATTACTAATTTCACAATTGGGGTTTTTACAAATAGGGTATTATAACATCACTTTTCACCCTATTTCCTTGCCCATTTTTGATGCCTTTTAGGAGTAACGTGCCCCATGGTTTTAAAGAAAATAAAAATTCCTCCCTTTAATGAAAATGTAAAAAGAGTTAAAATATGGCATAGTTGAGATAATTAAAAAATGCCTATTCTAGATAGTATTCTAAACCTTTATAAAATGTTATAGAATTTCATAAAACAACTCAAGAGTCTTGTACTTTGAATGTTCATAATTTTTAAAATATTTCAAAATTTAAAATAATTTTTAAAATTTAAGAAATTATCGCATTAAAATTTTATGAAACTCAAATGACAAAATACCCTTTGAACCTAATAACTCTTGTACTTTGAATGTTAAATTTTCTTGAATAAATTAAAATAACGAAATGCATTCTTAGTATCTATAATGAAAGTGGAATGATAAAAATGCCATTTGCACTAGATAACCCTATTGCTTTTAAGTGCTTAATTTTCTTGAATAGACTATAATGACAAAAAATCATCATATAACATTGACACTCTAAGGAATGGATTATTTGCTTTAAATAGCTATTTTTTATTTTATCATTTCAATTTATTTAAAAAAAATAGGTACTTAAATTGTTAAGGTTATTTGGTGTATGAGATATGTTTGCCATTCCACTTTTATTATAGCCTTAATAAAAATCATTTTAAAGTTTCTAAGAAAATTAGGTACTTAAAAGTTCTAGTGTTATCTAGTATAGATGGATTTTGTTATTTTAGCTTCATAAAATTAAATTTGTTTATGTGTTTTGATCATTTTTAAACTGAATATATTATATTACAAGTTTTATGCATATGTGATGAATTGTATAATATTTTACGATAACTATAAATACTTTTACATTTTTGTTGATAAAGTTCTATTACTTTTCAAATTTAAGAATATGAAGAAAATTTTCAATTTTCCTAGAAATTTATGATACTTACTTTATTTTAGATTCTTTTTTTTTTATAATTTTATATAAATAAAAAGGGAAATTTTCTATGATAAAAAAATTGTAGTATTTTTGGTAATTCTCCTTAATAAAGATGAAATGGGTGAAGGAATAAAAGAAACATTAAAATAGTTTTTGTAACTTTTTTTTAAATTTTTTTGTATTTTTTATTATCATTTCACCTATTATCTTAAATGGAGATAAATAGATATAGTAAGTGTATAGGTATTAAAGTCTTTACATAACCTCATTTTTGTAATTTTGTCTATCAAACTTTGATTTAACTATCAAAATAAAATAAATGTTACTATAACACCCCCATTTTTTTACTACCAACAAATTTCATTTTAAAACATTGTGGAAGTAGAAAATACAAAACACACCTAAGTGACACGGGATGCTACTGCTAAATCTAATATAAGATAGACGATCACTGCCCATCCTATGTTAAATATAAGGCTAGAAAAAGCAAAGAAACCAATTATACAAAATAGAGTGTACAAAGATATAATATACATATACCACAAGTATGCATTTACAAAACAAGATCACAAGAAGTCCCAAAAGTATCTGAAATATAAAAGACTAAGTAACTGAAGTACTAAAATACATGTAAAGATGAAACAATTACTTAGGGAAAAACCAAATCCCTTATCCATGAAGAAACTACACAAAACATCTGAATTCTCTAGGCTCTCATGCCCAAAGCCCAACACAAAGTAGGGCCTCTACTAGCCACCCTAAAAAACCTGCACATGGTCTCCTCCGTGTGGAATTGAGAATGTGACTGAATAAATAGGCATATCAGTACACTCATACTAAGTAATATAATTACTTCCTTAAAGAAATTCATAAACATTCAAGGCCATGAAATAATTAAGAAATCATACTAAAGATATATTATGCTTACACCATCCAATTAGGTATACATACATTATCTTAATCATAGTATGCATTAGGATTTCATATCATACAAGCCTTAGGCAAATCCAACATCATCATGCTTGTCATCATAATAATGATTTTTGGGAAAAAAAACTTATAATCATGTAAACAAGTTGTTGAAACAACTCAGTGGGCTTTTATACAAACCACTACATACTTTACCCAGTAGGTCCATCTTCATAGTTTACATAATCCTGTAGGTTGTTTATTATTAAACCATTATTTCTTTTACATCAATAGGTAGGATTACTACCCCTTGTTATCAAACTACCATGGAAGCCATCTAAAACAAAGTACATAAAGTTCAATAAGATCCAAGTAACTGCTAATGGACATAAGTTCTGACTGAAGCCAAATAAACCACTTAGGTGACATAACCCTTTAATATCAATATCCGTAGTACATCATCAGTGTTTAGATTAGGAAAGTCATCAAGATCTACTAGGATCTCACCCAAAGTCAAGGCTAAAGGAAATAAAAAAATGGCTAAAGGAAGACTAGCTCTTGGTAGCTAATAGAAGATTACCTAATCTAGATAAAAGTAATACTCAATCATCTTTCACTTTAAGTGATTAGACTTTTATTTTCTAATTTTATGTTATCATATAAGGCCCACATCACAACCAAAGGAACACATCCACTATTCATTCTCGCATAAGCATTATTAACATCCAAAATAATTAATCCATTAATGCCATAAATATGGAATACATCATTTAGTCGTAGCATCATAGCACACGTTCTCCACTTTTTCCATTAAAACATTCTCAAGGTACTTATTATGAATAAAATGAATTATAACACAATTAATCCATTCATTAGGTATATTAATTCATGCCATAATGTGTGTTCTCATCATTAAAGAATCATGTCATAACATAATACCAAGCCTTAAAATATACCAAGGTCAAAAGAAGCAAAAACCACACTCTCTAGTTGAACATGTCAATTAGTTTAGGGCAACTAGTCAATTGGTTTGGATTATGCTGTGAATCTTCAAAGGGAAAGAGAGAATTTAATGGTTTAGACAAAAGAGTAGCTTGATGGTTTGACGGTTAAGAAGAGTAATGATAATGTTCAAGAAAGATTTAACAAGGACATTGAGAAAAATATGAATCTGCAAGTAAGATTCAACAAGAATTCAACAAGAATGTGTCTATGAATGTTTTTCCAGGAACACATTTAAAGGCTTTAACTAAGATTACTCTAAGTAGTCTTAGGAATAATTCACTCAAAAGATAGAAAGATAACCAATTCTTAAACTTGTTATTTTCATTAAATTAATTTTACTCCTTCTCATATTCTAAGTCATGCCTTATATAGGTAATGACAAGCTTTCTAAGTAGCACACTAAGATAGTGACATTAATGCACATATGGCTAAATAGAACACTAAATTTTAATAGTAACATATTACAAAACTATACAGTACATGAATCAAACTACAAATTATTACAAAAAAACGTAGCTAGTTAATTGCATGGAAACAACTAACAAAAAGCCCTAATTTTGATAATAATGATAAATGGGTTTTCTTTGACTTCAAAGTTTGACTTTGATGCATAATAGCTCCTTTGTCTTGAAATAACATGTAACATAAGAAGCAATCTTAATCATGTTTAATTCTTGAATATTTTTCTTGAAAATATGTTATATACCTGCAAGAATCACTTAAAATATATTTATTATGGTTTTTCAAAGTTATATTATCAAAGACACATATTGTAATAGGCTCTATTATTAAGAATGTAAAATCTTCATTTGCATTATAATCCTTAGATGCATTGATACAGAAGAATATAGTCAATACTTAGCAATTTTTGTGTTGGAACCTATTATCCTCATCTTAGAGAGTATCCTCTAATAATTTGAAGACAAATGGATGACTACATTGCTAGTTATGGACGAAACTTGCAAAATAAGTCACTAACGAGAGAGATGTGTGCATAGCATGCATGGAAGGAAAAAATGTGTTGCATAGATGGAATGAACGTGCTATCTACATGAAAATAATATAATCAACACTTTGGATGTGTAATATTAGTTATTATCACGTTGATATTAGCTAAAGGATAAGGGAAGTTGAATTAGTAAAAAAGTTGCTTAATTCTATCTTTTAGGGTTATCTTATTCTATCTTATGAGTTATGTTTGGAGTAGAGAGCAAGCCATGACATTATGGGCCAATTTATATCATATTTTTAGGAGCATTGTCTTGTAATATTAGGGATGTAAAATTTTTATAAAAACCATAGAACATACGACGCAAAAGAGGAGACGAAAATTAATGGAAGTTGCAAGTTTGCTTAACTGAGTTATGTGCGAGTTCTCCTCAATTTTAGTAAATTATGTGTGTGTGATTATTATTGAGACCCTTAATATCTTTATCTTTGTGAATCAAATATTAATATATATCCTTCAAAACCTTTACAAAACCCACACCATCCCAACCTTAATTGCCACATTCAACTGCCATCATCATCATCATCATCTTCAACACCCATCTTCAACCTATGTTCTTACTTGATTTTACCTATTTATAAAATTAAGATGATGATGATGATAATAATAATACTAATAATAATCATAATATTATCATCATCATCATATTATCATCCTCAAAATCTTAAATTCATAAGATAATCATCAAATCACCATTATTCCTTTCGTTCATCATCATAATATTCATATCATTTCTAAACACTAATCGTAAACCGTAACCCTAACCCATGGACCAAATCCTTCCAAAACCTTCATCATTTGAGCATCATCATCATTAATTCTACTTTTTTGAATCATCATCATCTCTTCATCATATTTGAACCATCATATCCCTTTTAAAACCCTAGCCAAACAATAAACCATCCAAAAAAATAAGCCTATATTCCACTACAAAATAATTGATTTATGCTAACAGAACCTTATCTGTTGGTAAAAGCTATTTTTCTGTTGGCAAAAGCTTTTACCAACATATATTTTTTTCTGATAAAACTGTGGGTAAAAACTTTGTGCTTAAAAGTTTTACCCATAGATATATACGATCTGTTAGGAATGAGTAATAATGCCCACATAAATTTATCTGTTAGTAAAACTTATGCCCACACTTATATCTGTAAGTAAAAGTATTAACCACAAAATAATATATATGACTAAAAGTATTACCCACAAAACAATATCTGTAACTAAAACTATTATCCACAAAACAATATATGTGACTAAAAGTATTAAACACATTATTTTATCTGTTACTAAAAACTATTGCCAACATATATATTGTTGGTTATACATATTTCAACCCTATATATATATATATATAACTGTCGGTAAAACCTTTACCGAAATGTATAAGATTTATTGATATTACCTGTTATTGCAATATCTACCTGTAGTAACAATTTTTCCTGGTATGAAATTAACTACACCATATATAATTATCATTGTGTAGTACAAATTTGTTATTTGTTTAGCTTCCAAAGCTAAAACAATCCTGTAAATATAAAACTATATATACAACTTGTAACATAAGCTATTATACAAAAATATCTTCGTAAGCTGACATACAAAAATATCGAGCATCTTCGTAAGCTGACAAGCAAAAGCACCGAACACCTTTGTAATCTGACATATATGCAAAAGCACCGAACACCTTCGTAATCTGACATATATAAAAAGCACCGAGCATCTTCAGAATTTGATACACAGAAAAATCAATCTTTGTAAACTAACAAATTAAAGCATCGAATATCTTC
This sequence comes from Tamarix austromongolica, assembly GCA_039764185.1. Taxonomy (NCBI): domain Eukaryota; kingdom Viridiplantae; phylum Streptophyta; class Magnoliopsida; order Caryophyllales; family Tamaricaceae; genus Tamarix; species Tamarix austromongolica. Next base: position 57,521,039 of record CM077814.1, read on the forward strand.
ATAATCTGACTCACAAAAGCATCTTTATAAATAAATCAAGCATCATCTTTTTCACTTTCATCATCATTGTCGTCATTTTCATTCTTTCCATCCTCCATTTAATAATAATCATCAACATGTCTTCCCTAAAAATATATATGCATTTAACTTAATCAAGTTAATCTAAAATCATATCAACAAGCTAGATAATAAGGGTATATATTTTAAAGCTTTCTAAAAATAATATATTACTTTAAAAATATATTTTATATAGTTGGAGAGAGAGAAGGTGAAACTAGTAAATTAGGGAATCACATAATATATTCATAAGTGAAATTATCTACAATATGTATAAATGCTCGATACAAATGCAACATATTATAGCAAGTCAAGTCTTGATACCTATGCTAATAGTATAAAAAGTTTGATTATATCATACACTATATTCTTAGTTATTATGTTAATAATATATATATATATATATATATATATATATATCTTCTCAACTATAATTAATTCAAATTCATAAAAGATAGATGAGATATTTAAGGCCAAGCTTTCAGCTCAATCGGTAGTGTAATAGTCAGTAATACTAATAGAGGTAACAACATAAATAATTGTTGACAAATTAGGACAATTAGAAAAACTCGGTGAAAAAAAAAGATTGGCCCGCTAGGACTAAGAGGAGTGGAATGGGCACAAGGGAGAAGATACATATATTACTTCTAAACGGCAAAATTCATTATAGTTAATAAAAAAAGGTCATCTATACACTAGTTGGAAATAAAAGCACGTGAAACTAATCATTTTAGAACAACTTTGATACTCATACAAGATAAACTAATTATCGATTCACATATAAATGTAGAGTCGGAAAAATGTGAAAAATAGGAAAAATAAGCCAACATGGGGGATGGAGTAAATTAGAGAATCGTTGTTTAACTAAATATTTATTATACAAACCTAACAAATAAAAGTCCTTGAATAGTATAACATGAGTTAATTAATTAAACATGCATTCCTATAACTATTTTTCCTTTTATTTTATTAAATTTCTCATGTTTTGTAATCTTTATATTTTAATATTACTTAAGTTACTATTCTTTTAATCTAGGATGTACATTAGCAGATGTACGTTACACCAAAAAATATCAAAGCTATAACTAAACTATACCAGAATACTTATAGGTTAAAGTTTGTTAACTAAATTCATTACTTTATCAGTTTTGAACACCTTTGTATTGTAAAGTTGATACATAGCAGAGTAGTGGCTAGATTCTCATTCATATTCGGGATGAAAGGATTAAACACTTATAAATCAAATGAGAGGGGAGAATTTTATCCAAAAAAAACACGCACATAATAAAAAAATATCTTGTACACCTCAGTTTTTCATCCCAACGCCCAAAAATCAAGCTGCTCGAACCTTTCAACCATCTTCAATAGAGACAATTGAAGTCTTTGGAACCTATGAAAGTCAAGAAAAAATGGAGAAAGACTAGATCAGAAAACTGTCCATGCAAAAATTAACTTAAATTGACAGCACAAATGGATAAAAAATGTGAAAGGTCACTTCAAATGAAAAAGTGACATGACATCCAAACAAAACTTACTGAATGAAAGAATGAAGATGCAAAACACAGTGCTGAGAAAGAAGGAAAAAGGATGATTATGAACTAAATTTTGTGAAATCAGCATATTTTACTTCATACACCAACCTCGAGTTAATGTCAAATTATACTTCATACACCAACAAAATTGTCCACATCTACAACACTTGGAACAAAACTAGCTAAAATAAGGAATAAAACACAGCATGCAAGCATATCAAAACATTAGATTATATTACATCTGGTCAGGTGTCTATGATGAATTCTACAATGTCAAAGGATATGTCTCCTTGGACAACAATCTGCTCCTTGTCAGTTGGTCCTTGAAATAACCAATCAAGATAGTTAATCAGACATTAAGAAACTGAAGTAGAAATAACATCATCACATAAAGTATGGATAACACAAATCTCAACCACAGAAGCTCTAGTAGCAAACTTCTTTCCAATCTTCTTAGATGCATCACTAAGCTTCACACCTGAGATAACACTCTTAACTATCGCATGATTCATACTAATGATTAAGGTCAGATGATTCACCCACTAAATTGATAAAATAGAATATAAATTGGGAATGTAAGGCAACAAATCTCACCAAAAAGATCCAATCCTTTCACAGTAGTGATACTCTTGCATTTATTTTGTGTGACCTTATCAATAATGACATATTGCTTCTCTTACATATTATCAAGTCATCAAAGGCATAAATGTGCATCAAATATAGTTTAACAAATTCAACAACCCATGCAAAACGAAGATTGTGCATTAGTGTTACAACCAAAGCTCCTAATATTACCGACTTATAAAAAATACAATAACATATCATCAATGTTGAAACAACACCAAACAAATTGATAATTCCAATATGAAACTAAGTACATTCAAAGTATAATTCATAATCAAATTATCCAAAATAGCTTAATCAAATGAATCTGAGATATCCGAACATAACTAGGTCAAAAATTCCAAATTCCAGAAATCAACATATACCACACAATTAGCCCATCCAATTCAATCATACAATACCTATATACTCAATTAAACAACTAATATACCTTAATAAAGCCAATTCTTTCAAAATTAATCATAATAAAAAGTTAGGGTTCGGGAAAAATATACCAAACGAATTCAACAAAAATAGTGTGGGTAAAGGGCAGTGAAGCTTCGTCGGTGGGACAGGACCACTTGCCGGTGGTAGAACGATACTAGTGATGGTCGGACAGTGGCGCGCTACTGCTATCTTCGTGCGCTGCTAGTTGTGCCAATACTGCTACTCTGTGGATGTTGGAATGCTTCCGCAGACGACGACAACCGAATGAGCTATAGGCTGTGCTGCGGTGGTCGAGCAGTGGTGTGTTGGTGGTGTTGAGGCCGACGAAACGGAGGAGGAAGAATGCCGAGCAGTCAGGTTCGGGCGCAAGGTCACAGGAAAAAAAATTCAATCATAATAAAGAGTTAGGGTTCAAGAGAAATATACCAAACGAATTCAACAAAAACAGTGTGGGTGAAGGACGGTGAAGCTTCGCCGGTGGGAGAGGACCACTCGCCGGTGGCAGAGCGACGCTAGTGACGGCCGGACGGTGGCGCACTGCTGCTATCTTCGTGCGCTGCTGGTTGCGCCACTACTGCTACTCCGTCAATGTTGGAATGCTGCTGTAGACGACGAAAACCGAATGAGCTATAGGCTATGCTGCGGTGGTCAAGCGGTGGCGAGGTGGTGTGTTGGTGGTGTTGTGGCCGACGAAACAGAGGAGGAAGAATGCAGAGGAGTCGGGCTTAGGCGCAACGTCATTGCAAAAAAATATTGGAACGGGAAATAAGGACAGGAAGAATAGATAAAGCAAGAGGGTCAGGGTCAAGGTCGGGTTTTTTTTTTCCAAATACACATTTATAATAATTAGTATGATTTAAAAATATTTAATATAAAATTAATATTTTATAATGTATTATTAAGATAATATTAATCATAATTTATAATAAAATAATAATAATTATTAAAAATAAATAATAATGGGAAATAAATACAAATATAAATAATATAAATATTAATCATAATTTCCAACAATTAGTAATAATATTTTTTATTAAAATAATAATAATAATATGTCCTAAAATAATTATTCTTAGTAATAATTAATAAAGGATTATATTAATAAGAATAATATGAATCATTATTTTAAATAAATTAATAATAGTATTTAATAATTACTAATATATTATTAATAATGTGAATGATTATTGATGATATTTATTATTTTTAAGATAATATATATTTGAATGATAATTGGTAGTATTTAATAATAAATTAATTTAATAGTAAATGGTAGTAGATATAATATATATTATTTCATTATAATTGTTATTATTATTATTATTATTATTATATTATATTATATTATATTATATTAAAAAGAATAGAATTAATCTTTATTAAAATTATATAAAAAAATATTATTTTTGAATTTCATAAACACTATTACCAACAGATGTAAAAGTGGGTATTAGTTCTGTTGGTATAATGCTACTAATAACCACAGATATAAGTGATGGTAAAAGATATGTTGGCATAACATATTACTACCAACAGATAAAAAATTTCTGTTGGAAAAACTATATTATTGCCCATAGAAAATTATCTGTTGGTATTAGTTACTTTTACCAACAGAAAAAGTATCCGTGCCTAAGTTTCTGTTGGAAAAAGTCAATTATTTTGTAGTGTTCCTACACACATCATGCATCATGAGAATCCATAGATACTTCTACATCAGTCTCCCTAACTTGAGAATAATTTTTCCTCAAATTGACATCACTATCATAAGGGGAAAAATAACCAATATTAAATTTCCTTGAAACAATACCATAGAATTATGGAAAACAATGCCATAGAATTATAGAATTTTAAGTTCATGAGCACTTTCTATAAAATAGATTTTAAATGTTCCATTTGATCTTAGCATTAGCTTATTTTTTCTTAGGTTAGAAAAACTTTCTTTACACAAATGCAACCAAATTAAATCACTATGAGAAATTATCAGTGGAGTTTAATGTTTATTAGCTTCTTTTGATACCTTTTGTTGGCTAATTCTATAATACCTCAATTTGAGTGGAGTGTTATAAGGATTGATCTGGCTACTTATATAAACATGGTATACCATCCTTTTGGTGATTCCATTCTAAATAACTTCACGGTTAAGTGTGCTGGTCATGGAGTAATTTTTAGGATGGGTGACCCTCCTAGGTAGTTTTGGAAATTTTTTGAAAAATTCTCAGGAAGTGCGCGAGTGAAGACAAAATGTACTGAAAGGATTTGTGTTGATTTGTAGGGCCAACCAATCAATCAGAAATCGCTCCAAGGTAGCCCCTGTGTGGTCATGTCAATTTGGGGTATTACACGTTCAATGTTTCCCTTGATTTTTTTATGATGCTTTTAAAAGAATTCAACTAGTTACTTAGCTTCATAATTTTTAAACTCACATATTTTCAAGGGTACCATAACAATTGGCATGTATAGATTCACCCCATAAAGAATCTCAAATGGACTTGAGTGATTATTACTTGAAGGACTTTAACTATAAGCAAGTTATGCCTAAGCTAACTTAATATCCTAGTATTTAGTACTTTTACTTACCAATCCTCTTAACAAAGTGCCATTTGTAACTTCATTTTTCCCACCAGTTTGTGGATTATGTGAAGTACTAAATAACAACTTAGTTCCTAACATGTGTCATAATGTTTTCTAAAAGTAACTAAAAAACTTGACGTCTCTATCCAAAATAAAACTTTTAGGGATGCTATGTAGTGTCTCAATTTCTTTGTAATACAAATTAGCGACATGTGTAACGTCATCAATTTTATTATGTGGAACAAAATGAGCCATTTTATAAAATCTCTCTACCAAAAAAATAATAGAATCTTAACCTCTTTGTGTTCTAGGAAATCCTAAGATAAAGTCCATACTAACTCCTTCTTATGGTTGATTAGGCATAGGTAATGGTTTATATAAGCCTTTATTAAAGAAAATTTTACTCTTTTTACAAGTAACACATCATTTTACTATAAGTTGTACACCATTAATCATGTGTGGAAAATAGAAATTATCTTGTAATAGTTCTAATGTCTTTTAAGTATAAAAATGTCCTGCTATAGCTCCTTCATCTACCTCCTTAATAGGTAAATCTTTGATACTTGATCTCAGTACACAAAGTCTATTAATTTTAAATAAAAATCCATCTTGTAATGACTAATTTCCATGATATCGATTTTCTTTACATGCTCTATATTCATCACCAAAGTCTTCACCTTTAGGATATAATTCCTTTAAAATGTAAAAACTTATCAATTTAGCATATAATATAAAAATTAATGTAGATCTTTGAGAAAGAGCACCAACTACTACATTTTCTTATCCATCTAAGTATTTGACAGAGAACACAAAGGATTGCATTAAGTCTATTCACTTTGAATTTCTAGGACTAATTTTCTTTTGAACATGTAAATATTTCAAACTCTTAGGATCAAAACGTAATACATAGGGTTTAGGCCACAAATAATGACTCAATATCTCTAAAATACATATAATGGAAAAGAATTCCTTATCATATGTTGAATGCTTTAATTTAGCACCATTTAATTTTTCACTAAAGTATGCAATAGGTATTTTTTCTTGAGAAAGAACTACTCATATACTTACCCTACTAGCATCACAAGTTACCTCAAAAAGTAGGTTAAAATTAGGAATAGCTAATACAGGAGCATTGCATAATTTATCCTTAAGAGTTTCAAAAGGTGTAGTGGTTTCATTTACCCAATTAAATTTCCCTTTTTTCATGATTTGAGTAATAGGTGTAGCTATAGTAGAGAAATATTAAATAAATCCCCTATAGAAATTAGTTAACCCATGAAAACTTCTTACTTGGTGAACATCATTAGGAATAAGCCACTATTTAATAGCATGTATCTTAGTAGGATCAATTTTAATACCTTCACCACTAATAATATAACCAAGAATAACTATACTTTAATATATTCAAATTCAAATATAGCTTCTATTTTATGTAACCATTCAAAAAATAATTCCACATCCAATTGACCATAAAAATTAGAGAGGTCGAGCTTAATACCTTTTTCTTTAATATGGTTATACCTTTATTAATTATTTGCATGGGCTTGTTAATTGTGGATACAATAATTAGAGCCATTCTCATTCACCCTTTCTTCATATTCCATTCATTTATTGATGTGGCCTCCTTGTGCTTAGTTGACTATTCTCATCATGCACTCAACTCAATAATGGATGGCTTCTATGGTGTTGTGTATATGTTGAAGGGTTTATTAGTCATGTACTCTTGTCTTAAGTATCTGAATGGTAGGGATTTTTTGTAGCTGTGTTTTAGTTGCAAGCACACTTGATACAAGCTATTGAATAGTGTTGATTCACTTCTTCATCCATTACTACACTTTTCTAAAATCAACTCTGTGGGGGTGTATTTATAGCTTAAAGTTTGCTCTTGATGGTTTCTTGACAGAACTTCCAAAATCTTGAAGACTTATTGATTAATAAGATGGATTAGGGATGGAAGGGAATTGTTTGAGAGGATTACCACTACTTCTTGATGCAGAAATAAGAGTTCTTTATGGAGAAGATAATCGAATATGCACGGTCAATAATTAAAGAATGAACTTGAAGATGTTGAATGGAACCTTAAGAATAGTCCAAGTTTTCTACTAATGAGTGAACGAAAGTGAAGAATAGAAGAGGAGAAAGAACATTCAAATAATGTTTGAGTATTGTTGGAATAATTGAAGATTTTTCTTGCTTGATTCAAGAAACTCAAGAGTACTTAAATGACTCTCGATGATAACATCTATAGTTTGATTATATTTTGGGAGAAAGAATGAAGAATCAATTAAGTTGAGTCTTCAAATGTAAAAGGGATGAAAGGGTTATGAATTTTCCTTTAATATATAAAGGAAATTCGTGCAAATTGAAGAAGAGAATATGAAATATATAATAGATTCAACTTTAAAGGTTGAAGATACATATTAGATTTTGAAGATACACTAGAGGGCCAATTGGCTATGTGTTTGCATGTAATGTTTGTATGAAGGAAAGATGAAGATGGGGCTAGCTATTCAAAAGAAGGAAGTAGCCAACCTAGATTTGATACTAAAAATGATGTGAATCTTTAAAGAGAAGGAGAGAATTCGAAGGATTAAAAGGAAGGGTGGATCGATGGTTTGATCATTAAGAAGAAGTATGAGAATCTTCATGCAAGATTCAACTAAGACTTAGAGAAATATGAATCTTCAAGTAAGACTCAATAAGAGTTAAAAAAGAAAATATCTTTGAATGTGTCTCCAATAACACATTCAAAGGCTCTAACTAATACTAATCTAAGTAGTTTTAGGAATAATTTCACTCAAAAGAGAAAATGGTAACCAAGTATTAAACTTGTGATTTTCATTCAAATATTTCACTACTTCTTCTCTTGTGTCGAGTCATGCACTAACCTACAATAGAAGCATATTACTAACCTACAAAATACATAAATCAAGCTACAAATTATTACAAAAAAATGTAACTAATTATTACATCGAAACAACTAACAAAAATTCTTCATTTACATAAGTATGATAACTAGGTCTTATTTGACTTAAAAGTTTGACTTTGATGCATAATAACTCCTTTGATTTGTAATAACTTGTATTATAATAAGAAATATTATTTTTTTTAACTTCTTGAATATTCTCCATGAAAATATGTTACATACTTGCAAAAATCACTTAAAATATATTTATTATTGTTAGCTAAATATATATCATCAAAGACACTTATTGTAATAGACTTCGTTATTAAGTATGTCAAGTCTTCACTTACATGAGAATCCTTAGATGCATCATGAGAATCCATAAATACTTCTGCATCAACTTATCTAAATCCAATAGTTCCCTATCAAAACTTTTTGATCAATCATTTAGACCGGTCAATTGTTCCAAGACTAGTGATCGGTTTGAATAAACTAGTCGGTGGGTTTAATTAGAGACCACGCATGATTAACATTAGAAAACTTGTCAATGGTTTGGAATCACAAGTTGAATATTATAAATATCAATTGATTGGTTATCCACCAACTAGTTTGTGGGTTCAAAAATAGAGCAAACCAAAGCCATCATATACACACTAGTCAAAGGTCTAAGATAGTGAGTTAACCGGTTTAGGAACTAGTAAATTGTTTCTACTTAAATATTCGATTGGTTCTATATCAAACATCACATTTTTTTACTTATCAAACATGATTAGGGCTCTAAAATTCAAATATACAAAAATATAACATCACCATTACTAAAGGTAAAGGTTGCCCATGCTCATATATTAAGCATGTTGTATTTGCAATGAATTAACCATAATCTCCCATGGAATCATACTTTTCTCAAAACTCTTAAATATTGCAACATGCATCACTAAAACACTAATGATATCATACATGCATAAAAAGATAATTTTTTTACTAACTATACTAGCTTTCATGCTTATATATACTACATTTTAAAGGAAAGAATGACTTATATGAAAGCTTAGAAAAATTTCCCACTAGGAAAGTAAAACCTTTAACTAAAATATTCTAACTCTTGAAAACCTTAAAACAAGATATTAGAACTCAAAAGCATTCTTAAAATTCTTAGAAATTAAGAAATACAAACTATGAAAAGAAAAATCAGATTTACCACCTCCAAGATAAATCCTAGTAAAGGAGGTCGAAACCAATCTCAACTTTTATAAAATCCAACTCTTTCTTCCTTCAGTGTGAAATAAAAGAGAGCTAGAGAAATGATCAAAATAGGTAAATAAATTAGGATGAATAATCAAAATAAGAAAAGTGGAGTACAGATATAGGGAGAAGTAAGAGTATTTTTAGTGGATGAAAAGAGGTAAAGAGAAAAGAGGAGAGGATTAGGGATATTTATAAATAGAGAATTGGTTAATGAATGAATGAGAGAGGTGCAAAAGATTTTAACCCAAATTTCACCATTCAAAATTGATACACATAGGAAATATTTATCAAGAATAAAGTTGGCATTCTTCTTAGTGCTCAAATGGTGATTTCTGGAGAATGTAGGTTAAGATCTTTTAGATTAAAGTCAAACACATAGAGGGAAATAAGTTGATTGGTGTAGGAAACAAATCCATTAGTTGATTCAGGGAATTGTGGAACAAATAATCCATTATAGGGCTAAGTAGATGAAAGAAGAGGAATAAGAAAAAGGATGAGGTCATCCTCCTTCTCATTTTTTTGTTAAAATTAGATCTTTAAATGTACTCAAGGAAAAAAAAAGTTGAGGTAAAATGCTAAAATTGGTTGAAGATTACTCATGAAGCAATTTTGAATTGGATTAACAAATTTTAAATCATTAGAAGAATATTTCTAGAAAAATACATGCTAAAAAATCATTTAGCTACACAACCTAGTCAATATGTTTGGTCTATTGGTTGATTTTTTTTTATAGAAACTAGTCAATAAGTTTAGATAAAATAGTTGATTAGTTGCATTAAACAAAAATTCAAGCTAAAAATGACAAACCAATTGATTGGTTCACGTAACCTATTGACCAATACGTCAAGAGAGCTCTTGTAATCAATTGTCTGACCCCTTTCCAATTCCTTTTCAAATCAAACCAAACATATATCTCTAAATCAAGATCAATGTTATCCAAAATCTATTAAAAATAATAATTTTCCATTTTATAAATCACAAATCATCGGGTATTATAGTTATTTTTTTATTTAATGATGGCCCATGATGTTTTGTAATCACTATATTAATTGATTCTTATAACAACATAAAAGTGATGTAGGAGCAAATATGGATACTCAAGATAATAAAGATTTGGGATGCTTGGTTATGAAGCCTATTATGATATTTGTCTTTGATGATAATATTAATAATGTGAATAACCTTGACAAGTGTACTTTGAGTAATTCTTGTATCCATGTAACATATTTTCAGGGTGGATATTAATACACTTTAAGATGTCATATATGTAAGATTTCATGTGTTACAAGTTATTATAAGTCGAAAGAAGATATTATACATGGAAGTGAAACTACCAAGTCAAGGAGACCTAGTTATAATATTTTATATAAAATAGGACTCTGGTTAGTTATTTCCATGTATTAATTAGCTACATTTGTTTGTAATAATTTTTTACTTGATTCATGTATTATATTTGTTAGTGCTATGTTGCTTTAATAATTAGTGTAGTAGTTAGCCATATATGTATACCTTAGTGTGATATTTATATAAATTATGACTACTTATATAAGGCATGGTCAACACCCATTATAACACATGTTTAATACCAATTGAAATCTCAACCAAGTAATTCACTTTGTTATTTTCTCTCTTTTGTGAGTGAAGTTTTCTAACTAATACTACTTGGAGTAATCTTAGATAGGATACTTTGTTTTTCTTCTATAAGAAAAATTTAAAGTTAAAATTCTTGAGTTATTCCTTATATCTTGATTGAAGATTGAAATCAATATTTAATTCTTCTTTGACTCTTGATTGAAGATTCAAATGAACCTTTAAATCTTACTTGAATATTCAGCTCTTTTTTTTTACCTCTATTCTTATTTCCTATATTAGAATATTCTAATCTTTTGAGGAGGCATTCATACCATATTGGGCATCAAAGCCAGTTGGATTTTCCACCATTGAATTTCTAACCTTTCTTTTTTTTTTCTTTCACTGCCTTTCTTCACTACATGCACCGTGAAAATGATTTTCACATATGTAGCCATCTTCAAATATTTTGAAATATCATAACTTTAAAGCTTGAAGACAATTTTTTCCTTCAACATTTTTCCTCCAAATTTAATGAACATCTGCAATAATTGTAATTGCACATCATTACATACTCAACCATTCAAATTTTGAAGCCAACATCTTCAATTATCTCCCTCTTTCTTTCATGCTTTGTTTGAACCGTCAACCTCTCTTCAAACTTCCTTCTACCTGTTCTTGATCATCTTGATTAAATTAAGAAGACTATAATTATTCAAATTAATTTGAGCACAATTTGATATTCAACCTATTTTTCCTATCTTAGTATATCATCACTTACAAAGAATATTGTTTTTGAACTAATCTCATGTTCCAAATTACTTCCATTCATGCAAATACCCTATGACTCCCTCCTATTTATAAATCATATTTCGTGCATCAAGAATTGGTAGTCTTGTATTCAACCATTTCCTTTTCATAGATATTCTATATCCACACCCAAGAAGATTCAAAGATTTGTGACATTTCATCAAGAATTCCTCAAGAATTGATAACCCACATCAAACACAAGTTATCAAATCAAGTTTCATCAATGAAAATAGGTTTTGGTGTAGAATTGTCCAAGAAAGTAATGTTTGACACTCTGCAGAAACTTACAGCAAGTGTGCATACTACTAAAGCACAAATTTAGCAACTCCCTTCCATTACATTTCAACTTCTAAGTTTAGAGACAGGGGTGTCCTACCAAGAGACACTCCAACACATGAACAACAACACAGGGGCCACACATGACTTAGTAGACGACATGGTGAGGAGTGAAGTCAAAACACAAGATGGAACACTAAAAAAATGAATGGAATATGAAGAGAAGGAAATAGAGAATGACTCCAATTATTTCATCCACAACTAATGAGGACATGAATATTACAAATCAAAGTATAATCATATTGAATATGAAAGGTATCAAACTTGATCTTCCTTATTTCTATGGTGAATTACATGTAGAATTATTATTTGCATGGTTTCATAAAATAGAAGCGATCTTTGAATTCAAAACATATGATGATGAACATAGATGTAAGTTAGAAACTCTCAAATATATAATTTTTTTCTAAGGTTTGGTATGATAATCTTAAGTGAACTCGGGAAGGATAAGAAAAATGTAAAATCAAGTTTAAGAGAAGATAAAAAACACCTAAGAAAGAAATTTGTCCCTAGAGAGTATGACCGAGATATGTATATAAAATGACTACTCCTAGGCAAGGAATACTTAATATAGAGAAATATACTAGGAAATTTGAAAGAATAGCATTGGTGTATGGCATATAAGAAAGAAGAGAACAAAAATTTGCTATAAAGTTAGGTGGTCTTAATGAATTGGTTAGAAATAAAGTTAAATGGTTTTGATATTATTATCTTAATGATATGATTAAATTGACTTTAAAATGTGATAGAAAAAAAAGTCTACCAAACCTTATGCTAAAACAAGTGCTTTAACTGCTACTTGAACCAAAAACTATTTGAATGCTTCTACTTCAATATATAGGACACATGTATCTTCAAGTAATGATAAGAAAATCAAACCTAGCTAATCGAGATGAAAAAGGTAAGAATAAGGTGAATGAAATTTATACTAAACAATGTTTTCAATGTAAGAGATATGGTCATTTTGGTAGAGAATGTCCTATGGAACCATGTGATGATAATGATGACCTAGAAACCTAATCTAATGATGATACCTTGAGTATTTATGAAGAGTATGGTAATCCATGCTTTGTAATTCAAAGGTTTGCAAAATATTCATCTACATAAATGGATAAGATTTTGAAAACCAAGTGTAGAATTGGTGATAATGTTTGTAGAGCCATTATAGATAGTGATTTATGTACTAATGTTGCTAGTGAAATGATGGTTAATCAACTAGGTTTAGTGACTACTAATCATCATAAACTATATTGATTACAATATCTTAACAAAGATAAAGGTGCTAAAGTAAATAATCAACCCCACTTACTTTTTATATTAGTGATTATTATGATTAAGTATTGTGTGATGTATTGCCTATAGATGCTTATGGTATATTACTAGGAATACCATGGTAATACGATAGAAATAAAATCCATGATGGTGTGGCTAATGAATATGTTGTGCTTAAAGATAAAAAATTATAAATTGAAACCATCCTAATATGGTCATATGAACTTTATCAAGACTAAGAAGAGTTTATTATTACATGGAAAAGATATGTTTAATTCCATTAAGGAGGAAAGTGTTTTATATGCTTTAATAGTAAAATACTTTTAATTTGGGGTGAAAATTTCTAAGAATTCAATTCTTACTAGAGTATTGGATCAGTATAATGATGCCTCCTATACTACCACCTATTAGAGTGTGCTACAGATTTATCTACCAAATGCCTTTCCTTAATAAATTTGATTATAGATGTAATCCAGAAAAAGCTTAGAGATTTCAAAGGTAAATATAAGAACTAGTAAATAAAGGTTATGTGAAAGAAAGTATGAGTCATTATTGTGTACCTACCTTGCTAGTTCATAATAAATATGGCACTTGGCATATATGCATAGATTCTATAGCCATAAATAGTAAAACTATATAGTATAGATTTCCTATGCCTAGACGTGATGGCATAATTGATGAAATTTTTGGTGCGGGTGTATTTTCCAAAATTGACTTAAGAAGTGGATATCATCAAATCAGAATTAGGAAAGGAGATGAATGGAAAACAATCTATAAAACTAAATATGGTCTCTTTGAATGGACCATTTGGATTGTGTAATGCACCTAGTTATTTTATGTGACTAATGAATAACGTTCTTTGTTATTTCTTAGGTAACTTCATGATGATTTACTTGGATGATGTACTTATATATAGTAAGAAAAAACATAATCATCTTGTGCATCTATGGAAACTATTTGATAAATTAAGAAATACTAAACTTTAGGGAAAATAGGAAAAATATGAATTTATTCTTCCATGGGTAGTTTTTCTTGGTTATATTATTAGTGGTAAGAGTGTTAAAGTTGATCCTACTAAAATACAAGCTATAAAAGAATGTCCAATTCCTTAGGATATTCACCAAGTAAGAAGTTTTCATAGGTTAGCTTGTTTTATAGGAGATTTATTAAGGATTTCTCTACTATTGCTGCACCTATTACTCAACTCATGAAAAAAAAGAAGAATTTTAATGGGGAAATGAATCCACTAAAGCCTTTGAAATCCTTAAGAATAAGCTATGTAATACTTTTATTTTGTCTATTCCTAAGTTTGACCAACTCTTTGAGGTAATTTGTGATGCTAGTGAGGTTTGTATAGATGAAGTTATTTCACAAAAAGACCTATTCCATACTTTAGTGAAAATTTAAATGCTAATAAATTGAATTATTCTGATCAATCATAGTTTAGAAACTTGGAGTCATTATTTGAGACCTAAACTCTTTTTATTATACTCCAATCATGAGAGATTGAAATACTTGCATGTTCAAAAGAAAATTACTCTTAGACATGTAAAATGGGTATGCTTCGTACAATCCTTTGTGTTTTCTCTAAAACACTTAGATGAAAAAGAAAATGTGGTAGTTGATAGTCTTTCTTGAAGGTATACATTACTTTTCGTATTATATGTTAAATTTATAGGTGTTGAAATGTGAAAAGAATTGTATCCTAAAGATGAAGATTTAGTGATGACAATAAAGCATATGAAGCAAATAGATATTATGTTAATTATGTATCATAAGATGGATTTTTATTTAGACTGAATAAAATTTGTGTATCGAGATCAAGTATTAGAGATTTACTTATTGAAGAGGTACATAAAGGAGGTATAGCAGGAAATTTTGGTACTAAAAAGACATTAGAAATATTACAAGAGAATTATTATTGGTCACACATGATTAAGGTAGTAGAACTTATAATAAACTAATATATTTCTTGCAAAAAGAGTAAAAGTTTTTATATAAACCATTACCTATGCATAGTCAACCATGGGAAGGGGTTAGTATGGAATTTATATTAGGGTTGACTAGAGCACAAAGAAGTAATGATTCTATTATAATCGTGGTAGATAGATTTTCTAAAATGGCTCATTTTATTCTGTATAACAAAATTGATGATGCTACATATGTTGCTGTCTTGTATTTTAAAGAAATTGTGAAACTTTATGGCATTCCTAAAAGTATTGTTTTAGATAGATATGCCAATTTTATTATTTACTTTTTGAATATTATGGCACATGTTAAGCACTAAGTTGTTATTCGGTACTTCATATAATCCACTAATTGATGGATACACTGAAGTTAAAAATCATAATCTTCACACATTTTAATGAGGATTGGTAAGTAAAAGTACTATAGATTCATATATTAAGTTAGCTCATGCCAAATATTCTTACAATATAAGTCATTTATGTACTACTTGCTCAATACCATTCAAGATTCTGCATGGGCTGAATCTGTACATGCCAATTGATGGTACCCTTGAAGAAAGGTGAGTTTAAAAATTATGAGGCTAAGGAATGAGTTGAATTCTTTCACAAGTTTCATCAACAAATCAAGGAGGACATAGAAAAAGTGAATGAAAGATACCAAAAGCAAGCTAAAAAACATTGCACTCAAAAGTTATTTTCTCATGGTGATTTAGTTTTGTTACATTTGTGAAAATAAAGATTTCCTAATCTAAGAAAACAAAAACTAATTCCAAGAGTAGATGGACCACTATAAATACTTATAAATTTTTTGAAAGTGCTAATGAACTTGAAATTTCATAATCTTATGGTGGTGTTTCAAGGTTATTTGATAATGGTTATTTGTTTCCTTACTATAGTGATGTCAATTTGAGAACAAATTTTCACAAGTTGGGGAGAATGATGCAGAATCATCTTTCGATTCTCAAATTAATGAAAATTTTCCATACTTAGTTATGGAGCTATTTACAATATTTGTTTTTGATGATAATATTAATAATATGACTAACCTTAACAATTTCTCTTTAAGTAATTCTTGTAGGTATTTAACATATTTTTATGGAGAATATATCAAATGGTGTACTATCATTTTGGTGATTACATTCTAAGAACTCCATAGTTAAGCGTGCTGCCATGTAAAAAGTTGTAGGATGGGAGACCCTTGTGGTAAGTTTTGAAAACTTTCTAAAATTTTCTTGGGAAGTGCATAAGTGAGAACAAAACCAACTAAAAGGACTTGTATTGATCTGTGGGTCTAGCCTAATCAATCCAAAAATTCTCTAGGGTATCCCTCGAGTGGTCATATTGACTCAAGGTTGTTACAAATAGTATCACCATGAGGTGAAATTGGAAGAGTTTGTTTGCTTTATAGCTAGGCGATTTTTAGAATGAAATTGTATTGAGATAGTTAGTGCTTGAGGTGCAATGAGGACATTGAATTCTTAGTGTGGGGATAAATTTAATAGCCCAAATTGTGAGGAGTGTTATAAGGATTGATTTGGCTAATTATGTCAACATGGTATACCATCCTTTTAGTTATTTCGTCCTAAGAACTCTATAGTTAAGTGTGTTGGCCATGGATCAATTTTTAAGATGTGTGACCATCCTGGGA